>CM062580.1:14252721-14877721 GCA_031468815.1 Morus bassanus | reverse complement strand
AAAAACAGTTAAACCTGACAGTCAGTACCTGCAAGTGCTTTCATATGCTATCATATCTAATTTGGGAATTTGGCTTAATTTTAAAGGCATTTTTATTAGAGTCTTTTTGATTCTTTCCAATCTGTTTTGTGTTTAGATTTGTGACTCGGTTGGACTGGCAAAACAGATAGCTTTTCATGCAGAACTGGTAAGAATCATTCTGGGGTAAGGGATACTTGTGAATGGAAGGGAGAGAGTATATCTAATATGGGTAATAGAATATATTCTGCAAGATGCATGTAGATGCAGTCATACTGTTGTGGTGTATTGTAAGGGAGTTCTTTTCTAGAATTTAAACCTGAGATAAAAAGACCAATGTCTGCTGTAGAACGATATTCAAGATAAGATTCAGCTTACTACCTTTAACAAACATACCAGTCCTTTAAAAGAAGAATAATCAAAATAGTGGTGTAACAGTTTTGAGCAAACTCATGTAAATCAGTAGGGTATCAAACATCTCAGGCTGTTGTTACTTACTTTATTTTTGCCCTTTAGGATCGAAAAGCATCAGAAAAGCAAAAAGAAATAGATAGAGTAAAAGAGAAACAACAAAAAGAACTGAATAAACAAAAACAAATTGAAAAGGTACATTTCATCATTATTTCTTAATATTCCTGTTTTTTTTTCTTTCCTTTCTACTTCCTTTCTTTTGTGGTTTTGTACTCCAGGCTCCACTATCACCTTCTTTAGTACAAGTTCATAGAACTTTATGGACTTATCTTAATTATTAGAAGTATTGTCTGTCCAGATTTTGTATAAGTTTGTATAGTAGTTTTTAAAAAGAGCTCTTCTGAGGGAATAAACCACAAAACATCTTTATAGGGAAACTTAAGAGCATTGCTTGAAGGGACACCTACCCCAGGCCCAATATAATTTCAGTTGCTGGGGAGGGTTGAGTGAGACAGCGAGGAGGGGGCTGCAGGGAGCGGGCTGCAGACGAGGACCCTTGTTCTGCCCTGCTGTGGTTTGGGGGTTGTAGGTACAAATGGGTTAATGTGTTAGTGGTTCTAACGGTGCCAACTACTGAAATGTAAACGCTGTGGGTTTCTGTTCAGTCTTTTAATTCCATCTGTACCAAAAGCTGTGTATTGATAGTATTAAAAGATAGTTTGTAAATCATAATAATAGTATTCTGTTTCAATTGTAGATGGCTCTAAAGTTAATATTCTTTTTCTGATTTCCCAACCCCCCCCCTTCTCAAATTAGGATTTAGAGGAGCAAAGCCGGTTGATAGCTGCTTCCAGCAGATCGAACCAGAGCAGTGGAGAAGGACAATTTGTAGTCCTTAGCAGTAGCCAGTCAGAAGACAGTGATTTAGGAGAAGATGGGAAGAAGAAGAGAGAATCTGAAGCCTAAGGTTGCCTACTTTAATAAAATTGGAATCATGGCTCTATCTGGTGAAATGGTACAAATTCTACAAGAGGTGAAATGCAGATGGAGGGTCTGTTGTAGTATAGCAACGACTTTACAATATGTAGACCCTATTATGCCTTGATTTTTCTTTCTCAATTAAGTGATTTCCATTTTCATGTCAATATAATCTCTCTTCTGTATGCCAGATGAAGTGGGGTGATGCTACCATGTTTATTACAGAATTACGTTTTCTCAAGGCTTCTCTGCAGCATGGAAAAGAATGGGTTTTTTTCCCCCACTCACCTCTCTGTGCAATTGACTGCTTGTGAAGCAAAACTTAAAACGCTCATTGGACTTCAGCAGTACACTGAAATCCGTTCTTTACACTGCAGTATGGAGAACACCTTGCTGGAAACAAAAGTGGATGTCCAAATAAGACAGTGCTAAGCTTTATCTAATTTGTTGCACATAACTGTTCTTAGGTTTAGGAAGAAAAATCCATATTAACATCAGTGAGATGTGCAATAGTTCTAGGCAGAAAGATCTTATTTTTTGTTTCATATTGCACTGTATGATACTGTTGTGATTTTTTTGGTGAATTTCATGCTGAAAGCCTTCTTTCAACAGGAGAAAAAAAATGCTGTCAGACCTAGGTAAGAGCTGATGAGACGCAGTTGCACTTTGCTGCATGAGGAATGTGTAAAGCATTCCTTATCAAATGATAAGAATAATGTATATAACCTTCTAGCACAAGTGCCCTGTTCTTGGTTTTTCCCAGTACCTGTAATAAAAAGCTGTAAACCTTTGAGCTCGCTTTTTATAGAATGTGCTTAGAGTTGCAGGAACATCTTGAATTCCATCATCTGGAAAATCTTCTGAATATGTAGATGCCTTGCCACCAGTGCGCTACATTTACTGAAAATGAGATGAGGCTCTTTAAATCTTTTAATGGGAATTGGTTTTGCAAACAGAATGTACTAGCTCTGAAGTAAGAGACTGTGCTAATCCTACATCCTAGAGTCAATCCCATAAAGCATTTTTCAAAGCAGTGTCTCTTTACAGCTTGTAGTCCGAACTCCGTGTTCCATACCCTGTGTAATATTTATTTTGTATAGTACAAAATGTGCATTCACCTTTTAATCCAGAAGAGAAGACTTGTTTGAAGAGAAATATTTATTTTTGCACTAATTACTATAAATACTAACAATGCAGTGGAACAGAAGATATCTAGTAGTGGTATGAAAATAACAGGAAATGTAGAAAGAGAAGAATATGCTTATACTCCAAGTTATATTATAACAGTTATGAGTGTGTCACAGTTTGTTGCAGGGCATTTCTGGTGTTCGGGAACGGAAGCAATTTTCAGAATATCTCCCCATCAGGTGGTGGTGCCCTAGCCCTTCACAGCCGGAGTGGCTCAGTGCTGATACAGTAAGCGAGGACTCTCAGGCCCTCTCTGCTTGATGGCCGTAGATGCAGAGGGATCAGTAGCTGTAGTTCTCCTCATGCACTGAAGTGGTGGCTGAAGAAGGCAGTCTCCTCCTGTCCCTTATGCTGGACATGCGCATTTCTATGCAGAAGGTCACTGTACCTGGCTCCTGTCACGGGAGAGAATGGGGAGCAGCGCCTGCCCCTGCAGTGCCTAGGCAGGACTAACAGTGTCTGCTGCGCTGGGGCCGCCACTGCAGCAGGAGCTAGGGCAGCTCTCGGACCGGTCACGGGCACCACCGCCTATGGAAGGGCTGGAGCAGCCGGGCAAGGGGTCACGGTGCTCCTGCCTTAAAAGAGGAGGTGGAGGCGGAGGCTGAGCAGCAGAGCGTCTCCACAGTCTCTTCCTGAGTGAGTTAGCAACTCCTGTTCCAGTACCTTTTTCATCCCGAGTAGCCAGTCACTTGCAGAAATTTCTGCTTTTGCTGTTGCCCCGTCAGGCCAAATGGCATTACCCTGTGGCCAGATTTGGCTAGCACACTGTCACACGGACCACACAGATCTGAGGCCTTTTTCTAAAAGAGTGGCATTTTTATTTTATATATAGTCTGCTATTCTCATCTCTCATCCTTAAGAGTCTGTTTTTATTCTTGCCAACAAAAATGTACCGAGAGGCAGCAAATCCAATCTTTTTCCTTTCTGTGCCTAAAGCTAGGCTTAGAGATATCACATGGCAGCCAGTTTGTCTCTGCAAATCGTTCCAGTTCATGTTTCTTTCTCTTGTTTTGTTTGTTTTTACTTACTGATATTTCTGTTTTCTATCAAATAATAGGACAGCATAGCTCAAGGTTACTGTGTCTTACTGTGACTGCCTCAAGTACATGCTGAAGATGAAGTAATTCTGAAACAGCCCAGGAAGGATATGAAATCAGTGGTCTCCAGTTTCTAGAATCTAGTCACCCAGCTTGTCAGAGTAGGATTAATGTGTTAACCAGTGCAGCTGCAATAGCCCTAGCTCCATAGGGCAGACAGTTAATAGATGAGCCATTGCATCAAAAAGTATTTCTGATTTGTACCTGTTTTGCATTAGCATTATTGAACAGAAAATTGAATCACTCTCTTTTTTTTTCCTCAAAACCTACCATTACTGTTTTAGACAAATCTGCAAAGATGAGGAAGAAAGCAGGAGAAAGAAAGTTGGCAGTTGACTTTACTGTCATATGGGATTTTTCAGATTTAACATACATGATTGGAGTTACTGCATTTGCTTTTCAGGCTTTCCATCTATGCCATTAGATGTAGTTTTCTAAAACAGACAGCATAGGCGTGAAGGGCTTTTTTTTTTTTTTTTTTGTGTCAGATGATTCTCATCTTCACCACCAAAAAAAAAAAAAAGGAAAGGAACAAAGAGAATGATTAAAGAGAACAGATTGACATGCGTGAATGAAATGAGGGGGTTTTTTTTTGCTTGTTTAGGAGAGCTTCACTAGTGTAAAATAAGCCAAAAGATACACAAGCATCTGGGAGAGTGATGAAAGCTGCAAGAGCAAATGGCAGGTCAGAGAAGCTGAGGAAGTTAAATGGGAATGGTGCAGTGAGTTAGCAGTGGGGTAAGAAGTACTGACTTTTCCTTGAGGGGAGGAGCACCTGGCTCTGTAATTAGAACTACCTCAGGGCAAAAAATAGCTGCAGAGGTTTTATCCATGCCCTCCTCCCCAAAATAAAAAGCTGTTTGGTACCTTTTAGCCGATGAGGTTTAGAACTACTTCATTGGAAAACATTTTTGTTAATTAAAAAAAATTAAAGTGCTTCGTATTTTCCTTGAGACTATGACTTTTAATATAAACACCTCATGTTCTCCTGGGAACTACTGCGGTAGGATTTCACCACCTGAGCATTTTATTATTGTAAGTAAATGATTGGTAGCTTTTCTCTCCTCTAACTTATTTCTCCCGTTTAATGTTTCCCATTGCCTTTTACTTACAGGCTGATCTTTCAAGCACTTCCCAGTGTGGCTGTAGTTTGTTTCATGTAAATCTACTATTATTTCAGACACTCCTGAAAATATTCTTTCAAGTATATGATTTTAAAGTGACTTTGCATAGGTACTGAAGCAGCGGTGTTGTTGGGGACTAACTGTATGTTGCTAATTGCAGCCTCATAGTTGCTGCCATATATTTTTCCCTTCGTTAAAGGGATATTGTTTGTTACACTACGTAGATTTACACACTGCAGACCAAGCAAGTCTTGCTGTCAGTTGTTTCAAGCTACATACATTCTTTCTGTATGTAATGGCATGAATCTCAAAATACATAAAGCGTGCTTATGGGTGTGCATTTTATTGCATTGTAGATAACACCTAGCGCTCCTCTATGGCCATTAATAGAGTTCTGCAAGTCAAGTTAAGAGTCATAAGCAACTTAGCCATAGATATCGGTTATCTTGTATTTGATGGTCTGTTACTTCCTTGATCTGTTTGGGTTTGAAATTGTATCACAACAATTTACTGCCGAACAGTAAAGTAATATTTAAGAGTTACGGAACATTCCCCCTCTACAGTGCTGTCAGATTTCATCCTTACATGGATGTAAACCCAGAGCTAAAAATCCTGAAACAGCTGAAGCTACTTATGAAGATATAATTTACATTGATATAAAGAAGCAAATTTGCACATATGTTTAAGGTAAATTCTGATTAATTAGTTGCACAGAATTGAGGAGAAGCCAATGGAGAAAATTATATTATGATGTAGTCTCTTGTTATTTCAGAAATAATTCACACAGAGAAAGAAAACCTGCCCCTGCTTAGTGAAATTAGTAGAGATATTGTCTAGTCTAACAGCAAGAGCTGATATTTTGTATTCTTTCTGTTGCTCTATTTTACCATACTTGTTGCAAGTCAATTAGTCTCCAAGGCTTTTGTTTTTAACCAAGCAGTAAGTTGATTCCCTCCCCCCCACCGCAGTGGTATCCAAGTTGTCAAGACAAGAACTTCTTAAGTCTCAGTGTGTCATTGTGAATGCACTTGTATTCCTAATGAAGTTTGTATTGCAAGCCAAGGATTTTGTACAATCTTTCAGGTCATTTTTATAATAGAGTGGAGTGGTCAAATTCTTATGATGATGTTCTGGATTGGTCCTGTTCTAGTGAAGTGTAAGTGATTTTTGCAATGTTTGAGACCGACTTGCACATTTTCCCTGAATAGCTGTATTAAAAACCTCCAGTGGCATACTTATGTTAACTTTGACTGTTGTGTCTTAATCTTGGAAACATGGATAGTCAACATACTATGCCAGGGCTTCAGTCAGCATTTTGTAGATTAAATAAAAGCTTAACTATTGTAACTTTCTGGGTGGGATTTGTACTGATGCAAAAACCTCCTGCATTTTTCATAATACTGACTTCCAGGAAGTACCATTATTGGTGACAGGATGCATTCCCTTCTATTAAACAAGCAGTTATAGCCCTCTGTTGTCAAAGTGTATCTCAACTCTCTTAATTCTAATCATGTTAGCCAGATAACCTCAGAGGAAGTTACTGTACTTGGGAATGCTGGTAACGGATTTTTGCAACAATCAAAGACTGAACTGTAGAAGAAGATAAATCCTTACCATCGCAGCTGGTGTTTAGTGCCCATGTTGTTGCGGTCACAGGACGACGTGCAGCGCTCTGCAGAGCTGGGGTTATGGTAACAATCCGAATTCACACGTACCGAGGCTATACCAGCACTAACATTAACATGGGTACTCACGCGTATCTTCACGGGCTTCATTAGTTTATTATATGATAAACACCATGTAAAAAGCAATGGGTCATAACTACATTATGGTTAAATTTGTATTTTTTAAGATTTGTAGATTTTTCTGGGGAAAAGCAGACTTTTGAATTATGTAACTTCTGTGATAAAGATGCATGTATAACTAGAAGAAAAGTCTATGCTTACTTGATAATGAAGGAATAAATACTACTAATGCCAAGAGTGTTGATGAACTTTTTCTTTCTAAAATCCAGGCTGACACCTGCGGTATTTTTAGAAAGAACAGGCATGCTGTGTACGATGTACGACTTCCTAAGACAACTGTGAGTGCTGACAGTTAGTGCTCCAAAAGCTTAAGCTCCAACTCTACGAAGAGAAACTCCAAAAATTGCAAGCATGGCTTTGGGCAGCACTGTAAAAGGAAAACCTAGTTCTAGAGAGAGCAATCAAAACACATAATGGACGAGATGTATCAATACCTGAGAATGAGATGGAGAACTAGCACATCTTTCAGAAATAGCACCTTCTTGTTGAAACATCGGTATTTCACACTAGCTGCTGTGGTAAGAAGAGGTTTCTATAGCTGTTAATCCCGCTTCACTGCTTAGAATGTGGGATTGCTTAACTGGATGAAAAAAATAAGTCTACTTAAGCTGCTTTTCAGAATTTCAATGCATAACTTCACGAACAAAAACACTCTCTTCTTTTGTACCTCCCTTTCTCTTCCCAGGAAGTAGAGAACTATGTCCCTTCCTGGTGTTAGTTAAATCCCTGACCTTTAACTAAACCCTGAGTTTAACCCTGCAATGGGGTAGTGTTATCTGTGATGGCAGGCTTTACCTTAGCAACAGCACAAGGTGTGCAGCCCTACATTTTACAGTTCCTTAGCTTTTCACACTAAACATTTAAAATACTGTTGCCATAACTTTCAGAAAGTTCATATTCCAGTAGACATGTAGAATGGGATCACCAGTACTTACATTTTGGGGTTCTCCCCATTTTCTTCAGGGGTGCGGGCGGGATGCTGGTATTCCTTAATATACATAGGAGATAAAAATCCCAAAAGGAAAAAGCAGCTGCATAAGACAGTCTTATCCATGTCAACATTCCCTTCAAAACATAGAACTAATAATTATGTGCAGTTGAGGCTGTAGGTTCCTGTGAAGTTTTCCTGTCCATAAAGATCATACTCCTTGTACAGTATGTAGTCTTTCAAGCAGTTTGGCAGAGGAAGGAAGGTCATGAACACAGGACAACGGAGACGCAACCGGCCCATGCATTCCCGTATCTTCAGACGACAAAGATGCTTCAGAGAGCGAGGATTTGCTAGAAATGAGAAGGCGAGATTGATATTAATAAGTTATTTATTAAATTTTGTTCAATTTATTCAATACTCTGCTACCTGGAAAACCTGACCTGTCAGGATCTATAGCCTTTTTACCTCAGCCCATACATCTCTCCGTTATCATCACTGGCAGCTAAATCAACAGATTTTGTTTCTGTCAAGTTGGCTAAATGTAGGTTAATGCAAGTTTGAGTAGTAAAGTTTGGGGAATGTACTTTAACGCCAAATAATTGGTGCCAGTTTTCTGTCAACCTGAAGAAGCTACTAACAGTAGAATTATGAGTCACTACTTCTTAAGCTGTGTACAAACAAAAAGGACATAGAATTAATCTAGACTAGATTAAATCAATTAAAAATAGTCATTTATTAGATTTGTTCCTTCAACTACAGTTTATTAGAATAATCTAAAATTCTAATAAATCTAAATTTCTTTCAAAAAATCTGAAAAAATCTAAAAAAATCTAAAAAACATTCTAATAAATCTAAATTTATTAGATTTGTTACATGAACTACAGCAGGGCGAAAAGCTTTTCTCCCTTTGAAGAGGATTGTGTTGGGAACTGTATTTACAATATAGACAAGTGCTCTACATAAATTGGGCAGGTACTGTCTGTCTGACTTCTGAGAGAAACTTAAGTTTAAATCCTACATAGACTGATTTTTAAGAGGTCTCTTACTGTCAAAACATAACTTTTGGCCTAACAAGGGTCAAGAAAAGCACCAGTCTGAGGTAAAGAAAATGAAAACTAAAATGTCACCAACAAAAAGGGCCCCAATCCCAAAACAGCTTGTTCATAATTTCAAACATAAACATCAGATACTTACTTAAAATCAAATTGATGTCTGGCCAGAGTTCCTGTTCTTTGAGAACTGCTTCTAGCTTCCAGCAGATATTAACATGATCGACGTAATCTAACATGACTCGCACTACTTTCCCAGACAGATGCTTCAACCACGACAAGGTTATCACTTCACAGAACTGACAGAAACAAAACGTTTAAGAGGATAATATTCAATACTCCTGTGAATGACTTCCATCTCTGCAGGACGAGCGCAATTAAATAACTTCAGCAGAATGCCAGCAAGAATGAGCATTCTGTCAGTCAGGGGAGCTTTAGAGGTTGTCACAGCTTGCATTAAGCCTCACTAGTAGAATCTGAAAATCTGAGAGATGGTTATTTTGTACTAGATCCAAAAATGAACTTAGTTACCAAATATACAGCTGCTTAAGTGCTTAAAAAGAAGTGCTGCCACCCCCTAAGTGGAATTTAGACTTGTGTCCCAGCGTGCTGAACAGGGGGACCCACCAGCCCAGTGCATGCCACGCCCCCTTATCGGCAGGTTAAAGAAGGGCGTATTAGGTTCAACTGGATTTTACAAACTGCAAAACGAGGCTGATGGGTGCCTCTAGCAACCTCTTTAGGTCGGTCCAGGTTCGTTAATTTCTGCTCAGTGCTTATCATGCCAGCTCCAGGGCGTCCTTAAAAACAGCCTTCCAAGTATTGGTGTAACAATACAAGACAACCCAGCGAGCCAGCCTGCAAGTCCCTGCTTTCACAGCATGGACAAGACTGCCCTGGAGAGCCAATTCTGTACTGATCATTAGCATATCATTAGCTGCATTTTCACAATTCAAAAATATTGTTTGTGATAATTTGCTGTCATGAACCAGGCCGCGTGGCAATACCTATTTTTAAAGCCTCGTCTCTTCCTACCTTTACATGTAAACTGTCTTACAGTTTCACATCTTCCTTTTCTGAAGCTGCATTAAGTACATTTTCATTTAGTTTTAAGAAGGATACTGCTAGTTAAACAACACATGAAGCCATCCGATATACTTACCATTGTGTCTTTGATAACAGTAGAAGTCCATCCATCAGTAACATACTGGGAATGCGAACTGTTTCCCTGAGGGCAATCAAAGCAGCGGTGCACATCATACCCATAGTTCATCAGCATTCTTAACATGACTTCATCTTTCAGAGCGTACTGTAGAGCTGATGGAAAATGGGTTGTATTCACTCTGCAGAAGTAATTGACATTAGCCCCATGTCGGAGCAGTAGATTCATTAACTCATAGTTGCCCATTCTCAAGGCTATTTGGAGGCAGTTGATGGGATCTTGGTTTGGCAGGGCTCCAGCATTCAACAGGAGCTGTGTTGAACAGATATCCCCGTTGGAAACAGCGAAGTACAATGCTGATTTCCGGTGGTCGTCGTAGCCTTTGCGAACTCTCTGATCCAGCATGAAATTGGCATCAAATCCAGATTTGAGGAGAAACTCAAGGCACTGAGGATGTGCTCCCGCTGCTGCTGAGTGAACCGGACTTATCCCACTTTCTTTAATGGCATCAAAATTAGTAACTGGAACTAAATTTTTTAGGGCTCTGAAGAATTAAAAAAAAGAAGAATCTCAGAATCTTAAACATACTGGTTCACCTAGCTCAGTCTTTGAATTTCTCTGTGTTGCTGGGCTTCTGAATTCATTATGACTGTATACAATTGTCTTAGTCTACCAAATCAGTACCATGGCACACTATACCTCTGCACTGACTTTAATTCCTAACAATTAAATTGTTAGCCAGCAATGGGTACTGACTTTACACCTACTACACATAAAATATTATTCTATGATACTCTTATTCATTCACAACCCCATTCCTTGCTTGAGCAATAGTGATTCCTTCTCAATAGAAGTTTTTCCTGAATGTCAAGAGCACAGTGTTATTGCTTAACCTATACGAATTAGTGAATTTGTATATTATAATGTGAAAACATATAAAATATAAATTAGTACATGTAATACATTTAAGTTTAAATAGTTTAATTAACATATATTAACATAAGAATTAAGAATTCTCAGACTCTTAACCACAATGCAACATTCCTCGTAGTGAAGAGTTGTTTCTCACTTGTTGGTTATGATTTTAGCATAAATATGTTCCAGTGACCTTCCTGCCTTTGAGATAGGGATAACTTTTATCCCCTAAGTCTATTTGATGATTTAGTACATTTACCTTCCTGTGGTGGGGTGGAGATGAGGCACACCCAAAGAGAGCGAGGATGTCCCAAGAACCTCAACATCAGACCAAACAGTGTTACTATTTGTGACAAGTGGGGAAATGCTACAGGAATTAGTATGTTCATCCTAATATGATGAAGATTTTAGCCTGACTGGTCTCTTACATTCAGACACAGAAAACTCATATTTACACGGTCAAAAAGAATACCTTCTACAAAACTATAGATTTGCTGCCTGCTTTGAATAAGGTAGAATTAGCAAAATTAATATTTCTGGTGTCACCTTTACTTGATTTTTAAGTATATTAACTCACAGAAAGTGTCCTCTGTATGCAGCTCTGTGGATTGGCAAATGACCCGAGTGCTTTGGTACATTGGCATCAGCCCCATATTCTAGTAAAAGACTCAGAGAATCTGGATTTCCTCCTCCTGCTGCTTCAAATAATACAGAAGCACAATCCATTGCCTGTGAAAGAACATTCGCACCTGGAAAGAAGCACCAAGGGTTTTTACAGTAGGCGCTGTAAATATCCAGCGGTAATTAACATCTCCAACCCTCCAGTGACATGGTATTGTGGATACTATTCTTCACCAAATAAAACCACTATGGGCATAAAACATTCATGTTGGATCCTTGATCCTCGGAACAAGAAGGTCCAAATTGCTTTGAACACAATCACACAGTAAGACTTGATGCTAGAACTGGGCAAGCAAGGGGTTTGGTTCTTATTCATACAGATACACAGTTTTTGGCTTACATACAATGCATTTCAGTTCTTCTACTTTACAAAGACCAGATAGATACAACTGTAAATATGAGAGAACCCAGTATCAAATAAGTTCATACAATCCAATGCCAGCACTGCTGAGCCACTGTATAAAATTCCCCACCATAAACGTCAGGCCTTCCCTAAGGCGACCTGTCTAGATGAGAAAACAATTACAACTACCCACTAAAATATTAATACATTATTTGAATATTATGAAAATGTAGTCTTTATCAGGCCTTTACTTAACTACATCACAAAAATCCTCTTGGTGCAGAGAGCATTTAATTTTCTTCAGTAAGGAAAGTTAGTTCTGCTGCTATTTCTGAAGGCCTATCCTACAATAACCAGTTTTAATCCAGCCACAGAACTTTTGGAAGACCAATAAAAATGTGTGTAAGTAGGCTGAATACTTTAGAGGGAATATATGTGTGTGTGTGTGTGTGTGTGCGCGCGCGCGCGTGCGCATATGAGTGCATATATATACACATACATATATATCTCTATCTCTTATAACATGAAATTTAGATACTAGGAATTCTTTAAACATACCTCAACTCACATGATTTAGGAGTCAAATTCTTCAAATAAATTGAGATGCTATCCAAAAATGCAAACAAAGTATCTTCTGCAATGTGTCAGATTTGCTTGCAGTTTTGCAAAGCATTCACTGATGACTACTACAGTTTGCTACAAGTACGTATTCTCTAAAAATATATTTTGTATACGTTTGGATCTATTAACACTAGAGGCTGTATACTGAGTAACATGGTAACACTTCATTTCCTTTCAACTTCAGTAATGTGAGGTTTTATCGGTCACTGAGCTAAGAGCAATTTTTTGGCTCTGCATTTGAGAGTAATTTCCTCTGTTGGAAAGAGGATTCACTTTATCCCATTGTTCTGGATTCGGCTGGGATAGAGTTAATTTTTTTCCTGGTAGCTGGTACAGTGCTGCATTTTGGATTTAGTATGAGAATAATGTGGTAATACACTGATGTTTTAGTTGTTGCTAAGCAGTGCTTACACTAGTCATGGACCTTTGAGCTTGCCATACTCTGCCAGTGAGGTGCACAAGAAGCTGGGAGGGGGCCCAGCCAGGACAGCTGACCCAAACTGGCCAAAGGGATATTCCATACCATATGGCATCATGCTCAGTGTATAAACTGGAGGGAGTTGGACGGGGGGGGCAGCGATCGCTGCTTGGGGACCGGCTGGGCATCCGTCAGCAGATTGGTGAGCAATTGCGTACTCTTGTTTTTCCTGGATTTTGTTCCCCTTTCTCATTGTTTTCCTTTTAATTACAATTATTTTATTATTATTATTATATTTCAATTATTAAACTGTTCTTATATTAACCCATCAGTTTTCTTACTTTTGCTCTTCAGATTCTCTCCCCCATCCCACCAGGGAGGGAAGGGTGAGCTAGCAGCTGGGTGGTGTTTAGTTGCTGGCTGGAGTTAAACCCTGACACCCATTTGGGTGGGCTTTAAACATTTCAGTACTAACACATGTGGCTGACAATCTGTACTCACTTGAAGAACACCGCCACTGAACCTATATGTTACTAAATCAATCTATTGAGTCGTAAAACAGAACCACAGAATAGTTGAGGTTGGAAAGGACCCCTGGAGATCATCCTGGAGTCCAACCCTGTGCTCGAGCAGGGTCAGCTAGAGCAGGTTGCCTGGGACAGCGTCCAATCAGGTTTTTGGTATCTCCAAGGACGGAGACTCCACAACTTCTCTGAGTGACATGTTCCAATGTTCAACCACCCTCACAGAAAAAAGTATTTTCTTATGTTCAAAGTTCGCTAGTTTTCAGCTGGTGCCCATTGCCTCTTGTCCTGTTATTGGGCACCACTGAGAAGAATCTGGCTCTGTCTTCTTTACACCATCCCGTCAGATATTTTTGACACCAGCAAGACAGACTCCCACCCCGAGCCTTCTCTTCCTATAACATTCTATACAATAAAGTCTCACCTTTTTGCAATAAGAGCTCCATAATTTCTGTATGTCCAATCTGTGCAGCCAGTGCTAGAGGTGTGAGCCCATATCCACTGCGAGGGTCAGGATCTGCTCCAGAACGAAGGAGAAGCTTCACCAGATCCTTCCTGCCTAGTCTAGCTGCCTCATGTAAAGCAGTCCTCTTGTGGACACACTGCAAATTCACTTTTGCACCAGAGCTTATCAACAAGGAGGCAATCTCGTACGAATCTTGTTTAATTGCTGTAAGACAATAAGTGAAGTATCAGCCAGAATGTTATTCAACACTATTCTAGGCACTATGGCTTCTGTAATGTGGCAGCCCAGGAAAGCTCGAGCTGTTCCTGACAGTGCTATTTATACACTGAGAAATGTCACACTACACTGAAAGGTTTAACTTATCAACAAGTCTGTTCTGTTTCCAGGATAACATTAACTATACAAATGAATAATTTTACGGTAGTCTCTTCTTCTCTCTGTAATCCTCTGTCGCATTTGGCAATGCAACAGAATGCAACTTTCCTTGCCACTAGGTGGAGATCGTATGCAGGGACTTGGTGGGGTGAGGAGCTGGCCTGCTCAGAGAGCTCTATTTAATCTTCCTAAGCAGTTACCATAATATGAAAAAAAGTTTAAAATGACTGTATCATATGCCTTCTGAGCTTAATAAGCTTGATCTGTTACATCAGTAAGGATCTTAAAAGAGTAATTTGCATTGCCTCCAGTGGAATAGGCAACACCTTTCCCTCCTCCTCTCTTTGATCTTCCAGGTTGTGCAGGGTAGAACAGTGAGTGCCCTTCACCAAGACAGATTAGGTAGAGAAGCTTCATGTGCCACAGATGCTTGAAATACCATTGACAGCATACTGTAACCTGTGATGTCCCATTATCTCCAACCTACATGGCTGCTTTAGATAAATCCCATACATCCCCTTCTTGGGGGATGGTGCATTTTAATATAGTGCACTTAAAAGTATCTAGGAATTCTCTACATCTTTTCTAAGCAGGTGGCCCTGATTAGAAGCTTTAGTCACTTCACAAGGATGGACTGGGGGTCCTACAGATAGGTAGGTAGGTAGGCTTTTTCCTCGTCCTTTAACAACAGTTTTGAAAAAAAACCCACCTTTCCAATATGGAAAGACTTAAAGGTTCATCCTAGAAACTTACAGTGCTCCTTTAGAACTCAGATAATGAGAACACGCTTTCCTTTTTTTTGGCTAGGACTCAATAAGAAAAATAGCATCATAGCCCAGATTGGGGGAAGCAAGTGAAATGAACATAGAACATTTTTGAAAAACATCTTGGCAAAATATTAGGACTAGTTCTTTACAAATCAATAATTACAGTTCTTGTGCATGATCACATTAAGATGGCATTTGCCCTAAGAATGATACTAGGTATGAGACCTTCTTCAATCAAAAAAGTTCAAAGAGAAGTGAAAGAAGAATTTAGGCCTGGCTAGCTTCTTCACTTGTCATACTTGGATTAATTCCAACAATGTCTGAAAAGGGACAAACGCTGTTTTACCCTCTACATAATACAGATAAATCAGGCTGTTTTGATATAATTTTTGAAAATCAAAGCCAATTACCATGGTTTTTGGAGAAAAAGAAGCTGATGCAATGAAAGAGTTACCATGTAAGCAGAGAAGATGAATGTTTTCTGCCTGCAGACACGAAGAACAGTAATAGCATGAAGAAGCAGGAGGACCTGGTTATCTGGCACCACTGCATAAATGATGCCAAGGAAAGCAGAGGAAGACACTCTGGCACTTCATGGAGAAAGCTATTTGATTCTTTGAGGTCAAAGATATATGTTCAGCCTGAACCTCAAACTCTTTACAACTGAGGGATGGAAAATGATAGGTGTCTGGAGCTCCCTGCATTGGATCAGACTTGGGGAAAGACTTTCAGCTTCTCCTAGCTCTATGTTCCCTGTGCTTCACTAGACCAATAAGGATAATACTTTAATTAATAAATAATGCTAAGAACTTTGTGGTGACAGTCCCTAACTTGGAATTGTCAGCTCATTTAAATCCTTGATCTCATCCAAGAAAAACAGACAGAGACAGACACATTCAATACTGAGATTAACATTTTTTGCTCCTTATAGCAAAATATTTTAGATATTGATTTGAAGTAAAATATGTCAATTTGAAACCTAAAATGTGTAACTATAACCTCACCTCATTCCCTCACCTTGTCACCCCTAAATAAGGTATTCACCTATAACTAAAGGAGAATCTCCCTCTTCATTCTTAACATTGGGATTGCAGCCATTTTGCAGGAGAAAGCGGACGTTGTCTACAAAGCAGTTTCTTACTGCCACCAAGAGAGGTGTTTCCCCTTTTAGAGTGGTCTGTTCCCACATGATGGCACGGGAGGCTGAAATACAGAAAAGCAGAACACATTTGAAGCTAGATCATTCATTAAAGCCGACTTTGTAAAACTTCTTGGTGGAAAACCACAAGGACTCCATACCTTTCAAAGTTATTTCAAGGATGTTCTTATTTAGCTGTGCTGCAGCTTCATGCACAGGAAGCCAGCCTTGCTGATCTGCTTCTTCAAAAGCAGAACTGTGCCTCACCAACTTCATCAAGGCTTCTTCTTGGCCTGTGATATTTTAAGAGAGACACATATCCCATTACTCATCATAAAACAAAATTCAGGTAACTAATATACTGAGTGCCATTTATCCCGTCAGTGTGTCTCGAATAAACAACTTGCTTTCTCAAAGCAATTTTTCCTCAGACGGTCATTTACATGAATGGAACAATCAGTGATTGACATTGACTCACAGAGCATATTGAATTATACATTAAGAAACTTACTTATAATTAATATGACTAAAATATTTCAAATATAATCCTCTCATGAGCAACAGGGCATGAAAGTTTAATGTATAAAGTAAACAGTGAAACTGTAGGAAAAATATTTAGGTTGGCAAAAGTAAAATGAAGCTGATTAACATGATGAAACAAATCTCCTTATTCCTGCTTTACCTAACAATCTTACTGGAACTTTAATCAACACAGATGATAACGTTTTCAATTTTATATCTCAGAAACAGCAAAACTTTCTTGGCTGGAAAGCCTGTTTAAGTACAAGCCTGGTTTCTTCTAATGTTTTTTATCCCATCATTCCTGGGAGAAGGCAGTCTGCCCTCCTGTTACCTGCAGCTATAGGGTGAGGGGCCAGACTGCTCTCAATCTCTGCTGCTGAAGTCTTCCTACATATGGAAGAATTATATATTCATAAGGCCAGAAAGCAAGTGTAACTAGAGTTTAGGCACATTCTTCATAGTATATGGAACATATATATAGCATCTGCTTTTCCAGAGAGGACTTGGTTTCTTGATTCCTACTCCATTAACTATCTCTATAGCTACTTACTATGACATGCATAAAGACTGGACTGAAGGTTTCCCACTGCCAGACAACCGCCCTAACAACTGTACTACTTGTGCTCATTGTTTACTTCTCTGTGACTCAGTATATAAATTGATTATACTACAAAAAGTAGAAATTTCAGAAGAGCAGATTAAAAAAGCATCTCATGCAGTAATACACTATAATTTTTGGCAGTTAAGGAACAATTCTGGAACACTCTTCAGGTAGAAAAGGGATTTTAATCTGGGTGTCTCATGAAGTGAAATGCTTTTAGGAAGCATTAATTGACTGGGGGCCTTGCCGTCCTGCTGTTAATTTTACAAGAAAGGCCTGGCATTGTCCCCTAATTCCAGGGGATGAAGCACTGGAATCTGAGAGCAGTGACATCTGAACCCATCCCATTACCATGTTCGTATCTAATAAATTAGCTTTTGGGTATCCTGTTTTTAGTTGCCTTACTCCTCTCAGGACTATATAAAGAAAAACTGCACTTAAATCAGGTGATCAAACACCTAAAATGTAGGCATTGGTCAACAATACAAATACCCAAGTGGTTCCTAGGGGTATAGGCTTAGTGTATTTGTACTTAACTGTCCGAATTGCCGCAATTACCTTCCCATGTTCTTTACTTGCAATATACTGGAAACTGCAAAACAGAGCAAAAATAAAGTGAGAAGTAAAAATCAATGTGAAGTTCAGGATATAATTATACCTTAATTTAAATACTTAAGTCTAGACTACATATTAGATTTCTGTAAATTACGTAGGTTTTGTCACGGTTTAACACATTAAAACACTTTTTTTGTTGGTCTTCCCCTGCCACTACAAATAATGGATTTTTCACACAAAGGCCGACAATTAAATACTAAAATGGGGGAAAGCTACCATACCAATCTATTTTTACATCAGATACTTATCTTCTTCATAAAGCCTTGTACTCATTTAGATATGGATGTAAAACATCACCTGAAAGTTTTGTATATTCCATATTTTTGAGGAAATAAGTATACTTTTTCAGGGAGAACTCAGAACAACCAGTGTTTTCCAGTATCCACGAGACAAGGCCAGAGCAATGCAACATACGGAGTCACAAAGGAAAATAAGGTTACTACATGCTTATAATAATGACAAAAAAACACCCAAAATAGAAGTAATAACTTACTACCTTTTCTCCTCTGTTGCACTGCCACTTGTTTCAATTTTATGCCTATCTTGTAAGCTTTCCTGAATAGCTTGTTGGGTTGGGAGTTCATCATCGGAATCATCATCGAACATATATGTAGAATTATACATGGCAAATCAGCACAACCTGGATCACTTTCTGTAGGGAAACACTGCTTTTGAATTGGAAGCAGATGTTAAATCTTCGGGTTAAATCTGGAGTAACAGAAGTAGCAATCGCTGTTTAAGTATCAAGAGAAATGAAACAGAGTTTAAAATAAATTAATTGGAACGTCTCCATCTCAAGCTCCAGCCTTCTCCCAAGTATTCACGTTTGCGCTGCAAGGAGTTATTCTATTTAGAACAGAGTAAAGGTTTTCTATTCCAATAGCACATGCTAGCTTTTATCTCTGTTCCTCAGACTGAACATACACAATAGCTAGTTGTTCAGGCACTACTTATTAGAAAGCAACAAAAATAGGTAAAACTTAGTTTTCAGATAAGTAGTCATTCCCTCTTAAGTCTTTTAGGCACTCAAATATCATTAAAATTATGCTCTGATGTTTCCTTAGTAGGAAGACAGATGTGCAATAAAGACTGAGGATGTTTTTTCAGTTTGTTCACAGAGGGCCTGGAAGTGAAGGGCAAGTGAAGGACATGGAATTTTTTAATAAAAGCTTTTGTTCAAACTGTTTCAACAAAGATATCATTAGGGCCATATCTTTTAGCCGGGAAAGTATTGTAGATTTGTGCTATTATGTGCATCAGCATTCCATCTGAAACAAACTCCATGCTTGAAATAAGACCTACTTTACCACCTTATGTGCATAATATACAGCCCCTTAGAACAGATAAACTTAAAATTCTGCATTCTTCATCAATGCATGCCTGGTTTTCTTCTAATACTTGTAGGAGATATGTATAAAATACTGCAACAATACATATCCAAATACAGGCAGAAATAAAAAACACTGGTGTAACCACAACGGAGTTGCTTAAAAAAAAAAAAAGCTTAAGAATAGGATTAGTTTAAAAAAAAAGTCTGCCAGATTGGAAGGGTTCAATTAAAAATATTTTTACCTTTTTAAGATTCTAATACAAACAATGGAACATAGAAATAAATCCCACTGATAATATTTCTTAAGTCTAAATGTTAAAATTTAAGAAGAAGAAATAAAAAAATATTAACAATCAAATCCATCATTAAATAGTATAGTGTGTAGATGCATAAGCAGTCATACTGTTCTTTTCTATATTCAGCTACATGCTATTATAGATTAAAATCACAGATGTTCTGTTAAGGCTCAAACCTCTCATCTGTTTTACCTTATCAAAACTTCCACTTCTGTCTTTCAGGAGAGTTGGCCTGAAAAAACCAAGCAAAAATACAGGGCAAAATAAAATAAAATAAAATAAACAAAACTAAAAGCAAATAAATAAATTAGCAAAATGAATGAGCACAGCAAAATGAAGGAAGTTGTCAACATAACACTTAAAAGCTTGGAATAATTCTAGAAACATCTTCAAGTTGAGCAGCAGCAATTCATAGCAAACCCGCATCATTTAATTTCTTACCTGATTCATCTAATGTATCTAATTGCAAGGCCTTGCTCTGTAATTGCACATGTAGCAAAAACCAGAAACATATTAACAAAATATACAGACAAGTAACTGTTAGTATTTGATTTTACCTATAGT
This sequence comes from Morus bassanus, assembly GCA_031468815.1. Taxonomy (NCBI): domain Eukaryota; kingdom Metazoa; phylum Chordata; class Aves; order Suliformes; family Sulidae; genus Morus; species Morus bassanus. The sequence goes on along the minus strand of CM062580.1, from coordinate 14,857,782 downwards.
ACAATGAGTATATAAAAAGACTACTAATTTTCCTATGAGCTGAGAAAATATACTGTTTTGCCTCACCTTCTGAAAGAGGGAAGACCTCACACTTTGAAGAAGTGATTATTAAGTTGGAAGTGATATTTTCAGGATTGAAAATGATCTCAGTAGAGCCTACATCCATTAATAGCTCACTATAAATACCCGATCATAAGATACTCTGGGACTTTCTCCACGTTTCTTTCATATAGATTAGTAATGTTTAATAACCTGTCCTGACAAATGGTGTCAGCAAGAGAAGGAATTAAAAGTCCAGTTTCTTTGTAAAAATACTCTTGTTAGAAGTTTTTGGAATGAGAATTTGAGAACTATAAGTAGTAACTATTACATTATGGAAAAAAAATTCTTTAGTGCTTTCCTAAGAGAGTAAACTGAAGATACTGTTAGGAGCTTACTTAGAAGAGTAGGACAACATAAAAAGAAAAACTAAAACCAATAAAAGTAAACATAAACAAGCAAATAAAATCAAGCAAGAACTCTATTAAAATTACTATGTGTTTCTGATCGCTTAATCACAATTCATATATTAATATCAACAGAAAAGCAAACCAAAGATATACATAAAAAGTCTTTAAAAGGAAAAACACAGTTTCAGAAAGGCAGACCTATGCTGAAAACTTGTGCTGATGTAACACACAATAAGCAGGGAAATGAAGGGCATAGATGTCTAGTTATAACACTGAGGGTAGGATGGAGTGAGACGATCATGCGCTTAATTTATTCCTACTGTATTTAACGGAGGGGTCCTTACAAAGAAATGACTATGGCTGTGTCTGAATGCAAGGCGGAAATAGTTCTTTGCTGGTGGAGATCTAGGAAGAATGCTTGAGTATTTTTTTTTTTTTTAAAGAAAACAAAAATGCAGAATCAGTGAAGGAATTGAAACTGGACTGCCGCTCTGGAGCAACAGGAAAACAGGGAACATTTTATGGCAGGTGGTCATAAGGGAGATTTTATTATTTATTCTTCATGGAAACTATTTCAAAAAAAAACCCTTAGAAAAATCAGAATATCTGAATTAAATCCAGAAAAGATGAATTTGCTGAGGAAGAAAGGCATCAGAAGTACCGACTATAGATAGCTAAGTGATTTCTCATACTGCAGACTTCGCTGTTGCTATGACAGAACATAGGCTATATATAAATCCAGATTGAAATCCCCAAACTTACTATCTACTAGCTTTCCACTCACATGATTCAGCACTCTTAATGCTTCAAGGTCATTAACTGTACCGTTTCTCTCAGAAAGTGCGGACTATTTTCATTTTCCCTTAAGATATATTTTGTGACGTTCAAGTAATGCATAAAATTGATGTTTACACATTAATAATATTACCAAAGGCTAAAATCCTAGCTGCATCTTTTATAGATTGTAAAGATGCTAGTAACAATACATACTTATTTAAGACAAAACATTGAGGACCAGAAAATATTTGCGTGCCCTCTTTTAATATAAAAAAGTCCAGATGTTTCTTTTACACAGTATGTTCCACTTCCTCTGTAAGCCAACAAAAAGAACGGGATCTTGTGAAGTCTGTATCTGAACTGTCCAAAGTTAGTCATCCAGCTGGCAGAGCAATGCAACACCTCGCTTGATCCAGTGTTGAACTGGTTTATCTGTGTTAAGTGTCAAAGCAATGACGAAGTTAGTAGAATGTCCAGTAGTAGATAAGATTCCTTTACGTTCGCTTGTCTTGTAGAGTGGGCAAACATATGCATTAGATTTCTTCATGTCTGATTTTGCAGCTTAAAAAAAAAAAACCAAAATAATATATTACATTCAGCAGATCTATTGATAGAAACATAATCTATATACAAATATTATGTATTTACCGTAACATCTTTAAAGCTAAATAAAAATGCAAAATCATTTTGTGAGTAACAAAATTATCTGATTATCTGGCGCTTTTTTTGTGTTTTCTTGTGTGGTTTGTTTTGTTTTTAAAACCAACTAATTTAACTACAATTTGTTTTCAGGACTCGATGCCGTTCTGTGATTCTACCAGCTTTGTAATCATTCAAAGACACACTAAAATCTAAATAATTAAAGCATAGTTTATACATGAGCTTTTAACAGCTCCTCAAGGATTCTGATCCAGCAGCCACAGAACCTAACTGCAATTCAAGTCACCTAAGATCCAAGGACACAACTCCGCAGGAAATCTTTGTATGCCTAGACTGCTTAAATACAACTTGTGCAAACTCCAAAATCATGCATGTCTGAACAGATTCATCCAACCTCAAGAGAAAGCACAGAAAAAGTGGAAACTTTGTAAGGCTGCCTATTAGCTAATAACATCAAAGTTGCAACAGCTGCAGTAGAAAGTCCTGCCTAAGTGAATAAATAAAAACAGGGACTTACTGCTCCTGATCAAAGAAAACAAGGGTTATCGAAAATATCTTACTAGTATGACAGACAACTAACACAGCAGCTAAAAATGACCTGAGCAAACCTTGCTAAATCATGTGAGGTAAAACACTGAGTCTCAGTCTAAGTCAATTAAAAGTTCTCCTCAACTTGAGTAGAGCCAGGAATTCAAGCACCATGTGCTTTCCTACCCAAATTAACTTACGGTTGAAAAATAGATTGGGCCGCACCTAAACATATTTATAAAAAATTCATTTAACTAGTCCTTTCATCTAATCCATAATTAAAAACATCTGTGGGGAGAGGGACAGGCCTATGGCTCAAATGAGATGAGACTGAGTCAAGCTAGCAGGCCCAATTTTTAACGTAAAAGTCAGAGGTCAGATGTACATGAATTCTGTGCACATTTGGGTACTTCGGTGAGGGCAGGACCATTGATCTTCTATAAAAAATGGGATTCACTGTTGCAGTTTCTTGTTGAATAGCTCACACTTTAGAGAAATTATACTTACTTGGCTTTATCCAAATGATTGGCATCATATCGAAGAGCAATTTGGGATACTGCTCAGCTAACATTCCCCTGGTGAGAGAAAGCAACAAAGTAAGTATTTGTGGCTTTGGGTTTAAGCAAAGAGGGTTTTAGTGTGTGTTTTTTGGTTGTTGCTTGCTTGGGGTTTGTTTTTTTTTTCTTCTTCACCATTTTCCATGCACGAGAGAGTATTTCATTTGGTGTGTTATTTCAATAATATGAAAAGTATCAGTTAAAATATTTAAATAAATCTTGTTTGAGCACCTAAGAAAGCTTTCCAGAACCATAGTAAACCACTTTGTTACTGACTTGGTCCTGTCCCAGCGAGCTCCGTCTAAAAATAATCCGTGGATATAAACACCATCTTCTGGTGCAGTATCAGCAGTATCCTGAGGAATAACCTACAAGAAGTAAGTGTTATATGTTACTAAACTTTCACAGCTGTTTGCTTTTTGAAGTATTATGCCAATAGCCAATTTTCAGAAGATCAATCTAAAAATGAGAATAATATAATAATACCTTCCTTCCAGTATTAATTTTATACAGAACTATGAAGATAGCTGATTTCTGTGGGTTTGTTAATTACCTTTATTGTAGGTTATAAACTAAGGCTTTAATCACACAGACAAACATGTACTCTACAGGCTGTTTCCCTGAGTGGAGGTCCAGGTCCAGTGATAGAACTACTTTTAATATACCTCTTTTACAGATATTATTTAACATGCCTACCTTACCAAGGAATTAAATGCATGTCTTCAAATTGCAGTGAGTTAGCTGCAAAATGAACCTTCCAGTCAGGATTTACTTAGTACATCTCACTGCAATATCAGGGCTCAGATTAATAAAATATGCATTTATAATTCATCTCTACCTGAAATTCATATCCCAGAAGGTCAATAGGGATCCTGTGCTTCCTAGCATAGTTTTGCATCGCTCCAGTTAAGAAAGCTTGAGTAAAATAGAATCCTGACAGCCAAAAAACCGTGGGCTTCCCTAATTCGTACCAATCCTGGAAAGTAGAAAATGACACATTCAATAATCAGAAAGAGACAAATCCCATATTGTTTGGCCATTTTCTACATAACTGTACTCAGAAAATCTACGCAAAGTCTATCATTCCTTTCCCAATACTCGTTTAATGTAAAGGACAAATTATATGAAGAAGTACATTAAACAATTGGTAGTACTGCCTCTTGTACATTACCTGTAAAAATTTCAGCCTTTCTAGAAAATCTAGAATATAGCTCCCTAATGGTTTTAGACTTGGGTAGGAATGTTTAGCCCAATTCTCAGGAACTTTTCCAGTAAGTAGACTGCCACATAGAGCCTCCAGTTCAGCATCCATAACAACCAGTCCTTTAATGGCTTTCTTCAGGTTAATTAGCGTAATACGAATAGTTCGGATTAAACTAGAATTAAAATATAAAACAGAATTTTCACAAGTTTTGCATGATTTGTAAAACACATCCTCCTCACTGAAAAAAAAAAACCAGGATTACAGAACCATCTATAGAATTTGTATAGCTGGGGCAGAACTGCATAATTAGCCATATCTGTAAAGCCATGGATTTGTGCATTTCTGCCACTTTATTTAAAACTAGGAATAGTTTAATAAATTGTTTTGTTATCTCTGATATACTCTGTATTGTTTGGTAAGAGGATAAATCTGCAACTCCAAATGTATACACCATATACTAGATAAAGTAAAAAGCTTTAGATTACAAAAGAAGAGGTGGGTAGGGTCTGCAACAAAGGAAAACTTGGAGACTGAAAGCCAGAGCGCATTATTGAAAGTTTGGGAGAAAATGAAGTGGGAGATGTTAAGACTCAAACAGAAAAGAAGGAGGACAGAGGAAAAAACAGGGAAGAAAGATTGGAGGACCAGGCAAAGATAGGAAAGAAAAGTAGGAAACAAAGTCAAAAGAGAGACTGGGGACCCAAAGAGAAAAATAAAAGTGATTATAGGTTTGTAATCCTAGGAGAATAAATGTGGAAAAAAGGTATAGGAAGAAAAGCATCAGGAAAGAGGAAAAAAAGCAAAAATTTAGAACACAACCATATGAGCAGAAGAAAATAAGCAGAAATATTTCCAACTATCAAGGAAAACGTTTCGTAAACTATAACTGCGTGTATCACAGTTTCTAACACCTTTACCCTATAGGTGAGAAATACGAAGAAAATAAAATATAATTGAAGATAAAGAAAGAGAAAGTGAAGTAAAAAAAAAGAAAGAACAAAAATATTGTTCACATTCTCTTTTCCAAATGCCTCCTCAGACTCCCTTCTTCTATCATGTGTTTTTCAGTTTGTTTCGCCACTAGATCATTTTTCCTGACATTTATCCTACATTCTGACTTTCCACAAGGAGTAATGGTGCTTGGACTGCAGGTATCACTGCAGACAATTAGAAGGGAACAAAATAAATAAATAAAATATTTCACAGAACACAGAGTTTACACGGTATGATTCACATGAAAACTTTTTCTTTGGGTTACATTTCGTAAAATGTAACACTCTTACTTGTTAAATCTTTCCATTTCTTGCACCAACACAGTATTCATACTTTCTTCATATCTCACAGGATATTTACTTAGGCAGCCTTCAATGTCAAAATCATTAGGAAGCTGTAAACGACAACATACTTGGAAATCATTCCATATATCACTATGCATCGATAGTATATTAAAAGTATGCAGATGTGAAAAATTGCAGAGTAATAGATACCATTAAACTTTTTGATGAGTATCTCATCAATCCAGTATTTAGTAGTTTAATCCAAATAAAAATTATGGGTTTTTTTAAGTGATGTTTACCTTTTAAAAACCACCTAGAATTTTTCATACCATGAAAAGTTATTAATGTTTCCATTTTATTAATTTTGAACTTGTTCACACGAATTAATCAACTGCTCTTCCAAGCTGTGTTTGCTCTGTTTTCTCTCTCTGTCTCCTATCTCCTACCTATTTAATAAAACTTCTTTCAACCAAAATACAGCTGTGGCCTGTTACAGCCACACAAGTTCCCACTTCCATATTGCACTAAATTCCTCCCAGTAGGATTTCCTCCAACATGAAATCAGTTTGACCCAGAAGATTCTAGTTAAAGAATTTCTGCTTTGTAAAAAGATAAATTGGAGTCACTGGTATAATACAATACCTTACTGAGAATATCATCTGCAATTTCATAGAGAGTGCTGTCACCACCTCCAGAAGTTCCCTGAGTGCCTCCTCCTTGTGTTAAAAGCAGAGATTCAAAGAGGATCTTAGTTTGCTGAAGATCTTTTGAAATATCCACATTTTCATGCAAACCAAATACCTCTGGTTGTTGACTAAAGGGAAGACTCTAAGGCAAAATAAACAATAAACATCTGCATGAGTTAAAGCAGCATGCTAGGAATTAGATGCAAGCCTTCTCTAAGAAGCCAAGTGACTTCAACTGAAGGTAGATAAGCGCCTTAATGGTAGGTATTTGCAGACAGTATTACTGGTGATAGAGCCTTCACCTCACTTATAAAAAGCCATTTCCAAGGAATTCTCGATTATCTATGCTAGGTCCTCCTGTCTACTTACTGATTCCCTCTCAGAGACATGCTAGATCATGGCAAGGATCATACAAGGATTTAGGCAAGAAGCCAAGCACACAGTTTAATGTGCTGCAAAACTACCTTTTAAATGCAGAGAAGTCTTTAATGATTGCTTTTGAGCACATCATCATCATAACAGTTCAAAATCTTGTTGCTACTTTTTACCTTAATAAACTCAATGTAGTCCTCATATGTGCCTTTTGGTGGAGCATAATAGTTGCCACTGGGAGAAAAAGTGTAACGAGGATTTTCAATTATATCTGGATTATAGAAGTCATCCAGCACTGTCAGCAGTAAACGTCTGTCCCAGTCATCTGTCACTCGACCTCCATAGTTACACTCACCAGTTAGGTAAGATAGGGCTTCAAAAGGAACATGGCTATATTCATTTATGAATAACTGAAACAGAAGACATGAGTAATTCTAGAGACTTGAAATATCTGCAGAACAACAGTGTGACCTACAGACTTAAGGGTTGGAATCTATAGTTGCATGCAAAACTGCAGTTTACAGAGTTTTCTCCTTAAGCGCTGGAAATTCAAATTCTGAAATCTTTTTTTTCAGGTAAAATTACTGTTTAAAACAAAGAGGAGTTAGCAGTAAAAGCCTCTTATGAATATCCGAATTAGTAAATCATCCAAGTCATTCTTGAATTATTTACAAGTGGATAGTTTTTCCAGTCTCAGCTTTCTAGATGGACACTTTTCTGTGACATAAAGAAATGTGCATTTCACATAATTTTTCTTCCAGTCTTCAGAACCCTCTGATCTCTTTCATTAACTTCTTGATAACTTTTCCAACTGTTCAGCCTCAACTTCTATAATCCACAGTTTTAGCTCTCCTGACTTTTCTACACAGGGCTTGCAGAAGACTCAAGGTCAAGTAGCGCTCGGCATTTAATTTTAGGGAAGGAGAATAGTTTGAGACTCTGTTTAACTAATGGTATATATGTAAAAAAAAAAATAATTCCTCCTCCTAACCACAAAACCCACCATAATAGGTGACTGTCACTGACATGGCGTTCTTAAAGCACAGTGAGCTCTTATATACGACAATTTAATTCTTATTATACTCATATATACTCATTATATTCCATATGTCTGTGTGGAAGGATGGCTAGCTGACAGAGGCCACGACATCTATATGAGCAACCCAAGCTATGCTGTGGGGGATTAAGTGCCTGCTGTCAGTGAAGTAGCCTTGAGGGATTCAAGGAGGAAGTTGAGCAATTGAGCAAGTGGAAGAGGAGGAGCAGAGCGGTGGTGTTTACCATTCTGAAGTCAGATCTAGACGGCCCCTTCCGTGTCGTGACTAACCAAGGCAGACGAATCGGGTATGGACTAGGGGCGCGTGAACTGGAACTAATAACCAATCCTATGCATTGTTTAAGCACGTGTATATTTAGAACGCTATATAACCCGCCATGTAGTATAATAAACAAGGCTGATGCTGGTACTCATATTGAGATTGTCATCAGTACTTCGGACCGCCGCCCCGACTCCGACATCTGGTAGCAGAGGATGGTTTTATATCCGTAACCTCGAGACTGCGGTAAGAGCAGCAAGAGAGGGGGAGTCGGGAGAAAAGGCGGCTGGGAGTGTACTGCCGAAAATAGAATAGGGCAGATACGGAGCGTCTGGCCAGCGCCTCCCAGGGGGACGGGCTGCTATCATGGAAGGGGAAGCAGCCGCTACGTTGCTCGCAAGCATACTCTCTAAGAGAGGGATCGAGACAACGGTGAAACAGCTGACCAAGCTGATAAAGTTGGGACAGCGGTTGGGACATTTTAAGGACACTCATACGTTGTTTTCTGTGCTCGAATGGCGGGAGTTAGGTAATACGATGTGGCAAAAGACTATTGAAGGCGACGAGAAGGTTGAAAAGGAAGTAAAATCGGTGCGTGAACTATGGAAAGACGTTTTAGAGACGCTAAAAGTTATGAAAGCGGAGAGAGAGGTTGCGTGCGCAGCTGCGCAGATGCTCACGCCGATGCCGGAAAAAACTAAGAGTGCTGAGCCGAAAATGGGACCTATTGCGCGATTTTTTGGGCTCCCTGCGGTGAAAGGTATGGGAGGGCCCACCTGTAAAACTGTTGCTGAACTGCGGGACAGTGTTGAACGTAACTCAGATGCGAGAGAGGCTGCCGGGGGCTGCCCCCCCTACGCTCCCGCTCCCGCTCCGTGCTCAGACAAGGCGGAAGTTGCTAAGGCAGAAGCGAGCCGGACAAGTGAGGGAAACGAGGAAGTGCAGCAGCCCCGAGTGCAAGCGGAGGAGTGGCCGCCGCCCTCTGCGCCGCCTCTCTACCCTCCCCTGCCGCCATCCGACACCTCCTCAGAGCCATCTGCACCCCCGGCTGAAGGGGCAGGAGGAAGGGCCTCAGATGAGACGAGGGAGCTCCTTAAGGAAGTAGTGCGGCAGTTAAAGGACTTAACTGTGACGATGCGACAGGAGACTTCGGCGAGAAAACAAGTAGGGGCAGACTACTGTCCGCCCCCTTGTCTTTCGGGACCGCCGGCGGCGATTCGACCGGGACGATGGAGTGGGATTGTCCGAGATGCTATCTTGGATGGGCAGTGGGATGTTGCCTCAGGCCTTGGTCCGGTGGCCCTTCCCGTTCTCCAGGGGAATGGTGGTGGAAAATGGGAACCTCATGATTGGAAAATTTTGCAGCAGGCAAAAAATACTATTTCTCAATATGGGGTGAAATCTGAGGCGTCACGGCAGATTGTAATTTGGATTTTTTCTACTGAGCTGCTGTGTCCTTATGACTGTCAGGCTTTAATGCGATTGTTGTTGACTCCTACTCAGTTTCTGCTATGGAGTTCCTCTTGGTCTCAAAGGGCAGCTGCTGTCGTGGCCCAACATCAACAGTTGGGAGATCCTCTGTACGGTATAACTGTTGAAATGCTGGTGGGAGGGGGTCAGTTTGCAGATCAACACGTACAGTCAACTTTTCCCCCCAATATGTTGCAGCTCTCTTCGAAAATTGCCTTAGAGGCCTTTTTAAGTCTGCCCGGAGCCTCTACCCCTTCTTTCAGTACCGTCACACAAGGGGCAACAGAGAAATACAATCATTTTATTGATAGGCTTTGGGATGCAGTAATGAATCACCCAGATCTGGGTGATGAAAATAAACAGCAGATGTTCAGGATTTTGGCATTTGATAATGCCAATAAGGCCACTAAAAGCATCTTGGCAAGCTTACCTAAAGGTGCAGGGGTGGATGAAATGCCTTCTCGGGTGGAAAGGGCAGGTGCTCAACGTCAAAATGAGGCAATGGCTGCCACACTGCAGAGTGCGGTAAAAGAAGTTATACAGCCTTTGGCCGCCGCCGTTCAACAAACTCGGCCCCCTGCATTAGCTCAGCCATTCAAAGGAAACTGCTACCGCTGCGGTGAACCAGGGCACAGCCGGCGTAATTGCCGAGCTCCTGTATGGTGTGAACGATGTCAAAGAGATACTCACTCCTCAAAGGCCTGTTTGGGAAACTCCAAAGCGAGCGCGAGGAAGGGCCGCGCGCAGACAAAAATGGCCCCCCCGCCCACCCCAGCGGTCAACAACAGGGTTCTTCGAACACGCTACTCGCGCAACAGCCGGGAGCCTGGGATTTGACCTGGAGACCGCAATAGAAGTAACATTGCTCTGTTCACAGGTTCAAAAAATTCCAAGCACGGCCTTTGGGCCATTAGTAAAGGGATCAAAAAGAATTGGGGGGTTACTCATGGGCCGATCCTCATCAGGGATTAAGGGATTAATTGTAATTCCGGGAGTAATCGATGCCGATTTTACTGGGCAGATATGTATAATGGCATATACCCTTAATCCCCCACTATATATTCCAAAAGGTAGCAGGATTGCCCAACTGCTGGCTTTTGATAACATTCTAGGGGAATCACCCAGCGCACCCTGTATAAGAGGCAATCAAGGTTTTGGGTCTACTGGTCCCGCTGTCTGTTTTACACTAAGCATGGATCAGAGACCTTTAGAACGGGTAATAGTTACCCAGGACGGGCATTCTGTCTCATTAACGGCTATGCTAGATTCAGGTGCCGACGTGACCATAATCAATAATACCAGGTGGCCCCGTAAATGGGCTTGTGAAGCTATCAAAACCACAATTGCCGGAGTTGGGGGCAGCTCTATTCCCCATATTAGCAAGCAGCCGGTAATTTTTCAATTTCCGGAGGGCCAACAAGTAGCCCTCAGGCCTCACGTGATGGCGTTGCCTGGTGGGCTACAAGCTCTCATAGGTCGCGACATTCTGGGACAGTTAGGAGTGGTAATGACTACAACACCTTTTCGAGACAGGGCCCTGGAGAGCAGCCGCCCAACCCTCCATTGACCTGGATATCAAACGATCCGGTCTGGGTTGACCAGTGGCCCATGACTGAGGAGCGGTTGCAAATTGCGCGCCAGCTGGTGGCGGAACAGTTAGAAGCGGGGCATATTCGACCCTCTGTTAGCCCCTGGAACACCCCTATTTTTGTTATTCCTAAGAAAAGTGGGAAATGGAGATTGTTGCATGACTTAAGGAAAATTAATGAAACTATGCAACCTATGGGAGCTCTGCAACCAGGTATCCCATCACCAAATATGATACCACAGGAGTGGCATATCCTTATAGTAGATTTAAAAGATTGTTTTTTCACCATCCCTTTACATGAGCAAGATTGCTGCTGATTTGCATTTTCAGTGCCCACTATCAATAAGGCGGAGCCAGCAAAGAGATATGAATGGGTTGTCTTGCCGCAAGGCATGAAAAACTCTCCTACTTTGTGCCAGCTGTTTGTTGCCTGGGCGCTACAGCCAGTAAGATTGGCGTGGCCAAAAACGATAATTTATCATTACATGGATGATATCCTCTGTGCACAGCAAGCCCCATGGTCCGAGGCCCATATCGAAGAATTGTCTAAGGCACTGGGCATTAAAGGTTTACAAATTGCCCCTGAAAAAATTCAAAGGGCCGCACCTTGGAAATATCTTGGGTGGATTATTGATCAAGCAAAAATTCGGCCCCAAAAGATACAACTAACTACTGAGCTAGCGAATCTGAAAGACTTGCAGACCCTTCTTGGAGAGATCCAATGGATTCGAAATTGCGTTGGAATTACAAATACGGACCTTCAACCGTTGGTACGTAGTTTACAGGGTACCCACCCTGCAAACCGTGTCAATATGGGGCCGGAGCAGCTCCAAGCCATCTCTAAGATATGCGACAAGCTAACAAGGGCTTGGACTAGCCGACGTATATTAGAAATGCCAGTATCATTACTGATTTGCAATGCCACTGATTCCCCTTTCGCTGTGATTTGTCAATGGCAAAAAGTGGGGGAAGATTCCCTTTCCTTATCTAGCAATGCCACTGACAAACACAGCAAAGAGGAAAGCAGGGAACAGAAAAATAAAAAGGCAACAAATAAGGCACCAGAGTTTGTCATATTAGAATGGGTTTTTTCGAAAATACAGCCACGAAAAAGCGTACTAACACGACCTGAAGCAGTGGCTGAGTTGATTCAAAAGGGGTTTATAAAAGGTTTAAACCATACCTCCCCAATCCCCTTGCAAGAAATAGATCTAATGGCTAGTGTTCAACCATGGTTTGCTAAGGTTACTTGGAGTGACAATAGGACACTTCCTTTTAATGGATCTGGAGTTATTTCTTTTGGGGAGCCAGGGTATAATAACCCGCATAACGCAAAGTTAATTCTATGGCAAAACGTCAGTGGATACGACCAAGTCTGGCAAAAAGATGATCTCACTTGTCATGAATTGGTCAATACGAGTGGAGGCCACTTACTTCCCCCTGGTTTGTTTCTAATTTGTGGGGAACGTGCCTGGCCCGGCATTCCCCTGAATCCAGTGGGTGGGCCTTGTTATATAGGAAAGCTCACTATGTTTACCCCAAGCGCCAGAGACCTTATCGGGCACCTAAACAGAACCTTTTCAAAACGACAGAAAAGGTCAGTATCGTGGTTTGATGAAAACTGTCAGGATAAAGTTAATATATGGGGCACAGGTATCCAAACCCTACTTTCGCTGTTGTCCCCGCAAGTAGCCTCTGGACGGAATGCACGAAACATAAAGAATCTAGCCTGTTGGGCAGAAAAACAATTTAATTTAACATCAGAAATGATATCTGGTCTCCTGACCGACTTAGTGTCCGACACGCGGTTTTACAAGACCGCGCCGCCATTGACTTTCTACTTCTGGCACACGGGCATGGATGTGAGGACTTTGAGGGAATGTGTTGTTTTAACCTCTCTGATCACTCCAGTTCCATACACGAAAAATTAAAACAGTTACAAGACAACTTCCATAAAATCACCATTATCGAATCAGGGCTTGATGCATGGTTGAAAGAGCTGGGCATAACAGGATGGCTAATGGATATTGTAAAAACTCTTTTTATGTTATTATTAGTAGGAATATTATTATTATTTGTATTAAGTTGTGCTTTTAGATGCATAAAATCGCTTGTTACCCGCTTGTTAAACCAAGCTTGGATTGCTCAAGAAGAAGAGAAGGGAATTGTGGAAGGATGGCTAGCTGACAGAGGCCACGACATCTATATGAGCAACCCAAGCTATGCTGTGGGGGATTAAGTGCCTGCTGTCAGTGAAGTAGCCTTGAGAGATTCAAGGAGGAAGTTGAGCAATTGAGCAAGCGGAAGAGGAGGAGCAGAGCGGTGGTGTTTACCATTCTGAAGTCAGATCTAGACGGCCCCTTCCGTGTCGTGACTAACCAAGGCAGACGAATCGGGTATGGACTAGGGGCGCGTGAACTGGAACTAATAACCAATCCTATGCATTGTTTAAGCACGTGTATATTTAGAACGCTATATAACCCGCCATGTAGTATAATAAACAAGGCTGATGCTGGTACTCATATTGAGATTGTCATCAGTACTTCGGACCGCTGCCCCGACTCCGACATGTCTGTATGAATCTAAATCTCATGAAGAATAATTTTTAATTTTTTCATTTGTAATTTTGAAAATATTTATAATAGGATTGACATTCCTTGCCTTTGTAGCTGAACTGAAGTCATGAAAATCTATGAACATTTGATGTACCTTAAGTGTATTGCTCCTTTTTGACTATCAGCTTGTTCCTATGTTTTGCAAGATCAGAGTTAAAGGTAGCAATAGGTGATTTTACCTGCAGCTGTCTGATACTGATTCGCAGGTCTGATTCATTAAATCCATAGGGTATATTCCAACCAAGAGGCCCAAATTTTCTTCTCTCCTGAACAAGAGCGTGGAAAAAACAAACTCCAAAGAGCAGTTTCTCCCATACCTTTGAGAAAAACAAAACAAAACAATATTATTAAATAGCCTATATGCTCATGTTAGTCTGTAAGTTATATAAAAAACACACCATTTATTACCACTCTCCATCTAGGGTACAAATACAGGCAACTATTAAGTATGCTGTGGTTATTTGACTTGGGAACAAATACACACATAGTTGCCATATATGCAAGCACATTCAGCTAGTTCCTCAAGTACCATTACACAAGATTTTTCTCTTCTTCCATGTAAAGGGCAGCTGACTTCATAAGAATTCAAATAGCACCAGATATTTATTTTTAAGGCTCATTAGACAAACATAAAAAAGATGTATTGTTTAATGTAAGTCCTTAAATGCACCCACTTATACCTATGTATATTGATTACCATATTCAAATCTCTGAGCAATCCCACTGTTTTTCACTTCCTTCGCAAGTAATCATAGAATCATAGAATGTCCTGAGTTGGGAGGGACCCACAAGGATCATCGAGTCCAACTCCTGTCCCTGCACAGGATGACCCCAAAATTCACACCATGTCTCCGAGGGCATTGTCCAAGTGCTTCTTGAATATCGCCAGGCTTGGCGCTGTGATTACCTCCCTGGGGAGCCTGTTCCAGTGCTCCACCACCCTCTGGGTGAAGAGCCTTTTCCTAATATCCAACCTAAACCTCCCCTGGCACATCTTCCTGCCATTCCCTCGGGTCCTGTCATTGGTCACCAGAGAGAAGAGATCAGTGCCTGCTCCTCCTTCCCTTGTGAGGAAGCTGCAGACCACGATGAGGTCTCCCCTCAGCCTCCTCTTCTCCAGGCTGAACAAACCAAGTGACTTTAGCTGCTTCTCATATGGTTTCTCCTCTAAACCCTTCACCAACTTCGTGGCCCTCCTCTGGACACTCTCCAGTAGCTTTATATCCTTAATGTACTGTGGCACCCAAAACTGCACATGGCACTAGAGTTGAGGCCGCACCAGTGCAGAGCAGAGCAGGACAATCACCTCCCTTGACTGGCTGCAATGCAGTGCTCGATGCACCCCAGGACACGGTTGGCCCTCTTGGCTGCCAGGGCACGCTGTTGGCTCATGCTCAGCTTGCCGTCGACCAGAGCCCCCAGGTCCCTCTCTGCAGAGCTGGTCTCCAGCCTCCCGTTCCCCAGTCTGTATGTACATCCAGGGTTGCCGTGCCCCAGGTGCAAAATCCAGCACTTGCCATTGTTAAACTTCATATGGTTGGTGATTGCCCAGCTCTCCAGTCTGCCCAGATCTCTCTGCAGGGCCTCTCTGCCCTCAAGAGTATCAACAGCTTCTCCCAATTTTGTGTCAGCAGCGAACTTAATTAGTATTCCTTCCAGTCCTGCATCCAAGTAATGATAATGATTAGCTATGTGGTTTACCACTTATCAGTAAGACATAGGGCACTGCAGTACTGGTCCCTGGCAGCAAGAAAATATCTCCTCAGTGCTTACCATCTCAATAATGATAGGTATGCCCTATTAATGAATGTTCAGAGTTTATGCACATTGCATAACGTGTGTGTAATATGTATGTAATGTAATAAAGCCTAAGAAACCATTTTAAATATTGCCACGTGAAATTACCTGGCAGAGTAATTCTCAACTAATCATCTTTATCATTGCAAAACATAAACTCACAACCATAGTAAAAATTTTAGCTTATAATATTGACTGGACAGAAATCAGTATATCTGTGGGTTAAAAAAAAAAAAAAAAAAAGGGAAGTAATAGAGATAGGCACATTACCAGCTCCTTTTCAGGGCATCCAGAGAAGAATGCAGGATCAGAAATAGGATCAGAAAGAAATGACTGCAGTAGGTTTAACCGGAGACCAGTAGGAGGTTCATTTGTCACCTTGACTCCATTCTGCAGAATGGTTACTGGAAACTAGAAATAAAAAATAGCAAAACTGCATTCAGAAATTGTGGAATAGATGCTATACTGTTATAACAATGTATTATTACTCTGTGTTATACAAACAATTATCTGTAAGAAATTACATTTTAAACATTAACAGCTTTTAAAAAAAAATTCTCAAAGCCATCAAGAAAGTAAGACCTTGTTGTAAAAAAACCTATATTTTAAAATGTTTTCTTGGTAGTCACACCTTATAAATAAAATGCAAAAATTAAAACCCCAGTGACAGCATAAAAACTTCTTAATTATATATGCTGGCAAAATGCAGTTCCGTTTACTAGTACACAAACTATCCCACATCACAATATCAAAATATTACAAAGAAAGCTTGGTATTACTCTGTTTATAGGTTGTTTTTTTTTAAATGTCCTTTCTTAATTAAATTATCTCTTCAACAGCCTCACTGTATTTCAGGGAAGTTCCATATTATCAGCTCATTCAGGGATCTGAATATTTCCTAAAAATGTCATCAACTTTTCCTTTCCCCAAATACAGAATACTTGGCAATGCATGTACCTTTGGTGAAGGATAACTAGTAAGCCAAAGTCTGAAGACTGGATGACATTTTTCACTGTTAAACTCCTCACATATTTTCTCCAGCATAGGCATCCAGGACACAGCTAAATGACAATTTTGTAAACAAACCCAGGTTCCTTCTTCCATTCCTTTTTGAATCATTTTTGTAGCTATAGGTCCTTGTCCTTGTCCTAATGAGATGGACTGAAACTTATTTCCAACCATCTCCCTGTCATTTGCAAGTTTCAGGAGGCCTTGAACAGAAAGCATAAGATTTTAGCATTTCTTCATTAAAAAGAAGTTATATGAGGAAAAAATATTTTAAAATGTTTATTACTACTTTGTTAAAGTGTTCATACAATAGCTTTGTTTGGTTTAGCTTTGATGTAGAGTGTGAAATTTATTCATTTTAAAATACCGTTTCCATTTTTAGGGAGCACAGAATTTTACCATTGTGACATTATGCACTGAAATCTACTCGCATAAAGTGCAAAATAATCCTCATTGCGTATTGAAGAGGAAATTCAGGTCCCTAATCTGAAAAGCTGTACTACGCTTTTGTTTCCTCTTTCTGTATACTTACTAGACATGGGATCTGCTCCTGGAGATAGCACAAATATTAAAGGGATTGTAGAATTTGAATCTAAGTAACTTTTTGTTAGATCAAAAGGTGGTGGCTCTACAAATTTCTTCCCCAGTTTATCAGTTACAAATGCAGTTATAGCTGGACCAATCTGGTAAAAAAGTAAATATAAACCATTAACATAAATTCAACATAACTGCATATTTGACATCATCTTTTATGTACCATGTATTAGTTAAATTCCTGAGCCTACAGACACCTCTCTTTGCATGGAGTTGAGACTAGTCTTGCGGAATGCTTGAGAAGCAAAGTTTTCACCTCTTGTTGACATCCCCCCGCCTTTTTTTCCTTACAAGAGGAATAATAATGCTTTTAGAAAATAAAAAAATAACATACCTCATATAAACAATATTAAATTACATTAAAACATTAATTCAGGCTTTACCTGATGTGGAGGACCAACACATTCCCCCTTAGTAAATATTAATCTAATTATTTTTAATTAATTCTAAGGAGCAATTGCAATATGTACCTTAAATCCTAACATTGATTGTTCCTAATACAATTTGCTAAGTGCATCAAAGGCAGAATGTGTTAAAAGTTCACCTTGGCTGTTCAAATAAACACATTTGATCTCTCTGCCTTGGAACCCTTTATAAGAAAGCTCAAGGTACTGGATACTCTGCGTATTTGTTCAGGCTAACACATCTTGCTCTTGAGTATGTAACAGACTAAACATGGACAAGCACTTGAAGAAAATTAGAACAATGAGTATACTCTGAAAGATGCATTAAATCATGTCAGACAAAAGATCTCAGCTGATACTTGTGGTGTTTGTATTGCTCAATTGAAAAATAAGAATATAATTTATTTTCTTAATAAAATATGATGAAGAATAAATTAGTTATTTTAACAACCAGTGCAAACTATGCTACAAGACATGGAACAGTCTACAAACACTTGATAACAAATCATTTTACCTTGTCTGGTCTTAAGCACCGAAGAATTATAATCTTTTGTAATTCATTTAATGTATCATTCAATTGTTCTGGTAATGGAAAGCTTTGTGGTTCTTTGCTGTCATAAATTTTTTGCCATTCACCTATATTTTCAGAGATGTGACTCCTGGAGAAAAAAAGCACTTACAATAACTGTAAATACCTGGAGCCTGTTTTTTTATGAGTTTATCAAAAGCCAATTACATTGCATTGTCATACAAGCCACTCCACATCTACATCAGCAAATAATCCTACGGTTGAGTTTCTCCATGCTGAAGAGTGAAAAAATCTTTTCCCACCATGCTGTTGCAGACATAGAAGACTCCACCTGAAAGGTCCCGAACTGACAATAAGTTCTGCCTATTCCTCCAGCCAGCACTGCTTGGACCTTCGTAGGTCTGGGTGAATTTTCTGCCTCTCATATTTCAGGAAAACTCCACTCTTTAATTGAAGAAAATTACCAGGAAATCCAACCAGGGAAAAAAAAAAAATTTTTCCTTCACACAACATGCAGAGTGCGTCCTCTGCAATGGGACAACTCCTAAGGGGGAGAAACACAGCCCCAAACAATTTCTTCTAACAGAGCAGTGTTTCTGCAGTTAGACCCAAATCCTCCAAATATTTGGGCTCTGTCAGCTATTTATATGCAAGACTTGTACAGTCATGCTGGCTCCAGAATTTAGGGTTAAATTCTATTTAACTCCAGGGTGAAATTTTCCTGATTTCAGGAGATTAGATTTTACCAGACAAATTCCTCCCCCAGCACCACTGCAGTGGAATTTTGCTACATATACTTCCTTTGGCCTCCAATGACCCTCCTGAAACACTGTTTCTCTACCATGGAGACATTCCAAAAGAAAAGTTTCTTTAGGGAACACCTTAAATAATTTAGGAAAATAGTTTAATTAAATAATATTATAATTAGCGATCTGACTGTTTGACTTAAAGTGAAGCAAAGCTAATGATGAAAAAAGGGGCTGGTTTTACCATGTTGGCATTCTGGCACTGGTTTGGAAAACGTATAGGAGACATTTCATTCAGCGTGTTACACATGTTTTGGCCAAAAACAATTAAGGCTAATCCACATCAACATTTTAGTATACCTCAGTCCTTTCAAAGCTGGGATTTCACTTGCACGACATAATTCATCCCAGCTCTTCTCTGGTAACCATGATGGATCTGGATTCTTGTGCTTATTCTTGAGACCCACACCCCCAGTAAGTAAGAACATAAACTCTTGATGTTCTATTTCATTTTTAGCCCTATATTAAAAAAGAAAAAAGATGGATATTATTCAGTTATTGAGATACAATTTTACATAATATAAAGAGAGTTGTTTAAAATTAATTACATGTCACTGCCATTTAGTAATACTTCTACTGCAGTAACAGCTGAGATCAGATCTCAGTATTCTATATAGTTAAAAAACTGTATGGTAAAAATGACTGATTAAGGCTATAGTAAGGGTTTCAAGAGGTAAATGGTATATATCTGCTTATTTATTTTTAAAAAGTGCAATTATTCCTGATTTTTAAAGGCTTCAGAGAAAACAATGGGTTCTGGAAATACAGTAGTCTTACAAATTGGCCCAGGAAGAATGGTCCATATACAGATGTGTACACATTGTAGTTAAGTAAGTATGCACATTATGGTGACTGTGCAATCTTGAACTTATCTTTCCTTTCACAATGTATTCACACAAAATTACAAAAAACCAGAAAGACAAAACTAAAAATCCAGTGGAAGAGAGAAGAGTGAGATCTCATGATGTATGCAAAAGGATACAAAAGAAAAAAAGAGATAAATGAAAAACAAAGACAAAAGCCTAGAAGTTGTTGGGATGGCACATTACTGTCTTAGATTCCTTTCTAAAACTTTTTTTAAATAATAGCAATTGTTCTTGACATAAGGATGCTATGTAGCACAGTCCTTTAAAGGGAGTCAAAGATGTATCATTGACAAAACCATTTATTTAAATGAGCATAGGAACATTCTTTTCATAATGTGTCCAGCTGCAGTGATACTCTTTCACTTGTAAATATTATCAGTATTAGAAAACCCAAAACATTCATGACCTTACTGCAACATTATCAATATGCACAAGAACATACTATCTCATCAATACCTTTTTCCATTATAAGAAAATAATTAGTTTCTATTATTAAGAGACTTCACAAAAATGAGCTTACATGAGAAGATTACAACATAGCAAAAACGAGAAGAGCAGCTTGTCCTTTTCAAACAGTGAACGACACACATTGCAATACAGATTGTATGTGAAGCGGTCATTCAGATATCGAAGTCGCTTCTCCAAAATTTTGGATTTGTTACTAAAAAGAAAAGAAGTGAGAAACTGAGGCTCCAAATTGATTAGGCAATCAGTTAAGAAATATAAATCTATTTAAGCTTGCAGAGGACTTATATTAGACCCACATGCTCCACAAGGGACTTAGATGTCACTTTCCCCAAAATTTAAACGGCACTCCATGTTCTACAGCTCTTTTAAAAGCCCCAAGTAAAATAACGAGCTGAAATCAGTTTGCCAGAGTTAGGTGGTGGCACTCAGTGTTCGTAATGGAGCCTAGTTCAGAACCAGACCTCACCTTTTCTATAAGTCACATTATTAAAAATACTTAAATAAAGCATGTGCTTACAGTTCATGATTTGCTCAAACAGTAACTAAAAAGAGCATTTACTTCATTAACAAATCATATTTTGTTTAAAAAGCCTGCATTTGAAGAGGGATAAGAGGTAAATGGTTTCAAAATGGAGAGAACTGCTCATAAGAAGAGACTGAAAACACCTTATTTTACACCAGAAAGGCTGTATTTACCTATCATGAATAGAGTTGATGAAGAGGTTAATAAACCAGCTAAGGGAGTACTGGTACATGGGATCTATGTTTGCCAAGTCTGCAATACTGAAGAACAGCACCGATGAATGCTTTGCAATAGGTCGATAGCATTCTCGAGATTCAGCTATTTTAAGTTCCGTTTTCTCTGCAATCTAAATATCAATAGTAGTGGATAAAGAAAAGCTTTTAATATTCTTTGTACAAAAATATTACTACTTAGTAACATTATTAAAATAGTTCTATACAGCACTTTATAACGCCAGAGCAACACAACTCTTATGTTCCAGAAGACACAATGACAGTAGGTAATGGCTACACTAGGTAAAATGTGTACTTGCCCCTAACATAGTACTGCCTGATTTATTTACCTGTACTACAGGATACAATAGTCAAAACAAAGGACAAAGGAGGCACAGCAGTTTCGCTGCATCATTTAGCACCAAAAGTATCAATCTACCTCTGCAATATTCAAAAATATGACAAATTTCAGACTGGTAATGTACTTAAGCTCTACTGTAAATCAGCTTTATACAATACTTTGAATATAAAAAGGTTTTTCTCAATTTGACCATCAGACAAATTCTGAGATTACATTTGATAGTCATTAACAAATAGCAGTAAGGCTAATCAGCTTATAGAAAACACTAATATTTGATTTCTGTTAAGTCTATAGTAATTAAAAAAAAGGTAAAAAAAAAATCTTTATTCTCTTACCAATGTTATTTAGCTCTCATTGACTTCAGCTGGTATTTTATGCATTGAGTATAACAAAAGAATCTGCGTTTGTGCACCCATATTAGTCACCCAGATTATTAATGTCGCCCTGAAGATTTTTGTTGTTTTAAAAAATTAGTTCCTTCCTTTATCTTAACACATTACCTTAACTTCAGAATTTATTACTTTTCACTCAGTCCTTACAGATAGGTACACATTCTTTAAAACATCTTAAATTAAAAATGGAATAAACTATCAGTGAAGGTTCTAGAACAGATCCAGTTTTATTTCTTTTCACATTTCACTAGCACAGAATTTCCTCCTTATGCTTTGCATCGAATTCACAGTCCTCCTGCTAGCTGCAAATTTTAACATCTAATTTCTATGTATTGTTAAAGAAAGCACACATACACATTCCTTACCTGCTGTTTTTTTGTGATCTCATTAGCCATTATTTTAGCAGAATCCAAGACCTCAATAGCAGTCTCGTCTTCCAGAATATTTCCCTCAGATGAATGTAAGGTTTCTAAAATTTTCTTCTCAATTTCTTTTAGATGCTTTTTATTAGCTGCAGACTGAAGAATGAGAGCATTTCTTTCCTCTTCTAATTCTGGTCTAATGAAGAAAAAACACTCTATGTTTGTTGTATACAAAACCAGTCAGTGCTCACCTTCCACTGACTGTAAAGGAAGCCCATGAAGATGACTCCCTCTTCCTACAATCACAAATATTTGTGAATATTCTCTTCAATTTAAATAGCTTGTTCAGCATGTATTTATAATTCTGAGTATAGATTTCTTTGCATAACTTTAGCCCAGTATTTGGAAATGATAGTCTAAACTTTAACATCTTAGCATTTTGCAAATGTCAGCGCATCCTAGTTTTCCTTTATTATATCCCTGCTGCCTGAAAAAACCACCATGAGATATGCAGAAGACGTTTACTGCTGGAAACACTTTCATAGCAAACAGAGTTTAGCCCAATTGCATAGACATTTCCATACAACCCAGATATTACTTCTCTGTAACTCTGCGAGGGTTCAGATAAGACCCATAATCAGTTTCAGAGGTACTGTGCACTTATTTAATATGAAATTAAAACTAAATCTTCGTAATTCTGCATCCTTGTCTGGCAGCTCAGCCACACTGCAAAAACCACAATAACGATTTAAACTTCAAATAATATTTATATACATTTCTAACATTCAAGGAATATTTCAGGACAAAATTGCCATGAAAAACAATGATTTTACATCTGCTATTTTAATTAACTTGTGAACACTTACCCCACAGTAAACATGACAATCTGTCTCCCTAACAAACTTTTTAGTTATAAAAACTAGAAAAACAACCTCTTTTTTTTAAAGCTGTTACTGAGCAACATTTAGACTATGTAACATTCATTTTGCTTTATAATAAATTAATCTCTCATTTCCTTGGAATTATGCCATAAAAAAATCTAATGGCTATTTGCCATAAAGAGAGACTTACCTCTCTTTCGCTACGACAATACCTAGCAATTGGTCTTCAAGTCCCTCTGGTGTTATCATAAAATTGAGTAAAGAAACTTTTGTAGCAAGTTCAGGCATATAATGTGGATTTCTCAGTTTTGTGGTAATAAAAAACTTGAAATCACTGGAATACTCAATTATGGTCTCACCAAGCCTGATACACTCCATGCCTCCTAAAGTTAAGGTGAGAAATGTTAAGAAAAACGTTATCTGCTTCAGTTCCTTACAGAAAAAAGTTACTTTTGTGATTAAATAAAAGCAAATTTCTTGTCAATGACAAATTTCCTGAAAAGTAAAATACATAAATAAGTAACTCTGATACATTTCAGTGAGGCCACATTTTACTCTTAGCAGATGATATTGAGTCAATCCAATTACTACTGTACTTTCAATGTGCATATACAATACTGGAGATGGTAACAGAGCGCCGTGGAATTATTCTTAAATATGATATTCTTACAGACTACTCTTTCCTTGAATTACCTACCTGAAATAGGAAATTTTTATTTTTAATGAATGTGAAAACCAGTAAAGATAAACTATGTAAGAAGGAAGGAAAATATATTTGTGTTTATCTGCATTTTTTTTTTTTTTTTTTTTTGACTCCCCCCCAGGAGGAAAAGAAAGAAAAGTTGAAAACCAAATTCATAGCTACTTTGAAAGTTCCAGAGAAATACAAGCAGCAAAATTGTGCCTTAAGCAAGATGCCTTGACAGCTTTTCTTGATTTGTGCAAAATTTAGTAAATATTAGTATTTGACTAACATATGAAAATGAACATGCAAAATTTCACTGAAAATCTTCCCTTTGCAGAGTCAAGTGTCTTTATTTAGTCTCCTATAGTGACATGGTGAAGGTTTTCACATAAAACCACTGTCAAGTGACATATGAATGACATTTATTAAAAAATAAAACAAAACTTCAGGCTGTTGTGAAATTACCTTCCTCTTACCACAGGCAGCAGTAAACTAGAGAGTCGTAAGACAAACATCAGACAGTACCACAGACTATAAGATGGACATTAATGTTATGTACTTCAGGGTTCAAAATTAACTTTGCTGTACCTTGTTTAAAAGTCTGTTTAAGTAGTAGAGGTTCAAGTGATGGGTCTAGTTCTTCTCCAACATTTTCTAGCAGAAGTGGAGTTCCAAACTGAATGCAGTTCTCCACAGTTCTCATATAATCTGTGTCACTGAGCTTGATAACATTCAGGCGGTTTTCCTTCTCAAAATTCTTCACCCATTTATTTGCTTGACCTTGAGGATCAATCATTAATGGCCTAGAACATACAAGACAGTTTTCTCAGTGCTTGCGGGAGTTTTTCAAAATTTTCAACTATTCTAATATGTTTCTGTGTCAGGCTGTCAAGGTAAAAGTGATACAATTTTGATTCTGTTATTTTAAGAGATCAGTGAAAAACGGATGCATAGGTGTTTTATCATAATTTGAAAAGTAATACCAAAAATAGTTTTAAGGGTTGCAAAAAAATGTTCATAACATTTTTCATAAAATACACCAGAAAGGAGAAGTCTTGTGAAATCTTGTTCTGCCTCTCCCCTGGAATTCTCATTATTTAGAATTTATTTATTTTTACAAATTTTGAGTCATATATTTTTTCACTTAAAAAAATTAAAAAAAATCAACAATCAGTTGCAATTTAAATCTGAGATGCTGATGTATCAGCTAGTATAAGACTGGAAATGTAAGCTGGGCACAGAAAGGTGACAATATTTTAATTTTCTTCAACAGATTTGTCCCCCTTTGCACTTGCTGATTTCATCTATATGTATGTATTTTAATAAGTCAGGCATGAATGATATCAAACACCTCCTCTAACCGCACCCTCAGAGAACTAAGCAACATTCTAAAAATGGAATTACACACTGTAATCTGAATCTCTCACAAAGACTAATTCTTAAGAGAACACAGATCACAAGATTATCACGGGAAAGTTTTATAATGTTTTATTTCTACTGAGTGCAGATTATTTGCAGACAGCTATCACAAGTTTTCATATAAGGTAATAGGTATCTTCCTTGTAATAAAATTTCAGTTAGAATAAAAAAAAGTTGTTAAAGATCCTAAAAGAATCCTTTATACAGATGTGAGTTTCACACACAATAAATATCTATAAACCATAAACATGTCATCTTATAGCCTTATAACTGTAAGAACCTGAAGTGGACTGTGGTATCTGGACCCTGCAATTTAAATAACCTGAGTCCTATCATTAAACACATAAAGAATGCGGATTTCTGTGCAGTTCTAAAACTGATTCTTACAAATGCTTTATTAGCGAGTAACAGGAAAACAAGGTAAAAAGAAAAACCAACTTTATCCAAGAGCACTGCATCTCCTGAAAAGGAAAGCTTTCAAGTAACTACATACACAAATCTCTCAAGTGTTATACCTCTTAAATTTCACAGGAGCTGGATATAGATTCCACTCGTGCTTTCAATTACATTGCTCTACAGAAGCTACATTGTCTCTAGATATTTAGTTGGCTTTTTTGTTAAAAGTGAAAACTTGTTTGGATTTGAAAATTAAACCTTTTTGTCACCTACCAACGTCTTGAATTATCAACAATGACCCCATTGTCTACAGAAAATATGTCAGTTGGCAGACCAGCAATATTCCAGGCTCTTATTTTTATTGGGTCACCAAGAATCTTACTCAAAGAGAAATTCTCAGAACAAGGGATATTTTTCGCCTGGAAAAAGAAAAGAAAAGAAAATCCCATTTATCTTTATTCCATGTTTCTTTACATCTTTTATTAAATGCCACTTCAATCCAAAGTGAAAATCTGCATTTCTTTTTAAGAGTTTGAAATAGGTCAAGTATAAGTAAAAATCCTGGAAAAAATAAAATCATAGTTTCAATAGCTAACTATATTTCCCCACTGAATATTTACTTTCTCTCCAAATTTTGCAGGATTTGTCAAGTTTTTTGTACATTCTAAATGAGGGTTTGTTTTTTTTTTTACATAAAGTTATGACAATGCATACCTTCAGAAACTCACACACAGTTGGAAATCATCTAATGACTGTATCTTCCATTAACTCAATACAGTAATCCAATGCTGATTTGTTACTGATTAATGTCACAGTCACAATCAGTGACTTCAAATCACTTGATATATGAATTATGGCGTTAGTATAAGTATGTTGGAACTGTCCCTTTGCGACATATAAATACGTGACAGTGTAAGTTATTATAGAAATTTTTTTACATTATAAGTAACTGCATTTTAAAGTTAATTCTTTCATTTAAAGGCAAAATAGAGAAAATTCTGAGATTTTATTTAAGTAATAATCAAGCCTTACAAAGTCAATGATGTGCTCTCGTTTCTGATATGCTACTTTAAGTCTACAGTAAATTCACCGATTTAATTGAATTCAAGTTTACAGAATACTGGATCAGCAGAATTTATCCCATTGATCTTAACTAGGCTAATATTAAATAGACAACAAGGGATTTTCGAAGCCTTTTGCAATAGTCTGAAAAAAAGCAAACACTTAATTAAATCTAAGATAACCTTCTAACCTTGCAGAGTTTGCTCCAATCTTTGGTACATTCTTGTCGAAATCCAGCAGTAAAAGCTCCCAGATATGCTATCACACCAGCTGATATCAGAACATCTCCTGTCAAATTATCGTATGTGTCTTGAAGATCATTTGCAGCATTATTCCATCTACGACAAGCAGAAAATACAGAAAAAAATGGTGCTGAAACCTCCACATTAATGATATTGACGATAAAATTAAACATTTTTTGTGTTGTTTATCTTAACTTCAGGTGGAGAATAAAGGACACTGTGTTTATGTATTTTATTCTCATTTTGAGGACTTTCTCTGCAATTCTCCCAATGTTGCTGCCCATACTTTTAGATTACAAACAGTTAGGAATCTTTCAAGGGCCCAGACTATTACACTCTTCAGCAGTACAGCCCTTAGACAGAGATACACCTCAGACAACTGCAGTTCTAATTCTATTTCTACAATGGCTGTTATATCTGACATTGGAACTTTAACCTTACCTTGATTTTTCTCCACCAAGGCCTCCAATCAACTTCTCTGCTCGTTCTAGTTTTTTAGCACACAGATCAACCTGGAATTCTAAACGAGCCTTTTCTTCAGTTTTCTCAGTGAAGGTTTGTTCCAAAGCAGCCAAATGATTTTCAACTGCTGCAAGTTCTTCTCTCTTCTGATTCAAGAGTGTCAGTGTCTCTGCTAAGGACTGCTGTGCCTCTCTTAAACGATCTTTCTTGGGTGCAACCACCTATTCAATTACAACAAATACACAAATTCTTAAAGCATGTTTTTGTAACTTTGTTATTTAATACTATGCTTATGGTGAATATACCAAGCAAGGGAAAGATTTCATACCACTGAGGGACTAGGATCAAAAACGCACCTTTGCAATCCTGTCATAGACCTCCATTGCCATAATCCATTTACATAAACCCTCTGCTGCCGAGGAAGCTTTAGCCACTTTTTGTGGATCAAACTCAGGATTAGTCAAGTATTCAGCCCGAATCTTCTGCATGACAGCTGCCTGGATAACAAAAGTATTATAGCTCATCAAAGTCTTGTGGCTGACACTTTAAAATTACACTGATTGACTGCCATTTATCTACGCAATGAAATAGGAAAGAACTACTCAGTATCAACTGTGGTAGAAACCACTGCTCCTTTGTTTTTTTTTTGATTTTCCTATCTGCTTTGTGGTCTTTTCCTGTTTTCATCCTAATCCTATCCTTATCCTTTATAATCATGCATTTGGTATGTCTTCCACACGGCAGCTACCTAAGTGCTAAGAGCATTACAGTCACATAGAAGCCTTACTTTATGCTGTCCCTTGTGCAAAACATGATAATTTCATTATTTGCTATCTTTTTCTCAAGACACAACTGTAGGGGATCATTATAAAAAATTTATTTCTACTAATATAAGATGAAGTCTAAATGAATTACATTGCTTGTGCCTACTTTTGGGGACCAGTTTTATAAAGGGCAAAGCATATTCATTTTCCACTGAATTGGGCAAACAGCAAGAATCACATTTTCAGATAGTAAGATCTTTGGGGGAGATGATATTTTAAATGAAGTTATATAGCTGTACATTTCTGCATTTGTTGTAGATCTTCTAGTATACTTAAAATATTTCCCCTTTTGTCCGCATTCATTCAATCAAAATAATCCCATTAGAAACAGCTATTAAGAAGAGCACCAACGTGGTCAGTTATTTAAAACTAGAAAAAAGTTTATAATGCCAGAGTAATTGATTTAGAAAAACTACTACCAAAAAAAGGCACAGAAAGGTTGGACAGGGATCCACGTTTCCTGGTTCCACAAAAAAACCCAAAACCAAACAAAACCCAGAACAGAATACATGAAATGAGGCTAAAAGGACCCAGGTTCAGAATAAACAGGAGATAGCTCTTCATACCACTTAAAGTAGACTTCTGGAATGCCTTGCAAAAATATCTTGTAGATATGGAAAATTTACATGGGCTTAAGGGGACTAGAGAAATTACAGAAGAGAGATCCACTAAAAGCTACTAAACACAGAGAAACTACATCTAGTTTTGGAAGTCCTTCTTTTAAAGTGCTGGAGGCTGGAAAAATATTTGGAGAAATTATCATATATACTGTTTCTACTCCTTCCAAGGCACCTGCTTATGGCTGGTTTTGGAGACAGGATAATGGACAGGACCGACTATTTACTCTGGTAGAGTTTTTTTATGTGTTATTTTTACCTTCTGATGAGACACTACCTATAAATTGCAAAGGTAGAAACATTTGTGCACAGAAGGACATTTCATTCCAATAGAAGACAGGCTGTATAGAAGCCTTAGACATTCCCAAAGGGTATTCTAAAACCTTCTGAAATGGCGCTTAGAAGGTTCAACCTAAGGAATTTTTACTTACTTGCCATGACCATACTCATCCTATTGAGATACCCTATCATATTGCAAAGATCCTTGGTCATAACAGGAGTTGACTAACTTGGGACAAATGAGGCTTCTGATACAATATTTTCTATTTTTTTTTTTGTTCCCCTGCAAGAAAGTGTCTACATGGTAAAAATCACTGAAAAATTAGACAGAACTCTTACTGGAATATTGTCCTTGTCATACTCTTTCAAATCCTTCAAGAAATTCATGTCACCAAGCAGTTTCTTGCTTGGAGCCCAGTAATCCAAAATCTACAAAACACGGTAGGAAATAACTTTTCAAGCTTTAAAACAAACACACAAACAAAAAATGACAAATCTCTCTTAATTAAAACTCATGCATATTTAATACTGATAACCTTGTATCTCATTGAGATGTCAATAAAGGAGAAAGTCTATCAGGTCAAACGTTTCCTCCAGACCATACCTAAAGCCAAAAACCGAACTGTGTCTCAGGGAAGTTACATATTATCTATTATCTATAGATTAGTCAAGTATATTAAATGTTTTCTCTTTGCACTTTACAAAACTTAGAAAATTTGGAGTTCTGGAAGTATTCAGTAACATAATGGATGGAGGCTGTAAGTACTTGCCTACTTTAGTGGACCTTGGGTGATCTTGTTTATTGAACAAATGCTCTGCGTTGAGAAGAACATGAATTACGCTTTTATTTCAAACTATTGTCTGCCATTTTACCTTGCCTCCAGTCCCTGAAGGATCTGCAATTTTTTCAGGTTTTATGTCTTTCATGACACAGACAGCAGCCATGACAAGTTTGACACCAGACGGAGGATTTTTCATTGATTTGACAATTGATATATCAGAAGGCTAAAATAAAAATCACATTTTAAAAAATTATGACAAATGTTATGCCTTTCTCACCACTAAGATAAATGAACTAACAGAAGAAAAGGGGAATTATAACACCATTACCAATGAACATAATTATAGAGTACTTTTAGACGGGATGATACAGTGTTAGCAAGACAATTAACAATACCCATCAACGTATCCTATGCAGGGGAAATAAAAATGAAATAAATGCTAGTAACTGTAAACTAATGATTAATTAAAATTATGTTCTAAAAAGTCCAGGTCAGAATATTTTTTGATCCACTTCCATAAGTGTCATCTAAGATATCTCATATACTTCATAACTCCTACTAAACTACCTCCTCCTATACTAAATTCCTGCAGGACTTTCTCAACAGTACTGCTTTCAGATCACATGCAAGTCATGACAAGGACAAAACCTTTAAACCAAGGATGTAGAAAATTCTTAGCCATAAACAAATACCATGTGACACACTGGTGGTCAACATTAACTTAGCTGAAAGAGGAAATTCAGGTGATACCACTGCTGGTGACTTCAGGTTTTGGTTACTTTTCCCACAAGTGGGCTTTTTTGCAAATAAACAGTTTTTTAAATGCACCCACCCCATTGTATTCTGAGTACATGAAGAGGAAATATACTGAACAATGGTCCTCTCCTTTGCCAAAACTGAAGAAATTTAACACTTTTCAAATTTTTTTCATCTTAGTGCATTCTTTCCCAAATAAATGGAAGAACTTAGTTATGTTAAATAATTCTTTCAAATGCTTAAGTTTAGATCAGCTTGCCTTCAAAGTGTCAAGAGCATCAAGTGCAGCCTCCAGGGCTGGGATCGCCTCTGCCAGGTCACTCTCACATTCACTTTTCAATGTCTGAGCTTCTTCAGCTTTTTCTGTAGCAATTTCTTCATCAACTTTTACAGTTCTTCTTTTTTGTTCTACTTCTGCAGATTCTATTTCTATAGTCTAAAGAAAAACACATGGGTGAGGTTCCTATTGAGCAGTGAGTGATCAAATAAACTGAAATTACCTAGTATAGCACTTATAGAATACTGTAAAATATGAAGAGAAAATCGAAGTATTTCAATATTTTAATATATTTTCAATTTATATTAAGGGAATAATTTGTTTCTTAGCATAATGCAACATCATAATGGAGCTTTAACAGTAGGTAGACTGCATGAAGTCAGATTACTGTCAGTAAAAGCTATTTAAAATACATTTGAAGTTCAAAAGACAAGAAACTCTTCATGTTTGTGCATCAGGCTGTTACTAAAAAATTACTAGCTTTTATAGCAAGTTTTCATAGCTTCATAGTCTATGACACTGACTACTGAAATTTATTTTCTTTTCAGCAACAAGTCAAGCCTTCATCCAAGTACTTCCTTTTCAGTTCTACATAAGTGACATCTAGTTTCCTTAGAGGTTTGTAAGAGTAGGCAGAAAAGATATCACTGTATCTGTAAAAACACAAATCAGAAGCAACTGCATAAAAACATCAATCAAATCTTGCTTTTTTGTGATGCAACTGTAACATACTAGATAGGTGTTTTTGAAAATTCTGACTTGTGAAAATACACTTAAGAGATTGGTTCCTACTAAATTTCTATGAAGCTAATCTTTTTTAGGATCCTTTTAAAAATCAAGTGTATAATCCCTGTGCATGCAAAGACAGACTGTACAAAACTGTTCGTGTTTATTTTGTGTTTATGGCTTTTGCAATGTTTGTGAATGATCTTGGAAAATCCAGTCTAACCATTATTAGCATGAAAGTTCCTCTAACATCCTTCAGCATGCAGCTTAGGCAAGGACTGTATATCCAGAGTCTGTATCTTACATAAAGAACAAAATTTTCTTCCAGTTCTCAGGATATAAGCATAAATAGTGGCAAGTTTCACAATACTGCAAACCCCAGTAAACAAGAATTGAGCTCAAAAACCTGAACTCAACTCTTATTTTCTGAAAGTCATATATCAGCAACCTTATACAGGCACATTCTTTAGAACTTGTCTACAATCAGCTGAGATACTGAAGTGGAAGTACACTGTACGATTAAGATTCCTCATTCAAAGCTAATTATTACAAAGGTGAAATTATGGATCCCAAGTAAACACTTGCTTACATTAAAAACCACAAAGTTGTATTTGTATAACTCTACCTTCATCATGTTTGCATTATCCAGTTTAGCCTCTTCCAGTCTGGGCTGCAGCTGAATTAGTTCTTGTTTCATCTCACCAACCTATACATATGCAAAAGGAACACGTAGGATTCAGAAGTGCCAGCTACAATTTCCAACAATTTCTAAGACCTAGATTTTACCTAATGACTAATTTATTGATAGAAGGAAATAACGTTCAGTTTCAAACCAAAACACTTCAGAGACTTATTTTTATCTCATATGTACAATCTCTAATTTTAAGAGCTATGTTCGCTTGTAGTCACCTGTTAACCACTTAGGAAAGGGAAGCTCTGTTCATATACTGCTTAACAAAATGTGCTTAGAGATCTGTGGCCTCCAGCACAACTGCTATGACTATAGGAAAGAAAAGGCAAAATACATTTCTTGGAGGTTTACTGTTGAAGACCAAGCTAAACTAAACCTGAAGTAATGCTTTTGACTGACTTATCCAGGAAAAGACCTGCTTTTGCCAAACACCTTGTATTTTCACTTCCATTTTTGTCCTAACTCACTTGTGATTCAGCAAAAGCTAGTTTATCTAGTCCGTTCACATATTTCTTCTTGGCTTTCATTACAGTGTCTCGTTTCTGAGTAAGAAGTTTCCGAAATGCAGCAATAAGCTCAAGATAAGAAGTAGGAGTAACATAATTATGGCGTCCCAGACTTTGCAAGAACCTATTAAAAAAAAGTACCTTTAAGTTTTGTTTTCTTTTTTAGTTTAGCTGTTATTAGCAAAGTTATGTAACTGTTTGAAAAATAATAAGAGTAAACAATTTCGACAATTTTGTATATTTTTATGCAGACAGATAGTATACATTAACTTTTAAGACAGAAATGAGCAGTAATGAAACTCAATCACCTACTATTGTTGTCTTACTTCTAAAAATTCAAATTCTGGGTTCTCTGTTGCTCAATTTACTACTTTCAACTGTATAATATTTTCCCTCTCAACATTTCTATAAATTAATGAGTTGTTTCCAAAAGAAACAGACTGACCTTACAGAGAGTGACAAAACTGAAGTATGAAAGTATTTACAGATGGGTATAACTTCCTGACGCTCACTGTCTGTGAGCTGAAGTGTTTCTAAGAACTTATTAGCCACACGCTCAAGGGCATCTTCAGGCCATGGCTGAGGGAGAAGTGAGGAGAGAAGCATTTGTAAAATTCAGCTGCTAGCAGTCTTCATACTTGAAAAACCAATTTTTACCATTCAAAACACCAGAACAAGACACACTAGTCCCAACTACATCTCAAGAGCAATGAACTGATATAAGGGTTAGATCAGGCAGCAAGGTCACTACCCAAACAATCTTTTCGGGCAACTCCTGGCTGACCTTCTAGTTAAAAGCTACATATTGCCATTGCATCCAAACATTTCTGTGTCTATGTCATCCTTTGGCAGAAAAATTAATTCATGGTCAGCACCAGGACAAGCTATAGAGCTAACTGCACCTTACTGAGAGTAACATCGCTTACATCAAGGAGTGTCAACTACAGTAATTTTCCAAGTTTTATTCTGCTATAAACGATTTACTGGTAAACAACAGGACTTATATTTGGTAGTCATTCCCATGATGCATGATCTGCTTAACAGGCAGCAGAAATTATGATCATTTTACAATCATATTGAAATGGTTTCTCTAGTCCTTTAAAACATACACATCATGCGATAAAATGACAGATTACCATCACCAAACTGAGACTATTCACTACTTCAGAAACATAAAATTTGTAGCAACAAAATTTAGGTTTGTTTACTTGTAGAAATACTGAGACTGCATGCCAAAGAGCTCCAAAGCTATTACAGAAAATGCCTATGCTGTTTTAAAATTTTGAAAAACATGCAATACTTCTATACAGAAGACAAGAGAAAATCTAATGAGACTTGAAAAATATAGATTGTTAGAAAACTGAAGTAGCTTGTTGAGGAAACAATATGAACATTTTCACATACCTGGAACCAATCAATAGTACAGCAGTTGATGAGTGAGGGAAACTGTCTCAGACGATTGCGGAAAGCATCTCCAATTGGGCTGAATGCTACCACAACATGGAGATTTTCTTTGCAGCAGTTCACGAAAAATGCAAACAAGGCCAAGGGACTGAGTTCTGCATGTTTATTGCCAGCCTGAACTATTGCACGAACACCCTTAGGAATAATACATAGGGTAAAAACTGTTACATAATTTCTCATTAAGCAGTTCTGAAGTCCTGTAGCAATCCTGTTAATGATAGCATCACCATGAAATAAAATTTTTAACTGATAAACGAAGCAGATAGAATAAACTAGAAAAACAGAACAAGTAGTAAATACTATTTAAGAATAGGATTACGATATTTATCTATGATCCTGACAACTCATTCAAGAAATAATCATCTGCTGTTTTGAGCAACTGAGAATACATGAGAACAAAAACTAAAAATCCATCCCAATATGAGTTCCAGATGGATAAGACACATCAAGATGAGACAGAGGGTTTAGACACATTCTGAAAAATCAGAATTTATAATTAGCTCCCTCAAGAAATAAAGAACCAAAGCCTTCTAATGACAAATACAACTATCAGGTTTAATTACAATCAATCTTCAGTCACTCAAAGATTTAGGAGATACAAACAGGTAAGGCAAATTACTATTCTCATTACACAAAAGCCATTATCACAAAAGCAAATGTTTTTCTCATCACCTTTAGTGCCATGTAAGTCCCCTAAACAACATTTCAAGACATTAACTTATTAAGAACTTCTTAAGCTTTAATATTATACTAAAATATGCTGTATTTACCTAATTGGAGAGGAAGATTTAGGTTTCAAACATCAAAACATACTCCATTCATTCATTTACCAAAACCAACAATCTCTGAAGCCAAGAAAAAAACCTCTGGATTTGAAACTATAGGCTACTTCCTAACAGTATTATTATTCTCAATGAATTAACAATCCATGAAACACTGACAATAAACCCCTAAAACTCAAATTATTCTTTTATAAAAGCATGTATATGCATACATATATGCACAGATCTATGTTGTACATATATGCATAACATAATCCCGCAATTAAAATAAATTACAAAAATCAGTTTAGTAGCAATAGAGTAAAAATAGAAATATTTTGATGGAGCAGATTTAAATGAGTAATAAACAACTTTGCTCCAGTTGGCATATTACGATTAGCTACCAAGTTCTAGCATACACCAACTGAATATGTTTGTACAAACTGTAAAATTGAAAAAGATTGTAAAAAATTGTAAAACATTATCTTATTATTGTTATTATGTACCTGGCAAGAATTGAACAGTAATAGAGAAAGACTATTAGAATTATAAACTAACTGCTTTGCAAAATACATGGAATGCAGGTATCAATGTGCTCCATAATTTAAGAGCAAGAAAAACCAAAACAGTAACGTTTATCAAGTGATACAGCTATTTCAATAAAGAACATTTGTGTATATACTAAGAACCATTTTGAGTGTCAACTAGAAGCATACCTAGGTAATTTATTAGTAAACATACCACAGAGATATGAAGACAGCACAGCATACAGTTCCAAATATTGTTAGCTAACATTAAGTTTCCAACTTGATGTATATGAAGATTGATGCCCCTCCCTCCCAACTGGTGACTGCTATTTTGAAAATCCAGGCCTGATTTTAGTTAGAAATGTTATACAAATTGCACAAATACACTGCATCTTTACTTCTGAGCCTGAATTCACGGAGCACCCTTCCCCAACTTCTCTCTGAGTAGAAATGTCAAGACTATGAAATACTGTATAACAATGCCCTAGTGCCCTAGAGAGCAAGAGTCTATTGACAAAGGCAGGCTGCGTCTTCCCAAAAAATGTCTCTGTCCTTAACTGATTAATGAAAACATTATGATGTACATTCTTCTTCTGCACAATACACTGCAAAAAATAACTATGGCCATGGGGTATTTGCGAACAATCAAAGTTCCCTACGTGCACAACTTAACGTGTTTGTGAACAGAATGTCAGGTCAGAATTAAAGCTAGTAGTAGGTATAAACTACTCCATAAGTTTACTAATAACTGGCTGATTTATCTAAGGTCTCAGAAAAAGTCATGGAAATAAGTGCATATATCCAAAAGCTACAGTTCACACTGAACTGACAAAATAGTTTAAAAGGGAGGTGACATTAAAGAGAATTTTTAAAGATACCTCTATGATTTCTTGTTTTTCATCTGCTGCGAAAAGATTGGGTACCTCCCCAATGTTGAGGACACTGTCAACATCTTCTAAAAAGCTTTCTTCTTTAATTTGTGCATCTGTGATTATAAATACAGTTTTCAAGCCTTTTACACCTGCATTCTTTAGAAGACTCTAAAAATACAAGACAATTAAAATATTGTACATTCCAAAACATCCTTCCTCAAAATTAAGTCAAAATGCAAACAGGTTATTAATACTCACTTTCAGATCTTCTCTCCACTCATTTGTACCATAGGTCTTAGAAATCTCTGGTTGAAAAACACACATTTTTGCCATAAATGCTGCTAGACGAGTCAGAGACTGACGTCCACTTCCTCCCATTCCAACCAACAAAGCATTACCGCCTGGCTGCTTCAGAATACGGCTTATACGAGACAAATGTTCCAATACATACCTGTATTTGAAATGTGCTGATTACCAGAATGGCAGAAATACATTTATGCACCTATAAATCTGTGAAACAAGTACAGAAAGAAGTAGCATCTCCGAAATAAATTTCTGAAGGTGGGGTGGGGTGGGGTGAAGAGGAAGAAAGGGAGTGGGTATGCACCACGAAATAGAATAAAACTCCCAACTCTTCTAGTATCCGAATACCAGTATTTAGCTACATTACAAATGACTACAAATTACTGAAAGGAATGGGCAGTGGTGAGAACAGGAGCACTCTATGGATAAAGGTGTCAAAGAAAAAGAAAACCGACAGAAATTCTCTACTTGAAATCAAAACAGTATTATTGGTTTTAACTTTCTTGAAATATAACAGTTTAAACACTTTTTAGAAGAACTGGGAAAAAATGGGTTATATCAACAAACCTTTTCCTTCCGTCTGCCTCTGACAGTACTTTATAACTTATATGTGAAACAGGTATTGAAACAACATCTTCAGAAAGAGTATCTGCACATTACTGAGAGTCCTATCTATTGTGAAAACACAAGCATAGTTTATCTTGGAATATGCAGCAAGGTCTACAGGAGATAGCCTGTTTAAGTGCAGGGCATGGGGTAGTTAAAGCAAGCTGAGCAGCAGTTAAAAGTAGTCTCAAAAAAAGATTAAAGCATTTCAAAGGAGATAAATTCTTGTTTACTTTGATTGGTTAGAAAAGGAGTCAAATCCAGGTGTTATCCATGAGATTAGACTCTAAGACTATAGTCAGACATGCTTTCCTGGCTGCTGTTCAGTGAGTTAACTGGGATATCGCTTCTACACTCAGGAAGTGGCCTCTGATCAGAGGCTTCAAACTCCCAGCATAGTTGTATATACAGGTACGCACAAATCCAGCTTGTCAAAATGACCTAGACTGAAATAAACTGCTATTAGAAGTGTTTAAACTAACCCCAATCACCTTTGCGAAGCATCTACGTGTCAGGTTACACTGGCAAACAAACATGAAGAGGCAGTAACCTCTAGCAACAGGGAGGAGGAAGGAGTTGTGACCTCCTCATGTGTCTCAGTTGTAGCTCTGCCTGATCACAAGTCAAGGTAACAATAGCAGCCTGCAGTCTAAAATTCCACAGGATTAGCTGCAGCACCAGGCTGGGTACATGCCCCAGAGTGGGGCATGGCTGTGCTGTGTAATAACAAAGCAGATGGACAGCTATGATTGTGCTATATATCACTCAGCACCCCACAACCTTCGAATCCTTGTCCTTGGTGAAATGAAAGTCCAGTGGCTGCAAGCAAAACTAACATTCACCTTCACCGGTAACAGAAGCCTAGCAAAAGTAGAGCACCCACCTGATTTGGTGCATGATGTTTCTTTAACAACCAAAGAATATATTCAAAGCCCCTTAGGAGAAAAACTTCTCACTATTTACCTTTGGGCAGAAAAAGCAGGGACTTAAGAGAAAAATCAGTTTACTTCCATCCAAAAAGGTCTAACACCACAAACACTTTTGTGGATGCATAAAGGTGAGAAGACATAAAAAAAACACAGCCCACAAAATTGGACATACAGAATTATCAACTACTACTTAAAGCTCTTAATAATATAGATCGTATGCACCTGAAAACTACAAGGTTCATTCTTGTTTTGTGGGTTTGATTATATTCATCCAGACACTGCTCCACAACATCATTGAACAGCTGAATGCTTGGAATTTCAACATAAAGTCTTTCATCTCCCTCAAGTTCTGGAATCATATAGTCACCAAAAAACAAACTTCTCATGTTTTCTTCCGTTACCTACAGTAAATATTCAACAAATTATGAAGTCAAGTTTAGTATTTAATGAACATATTCCTCACTGGAATTTTAGAAAACAAAGGAGAATTTAGACAAATACTCAAGACACGAAAACAAGCACTCTGAAATATTTTGACTCACAGACAACACCCACCTCAAAATTCTCTATTTCCCATATTAAACAATATACTTATTTTTTACTTTGCTCTTGGAAAAAATAGCCATTAACAGTCTCATAATCTTGACCTTCAGATTACACCAAATTTATACAGATATGTGTTTAGCAATTTTCAATATATTACGAAATGGATAACTAAGACCACAAAGTTATTTCTTTTATACATCAGTGAAAGGACAGGGGAAGAAAAAAAAGAAAAACAGAAAACAGAAGACAAAGCGTACAGCATAACATGATTATACAATATTTTAAACACTAAAATTTTGTAACAGTTACAGAATGCTGTTTACCACACAGTAATTCAGTCACAGGCTAAATTTAAAAAGGGATTGTTTCTTTATCCTGTAAATCAGGTCTCTGGAAGTCCATTTAAGAGTATTCATACTTATATTTCTCCTTGCAGGCACAGTACTATGTGCAGATTCCAGCTGCTTTTGTGGTAGTGATTTATAAATTACTCTGGTTGTTTCTGTTATCTTATCTCCCATTGCCCAAAAATTCAGTATGTGCTGCTACATCTCCAAGAAAAGATGTGACAGAATTTTTTTGAGAAGTTGCTCTGCTGACCTACTGATTAATTGGATGCTTTATTTCTATGTGCAGACATCTAGGCGCTTAATAAAACACTACAACTGATACATTAAATTTCATAAGATATAAATACCCAGCAGTTTTGGGGTAAATCTGAAAAGATGTTGCACTATTTTTTTAATTGAATAAGAAATAGGTTTTTGTTTTACGATCAGATACACAAAATGCTTTTACGAAAAAGTAATAAGTTTACCCACATTTTAAATGAAATATTTTTTGAAAAGGATGTTTACATACAACAGTTAAACCCTTCCAAACATTTTTATTTTTTTTTTTCCCAAAGAAGCCATTTTGCCAAATTCAACTCAAATTTTCAAGCACATTTCATCCAAAATTTCACCTGTGATTGAAAAACTTTCTAGTCCTAAATTTACAATGAAAGCAATTGTTTTGCAACAGGTTAAACATGATACTCACAGGTGTGTTTCCTTGCTTCAGATGTGCAAAAACTGAATCAAATGCTTCTTTGAAATGTCCTTTCACAATATCTTTTGTTAAATTGAACAACCAGGCTCTATCATCGTCTTCCACTAGACGGTCACAGAAGACACGAAATACCTCATGTACAAACAGCCGAATCATTATGTGTTTGCTTTCAACTGATTTTCTCTTAATGAGCAGGCAGCCATTAATAACACGTGAAAAGTCACGCAGGTTGAATGTATAATGAGATTTGGCTGGTGTGGGCAAAAGATTTTTGATGGCTTTCTTATACACCTGAATATAATAACAAGAAGAACACAATCAACAAGACAGTAACAGGAACTATATTATTACAATAAATCTTAAATGTCTTCTAAAATTGTATTTCTCCAAGAAAAACATTTCACACTTAAAAAATCCTAATAATGCCTAAAGATCTTGAAGTCCCCCGCATATATCAGATACGCTTCATGCAGTTCTGGAACATACATGTACTGCTAACCTAATCGCAAATGGGAAAAGTAATTGTAGCAAGTGTAAAGAGATCTGTTGTAGGACCAGGAATACCATTCAAATCTCTTGACCTCCTTTAATTATATGATATCCTCCTTCAAGTGAAGGATTGAATGGTACGTAATGGTAACTTCCTAGATATTCAGTTGTTTAAATCTAATTTGTTTGCATATCTACAAATTACTCAAAAATGAAACGGGACTCAATAAAAATACTGAAGGAACAGACAGATCAAGAAAAGCATCTTTTGACTACGTTTTGCTCTAATCTGGAATGCATAAGCTGTTGTTAGCTCATGCTGTTATGACATAAATAGAATCATTTCTCAGTACACTGAACATAAATAACATGCTGAAGTGAATGTTGACAGAGAAAAACTTTTAATCTGTCACTGTGTACTCACAGGTGAAGACATTTATCAAACATCGACCCACTAAAAAAAAAAAAAGTATGGTAAAATCAAGTGTAACAGGCTTGACTATATCCACGGTATTGAGTACACGTTTCATCTGTTGCCTCAAGCCCAAAGCCAATTCCAAAGCCCAGTTCTTCTGTTATACTTTAATCTTGGGAGTTGGAAGGTATTGCTTACAAGGATAAAAATTCATGTTAGAACAGATTCTCTAGCAAGCAAATGTGTAAGAGTCTAACAGTGTAAATAGAATTTGATGCAATCTGATGAGAAATATCTGCATGACTGTATTAAAAGACAACACTCTGAAATTGGTCTGTGTCCTGACAAAATTGAATGTTTTAAATATGTAGCCCAATGCATTCAAATCGCTAGTAGCTGCTACTATTATTTTTTGATTAAAGAAGCAAAACTTGTGAATTTCTTGTTAATTAGCTTTTTGTTTGTTTTGGAAGGATTAATCAAACCTACAGAAAGATTTCTAGTGGCAGTAGTCAGTCAGCCTTGTGATTCATACATTGAATGTATCATCTAATAGTTCTGAAATACCAGCTCTACAAGTCCTTGGAATGAGATGGATTTGGTCTTGCATATGTCCTTGGGTATAAGCAGAACTAGTGGAAAAGTCTGAGAAAGGCCTCAGTTCTGCAGTAGAAGGAAGTCATGTCCCCTGTGAAACTTCAGCCATTTCATTTTGCCTTTGAAGCTGATCAGATTTTCTGTCAGAATTTTTCATTGGTCAAATATTAGCTACCTAATGCATTTCCATGATGAATACTTATGGCAGGCAATAGATTTGTTCTTACTGCTAATGATTTCTGCTACATAAGCCAGCAAAGCTATACTTTGATATTATGTCTGTAACTTACTTAATGCTTCTTTTCAAAAATGTCACAAATTGCCATTCCTTTTTTTATGGGTATGGTACATTGCAAATGTGATACTCGCTAAAATCTGTAACATGGAACTTCACAAAACATTTAGAAATTCGATACAACAGGGCCTAATGGCTTTCAGTTTCACAACATTTCTGTGATGTCTTTTGTCCTACCAGAGTCAGATTCTACAAAGCTGCATGTTCACCTTAGCTTCATTAGTCTGCTGTGATGTGCCCATAATTAGTGTAAAAACTGGGAGAGGAAGGAGGAAAGTGGAGGGGGCAATTTTTTCGTTCTGAGTCTCTCTGAGAAGCATTTTGGAAGGGTTGGAATTGATGTTTTCATTTTCTCTTTGCACATGACAGATTCCTGCGCCTGTCTGACCCTGAAGAGATTTCAGTCTCATCTTGACATTACGTGGACAGGTACCACAGAGCCCACACTAACACAAATTCAAAGACAATTTTCGTAGAGTAAGGAGGTTACTGCCACAATAAAACTAGGACAATTTTGTGCAAATAGATGAGGCTGTATGTTAAAAATAATAAGGAACAAAATATCTAAAATGTCTACTTTGCCAATTAAATTATTATAGAGCCAGTGGAACTTTACTGAACAAATCAAAGGAAACTTCTGTTAAGGTATTTGCCCCTTACCTCTAAAGTGGCAGTGACAATTTGATTCCCAATTGTGAAGAACTCAGAAGAAAATTCACTAGTCCGCAGGTAGAAAGCTACTATGGTAGAGAAGATGCGGACCATTGTTTCATCGCTAAAAGAATTAATAGTGCAAATGTTGAAGTGTCGCAAAAATCGAGGCGTAACAGGATTCCTCCCACCGCCTGGGGGCCCCATAGCAGCAAGTAACTGTACATCAACAAGTGTAATTTTCGATGTGTCCTTTAAATCATACCTTCAAAATAAATTGCAATGCGACATTTAGATAGTTACAGATATGACACATTTGTTACACCTTAGAAGCATCTATATTACAGAGTACTCCCTGCATACATATGTACTTAAAAATATAATAATATTACATATTATATTTTTAAATATATATTTTTATATATATTAAAAAAACAAAAAAAACCAAAAACCCAAACCCAAAAAACCCCCACAAGAACAACTAGTCTTATAACTATGCCCCAGTTAATCTCAACACATCATGCTGACCTGAAAGGAAGATTATTTGTTTAAACTGGGTTACATAAAATCTGACATGAGATATTGAGATGAGTATTTAAAACTGTAATGTGGCAAGATATATTATCTGTATTCAAGAGCAACAAATATTTGAGCCTGGAATCACAAAAGTAACAGTATTTCAGAAGTGCCTGGAATCGCTGAATAATTCAGGCTGGAAGGGACCTCAGGAGACCACCTATTCCAATCTTCCAATCTAAGCAGAGCCAAAAACCTCAAAAGCAGGGAAGACCTTTAGCTTATTTTTCTTCATGCCTATCCTATTACCAGATCTTATTTTATTGTTATTTTAAAAAATAATTTTGAAATGTTGTTAAATAAATTGTGATCTTGCATGACAGTAAAAACCAATGCAATGAGTAAAATCCAAAGTTTTATATATATATAAAAATATAAATATATATATAGTGCCAATTCACTCTGAGTAGGAAGAGAAACAAAAGAAACAAGGAACTGCACTGGAAAATTAAAAACAATTAAAAATGCAGGCATAAAAATCCAGGTGTAAAAGAATGATTTTATTTATATATAAAAATAGTACTGAACTTCAGCAATAAAACCTTCTAAAAAACCCAAAATGAATCTGATGATCAATTTCCTAAATTGAAAAGTCACTTAAAGAGCAACACAGAAGTTGCTTCAACTTTAAATAATGTATTTTCATAAAAACCAAAGCTATCTTAACATTTACAAAGCACTTTTAAAACATTTTGGAAGTAAAATTCAAGTGAATAAATAATTATAATAGGAAATGCAGCAACAAAAAAAGTTTCAATTATATTTCAAATAATTACCAAAATCCATGGTCAAAGAACTGTCTTAAAAGTTCTATAGGAGGCTGTGCACCATACTTCTCCAAAGCAGGCATATTCATATCATCTACAAAAATAACGCACTTTTTTCCCATTGGAGGACCAAAGACTCCTTTGCGCCTCTTGTCCAGCCTGGCCATAATAATGTTCTATAATGCAGACAGGAATATTCAAAACATAGATTAAATATTCATATATGTTATCTTTTTGAAATATAAATTATCTATTCTACTAACCTGGGTCTGATTGGCACTGGTTCGAGCTGAAAAATTAATGAAGAAGGGAAAGTAGCGCTCCTTTTCCAAATGGTTCATTAACTTGTCCTTGACATACACAGATTTCCCAGTACCTGTTGGTCCCACTAAAAGCAGTGGTCTTCACAAAGAAAGAAATAAAGCACAGAGACTGCAGAAATCTAACAAACTATAAACTAATTATAAGTCAAAGGTTTTACTAACTTGCCCCGCTTGTTCTACCTCTAAAAACTTCACATGCCTTAAGAAGAAACTAAGATGTTTTAACATACTCATATAATCCTCTTGTAACTTTAGTTTGCTCCCACCAACAAGAAAAAGGGGACACAGAGAAGGAGACATTTCTCATACCCTCATTCTACTGGCTTTGGAGTATGTATGAACATACATGGGAGTTAAATTTCGCCCATTAGGTGTTGCAGCATTCTAAAATTCATAGAACTTTCAGCCTTGAAATTTAACCTGAGGCTGTTTTGTATTTCATTCTCTTATACGATCTGACCATAGCTAATATAATTGATTTTGATATTATGTCCTGATTTTGGCTGGGATAGAGTTAATTTTCTTCCTGGTAGCTGGTACAGTGCTGCATTTTGGATTTAGTATGAGAATAATGTGGTAACACACTGATGTTTTCAGTTGTTGCTAAGTAGTGTTTACACTAAGTCAAGGACATTTCAGTTTCCCTTGCTCTGCGAGGTGCACAAGAAGCTGGGAGGGGGCCCAGCCAGGACAGCTGACCCAAACTGGCCAAAGGGATATTCCATACCGTATGGCGTCATGCTCAGTGTATAAGCTGGGGGGTAGTTGGCCAGGGGGAGGGACCACTGCTCCAGAACTGGCTGAACATTGGTCAGCAGGTGGTGAGCAATTGCAATGAGCATCACTTGCTTTGTATATTCTTTTATCATTATTATTATCTTCCCTTCCTTTTCTGTCCTATTAAACTGTCTTTATCTCAACCCACGAATTTTACTTTTCCTCTTCTTCCGATTCTCTCCCCCATCCTACTGCGGGGTGTGTGTGAGCGCACGGCTGTGTAGTGGTTAGCTGCCTGCCATGTTAAACCACAGTATATAACTAATCAAAGAAAAAATAAAAAATATAATTTCATTACCAAGGAAGAAAGAGGGTACAAAACCA
Source organism: Morus bassanus (assembly GCA_031468815.1). Taxonomy (NCBI): domain Eukaryota; kingdom Metazoa; phylum Chordata; class Aves; order Suliformes; family Sulidae; genus Morus; species Morus bassanus. The sequence continues at coordinate 14,813,084 of CM062580.1, read as the reverse complement.
CTGGGCTGTCGTAACAGCATCATCAGAACAAGCATTCTAAAACTGGATTTCAGTAAGTCTTCATAAAAAAAAACAAAAATAGACTTCAAGGCAACAAGTTGCATTGTTTGTAGTAAATGTCTATTTTTAACAGGCCAAATAAACTTTGAGCACTTGATAAAAACAATGAAGTCAATGGAAAGAATAAGAGATATTTCTACCTATGACCAATATTTCAGAAATTTGCACTGAAGTAACTTACTTTCCATGGGCAATGAATAACTCTATCAAATAGGTATATCGGACTGTATCCATAGTTGGGACTATAATATCTTGAATCTTCACATTTTTATCACTGTAATTAATATTTTTAATAAATCCATTCCAATGAACCCAACATCCTCTGCCTTTCAGCTAGGAAGAAATACACATGTAAAATAGAATGGTGTTACATATGGAAGGTTTTCTCCACTACTTCACTTTGGAAAAATGAAAATAATAAATTTTAATAAATTAATGAATATTAAATGTTTCAGAAGTTAATATATTTAGTTTGCTTTATCTCACTAATAAAGTGTTAAAGTACATACCTAAGCTTAGACTCCTTTCTTTTCTAAAAGATTTTGTTCAGCCAAAAACAAACAAAACCATACAAAAACCCAACAGAAGAACATATGTAAAAATTAAAAAGCGTAATTGTAATGTAACATTTCTAATGGATACTATATACAAAACTGTAATATAAGCAAACTGCCTATGGGCTCAATATCCTGCTTTCCTCCTAGACAGTCCACATCTTTCCTTCTATATGAAACCAGATTTGAGTCCATCAGTTTAGCTTTAGGTACAGAATAACTATAATGTGGCAACATTATAAATACAAGTGATCTGTACATCTTGGTTTTTTCCTAAAAAACATTTGGTCAGCACATTAGTATTCAAAAAGAAAAATAAATGAAAAATGAAATGTGGGATTTAATCCAACACCAACACTCTACAACATCCAACAAGCTTCGTAAAGTTAAAATATCCACCTAGCTATATTTTCCTTCCATTCAGACTGTAAGAATCTACTTCAGTCAATGCAGAAGCAATCAATCATACCTCATACATGTAGTCATAGACCAAGCCTTTCTCTTCGAAGGGACACTCCCATTTTCCCACACTCGTCGGTACAGGATTTATTCCAGATTTCCCAGCCAAAGTTTCCCTCAAGAAATTATCAAAAATTATCCTGCTGTCACCATCACAAGTTCCACCAATGGACCAGATTATGGCAAAAGCAAAGCAACCCTGCAAGGGCAAAAAGATGAGCAACTGTCTAAAAAGTTGACATATTTTATGAACCTTGTACAGTCTGATTATTGATTAACAAACATAATTCTGAAAAACACTGTTAAGCAGATAGATGTTACAAGTTACCCTTGAACAGACCTGGTCTAAAGAGATTTAAAAATCTGATTAAAGACAGAGCAAACAAAAAACCTTATTCAAGGAGATAGACAGACGGACAGATAGATAGATGACAAAAAAAATAAAGGCCACTGACTAAAGCATTATGTCACATGACAAAGCCTGAGAAGAGTTCGATCATGTCGTCTCAGAATTTTCCAACTGCAAACCAGGATTTAGGAATTTTCTAATTCAATTTTAAATAAATACTTTTACATTCTGTTTTCTTCAGTTTTTCATAAGAACAGTCATATAAGGTCAGACAGAGCCTCCAACTAACATAACTCAGAAAACACTCTTCCCAAGGAAATTTTGCTCAAACAAGCCAATCAGCATTACATGAACACTTATTTCCTTTGAGGGAAACAAGACACTTTGCTTTAGCTAATTACTTGGTTAGTTAAAAAGCACATTTAACAAAAACATAATTTATCCCAGTTAATTGGAAAAAGAGTAGAAGAATATTTAATTGTATTTATTACTTCTAAGACTTGTGTCTCATCTGGGTATCTCCAAAGTTTGTGGGGAGGGAGCAAGGAGGTAGCAAACTTGTTTCACATTTCTCTTATCCCAAATTAAAGTTGTTTTGAGTAGTCCAATTATTTTTGAAGCCTGGCATATGCAGAAACAGATATACATTTTTCTACAGGTTAAAAAAAACCAACCATAATCCAGGCACGGATGTTTCTGTTGCTAGGATCTCCTTCCACAGTTTGACAAATCAACATTTCAAAAAGCCGTGTAAGAGCTACTACAACACTGGTATTGCTTTGAGGTACCAGTTCCTAAGAGATACAAAAGGATAGGTATTATACTTTACATGTTCAGTTAGTTTATCTTTTGGAGCTAAAATACCACAATAATTAGATAATTAGCTAATTCTGAACAACTATTTGAAAGCAAGTTTTACACTGCCTTTATTCAAAAGATCATTTGCCCTCCTCTATCCTTGAAACATTAAGACATTTAGCTTGTTAACCATGTTCGTGGCTACGATGTGACCATTACAATCATACATCTTAAAACCAAAACCTCCACAGAAGTAACTACAGCAATACGTAAGCAAAAGCCTAAGCGCTCTATCACAGAAAGTTTGCAAGGAACTACATGTATGTTTCCCCTAACACTTAAAAAAAGTACTTCCCTATTCAACATTACATCTTTAAAGAAAAATAATATATGCACAAAATTCTCTTGGGAAGACTTCCCATTCAGTGCTTTAATATTTACTTTACTTTTGAAAATAACAAGGTGAAAACTATTCAACTTACAAGTCTTACATAACATTCTCATTTTAACTTTCCAAACTGGACCCAAGAGTAACCTTTCTCAAAACAACAGGAGGCTGCTGCGTATTCATTCTAATTGTGTTTGTCATGAGAGACTAGTCCCTCCCTACCAAGGTGTTGTGGTTTAGCCCCGGTCAGCAACTAAGCTCCACAGAGCCTCTTGCTCACTCCCCCATCCCTGTGGGATGGGGGAGAGTATCGGAAGGGCCAAAGTAAGAAAACTCGTGGGTTGAGATAAAAACAGTTTAATAATTAAAATAAAACAGCAATAATACTAATATAATGAAAAGGAAAATAATGAGCGAGAAAGAGATGAAACCCTGGAAGAAGAGGAAAAAAAAAAAAGAAAAAAAAACAAAACTAAACAACCAGTGCTGCAACCGCTCACCACCCGCCGACCGACGCTGCCGGTCCCCGAGCCGCGATCACTGCCTCCCCCGGCCAACTCCCCCCAGTTAATATACTGGGCATGACGTCACATGATATGGAATATCCCTTTGGCCAATTCAGATCAGCTCTCCTGGTTGTATCCCCTCCCCTCCCGGCTTCTTGTGCACCTGGCAGAGCACGGGAAGCTAGAAAGTCCTTGACTAGTGTAAACACTACCCAGCAACAACTGAAACTCCAGTGTGTTGTCAACATTATTTGCATACCAAGTCTAAAACACAGCACTATACTAGCTACAGTGAAGAAAATCAACTATCCCAGCTAAAACCGTGACACAAGGGTAAGAGAATGGAAACGGGCACCTAGCTACTGCAGGAGAAAATGGCAAAAGATACCTTGCACTGTTTCTGACGGAGTCTTAATGCTGGTGGTATTAACCAATCAAACAGTCCCTGCAGAAGATCTTGATGTCTCTTGAAGTTAAGGGGTTCAGGCAGTTTACTCAACCAAGAGGTAACAAGTGGCTTCCAGCCCAGTTGAGAAGGTTCCAAATAAATCATGCCACAACGACTGACTGTAGCAGGCTAAGGAAAAATTGTAAACTCATTTTATTATATATATCATATATTGAACTTTGGTTTATATTTTCATTAAATACAAAACTTACTGATGCCTGGGAAAGATCCATTGTTTCAAAAATAAGATTCATCTGAAGGGACATTTGGATGATTTCCCCACTCATCAAACAAAGCTTTAATAATAAAAAACCAAAACCAAACAAACAAAAAAGAAAACCACAAGCAAGATTAGTAAAAAAAATTTAGTTGTAAATTATGCTTGTTATCACAAGAGAGTTCTACATGAAAATCAGCAAAACCAAGTATAACCAAAGGCAAGGTCAACTACATAAAATGTTTAATCACTTGGAGCAATAGTTTTTTCAAGCTTTAGCTAAATTCTTCACTTAAACCATAGTACTCCACATTTTCCTACCAGTAGGTTCATTACAAGTAACCATCAATCTTGCATATGACAGGATAAAATAAAGACAGCAAGCAGAAAGCAGTAAGGATATCTGCTGCTATTGTTGCTAATACTGAAGCATTCCAGCTGGAGACCCACTATTCCTACTTATTAAAATAAAAGTCCAGTCTGAGTATTTTGACACTATCATCCAGAACTTAAACTTAAAATGTCATCTCTAATTTTTATATTCACTTTGAAATTCCTAAGGTCCACTTTCCAAAGCGCTGTATGGTTAGAACTTTGACTTCAGAAGTCATTAGTTTTGAAAATACAACCCTTTGTGTCTTGGGATTGTGTTTAAACCTAAGTGCCTAAGTTTGTGCAAGTTTTGAAACTGTGCGATTTACATTAAATATAACTAAATGTATTTTTTTTAATTTAAATTAAAATTATTTATGTCACAAACTTACAAGATGACAGTGAGGAAATACTATACATTTAATGCCTTACAGCAATAAGCTGATTCTGTGATTATGATTCCAAAAGTAAAAAAACCTAAAAACCAACCAAAAAGAGCTTATAACTTGTTACCAAAGACAGCTTGCACTTGCTTTTTTCAAATGCTAGGCACTGCTGTTTGCATTTGTGGTTTTATATGTAGAAGAATATTTTTAAAATGTCACATTATTTTATTTAGGTATTTATTTCCACTGACTGATACCTTTTTGTTGTCATCCAGAACTGTGTTCATGCTTTCTATCCACAGGGTATCAACTGGGCCATCAAAGATAACCCATTTGCGTTCAGGAGTCTCCGATAATGCAAATTCTCTGAAAGTATTAGCAATTATACCATCTGTCCACTAGAGGAGGAGAACGTAGGAATGAGAAGTAAGACAGGATATACATAGTTCAATTTAAACTGCAAGTGACAGAAAAACCTTCCATTTCCTTTTCATTATTCCTCTTTTATAATTACTCTTCTCTTGTTCTGCAGAGAGCAGAACATAATTGCAGTTTCATTGAGGGTCACGCAACATCAGCAAATTTTAAAATAGTGTTTTTTTCACTTCAAAAAATATTGTAACAAACAGAAGACCGGCAGTTCAATTTACAGAAGCTTAGAAGTGCTTCTGCTCTGTCTTGCATCTCTTTTTCCCCAGAGTCGCCCAAAGTTCCACTATTTCACCTTCATTTCTTCATATTGTTTCTTCTCCAAACTTAAGTTTCGCACTTGGGGACCCATGAGTTCCTAAGTTTTTCTAGATAGTTTTTGCATTACTTTGATTATACTGCTTAGGAATAGACAGAGAAATTAATACAGTTAAATTTGGTAAGATTTCCTTGCATGGATGCAACTCTATTAGGACAATGACCCTCAGACTGGTATTGCTTTTTTTTTTATATTTAAACCTCATAACTGCATGCACACTTGGTACTGCATTTTTTATACACTAATTTAAAACAAGCCATAAAAATATTATTTCAAATAAAGATTACAGTTGTGTTCTCATCTAATTTTAAAAATCATAAAATTATGAATTCAGCAGTTTATAATCCAGAATAACGGAGGTCTGACATATACAGGAAAAGGAAAAAAAAACAAACAACAAAACAAAAACAAAAGCAAGCACTAGAAATACTACAAAGCAGAAAAAACAGACAGGACTGTTAGCTCCTAGTCTTGAACCCATACTGGTATGTTTGCTTCTTTTTTCTTAAAACCAAACCAGTAATTTAATTTATAACACAGCCCTATAAACACTGTCTGGAGTCCAGGGAACAGATGAAGAAATGCTATCTGCAATTGGGATGCAAAAACCAGAAGCAGGAGCCTTGTAAAATGCCTTTCCTGCCCCTGAAAACAACTGCCGAATGACACCGTGACTTAGCCTGAAGTTAGAACACACTTACACAAGCGCACTCATACAAACCCCACGAAAGCCACAGCAGGTGAGAGGAAGAAACAGATAAAGATGGGCAATTACTATACACTATTTTAAAAACATACATTACCTCATGGGATACCGTATCAAACTGCCCAAAAAGCTGACCCATAGTGATTGATTTTGGATTCACAGTCCTAAAAATTACTTTTTCTTCTTCACCATAACCACGCTCTTTCATAAGAGACAGTGTATCTGCCAACACATGTAGAACTTTGGTCTTCCCTGAAAAAGATTCCCCTACCAGCATAAAGCTGTTAGATGGGAAAAAAAAAACCTATTAATAAATCTGTCTTGCAATTTAGACTTTTACAGACCACGTGAAAGCCAACAGCATCACTCATATGCTTAAAGCTAATTTTTCCCTAATTTTCGAAAAGCAGAGCAAGTAAATCTGGTTTGTATATAGGAAACATCATTTAGGCAAAACCAGTTTATTTGTACACACAAATCTGATTGCACAGCCACTGTATGCAAGTTGTCCTCTAAAACATAGATTTACCAGCACACTAGTTAATTTATTTGCTGATTCAAAGATCACTTTCTGGTTTCTTTTCAGTCTAGACAGAGTTTATAACAAAGTTGTGGAAGAACACAAGCAGTAGGAACATATACTACACATACACACACAAAATCAAACTATCTTCACCCACATTTCAGAACAACTTCTTTAGTCACCCAGCAGAGGGATGCGACTACAACAATGTCACACTGAAAAGATTAATCAATTAGCTGAACATTAACAATCATATGACTAACGTCATATTGTATATATTTTCTCCACACAGTTGCTATTCAGTAATAAAAGCTAGGAATAAAATGGGAGACATCCGATAACTAATATTTTAATATAGACAAACTTCTACAGTCCTAAATCTTCACCATACTGATATCCGCACCTAAAGTTGTTACACAGGTGAGGCTACTTCTGATATCAAGAGTAGTACAATTCCCCAGACATACATTTACAAGAATTTTAGTACATGTAAAAGCAGTATTGGTAACCAACTGTTCCAATACGAACAAAAATATTTTGCCACCCTTAAGACCTTTTATATTTGATATAAATAACCATGACGGTATAAGCCAAAATTACAACAAATATTGTTTGTGAAACAGTAATGAGAATCTTACCCATGTCTAACAATCATCATTTCATATGTCTGTATCACTTTGTCTATAAAAGCTTTTACAGGTTGGACATTATGTCGAATGCAACATTCGTTGGCACATTCCAGAAAATCCTAAAATCAAAACAGATCATAATCTTATCATTGCTACAATTTAAATTATTGTCTTGGACTAGAGTAAAACAATTTATGCTCATCAGTGAGGGTTTCAAATTAATTACTAACTGAAATACTATTAATCAGAATATAGCAAACATCTGGGGCGGGGGGGAGAATCGATTCTGTACTTCATATGCTAGAACAGGAGTTAACTACAATTTTTATCTTGAGGAGAAGGCATATCACCATCAGGAAACCATCAGTGTCCTTTGGAACAATACACTTTTACTGGAAATTTTTAAAAAAATTAATCCATTTTGTCTTTTCCAACACGCTCATCTTCTTCCCAACCATCCTCCTACAAAGGAGCTATGCTTTAATTGTTGCTATAAACAAAAGAAAACAAACACAAAGCTTAATCTCACTTAATTATGTCCAAAAATTAAGAAAGAAATCAGCAAGACCTTAAAATTTGGTAAACCTGCAGATCAATTTCTGATCTGTAGGATGCCTTACACAACCCTTCTGGATGTAAGGGAACTCAGACGTGGATTATGCTTGGAAGAGATCTAAGAATTTTCTTTAGTACCAAGTTTCATTGCAAACATTCCTTGATTTTCCTTATCTTGCAATAAGTCACAAATTACTGTATTAACTACACTTGGCTAAAAACAAAACACAAAACAACCCACAGTGATTACGACCATGGAAAAGTTACAAGTGTACTTACATTGTAGTCTGCATCAGGAAGCTTGATTCCAGGAAATAAATCACTAGTTATACCCATGAACAGAGGTATATCATGTGCCAAAAATTTGGGCTCATTCACATCCTTAATTGATCTAAGAAGCTAGAGTAAACAAATACATATTTTACTGTTCTTATTAATAACACAGAAAAAACTGTTCATCATTTAAAATAATCTAACATGTAATAAAGATTAATTAATTAAATAGTGCCTTTCATAAGCGATCAAGCACAACTGTGCTATCATCAGCACAGCACTGGAAAGCACAGCATGTATTTTATTACCTTCATTTCACAAATAGGGAAACTAAGAAATCCGGATCAGCGATGTGACAAGACACTGTGGAACTGCCTTCAGAACTCAGAACTGGGTGCATCTGTAAAACTCCTTAAGAATTATTCCCTCAGGAACTTACCAATATATCTTCATCTTCTGTGGGAAATTTCAATTTTAGATTCCCAGCAGCCACCAACACAGCTTTAACTGCTCGCATACCATAGTCATAGTGGTACTGAGAGGAAAGCTGTTCCGAACAAAGCCTGTAGGTCATTACTATCTTCACGGACAGTGACTTAGCATTCAAAAATCCATATGAATAGAGTGAAATTTCTGCTATCAGAGCATAGTTAGGAACCATCATGGCTACCGTTCGGAAAAGAACCTGAAATACACAGCCAAAGAAATATCTTTAAATAATTAATTGAGGAACGAAAAGTAATTCAGAACTTTTGCAGGTGATGGCTCAGTATTCATCCCATCACAGCATTTCTAACTGAAAATAGTACGAGCATTTTAAATGAAGTACTGCTTAATATGATTAGGTAAGCTGTGGATCATTTAAAACAGTTACACTGCAAAGCAGTGGTCTGCAGAACATTTAGGAGCCAATTAAATAGAAGAATTGTCAATGTTTGCAGCTTATGACTCACTAGGAAGCTAACGTAAGTAAGCTGCCATCCAGATCCATCTCACTGTACAATCCGGTGCGGAAAAGACAGTGTCTTTTGTTCCCTCATCCCTGTCTCAAGAATGCAGTTTCCCTCTTACACTGATGCATTCAACACAGCAGTAAGTGAAGGAAGATGTTATACATGGCATGAGAGAGAATGTACTTCCTTTCTTTAAAGTAATCTGCCGTTGGTATACTCTTCATGCTGTATTAACTCTGCTTTAAGTTAGCATTCACAGTACAGTTCCCACTGAGGCAACTTGATCTGGCCCAGTAGCTCTGTGCCACACTGAGTCTTAAGGAACAGATGCTGTTCCAAAAGGCTCCAGATTATGCTAAAGCCAAGCCTCCTCAATGAAACAGCTAATCTAGTCAAAACAATCATCTCAAAGATTTAATTTAATCAGGTAATCTAAGAAAATTCATTACATGTACTAAGTGTAGTTTGCTAACTACACTTTTAAATAAGACTACAATAAATGCAAGGTAAAGATACTTTCTTAAAGCATTTTTTCCAACATATGCCTCCATCTTAAAGTTAGCATCCAAATCTTATAATCTACCCACAGCCTGACACTTGCCACTTTACTTGCTACAGCACTGCAGCCTTTGGCCTGGAAAAATAATAATTAAAAAAACATGAAAAACATTAGGAAATAAAAAATATTTCAAATTACTTCAAAAAGAACAAAGTACTTAGGGGAAAAAAAAAAGAAAGTAAAAAAGAGGCTTAGTATGGGTAAACTGTATAACAAATATATGTTTATATTCCAGGTGGTACAGTCTGAATTAATACCAGCAATACATGTGTCCCTCAATTTTTCAAAACAATTCATTCTTAAGCAGAAGCGTTTATTTTATTATTTTACCTTCAGATTATCTGGAAGTTCAGAACGTCCTGCGTAACCTGGATTCATAGTAATAGCTACAAAACAGTTGGGGTTAAGCTTCAGTTCAGTTCCTTCAAAAACAAATGTTTCTAGCTTTATCTGTATGGCCCTCTGGATGCTAAGGATCTGCTGTGCCACAACAGACAGTACTTCCAGTTCAATGCGATTGAATTCATCAAAACATGCCCATGCACCTGATGAAGCTAAACCCTTGAAAAACTGCAAATGAAGAAAGACAGCAATAATACCACCAACAGAACCTTAGAAGATTCAAAAGAAACTAAAAGTATCATATGTTGGACATTTAATTACATGAAAGATACAATTAGGATAATAACATCTAAGCCTGTTTAGAGCAAAGATCAGTGATGTCCTGAAGAACAAAGTCTTTTCTTAGTTATAAAGAAAGCTAAATCAGAAGATCCTGAACCTGTGAAATCTTGTTTCTTTACATTTTAATTAGTGACTTAGTAGGATTTCGTAAAGCACAGAAAATTAAACATATGTAGAGACCAGTTTATAGTGTCCAAGGGTAGCAGAGCACAGGTGACACATTTAAGTGTCTGCAAAGAAGGCACCCTACAATTTTCATCCTAAGAAATAAAATACAAAGCCTAACATTTATTTTCTATTTACCTTTCCCATTGCCAGGTAATCGAGGCCATCAGAGCAGTTGAAGACAACACACTGAACAGCAAGAGCTTTCGCCAAATCTTTTGTGGTCTCCGTTTTACCTGTCCCTGCTGGACCCTCCGGGGCACCACCAAGGTTTAAATAAAAGGCTCCAATCTAAGAAACAGAAATAGTTTATGGAAATTATTAGCACTTCATTGATATGAAATTATTCTGAATGAAAATGTTAAATTAAATTGTACTAGACAGATACAATGACTGTACAAAACTAACATTAGAAGTATGGTTATACTAATTAAAAAACAATTTGAAATGTACTTACAGCTTGGAACTATATACAAGAGAACTGAATTTTGACCCTAACAGAAAGTTTAATTATGTTCATGACCATGATTAGTTACTCAAACTTTATTGGACCCAATTTTTCAGTTCTTGCTTAGATACTTTCTAAGCATTGAAACTCTTTCAAATAAAATTTGATGCAATTACTTGGTTGCTACTCTTTTCTATCTCTGTTTCTTCTTTAATGTACTTTTTTCCTTCTTTCTTTTTTGTTTCCCACACTGTCCTGCTTTGTTGCATGTGTATTCCATTGACTGTTCCATATTCTCTCCTACATTCCATTGAATTAGGAGGAAAATCTAACAGAAAAAAATAAAGTTGCAGACTCCAAACAAAAACTCAGATGTATTTGGCTTCCAATCCACAGTTCCAGGACCACATCTATATTGACAAGCACTGGGAATACTGTATTAAGACCTTTGTGGGTAAAGGACGAGACTTGCATCTGCCAGGGTACCAGGATTCCAACTTCTTTACTCCAAGATTCACTGTCTGTGAGCTTAAAAAAGAAACAGACCACCAGCTACATCTACCTCTCACACCAATATACCTTGACGTTTTGACAAATAGGTACTAAGCATCAGGTAGAACCATACCATAAAAATTGAAGCTATGAAGAGGGCAAAAAAAAAAATCCTCAGATGCATCAGTCAGGTCTTTTCATACCTTTTCCTTCTTAAACCCTACAGAGTTTGTGATTAGGTCTCCACAGCATGAAAATTACCATCTTGCAAAAGGAGGAGGATGGCTGCCTAGTAAAACTTGAAACCACACTCCAGCCAAATAAACTGCAGTAAATGATAATCAGGAAAGCCATATCTGAAATGACTTTGGTAACTTTCAGTTGTCAGGTTAGTTGAGGATAGACCAGTGCAATAATAAACACCTCTAACAAGAGCAGGGATACTAAAAGTTGCCAAACTGTTGTTCTAGCCTGAGGAACAATATGATCACAAGTGGATCCTTCTCCATTTTATTTAGCAACCACAGAACATCTGAAAAAGATTTTGGGTTCTCGTAATCTGGACAGCAATAAAAATATTGGGCATTTTTTCTGTTTGCATTTTAAAAAACACATCTACAACAGAACAACCCACTAACGTTTCAGTCACGTTGGTGAGCTGTCCAGATTTGTTGTCAGAAGTCAGTTTCATGTTCAATATTCTATAGAAATTACAACCTTTGAAAACCACTTATTAAGAGAAATACCAGAGTCTGACAGCAACTGCAAGCCCTAGAAGTATGGCTGTGATGAACAACATAAGAAATACTATACTACAGTAAATACAGTATTTAGTAGCACCAGTGGAAGATCATACCAAGGTGCGGTAACACCTGTCTGTAAGAGGAGTAATGACAAGGCGTGGTGAGTTTCCAAGGTATTCATAGGCATATTTTACATTGCAATTAATGATGCAGACACGAACGTTCTCAAATTCCCAATAATATCGTAGTTGTGCAAGCCACTGGAAGTCTGTTTCACTCTGCACGCCTGATAAACACAGAATTGAAAGCACTCATAAAAGACGTTTTAGATAACTGGATTTTCTATTAGGTTTAAATTTAGCTTTGAAATTATTAATGTTGATCCTTACATTGTAACACTCACACATATATCTTGATACTGTTGTGTTTTAGGCAGCAAAATCAGATTGGCTTACTATTTTTAATTAACTATGTATTAAGACACATGTGAAGAAAAATGTTTTAAAAGATAATTACCACTTTCAATCATTTCCATGAGGACGTCTCTAGCATGAACATCAATAGTAACCAAGGCACCCAGCGTAATCCTTGTTTGCTTCGACAATTTTCCTCTTACTAGCTCTACAATATCATTAAGTTGAAGCTGAAGTGTATTATAATAATCCTTTAAACCCTAGGAGAAAAAATGTAATTATGAGACTGATTATATGACAGTTTCAGGTGTTCCAGACTTCTTTGTGTTGACTGAATATCTTAACAGAGAACACTTATTAAGCCATTCTTTTACATTGTCATGTTTTTGCATCACCTTCTCTCTCATTCACAGTTATGCATTTCTGTTGCAGAGCTATGTTTAAATCTATGCTTGCTCTAAACAAGAACATTCAAGTACCTGAATCAAAGGTATAAATCACTGTACATAAATTCTTTGATATCAAACTCATACGCTGATCCTTTTTCAAATTTTATTTTGATTTTAGAAAACTATTTGATTAAGAAAAATACATAAGCTAAAATGAAAAATTAATAAAGATTTTAAAAAAAGATTATGCATTAAATAGTACCTCTGGTCCACTGCAAAGAACTTCATGTACCTCACTTGTCCAGAACATTTGAGACACACACAATACTACTTGTCCAGGCCACTCTAGAACCCATCTTTTTCTCTCAATCTCTAGATATGCCTGAAAGAGTTAAATACAGTGTACAAATACAGTGTCAGTGCATATATATCATAATGTAATACAGAAGCATATAATGTGATCCTACTAATATTCTTTGCTAAAAAAATATTTTCCTATTTTCAAAGTCCGAAAGAACTTTTAAATGCTCTTTTCCCCTTAGATTTGTAATTTGTTATCAAATAATTTTTAAAAATTCTTGCAATTATCTTTCCATATTACGTAAATATTTACAATTTGTTAATTTTATACAAAAAAACATTTTCTGGCTAATGATTTTCTTTTAGGAGGGAGCAAACATATTACAAGTGTTGTATTTCTAACTTGTAATTAAACAAAAAAACCTGAATAATTTATTTACATCAGGTGATACATCCTACAACCACAGTATTGCTGCCAAGCTTTTGAAAGAATTTATATCCAGCGTTACACAAGAGCGACTTGATTCTTATTCAAACTAAACTCTTACTTATCTCACCAGCCTATAAACACAAGTCATGTTAACTTGGTCCTGGTCCCGTAACTTCATCTACTCTCATGTTCAGGAAGAATTTTAGAAAGCCAAGAGACAGCCTTAAAATAAAGAATGGTCTATTTGTGCCACAGTTATTAAATTATTACAAAACTCATACCATTCTTGATCTAGCAATAACATCATGTATACTCTTCAGCATAATATCTTCTACTTGAATTAACCACTTCTCCACTGCACCTCGAGCTTCAGAAGTAGAAATGGTTGAAATCAGTTCTACACACTCGCCTTCAGAACTATACATTGCTTTAATATCCAAATTGGGAAGGAAATGTAGCTTAGCAATGCCTTCAAAACACTTCTTCAAGTGAGGCTGAACTCTGAGAGGATCCTTTGTCTCCGACAGTATCTCCAACATTTCATCATTAGACAAGAAAAAGAAGCTAAAAAAAATTTAGAATAAAAGAAAAAGAAAGAAAAAAGCCAACTGTATTACCAAGCTACTTTAAAGGCTGACCTTATTCACAACAAAATAAACATTCAGAATCTTTGTTTTTCAAATAGCCAAAACTCATCATACCGGGGAAAGAAGAGACGTTTTTTCTCAAGATAAGCATTAAGCCCTTTCATAATTTTGTCAAGAAGCTCATTACAGTTCTGAAGCTTCTCCAATAACCCTATCATGGAAGTAGCAACAAGAACCTGTAACGACAAACACATGCAAACTGTAAATTATAAATAAGATACTTCAAACAGTAGAAGTTATTCAAATAACGTACAACATGGCTTTGTTCCTAGAAAGCCTAAGCAACTGATGTAGTAGTTCATCGTAATATATTCTGAAAACAAAAGCATTGACAAAAAGAACTGAGAGAAGCTATTGTTTTCCTTTAAGTACTGTGTAGTTTCCTTACCTTTGGGTCTTTGGCACAGTACTTCATAATATCCCTCCAGTATCTATCCACAGTCTGAAAGAGACGCCCCTCTTCCGGCATCTGTTGCATAATATCCTCAGAAGAAAAAATGGGTTCCAAATAAAGCCACTGTGCTTGCACTTTCAGCCATTCATCAATAATCTCCTGAATTTGAATTAAGTGATTTTCCCATTCCTTAATAAATATTTAAAGAATGTTACCTTAATATTTCCAAACACATAACATTAGAGAGAATGAATACAGGAAAGGTAGACTGTGGTACTCTAGTTCCCAAGGAGGAAATAAAAATGTCTAGCAGTAAACAAAATAAAAGAAAAATACTTATGAGTACTTAGGTTCCTCCACATGAACAGATGGCCAAAGAAGTTCAGAAAGTTAAACTTACCTGGAAATTAATTTTCCAAAATGCAGTTATTGCTTTAGTGCTATGATCTTTTAACAACTTAATGGTTAAGTAATACCCAGGAGGCTACCAGTGACAAATTCTGTTTCATGTCCTCACAGCAAGGAGCTTTTGGTTTGCAGCTGAATTACGGCAGGGACACAAGAATACCAGAAAGGCCAGACTAGATCACAGGAGAGATCCAGCCAGCTCAGTAACTTGTCCCTAAAGTGAACAATAGCAGATACCTCTG
This sequence comes from Morus bassanus, assembly GCA_031468815.1. Taxonomy (NCBI): domain Eukaryota; kingdom Metazoa; phylum Chordata; class Aves; order Suliformes; family Sulidae; genus Morus; species Morus bassanus. Next base: position 14,797,846 of record CM062580.1, on the reverse strand, counting down.
TAAGAGGCTGGAGAGGCTGCCTGCAAAGGGTAGATACTACCTCTGTTCACTGAGCCTGCTTGAACCTGAAGGTTTCCTACATAAACCAACAAAGAACTAGGGAAGGTAACTGCAAAACAATTTTACCAGCTTCTCTCCTGTCAATAGTCGTGGTGTTAGCACCACAAAGACTACACTAGCCCTGAAAATACAAAAGCAGCTGTAAAGCAATCCTATCATTGCTCTGAGGCCTGATTAAAAAACCTTCTCCCAGCCCTCAAGAAGTTTCCTTGCCCAGACAAAAACACTATAGTTCAAAAATCAAGTCCAAAACTCAAGGATTAAATCACTAAATGTTCTTATTAAGAATAACAAAAACATAATTTCCAGTTATTAAGAAGCCAGGTTAAAGACACTAACAGAAATAGTGATTTTGCAAAATATGCAAAAAAAAGTAATCCCATTCTCTTGGTTGCACTTGAATCTGAACGGAAGAGGGAATTCCAACACAGAACTAATGTAAGTAGGACTTATATGAACTCAAAAGAATCTTGCTGAAAAGTCAATGAAAGCATTTCATTAACAAGTCAAATAAAGCTGTAATACAATTGGCATACTCTTATATCATAGTTATCCTGCAAATAAAAATGGTAAAAACAAAAAGTACTCATTGTACCCTGATTTCTTTGTCGAATGGTTTAATGAAAGGTGATCCTCTCATTGTCTGAGTTTTCATAATCTGATCATCAAGAACAGCTTGGATCTCATCCACCGCAGACAGAATATGAATATCTGTCTCATGATACAAGCTTGTATTGAAGGAAATTGAACCCCAGGTCTCCATCATGGCATGCATTGCTTTCTCTAAGGAAAACTCCTACAGTTTAAAAAGAAAATAGTTTATTTTAGACACTGCATTATTTTTTTTCCAGCTCACTAATTCAATATATAAGCTTATCTAGCTGAATAAACTATTTTGCTCTAACAGCATAAATGAACTTCTTGTTATTATTTTTCTTAGTACATCATTTTCTAGTGCACAGAAAGCAGTACACTCCGGAAATACTAATGATGTAACACAAGATACCAGTGTTTACACACTCACTGCTACCATCTAATGGGCCAAAGTCTCACCAAATCTCTTTTGTTGCATAAAGGTAAAGACAAAAAATTCTAGTAAGCCATAAAAGCCATCACTAAGAGACCTGATGTATTATTTGTCGCTATCAAATTTCTGTGCTTACCTTGCTTGCACCTACACTTATAGCTTCAAACTCTTCCAAATAAGGGGCTAGATTCTGCTTTAAAACTTTTCTCAGGGTAGTTCCAGAGTCTGGTGTTAAATCATATCCTACTAGATTTGACATCTGCTGCCAATGACGAGTTCTCATGCCAGGGTTACAAAAGATAGTCACAGTGGGAATATACTCCTAATTGAGGAAAAACATTTATAAGGTAAAAATTGTGATGTGCGTTATTTCTTAACTTTTTAATCATCTTTGATGTACATTTAAAACTCTGCTGCAGCAGCTGATGACATGAAAACCTTTTCTGAAAAGTGCAGATGGATCCATTCAGTTATCCATTCCATTTCTAAACAATTGTAGTAAATTACTGAAGAAGAAATATAAAACTATTAAGCACAGTCTTAGCAGGGAAGAGAAAAGGAACAATTTTTCAGGTGCTTTATGTTAAATCGGGGTTCCACCAACATAATATATAGTCCCATTTCAAAATTCCCAACTAGATCCTTAAATGTTTCTCTGCATCCAAAAATTACTTTTCTTCTGTATGTTTCCACTCTTTAACAATTCACATTCCTAAAACTGCAAAAATATCCAAAATCCAATTTTATTAAAATCAATGTGACAGTACAATCTAGAAATAGTGATTCAGAGCCCTCTGTCTCTCTGTAATAATAGGAGTCTCTGACACTGCACCATCTACCTATACTGAGTGCTGAATTTAGCATTTGTTCCTCAGCATCAAATATTAATATCCCTCACCTTTTCTTACCTTAAAGTCTTTAATCTGCTCCAGAACTGAAGAACACATTGTAAGAGTTGGATTTGCCTTTGTTTCTTCTTCTGTCTTCTCTTCTACAGTTCTGCGTTGTGATGTCTTTTTCCACTCCTGCTGAATTTTCTTCTGCTTTTGTTGGAACAGTCTTGATGCTTTGTATATCTCTCTAAAAAACTCATCAACCTCAGCCTCCATGCTTTCCCCATTTAGTTCCAAAAATGTACCATCCATCCATCTGAGAAAAACCACAAAGTTAGAAAACAGAATAATAAACAAATAGTCCACAAATAATTAACACTTTGTTTTGCAACACAAATGAGATGTAGATTAATAGTTATTTAAATTAGAGCAAAGCTCTTTTTTCCAGTTATTGCCATTCTACGCAAAATTCTCATGCACAACTAAAGGTGGCTTGGTCACACTCTTCTGTGTATTTATGTAATTCTCTGAAGTCAGTCACATACTGAAACCAAGTAACTGCACGGCTTGAGAAATATTTAAGTTAAGCTCTGGAAAGAGATCAACACATGACATCAAAATATACTAGGCCTTTGTATTTTTCAAAAAAGCCCATACTTTCTAGCCACATCATGTTATAACTTCCAAAAAGTGCAGGAACTGGTAAACAATCTCACTTAATTTAGCCTCAGACATACTACAGTTTTTGTGACAGGATCTAGCCACCAGATAGCGATGTAATTATTTGAGCACACCTACATGGCATTTTGGACAGCCATTAGGTTAAAAACAGTTTTCATTACATACAGACTGTGAGCTTCCTAATTGAACTTCTTCCTTTTCTGATATACAAAATAGCTCCTAACTAACCAAATTTTTTCGTCCTAATACGTTTCCTTCATGGAGTTTGTCTTATTATAGGCTTCACCAGCACAACCAATACAGTTAAACCCAGTATGCGACATACTCCTTTGCATTACATTAAAAAAAAAACCAAAAAAAAACCACAACACCAACCCAAAAGCCCCACCACAAATGACAACTGACATTTTTTCTAGCTGAATGAGAAATAATAACCCTGAATAGGTAGGCTATATTACTATTGTACTTGGATTGCTAATAACAAATAAATGTTTATAAGGAAACAAATCCATATTCTGCATCTGACATGAACAAAACCAGCATGAGGATTTTTCCCTCTCTCCCTCACTTAGCTTCAAGAGCTGAATTACCTTTTTTCTGTCCGTTGCCATTTCAGTATAAGATGAAAAAGTTTCTGATATGGTTCAATCTCAGCTTTTAAGCTGTTGAGGAGTGGAAACTCACTCAGTTTCCATTCGAGCAGAGTCTCTTCTTTACTAATAAGAGCGACTGTTTCATCAGCCTCCTGTATGCGTTTCTGTAACACCCTCAGGTCAGCCACATACTGAAATCGAATAATTGTATGTCTTGAGAGACAACTAATTATGCTCTGAACAGCTATCAAAATATAATAAGCCTTCATATTTATTAAAAACTTAGGAAACATGAGTTAAAAACTAGCCTTCTTATCCTTGAGTAGATAGACTGTGAAGAACCCAGATTAACATGAAGAAAAATAAAGCTGGTTTTATCATTACTGAATTTAAGAGTATAAAACCATTTTCAAAATGTTTGAGCTTTAAAATTCACTGTTCTGTGAGGCAGGCATATATGTTTTTATGTACCTGGCACATCATAAGGGCAACTGGGATTTATTAGTTTAGGATTTCTGTTTTGTGCTTTGAAGTGTTTTGTTTTTAAAAAACAAAATTACTAAGCACCATTGTGATATCCTCCAATTAAAGCACAAGACATGCTTATAAATTATAGATTATAAAATACTTCTAGAAATTTCCAAAGTTTTGGAGCCTGTGGTCTGCTCTTCATTAGCAGAAAAATAAAGTTTAGAGGTTCATAGAAAAAAAAAAATCAAATTCTACCAATCACTCTTTCTAACCTGCTATTTTTTCCTTCAGTTCCTCAATACATCAAAAACAGGGAAGGAAATTCTGATCCCACTGAAGTTATTTGCAAATAATGTCACTGGGGCCAGAATCCCATGCTTTATATAAACCAATGTAAAAAAGTAAATCACTTTATATATCTGTAATATCTCAGTCCTTGCTGGTATTACCTTTCAGGTAATTTAAGCACAACTTTATAGTAAACTTTGCTTTAAGTCAAATGTTATTGCCAATGTAATACAAAAAGGGGGGGCTCGGGTGGGGCAGAGGTAATTTTATGAGTTTGTTCATTGTGGCAAGAGGATAATAAACTTCTTAGTTCACATTTGTTAAACTGACTGACTACTTTTAATTCTAAGTTTCTTCCATGACCCCTGTGTATTAAACATACAAAACATTCCTACCCCTTTTATATTAAATGTTAATCAAACCTGTTGCACACAATCCAGTTCCGAGTATTCTTCGAACTCCATCACAGAACGCTTCAGCTTGTCTAATTCCACCATCAGTTTCTCACATTTACGTACTAGCTCTTGCTCTCCTTTACGTTTAGACTGTTCAATCAACTACAAGACAATTGTTTGGGGTTTTTTTACGGTAAAAAAAGCAATGTAAAAGTGCTTGTAAGTCCTTTCAATGATTAACATACATAGTACCATCTAAATTAAACATTTGGCACAAACAGACAGAAAATAAACAACACAGATAAGTTATTTTCCTTACAACAATTGACACTTCTTCAGGAGTTGTTTTCTTGTTGTTACATTTTCAGTACTAGTCAACTGCAGTACAGCGAATTTTCACCTTCCTATGAATTACCTAGTACTGACCACAAACAAATTAAGACTTGCTGAAGGTTTTAAGTTACTGTGACAATTTTTAAATTACTCCACAAAAAGCCCTCTGTTGATATAAAAATCTGGAAATACGTTATTTATGCATGTCTGGATTAGTATGGTTCACGTTATATGTGTAGATACATTTAGCCTGCTCAGGAAACAAATAGCTTAAGTAAAGTGAAAAGTCTAACAAGCCAAAATATACCATAAATTAAGAAAATTATCTTACATCGTCATGCTTATCAAAAATAGGGTTAATCTTCTTTGGCCATAATAGAACCATTGCATTCAGTGCAATGTCTTCAGGAGCAAATAAAAAAACATCTAAGAAGTAATTCATTTGCCGACAGCGCTCCTATAAAAAGAGATTTCACAAGACTTTAGTTATCATACGTCTGTTTAAAATACAGGGTAGGACAATATTATCTACAAAGATAAAACAGAAGTCTACATTTCATGGATTTTTCAGAATTCAGAGCTACTTCAGCCAATTGAATATTAATATTCAAAATACGTATAAAAAGTTATTCAAATCCCTGCCCCATTGGTGAGCTTATTTCTCTAAATATGATTCCTGTGGCCTGTAAATCTACATGCAAAAATCTAGTATTATTAAAAAATAGAAAAAAATTTAAATTCTGCAGAATAAACGTGTGTTATATTTACAGACCTATTACCATAACAGAAAATCTAATACACATCATCATAACATATAGCAAAGAGCTTTTTATCCAGTGATGTTTTTGGCTGATCCACACCTTACACAATTTTTCAATTTTGTTCTCTGAGAGCACACAAAGTACTACCGCTAATGCAACGTCATCTGTATTCTGCTGAAATGGTAAATTGCTTCTTGTGTGTTCAAAGTCATGACTCTTTTTACACACAAAATTCTCTTTACACTTCTGTGTTACATTATCACAAATAGCTTTTTAAGCAGCCCTGAAGTAAGTCTCCTGGTACAAACAATAAACTGTCTTACAATCTGCTATTGTTTACTAAAAGCTGCATTCCTCACTGACATGCAGAACACATGGGAACGGGGAATAAGAAAGGCAGGCATATGGCAAACATGAGCTGGACTTCCCACTTCTCTATGAAGTATCACTGAGGATACAGTTTATTCATACATGCAGCATCATCAGACAAAAGTCTCTGCATTCCAGAATTAATTCTGTATTTGTATAGGCCAGCACGTTTGGTAAAAGATTAAGAAATAAAGGATAGTCATTTACCTTGATCCTTAACAACAGGTCCTGAATACCTTTGGTTTTGACCTTCTTTATGTAAGCTATTGTTTCCACCATTTCCTCTGTTGTCTCAGGAATTTTTAATGCACATTCCTTAATTGCTTCGAATTCCCTGCATATCCTGCAAATTTATTTAACATAAGATATCAACATTTTAAGATTTTAGTTTGACTAGCTGCAAGTTCAGCTTTAATGGAACTAAAAGTTCAAATTACTTCTTTAAGTATTAACCCTGCACAAACCTCATCACTTTATGAAACTAAATAGGGAATATGACCAAGTCAGTCTAGAAAAATACTGTTTATTAACTTGCAATAATTTATTTGTTTGGATTTTGGGGTATTATTTTACAATAATTGCTTCAATTACTTTTGGTAAGTACATGAACTTAAGTACAGTATCATTAGCATACACACAAACACACTTTCCCAGTAATTATTTTGTCATTTTGGTAATGTGGAATCACTGTAAAACTTGACTATAAGTGTTCATTATAACCAAACAATTTAATATGACCTCACTCATGATTTAATCCATACCTGCAAATTAACATTTAGAATTGATCAGTGTTATTAACTGTCATCTGTGAAAACCTAGAGGTATTTGTCACGTAATAAGAGAATCTAGCTAGTCTTGCCTTGGACAGTGCAGTAGTACTGTATTTCACACTTAAAAAGCCAGGACAGTAATGAAGCCCTTAGATAATAGAGGAGCTAAAAGGTCAAAGTCTATTAGTAAGTCCCCCTTCTAGCTTTTGAGCCTAAAGCAGAGGAAAAAATACATCAGCTGGTGCAACTTGAGTGAGATCATTAGGTAGCCAAGAGTCTTCATTGAACAGGACTACGGTATATTTGCATTTCTTCTATACATTTCTACTATGCATTTAACGTATACAGCACCCACAAGCAGAAAAATTCTACTTACTTTTCATTTTCCTCTCTGTGATTTGCAACTATCCTGTCCATTAGCATTTTTGCAAAGGTGTTTGCGTTACTAGCCAAACCTTGATTTAAATCCTCACAATTCAAACAGATCATAGGGAAATGAGCCACCTCTGGTAAACTCAAGATTTCCTTCTTGAGGGTGAAGAATTCATCTATGAACTTCAGAAAAATATTAGATTTCACACTTCATAGCTGTTATTTAAATACTTGGCTACATGAATAAATATTACACACTGAAGAAAATAAATAGTATTTTTTTCTATTTACCACAGACTTTTAGGGAAAAAACACTTATGCTGTATATTTGTAGATAGTCAACATAATTTTTAGCTAAAGGCTAAGCACCCGTTATCCTCTGTTCCCTTTTTATTATTGCTATATGTATAGTAAAAATTGATACATAAAATGTAGAATTAAAACTTACAGCAGTATATTCATCAAAACTGTGCTCTTCTGCTTCAAATCTTTCTATCTGTGTCTGTGCAGTTCCATCTACAAGCCAGCCATACCTTTCAACTACAATTCAATAGTATTATATTAATATTATTATAAAGCATATACTGTACAGTAAGTTACTGCTTTGAAATAAGTAACATGTAACACAGTTATTTAAACACTCTTCTATCACTCACCATAGTTTTCAAAATATTCCTTTGGACCTTCTAAGTTGTCTCTGATGGATTTTTTCAGTGTAGATGTGGCCCATTCTATGACATGTCTAGGAAGCTCAGCGTCCAGAGTTGTAGTGCCTCCCATTAGCCAAGAACGTACTGTCTGGATGTTCTAATAGAAGTGCAAGTTCTGATTATTTAAATTTAAGAAAACAATGCAGGGATACATGTATTTTAAAAATAAGTTGCAATCTGCAGAAGACACTGTAACAGAGAAGTATGAGACCCTAATCATGACCAAGGCCAGGTGCTTCATACACACTTAGAACAACTCTTCCCGATTCAGAAAGTTTAACAGGAAACACGTAAAATGGATAAAAATAATTATCCAATCGTACATAAAATTAAAATCTATCCTTGTACAAACACACAAAACTAAACCCCAAACACACCTCTGAAAGTACCATCATGTATGATTAAAGGCCAATACTAAGTCCACAGGGATACATCTAAAGGCCCCAGAAAGGCTGTCTTTCCTGGAGTCACAGATTGGTTCCTAAGATATAAATCTTTAGATATTGTAGATATTAGTTGTTAGGGATTGGAGGCTTTTCCTTTTCTTAGAAAGAAAAGGAATATCAACTCTAATTTTCCTTGTCTTTCTCTGGGGACCTTAATTATTAATCTATGTTTATTGTAAATAATCACACATATAACTAAGGTGTTAATTATATTTCTATGCAAAATGTTAGTTCACAGAAAGTATACATTGCAAAACTACTTGATTTTCAATGTTAAAAATAAATACATAAATAAATTAGAATACGTGGTTACTGGTACTTAAAGCACTCTTAGGTTTTCTAAACATACCAAAGAACACAAAAAGGTTATCTTCTAGCTAGGTTTCTTTCCTGGGTAGGTTTTCAGCCTGACTTCTATTTAACAAATAAGCAGACAATACATCTGTAGACATACACACAGATTTGAAGATTAAAACAGCAGACTAAACCAATCAGTGGCAGGTGTACCACTTTTTTATAAACAAGGAATAACAAAATGAGTTTCAGTGCTGGAGTTCCACTGGGCATCAAGATTCATGATGTGACCTGCAGAATGCTCATGGAAAATAAATACTTCAAGTTGCATTCTGCTTCCTGTTACCATGGTAGTCAAAGTCCTAAATGACTAATATTTTCATGTACAGAGCAATTTAGCAGTTACATATATTTAAATAAAGATAAAAGCACACCTGAAGAGTCTGTCCTATACGATTTACTATAAACAGAATTGCTTCTTCTAGGTCTTGGAAGCTTGGATAAAACTCCATTTTCTTTTCATCAAGAATCAATTCCATCTTAAATAAAGGTAGACAATTTCTCTCTTCAGGATCAAAAATTTTCACAAAAGCTTCAACTGTTCTTCTCAATAATTCTTTCAGCTAGATAATAACATATATCACCTATTAGTTGAAAGAGCAGAAAGCCCCATCCCACTTTCCCTTCATTCAGTAAGCCAGGATTTCCATTCATTTTAGTACTTTTGGCCTGATTCATGGGTAACTGAAGTAGTGTGAATTTTTCTAATGAATTCAATGGGCATTAGTCCCAACCCTTAAAGGATGTAAACTAATGAACACGTAAACAAACATTTCAGTAATGCCCATGCATTTATTGTTGCTACAAAAATAAGTCTATTACTAATAAATACTTTAAGCATAAATGAAATATCCGGAATACATTTTCCTCTGACTTTTTTTTTTTAATATGACAATTATTTGATTAGACCATTGCTCCATTATTTTTCTACAAAGTACATAAAGGTTTAATCCTAAAAATGACTGTCTTCTCCAACTGCTGAACATATATATTCCCATTGATTATTATATTCTTAAATAGAACAATGTAAAGAACAGATGCTTTAAGTTAATTGGAAGTTGAAGGATTTTTAATTGTCAGTAAACTAAGAACTTTGAAAAACAATTGTCTCTGTCTGAAACCAGTGATTTCATTTGAATGTTCTTGTTCTATTATTATTAGGAAATAAAGCAATTGGAAATTCCTAAAACAAAAAAAATTAACTGAGAAACACTTCATATAACTTCCATTGATATAATAGATATGATTTTTATATTATTTTAGATAGATAGATAGATGATCATTGAGATAACATCCATATGATATAAATAATCAGGGAGAAAAAAAACTTAACTTGCAAAGCACTGCGGTATCATTTGCCACAGAAAAAAATTGTGTTTGGAAATTTTTGCAGAACTATAGCCACTGGCATACACATTGGCAGAGCTGGACTTTCAGTCTGTTTGTGTAGGTACATTTGCTTTCCAGAGAGAGAGACCAGGTTTTGTTCGTTTTGCTAATATATGACATGTAATTGTAGTGCCAAGATTGGTGATAGGAAGGGTCCTGAGAACACTGAGATATTTCCTTCTTTAAGCTAATTAATTACATTCTAGTTGGTAGAATGAATACATTTTCTGTGCCTAAAAAGCTAGAAGAAAAAGAAGTAGACAAGACCAGGTATTTCTTTTAAATGAGGGAAGTTAAAAGTATTTAACACTTTGAGTACTTACTGGATTATATTCAACAGATGTCTAACTGATAAATTAAACAGGCCCCATATCATATAATATGCTGACTCATTAAAATTACCTAAGTTTCATATTAGGTGTATCACAGAGAGGAAAGATTTTTACCTGATTAGACATAAGCGTAGCCACACAGTTATAAAACGAGTCAACCTGATCGAACTTTACACCATTCAATGGCTCCTTCTGAGTAAAGAGACCAATAACTCTTTGATACCACGTATTCAATATCTTCTCTTCTGCTTTAGAACAGCTTAGAGAGACATCAGTCTTTAAAGATTCACAGTCAATTGGCCTTTTCAATCTAAAAAAGAAAGTTACGGCCAACTTTATAAAAAAAATTTAAAAACCCATGAAGTAATAGTAATCTACACTGTATTACAAACCCATCCCTTTTTAGCAGAAAGCACAGGGGGAACCTAACCATCGCTTCTGTAGACTTAAATGAGGAAAAAAATACCCCAAACCCCAGGAAATAAAGAACACTTACCAGAAAAAATAAAGAGGAAAAAGATATTGAAAATTACCTTTTCGAAAATTATGAAAATGAAAAGTTCCAAGATTAAAAATAAAATTCAGCTGAGGAAAACCAGCAAAAAATCTGATCTTTAGGGTTAGTATAGAATTCCCCACAGGTAGTAATATTACTGAAGTCATTCTTTCAAATGCTACTTCAACCAGATTTCTATGGGGATCACAGCATTAAGATTAAATGAACAATGAGGAGACCTTTACAGAATTAAGGCATAACATAAATCAAGAGGGCTGATACTACCAGAAATTTAAGCACCAATAAAATATTTATACGTCCCAGAAAGAAGAAAAGTTAAATGTGTCATAACACAAAGTAACCTACTCAATGAACATTAAATGACACACTGAAGAAATTTATTATATAAAAAAAGCCTATGATAAATAATAGAATTGAGCAAACTCTTCTTTACCAGCTTCAAAAACCTATACAGGTTAATAATTCACCAAAACAGACTTTACCTGAAACTTGAGAAATCCACTATAAGAAAGGTGGAGAATGTTGCATAACCAAAATCCAGGACAGTTTTCATTGTGGGGTGGAGAATGTGCAAGCTGGAAAGGATCTGATTTTTTGCTTGGATAAAACTGTTATGCCATGGTCTAGAAAAATCCAGGCCTCTGGGGAAAAAAAAACCCCAACAACAGCCAAAACAAACAAACAAAAAGTGAAGATCTTAAGCAATAGTTGAATAAAACATTCTTACATATGAAAAGAAGTTTTAAAAAGCTTGTTCCCTAACATAAATAGTTATTTAAGTGCCATACACATATCCCCAATATGATGCAGTGGAAGCCATAAAGATACTCTGTCTGATCAACCATGTTTTATACTCCAGAGTATTTTCAGACCACCTGCTCTTCCTGAAGTTCTTTCAATCAATGTAAGCTTCTAACTTCACCAGCTGCTAACAGGAAGTATTTATCATCAATATTTAGATGGCACACATTCTGATGCTTCAGCAGACTGTGCAGTTCAGATAATTATATTCTGTTTACCTGAATTCCTTTTCTATTTTGGCAGGGCATAATAGCCTTTCCTTTGGTCTCAAGGTTTCACCTCATAACACCAAAGTCATAGGAAACCTTGGCATGAGATGCAGTTCTAACATGCTGAAGTACTGCACAATGCTGCTGTCTGCTAGTAAACTACCCCGTAAACACACACTTCATTCCAAAGGTGGCTGCAATACCACTTTAGTGTCTGGGCATTCAGAGCCAGAAGAGCCATTTGCAGTCATTAGTGCTGCTCTTTTTAACTGTAACAACAGTAATGAAACACCGTCAGTGCTAAAACTTTGTAAAGCATTCAGATATAAGATGTTCAAATGTAAGATCCTCTACAGACAGAAAAAAATGCCTCATTAAGGGATTCCAGAATTAATATTGTGCCATAACTCTGTTCATGCAGTTCAACGAGAATTTCACTCATGCAACTGAGTGTGTTTTGCCAGTGGGTTATTTGCTAACTTAATCCACTCACAGAGGTGATAAAGGCAAAGGTGCCTCCTCTTCATCTTCAAGTCCTTTTACGTCTGGTTTAAGAAGAACATTTCGCACTAAGGAAAAAAAAAAAAAAGAAAAAGAACATTAGAAGAAAATTAAGCCATATTCAACAGGCACTGTACTTCCTCAGTCTTTCTCCAGGTTGAACCAAGCACATAGTAGGATGGAAAGGTAACTGTATCATCCAAGTCTTCAAAACACATTCTCTCCCAAAGGTAACTCAAAATCACAGCTTCTGCTAAATATCCAGACAGACTCAGGTGGCTTAATTCCAATTCTGTCCCCTGTTCATGAAGGTTTTCAGATAGCCTAGTGGTTAAATAATTAAGTACTTTCTCAAGTAATTTCTTCACTGAGAGGGTGGTTGGTCACTGGAACGGGCTCTCCAGGGAAGTGGTCACGGCACCAAGCCTGTCAGAGTTCAAGGAATGTCTGGATGATGCTCTTAGTCACTGGTTTAGTTTTAGGTAGTCCTGCGACGATCAGTGAGTTGGATCTGATGATCTGTATGGGTCCCTTCCAACTTGGGGTATTCTATGATTCTAAGTATTTATAGAAATTTTGTTTAATATAATTATAGCGTGAAACTATAATTATCCCACTGATGACATAACAAAGAAGTTAGACCCACGTTAAATTGTGTATTTTTTTCATCTGCATTTTTGAAAAGATCAACCATCCACCAAAATATTGACAAAGTTTGGCTCAACTTCAGATTTCAGATACTATAAGTAAAAAAAGACATTAATACGTGATTTCAAGGGAATACACTTTCAAAATTCCAGTTCATGACTCTTTTAAAAAAGTTTAAAAATCAAAGTGAGTTGTATGAGTGATATCTGAAAACAGCTAATTATCGTTGTAGATTTTTATTTCGAGCTTCCTCACGTGTAGAAAGCAGCATCAGAAAACTTATAGATGTGCTTGTGGAGGAACAGCTTAAAAAAAAGCTGCTGCTCCTGAAGAGGCAAAAAAAAAGAATGACTGATACATAAAAAGTTTCTCCTTACTTTAGTAGGAAACAGCGATACATTCTTGCATCAAATTAACTAAACAGGTTAAAGACTTAATGAAATAAGGTCATCAGCAATCAACCTTTTTCTCATGAAATCTACAGCTGCCTTTGTCTTTGCTTGAACTATATCTTCGGCTGGTTAACTTTTTACTAGTCCAAATAAAACCACCAATTTTTGCCTTAAACATTATGGCCAATACACATTTGATGAGGCAGAAAAAGAGAAAACAGTGATTAATTACAAAGATCATGCCTGGCTGAAAGAACAATCCACAAAAATTATTTTCAGTGGGAGAACATGAACAGCTTATAATATATATATACACATTAATATATTAATATTAGTACTGTGTAGTTGCTGGTACTTACCCATACATCTTCTCATGCTCATTTCATAATCCCTTATTATCTCCCCTAAAAGCTTTTCAGCTAACAGCTCTCTATCTTTGCCTTCCATAAGCGACTGTGGCACCAATGTGAGCATGGACATTAGCCACTGCTGCTGAATGGGAACCACCGGATTACTTTGCACGCACTTCTTCATAAAGAGATAGTTTGTCTGAAAGGACAATATTGTCAGAGATCTAATAATTGGCTATGCAAATATTTTTGCATTAGGCTTGACAATGAAGTCTCTTTTTATTCACCATTTCTTATACTTAAGGGCAGGCGACAAAATCTAGTCTTTTCAGTATTCACTGACTAGTACCCTAAAAGCTACTGTAGGTTTCCCCGCCTCAATGCTTAAAGACAAAATGTTGTACTTTTTAGTATGACATTTTCCTTGGTTCTCTGCTGAAGTTTATGACTGACAATAAAACAGTTCAAGGCTCCTGTTATTGTTCTTTGGAAAACATTTATCTGGCACAAAGTATGCACAAATAGGAGGGTTTTTTTTGCCAAGGAAATAGGTATTTATGCTTTTGAGTGACAGCTTTGTTATAAAACAAAAAGGGATCTGAATCTCTGTAGTCTTCAGAATCAGTTTATCTAACATTGGCTAGGAAAAATATATGTTTGCTTAAGCTACTTAATATAAATATTTCAATGCTAATTTGAGTTTGAAGTGGCTCTCAGAGATAAAGTCTTACTTCAAAAGCTATACACAAATTCCAGGATTTATACACGTTCTTCAAATCAGGTGAACAATGTCAAAGACTACTTTTTGTACAGGCTAAAGTATGATCTATGATCTCAGCTGAAAAAATCCTGAAGCCTGTGAGAATTTTTTTCTAAGTAATGATCTTTAACTAAGGTTTAGACCAAAACTTTGGACATACTTTCGGTAACAGAAAAATACTTTCCTTCTTTTGGACCACAAGAAAAGATTCCTATTTTGCTTCCTATTCCATTTTCCCCAAACAAGACTACTGAAAAAGCTTTTCCTGCTTAACCACCATTAATTCCACATAACATACTCAACCTGTCTGAATAAAGAACATTCACTCTTCTACTCTAAAAAAGCAGAAGAAAGAATTTAACTCACTCTTCGTTGTTTTTGCTCACTGTTCATCTGTATAAAAAGGAACAGAAAATTGTAACGTATTAACAACATATAAGCAAACAAACAAATCAGAAATAGAAAATTTAACAAATATTATTTCTAAATAAAGACTTTATTCTGTAGATACATGGGTATCAATTTCAATGGGACTACTTGAGCATATAAATACATTTATGAATTACAAAGGATTGAGATAAGTATCTTTAAGTAAATACTAAGAAGTAAGAGCCATAAATGCCCCAACAACAAAGAACAAAACAGGCAACAGTTAAAATATTAAAGAAATAATTTCTCACAGTGGAAGGCAGTTCCGGGATAGGAGGTACAGGATCTCTGTGATATTTTTCTTCCACGGATATGTGATAGACTTTTAAAGCTCGCTCAATTCTAAAGTAAAACAGAGTCAGAAGTGCAGAAAAACTACAAATAATACATTAAAAACAATGGTATCATTTTAACTGATGCAACCTATTTTTTCATGTTTATCAACTTTTTGATCACTAAAAGGTAAGGCTCCCTTTGCATACTCTGTCCTCTCTTACATGAAGAGCCACATTTATCTTGACCACAATCACAATATATACATGCCTTGATTCACCTCATCCAATTACCCAGTCCTCCTCCTGCCAGGATTATATCTTACTTCTGCTCAAACAACTACAACAGATCTTGTCCAACTGTATTATGAAAAAAAAAATAAAGAAAAAAAAAAGAAAAGAAAAAAGTGCAGAACAAAACTCCTAAAGCTGTTTATTTTAAGATGAGTTCTTTTTTACTGCCTGTGGTTATAAATTGCTAAATATGGTTAACGTTGACATGTCCTGTTGACCTCACGCATTAAAACATTTCAGTCCATCCTTTCGGGACACACTCTGTACATATCTTGCAAAGAGCATTTCAGCCTTATCTCTATATAACTCAGCTAGAAACTCCCAAGTGGAAGTTTGACTGCCAATTTCAAGTATACACTCAAATCATTACTTCATGGGACCTTATTTAAAAGACAGTTCGCTTTGGACAAAAATGTAACTGAATCAATGTTCCAGCAGAATAGTCACTGTCAGATGCCTGGTCAGCAGTCATCTTACCGCACAGTACGGTATCACTACACCATAGTTGACATTTTCAGCATACTGAAGACCTGCATTCCAAAAACTGCACTCTGCTACTGCATCGTTAGAGTATCATTAAAAGGTCAGGATTTACTTTCCAAGAGCTAACATTAAAAGACTTCTTGTTTGTTAGGTTTATATTATAACAGCCTTTAAACTATTAAAAGAAAGGAAACTTCCTTCTCTACTTCTAAGTTCCATATAAATTAACTGCTTTCTATAACTGATTGTTGCTACTATTATTTAAAAAAATAAAAAAAAAAAAGGCAACCCCCCTCACATATCTTTGGCACATATGAGATTCCCTTCTGTGATCAACTCTCCTCAGACTTCGATCCTGCAACTTGGTTTTATACCACTGCCTAGCTCCAATGAAGCCAACAATTTGGGACACATACAAATATCTTTCCAGAAAAATCAACCTGTAATACTTGGCCCCTTAAGATTTAGCCACTGAAGGAGAATGTCAATTGCATAGGAATGAGTGAAGTAACTGGTTATCACCACTAAATCTAGTCACAGCAAATGGAATCACTAAAACCCCACACCAACAAAAATAAAATTATTGATATCAGTGACAATATTTAAAATCAATTAAATTAAGACTGTATGTAGGTCTTTAATTACCATTTCTTCTTCTGAAGGCCAAAACAATTTTTTTTTCTGTGCTTTTTAATCCTATCAAATACCATTAGATTTCCTTACCTTTTTAATCTTTTACATGAAAATGCAAGTTGCTATATATTTCATAATACTACTATAAACAATGCAACCTTAGCCCACATAATACTCTCACATTTATGCCAAGATAATCTACATGTCTAGGGATTCTTTAGCAAGTTTCTGAAAATAATGTAGGTATTTCAGGCATAAATTTCTATCAAAATAATAAAATAAAATAAAAAAAGAACCAAAATTTCTATTAGACCTACAACAATTACATGAAAGCAGCCTTTTCCTATTGTCTTTCCTCCTTCGCAAATGAAAATCTTGAAAGACAATTTTATGTGAATTTACCAATCATCTTGGCAGCTGGCATCTGGCAGCAACACTGATCACTAAGCTCAGCAGCAAATGCAGTGAGATAGTGACAAAGAAGCCTGTTAGAAGTAGACCCACGTTTGGATCATTCATACAAAAGCAAGCAAGTAATCCAGACTTTGATTCTCTTTGAAAAAGGTTTTCATAAAGAGAAGGGCTTTTTTCAGTCTGTCATAAATAACATTCAAAATGCGAAGGTCACTTTCTCCTCACAATTCACCCTAACAAACATACCTCAAGCAGATTTTGGGTGCTGTAAAAGAAAAAAACATCAGAGATTCCATCAAATGTTCTTCTGTGATTACTGATTTTAGATGGAAAATGTACAGCACTGCAATAGTGACATCAAAAACCTCTAAAATTAACAAACACCTTTATTATTTCTCAGATGTCAAATGTGCAGTTTCTTTCATTTCAATTTCAACATTTCTTGAATTACATGACACTCACAGTAACTGATTAAGCATCTTTTGCTGTTCGTTGCATCTTCGGTATGTCAGTAGTTTATTCTGTAACGGTGACATATCAGATGTGACTGACGAAGGTAAAACAGTGGGAAGAAACAAAGTTCTCAAAGTCTTTTTATTGGAAGGTGCTCCATCGGAGTGTGGCATCTAAAACCATAACAAAAACAATATTCTAGAATACAATTAATCCGGTCCAGAAAGCAGTTTAACAGATGCATGAATTAAGGTGAATGTACATAAGATGTAAAAAGAGGTAGCCTCAGGGATTTCCACGATCTAGGTACGAAATTTTAGCTTTCAGAAGAAAAGAAAAATATGGTATATGCTAAAATGGCAAAGTTCAACAGGAAGTGTGTACATACAAAGTCTGCAATAGTAAAAAACAATGATACAGTTCTATTAACTCAAGATTAGCACATTGCATAGAAGTACAGTTCTATTACAAATCTCTTTAAGTGTTAATCCGCCAGCTGTACACAGCACAGAAGACACCAGAAAAGCAGCACATGAACCCCCCGGCAGACTGGACCAGACTGGCCCCAATGTAGGCACATTTCCTTCCTGTTGTGACGGGGCCTGAGACAGTGTTGCTGTTCCTGTGCCTTCACTAGGTGACTACCTACTCCTTTCTTGTCTGGTCACTAAAAAAAATCACTGCCTCATTAAGTCCACCCATGCTAGATAATGTGGAGCAAATTCGGACAAGAGTGGCCTCTAAAGTTATGAGAGAAAAAAATGCCCAAAAGCATCCTTGATATTTGGTATTATTGTAAAGATAAAGCTTCAGCAAACTTTCAAATACAAGATCCTAGAATTCTACTGGAAGTGAGAGGCAGTCTTTAAAGGAAAAGAAACAAAACCATAATGACATCTACACAGACTTACAGCTTCACCACAATGTCAAACACAATTATGAGAAAGTTATTCTTTAGACACTATACTACTATTAAAGAGAGAGAGAAAAAGTGCAGGAAATTATCAAGAAAGCATTTCTATAAAAAAGCACCCTGTTCTTCTTTTCATGGTCTTCAAGGAAAAAAAAGGATTAAGCTTATTTTCTATGTGCAAAGTATTCATTAGAAGTTCTGTTCCTTACATGGAAAGGTTAAGAAACTGCATGATCATCTTGTAAAAAGCAGTGTAAAATCGGAAACTACTCAGAAATAATTTTGTGATGCTGAAAGTTTTTTGGTGAATTTAGCAGGCTGCTTGGGAATTCTGTCTTGCATATAAACATATATTCCATCAATACACCCTAGTGACAGTGTTTGCGTATTTACCCAAGACAGAGTAGGGCACAATTTCATTTCGATTACCTCTCTGGAAATGTTTATCTGAGCTACCAGAACAAGTGCCTCTGTAAATACCAAGCAGGTGCTTGGCAGTACTTAACTCTTTTAAGCTGCAGCAGCTCTGGGCTCTCTAGATAATATTCACTTACAGTATGCCAAGGCGTGCATCTTCAGAAGCAAGGCTAAGTTGAGCAAAGACTGAACAGAGATTACTATGATGAAAGAAGCAAGCAAGGTGTTAATGAGGCTGAACTGAGGGGATGTGGCTAAATCCTGGTTTGTGCATGCAGATTCCCCACGAAAAGGCGGCTTGTAATTTGGTGGGGTGGGTATGGGATTCAAGCTAAGCAGATGGGAGTTTTGGTTGCGACCGCAGTTGTGGGTAGCTGGGCTGTGCAACAGGGAAGCGGAGACAGGTATGGGTTTGAAATAGGAATCCTAGTTTGGGGGCGGGATGAAGATGCAGAGCAGGTAACTGGGTAACCACGGTTAAAGATACTTAGCAACCAAAGTTTGATAATTGCCTCGTATAAAGACAGAAAAATAGAAAAAATAAAGGAAAAGAAACAAGAAAAAACCCCTGTTGTGCGACTGGGCTAGTTCACTAAGAGACTATCTTTCTATAGCGGCTTAAGTCTTGCTTGTGGCTGAGTGCGGCTATCCCAAAAGACCCGGGGTAGGGTTCCCCTGGAAACGCGACGCACAAACTCACAACTGCACTTCAACGGGCTCTCACAGGGGAGCAGAAAGCCAAAGCTACCTCCCAAATCAGCGCTACGTCCTAGAAATTAATTAAAGCGGGTGGCGGTGGAGGCAACAAAAGACACAAAGCTCAGCTAAAGAGCGCCGGGGCGGTATTACGTTTCCCCGGCGCTCCCGCAGCCCAGCGGGGCGCGGGGACGCAGCCCCGTCGGTGTGGGGGGAAGAGCCCCATCGCCCCCCGCGGCCGCCCCGGCCCCTCGGAGGGCCGCCCACGCCGCCCTCACCTCTCCCGCGGTCCCGGGGGCGCCGGGCCGGGCGGCGGCGCCGAGGCGGCTCAGGACGGGCACACGTTGCCGCGGAGCCGAGGGCGGGCGGCGGCTGCCGGCGGGAGGGGCCGCGGCCCCGGGAGAGCGCGTCCCCCGGGGGGGGGGCTCTGCCGCGACGGGGACGCCCCCCGCAGCCCCGCCGCGCCTGGCGCCATTCCGGGGGCCAGGGGCAGGCGGCGGGCTCGAGGCCACCTCCGCCGCCCGCCCAGCGCGTCGGCGCCCCCGCCGCGGGCCTCGGCTCCCCCGGGGCCCGCCCGCCCCGTGGCGGCCAGGCCTCCGCGCGCCTCCCCCGGGCTCTCCGCGCGGAGCCGCCCCTTGGGAAGAAAGCGGCGCGCAGCGCTCGGCGGGGTTTGCGCCCGCCCGGATCCCCGCTGGCGACGAGCTCCGCCTGCCCAGAAGGGAGAGCCCGTTCAAGGCCTCTTTAGTCACAGAAGGGGGGTTCGCTGCATTTTGTACGATACCAGGCTACGAACGCACTCCTGCGACAGAGGGGAAAGGGGGGACACTCGGAAGAATCTTACCTTCAATGTCCTGGTCTGGCAGAGGGCTTAACGCCCTCAGCAAGGCGGGCAGTCTGCCTGCTGCGGCGTTCTGCCGGCGCAGAGCGGGAAGCCTCACTGCAGAACGCAGCAGGGACGCCGGAGCAGTGACAGTGCCCCCACGCACCAGGTAGCTGTTACTAGGCTGCTACGTCCTGTAAAGCTATAAATGGAAACTTTTAAGAAACTCCAGGGATTTACTATCCACTTGCCCGCGTTTCACAAAGACGCTTTAAAATCCTAGTTTTACATCCGTGCGGGCTGAGCCCCACGAGCAGAGGCTGCGAGAACAACAGCCGGAGAGAATTCTAGAGCCGTTTTCCGAAGCCCCGGGCACCTTCCCGCGGCATTTCAGCGGCCCGGGGCTACTCGGTGCGGCGCTTCAGTAACCCCGGCGCGACGCGCCGCCTCACGGCCAGGGAGCAAACCCGTGGTGTCAAGCGATTTATCCACGGGCAGTTCGCCCCCGTCTGCGCGTTACGTGGGAACCGGCCGCCTCGCCGGGGCGCCGTTTGCCGGGCGGCCGCGCGCGCCTTCCTGAGGAGACGGCACGCGCCTCGCTCGCGGGGCGGGGCGGGGCGGGGCGGGAGCCTGAGGCCCCGCCCCGCCCCGCCGAGGCGGCTGCGCGCGGCCCGTCGCTTCCGGGCGCGCCCGTCGGAAGCGGGCGAGCCGCGGGGCCGGCTCCATGTGGCGCGGGCTGCGCTCCGCCCTCGGCCGGCTCCGCCGCCCGCCCGCCGCCCGCGGCGCCATGGAGCGGGCCGTGGTGCGGTGCGTGCCGTCCGAGCCCAAGCTGAGCCTGCGGCTCGTGCTGCCCGACGGCAGCGCCAAGCACATGCAGCGCGACCAGGCGGAGCCGCTGGGCCGGGCGCTGGCCCGCATCGCCACCAACGCCGCCAAGGGCCCCGCCAAGGCGGCCAAGAAGAGCAAGAAGGCGCGGGCGGAGGGCGGCCCGGCGCGGGGGGAGGCGGCGGCGGCGGCGGCGCCGGCCGTGCGGCTCTTCTCCCGCGACGGGGAGGCGGTGGCGGAGGAGGTGCCCAACGCGGCGGCCTGGCAGGACGGCGCCGTGCTGCAGATCGGCGAGGCGCGGTACCGCGTGGAGCGCAACCCGCCGGCGCTCACCGAGCTCCGGCTGCCCCGCTCGCTCCTGGCCGGCTTCCCCGTGTGCCCCAAGGTGAGCGCCGAGTTCGCCGCGCCGCAGCACTGCCTCTTCCGCTGGTACCGCGAGCAGCGGCCCGCCGCCGGCGGGGAGGCGCCGGAGGGCGGCGGCGGCCCGCGCTGGGTGGAGGCGGCGGCCGGCGAGCGCGTCTTCACGCCGTCCAACGCGCTGGTGGGGCTGCGGCTGAAGCTGCGGTGCACGCCCGGGGACGGAGCCCGGCGCTACGGGCCGCCCCGCGAGGTGGAGAGCAGCGGCCCCGTGGAGGCCGGCCCCGGCGCCTGCACCTTCGACGCCCGGCACCTCTACACCAGGAAGGTCTGCGGCCGGGGCTCCGTTCGCGCCGTCTCCTACAACATCCTGGCCGACACCTACGCCCAGACGGAGTTCTCCCGCACCGTGCTCTACCCCTACTGCGCCCCGTACGCCCTGGAGCTCGACTACCGGCAGAACCTGCTGAAGAAGGAGCTGGCGGGCTACAGCGCCGACCTCATCTGCTTGCAAGAAGTGGATAAGTCCGTCTTCGTGGACAGCTTGGCTCCAGCCCTAGATGCTTTTGGGCTCGAAGGGCTCTTCAAGATCAAGGAGAAGCAGCACGAAGGCCTGGCCACTTTCTACCGCAGGGACAAGTTCAGCCTCCTTAGCCAGCACGACATCGCTTTCAGCGAAGCTCTGCTCTCGGACCCGCTGCACAAGGAGCTGTGCGATAAGCTGGCCAAGTACCCCTTGGTGCAGGAGAAGGTG
The DNA here is from genome assembly GCA_031468815.1 of Morus bassanus. NCBI lineage: Eukaryota > Metazoa > Chordata > Aves > Suliformes > Sulidae > Morus > Morus bassanus. Next base: position 14,775,724 of record CM062580.1, on the reverse strand, counting down.
CTGCAGAGATCATCTGTGCTGCAGGTACCGGCTCGTGTGTGTATTCTTCCTCGTTCCCCTCTCCTCCTCCCACTGTCTCCAGGCAGGTGCAGCCAAGCTAGGTTTGTTGAGCGTCAAACCACAGGAGAAGGGAGGCGAAGGATTAACAGTCTGAAACACAGACAGAACGGTGGTACGTTCTCTGTTAGCTAGGGTAATGAATAGAGCAGGAGAGCACCTTGGAACAAGAACAAAACATTGAGACGTTACTGAACTGGATACATGGAATTACCAAAATTTGGTAAAAAAGGGAAAATGATTGTTTTAAGATGAAGACAGCTGTTGAGATTCTGGGCCCAGTATCAGTGGTGGTATTGGCTGCCAAGTTTCTCGCTACTTACTCTCATATGTCAGAATATGCGTTTGATAAAACTTGTAAGTCAGTTGTAAATGAGACCAAGTTAATTTGGCTTGTTTTTAATAATGCCACTTTACAAAGTGACAATTGAGAGAGAAATAAGGTTGGACAGGTTTGTGAGCTTGTTGATGCCAGTGGGTCTGCCAGCAGAGCTATCCTGTAAGTACAAGTGTGTAAGATCCGGGTTTGTGTCAGGAATTTCAGAAACACTCATTGGTAAAAATTTCATACTCGTGGGCTGCGTAGGACTAACAAGCTTTCCTTGATAACTGAAATCACCTCTAAATTTACGTTCAGTTTAGCAACTATGCAGTGCTACAGTTTGCTTGCTAAAACCAGAGATACAGCTCCAATTCTGTTGCAGAGGTGGGAGAATAGGAAATAAAAGTAGTTAAGAATGGTACAGCATTAGTGACATCTTATGAAAAAATATGGAATGGACTGAAGGAAAATACGGCCAAACCAGACACTTAGGACAAAAGAAGATCTGTCAAGTACGTGGATGCAGTGTTAATGTTGGTAATGTATTGGCTGGTATCCAAACCTTATATGGAAAATAAATAGACTCAGCTTAGGAGCTGTACTGTTTGTTAGCTATAAACATCAGATTTTTTGAACTGGACCATAAAGGCGTAAGCTAACTATTGCATTTTTAAAAAATACATAACCTCTATGTTTAAGACTGATCAAAGATTGCTTTTTCTCTTGAAGGCTTCAGTTCTTCAGTCTACAACTGATCCTTCCAGGAAGATTTGTGTAGCTAATACCCACCTATACTGGCATCCCAAAGGTAATTTTGTCATGTTCTTGCATGTAGGATAACCAGGTTTGTAAAGGCTTTTGTCCTTCCTAGGGAGAAGAGATTTTTTTCCCCCCATTCTTTTGCAGCTATAACCTTTTCTTCTGCAACTGAGGGTTTCCTGCCTTGCTTCTTGACTAGATGAATCAAGCCAGGCTACTAGGCCTGTTTATTTGTTTTTCTTACAGTAAGATTGTCCTAGTCTGCCTGGGAGTCAGTAGAACACAGCTGAAAGCAAGGCAAGTCATGTTACACACAATTGACCCGAAGAATAGACTATAAAATATAGATAGCTTTGTGTGTGCTCATGGCTTCCCAATCCTATTGTACCTGACAGAGTTATATTGGGGTACTGCCAGAAGGGCAACCAAATTGGGCTATAGAAGCTTTTTAGAAGACATTCTCCTCTTTTAAATTAGTTTTCTTTTGGTTCTGTGCCTTTCAGGAACACTTACTAGGATGGTTGCCACAAAATGGAAAACTGCTGTTTAAGGGTCAGAGTTCTTGCACGTGCAAGTTTAAATTAAAACACAGTCTTCTCTAAAACTTCCATAGTCACAAACTTCAAAGGCTTCTTTATGAAAACTATTCTAAAATGTAGCGCACAGAAAATTTAAAATGAGATAACTGTTTCAGAGCTATACATGACATATGCTTAAATGAGCAACTTGGGAAATTCTACCGATGCTGCTGTGAAGTGTTTAAAGTAATACGTTTTTATATTCTTAGGTGGGAACATCCGTCTCATCCAAATCGCTGTAGCCTTGTCTCACATCAAGCACGTAGCACATGATTTGTATCCTAGCATACCAATCATATTCTGTGGAGACTTTAATAGTACACCGTCATCTGGAACTTACAGTTTTATTAACAGTGGTGGCATTGCTGAAGATCATGAAGACTGGGTCTCTAATGGTGAAGAAGAAAGGTGCAATATGCCTCTAAGCCATCCTTTCAAACTGCTAAGTGCTTGTGGAGAACCTGCTTATACAAACTATGTTGGTGGGTTTCATGGATGTCTGGACTACATTTTCATTGACAAAAACTCTCTAGAGGTTGAACAGGTCATTCCATTGCCAAGTCATGAAGAAGTAACAACCCATCAGGCTTTGCCAAGTGTTTCACATCCTTCTGATCACATAGCACTAATATGTGACTTAAAGTGGAAATAGATCAGCTCTTGCGTGGTGCTTTTGGGGGTTTTCAAACACGAAACTTAATTTACTGCTGGGGAACTGAGGTTACACCCTGGCTTGTATGGTCCTAAAAGGAAGGTCAGAATGATTACTGGAAAGCTCATGTGTTCAGTGGTTTTACTGAATGTTATCACACTGTTCAGAATATTTGCATGACAACTTTTCCCTTCCCTTTTTATATCCTAATAGGAAAAATATATTTAAGACGGGGTTTTGAAAATTGGATTATCAGATACCTTTTTATCAGTGTTTTTAAAGGATTAAGAATTACTTTGTTTAAAAGATATATGAATTTCATCTGATTTATAAGACAGTGTACAAACTGAACCCTGCTTAATTCAGAACCAAATGCAGAACCTGAAAACAAATGGATTTAGCTGATTCAACCTCATTGTAATTACTGTCATGACGACATTTTTTTTAAAATAATACCAGAAATTGTCTTGTTCACTTACCGTGTGCCAATGTTTTAGTAAGTGGCATGAACAATGTACTTGTATCTACCGCCTTCTGAAAAGATGTTCTTTAATTATCAGTGAGTAGACTTTCTGTCAACAATCAGCCATATTAAATTCAAGGTTATAATGGATTTGGAAGCATTTTGATCCCCCACTTAATATGGGTAATGAGGGTAACTTTAGCACCTGGTAAAAGTGGAGTACACATACAGGTAGCATCTACTTTGAACATCACTTTCTTCTGTTGTTTATAGTCATTGGCAACAGAAGAAATATTAAAGTTTAGGACAGTCAACTCTGGATGGGAGGGAGCTTTTCAGGTAGGGGGAGATACAGAATAGTTAATGATGTGGTGCATTAATCTGTGGCTAAATCTTTAACATGAAACACAAGTGACTTGCAAACCTTTATCACAATTGTTCTATTTTGTTCCTCTATTACATACAAGGAAGACCCAAATTTTGAATGGTGTTTTTACTTGCATTTTTTCCTTCTGGAAATAGTCCAGTCTTCCCTATTTTGTAGGAGATAATTTGGATGTGGGGAAATGTATTTTATCCGTACTTTCACGGAATGTGTTGGAGGGGTTTGAAGCATTTAACAAGTTTCTTTCCTAGCATCGTTACTCCGTATGAAACAAACAGCATTTGAAAACTATTTCACTAGGTCTCCCTCTTTCACCTAATAAAGTTCCCTTTTCAATTGGCTGTCACTGTTAATTTTTTCTTTTTCTAGTGTCATGGTTTTAGCTGGGATAGTTGATTTTCTTCACTGTAGCTAGTGTAGTGCTGTGTTTTAGACTTAGTATGAAAATAATGTTGAAAACTCACTAATGTTTTAGTTGTTGCTCGGTAGTGCTTACACTAGTCAAGGGCTTTTCCAGCTTCCCATGCTCTGCCAGGTGCACAAGAAGCCGGGAGGGGAGGGGGCACAGCCAGGACAGCTGATCCAAACTGGCCAAAGGGATATTCCATATCATGTGACGTCATGCCCAGTATATTAACTGGGGGGAGTTGGCCGGGGGAAGCAGTGATCGCGGCTCGGGGACTGGCGGTGTCGGTCAGTGGGTGGTGAGTGGTTGCAGCACTGGTTGTTTGGGTTTGGTTTTTTTTTTTCTTTTCCCTTCTTCCAAGGTTTCATCTCTCTCTTGCTCATTATTTTCCTTTTCATTATATTGTTATTATTGCTGTTTTATTTTAATTATTAAACTGTTCTTATCTCAACCCACAAGTTTTCTTACTTTGGCCCTTCTGATTCTCTTCCCCCCATCCCACAGGGGTGGGGGGAGTGAGCAAGCGGCTCTGTGGGGCTTAGTTGCTGACCAGGGCTAAACCACAACATCTAGTTGCTGGTGTCTTTCATGGCAAAACAAGTCTGCCCAGGTTGATAAAAGCTGTGTACCCTATACTTGCACAACTGCTCACCTCCACTGCATTCTGGTGGACTGTAGGTTATAGCTGGGGTTCACTGAACTGTTTATATACTACTAAAAATAAGCAGTCACTTTCAAGGAGCATATTGCTGAGGTGTGTTGGTCCTGTCTCTTCCTGTAGTAGTTCCTGCTATATACTGTGAAGGGTGGTGCTTTGCAGAAGCTTGTAAGCATCTGCTCTTTAGCCTTTTTCTATGTTATTTCCAATAACATTACTACTGGTTTTTGTTACTGTAGTATCTGAGCATCTAACATGTTGATGCTTGTAAACAACTCCACTAGTAAAGTCAACAGACAGGTTTAGCCTCAGAGGTCACACAAGGCTAAAAAGATGCAGGCCCATTAACTCTCAAAGCATGTCTCACAACATGACATGAGAAGACAAATCTCATTAACTGTCCAGAATTTTCTTAACAAATCTGCACATAAAAACACAGGTAAATGGGAAGTGACAAATGGTCTGTTCCACTAATATGCGAGTCTGTAGAAGCCTGTATTACCAAAGATCTCATGTAAATGTAGCGTTTTCCAGCAAAATAAGCAGTTAATGTTCCATATTCCTCTCATCCCAACCTCTCTCACCTGCTCCTGCTCTGCCACCTCTGAGTTCTGGCTAATTGTTCCTGTTCATGCTGCACCATACTGAAGTAGGGAAGTGATCCAGCTAAAAATACAGGGCCTTTTCTTGACTGCATTTTTATTTTAGTGGGTCATATCCCGAGCTGATTCACCATAAAGCCTCTTGTGCCCAAAGAGCAAGATACAGGCTTCGTGGTGGGAGTAAGCAATCAAGGCCTGGAGCAAGGCATTCACGTGCTTAAGCATATTTGCCACAAAACATAACACACAACCTCATTGAAAGAGCGCTCATTTGTTGTAATAGGCTTTGGCAGGCTTATATGTAAGCCCTCAGATTTCAGTTTTTGCTAAGTTAACATTTTAGCTAAGCTAAAAGGTAGCTAAGGGCCTTTGGATAAAAAAAAAATGGAAGGAAAACAGGGAACATGGCAATAAAAGTGGCAATGAACAATGTCAGATCAGTACTTGCCCTGTAAAATTGGACCCTAAATACTTTGGGTGGGTCCTTGATTAGTTACTGTTCTCTGATAAGTCTAAAAAGTAAATTAATTCAATCTTGCATAAGTTGAAGGTGATATGTATACTCTTCTAGACTACAAAGTTGATAATAAAAGTGTCAGTGATTCATAACTAAACTTCATAGAGGAATGAGGAGAAAAATCTTGCAAACAGAATGGAGGCAAAGAATATTTACTCATTGAGTAAATGCGGGAAAGGTTACACCTGAAGATTTAACATTTGCAAGTATATGGCATCTTAAAGGGCAGAAAAAATAATTGGAAGATCTGTTCAAGAAGAAAATCTTAAGTATTAACACCTTGGAAAAAACACTAAAAATTACTACATTACAGCTGAGTCAGAGACCTACAATTTGCCAGCCCTAAAAAATTTGGGGGGAAAACACCCCAAAAAACCAAACTCCATTGAGTAATGCAGGCTTGCAGGCTGGCAAGAGAAATGATGTCTCAGTCACTTAGAATAGTAAGATTGCAATCGTTAGGTTCTGAAGTGAAATCGTATTACTTACATAAACTAACTGAGCTCCCCTTGTAACTTAAAAAAACCCATTCTTTTTCTCCTTTTTAGTACCTATCCATTACAATTGGGTTACTTCATCTTATGTTCGAAACCCAGAACATTAAAAATGTATACCTTCTCCATAGCACCAGAAGATGGAGCTGCTCAGAGGATAGACTTGCCCGGCATTCTGCCGCCCTTCCAAGAAACAACAGGTCCCTCCCATTCCCTGTACCGGCACTTGGGTTGCTGCTTGTCTCCCGGCAGTCCGAGGAGGGAGAGCACAGGAGAGCTGGCGTCTGCGGGCAGCAAGCGCTAAGGGAAAAACACGGCACTGGAACGCGCCCAGTACAATGAAATGGCCCTTGCACACGGCAGAAAATCCCTTTGTATCTTCGGGAGGAAATTCAGCCCCACGAGCTCATGCAGCAGGTTCTCCAGCCCAAGCATCCCTGGTTTAGTTAGGAAAATGCGGCAGCACAGGCCGAGTGCCGATAGCAGCAATGTGTCGGGAACCAGAGTGGAAATGCAGAACTAGGGTCTACGTTAGGAAAAAGTCACAATTCAAAAGAATTGTGATTTTTTGGGGGGTGGTGAGAAGCATCCCATAGGCACACCTTGGCCCGTATCCCCCCCGCTCCCAAGCTATATTTACATCTATATGGGGTAATATATGGTGCTTCCTACTCCACATGACATGATTTTAGCTCCCATTTTAGCTCCCCTTACACATCTGGACCTTGCCAAGCAATTAATTCTTCCTCTTAAAATCACCTCTGGAACCCAGATTTGTAGAAGCCCCATTAAGCCTATCTCCATTTTATTCCATAAACCTAAACTCACCTGTGTTCCTCCTCCAGCAACTGGAATGCTTCATATCCTTCACAGAAAAAACTGGGCAATACGCTCTGTGTCTTTTCAATTGTTGTTGTTGTTCTTCCTCTACGTTCCCAGGCCAGCCATTAAGGAAAAAGGGAAAAAGGAACACCTCACTTTACTTCCTAATGAACTTTCCCATCTCTGATACAGGATGCAGCAATCAAGAGAGACAGCACTGCTCCAGCACCCGCTCCAGACTAGCCGGTCTCTCGGGAGGGAGGAGTTTCTCCCTTCACAACGTTCCTGCTGTGGACAAACTTGTCACTCAGAAGAACGTTACAAGAACTAAGAGCACTGCAAGGCTGGCCTTCCAGAGGTAAGAGATACTGGGCTAGTTTTTGGGTTGATCTGGTTATTGTGAAATGTAGTTTACCAGGGTATTTGTTAGGCACAAAAACCAACCAAGTTTTGTCAGGTCCTTCAGACTGGTCTGGCGACTTGGAACTCGTATTCCCTGACCTTGTCCATACCAGACAAAGGGGTCTTAGCCACCTGTGATGGTCAGTACTTGAATTCTTACACATCAGTATTTCTTGTATCACTGCTGTTTTTGAAGGGACTCATTCAAGCCTTCAGTAAAATGCATTTATGGATCATGATAAAGCAAACAATAATGATCAAAATATGATTGAGAGGAGGAAGAAAAGGAAGAAGCAAAAGGGTACAAGAAAAGGGGGAAAACACCCAACATGCTAAGGAGTCAAAGCTTTCAACACCTCAAATTAATTGTGTACTGGCCTTCTTTCTCACATTCCTAGCATCAAAAAAAGAAGTTTCAAGACTTTCAACTCCCATCCAGTAAGAGGAAGAGCCCAAAACATTTCAGTTTTCCTAGAATTTGCATCGGATCCCTTAATAGAACCTGATGTTTTTAAAATTTTTTCTGCACAATGCCCAACACATCTGGTAGCTAAGCTTTATTCGTAGGTCCAACAGCAGCATGTCAAATGTCATCTCTTACTCAATACCGTTCTTGACAAGGACAGGAAACATGTACTGGGACAAGGTGATGTGCAGTTTCATCAAACAGCACTCAAATTGACTTTGTCCAGACCTTAATATAAAGGTTACTCAGAAGAGGAAGGGACTGCAAACTGGGCTCCGCATTCTCATTACTGGCAAAACCCTAAACCACTTTTTACACAAGCCAGGCCATTGCTGCAAGCGCCCCTGCAGCATTGGATCGCCTCCAGTATGTTGTTTTACTGGTGTATGTTGAAAACATTGACAACAAACCAAGCAAGTAGAAATGCTTATAGCATTTGCTGCCAATTCTTGATGCATTTAGAACAGATTTTTGTTCTACTTGCAAAGGGTTGAACCCAACTCTGCAGATTATCTATAGAACAGTTGCGGAACAAGTTCTAGATTATGTTCTTCATGAGACCCAACAAACATCCACTACTATTCATGTTGTAGAATTGAGGGATCAGGTTAGTTACATGTGAGAAAAACAAAACAAGCCTTTTGCACTGGTCTGTATGTAGATCTGAATCTTCATGCAAACCTGTTCACCGAATGTTGCGGAAAAAAACTGAAAGGCCAATCATGCGTGTACTGAAAATACAAGGAATAAATTGTGTCAGCATGGCCAAATAAAAGAGAAAACACTCTTGAGTGTTTTGCTCTCTGTAGTTAAGCTGGCCATCTGATACACTGAAATAAAACCCCTTGTATACAAATATTACTAGACTGACTCCCCAGGGCAGTAGAACTTACCCATTGTTCGAACCTAAGAGTTGATGCTACACAATGAAAAGTTTCAGCTACTGGAACTCAGGATTTCTGCCATTATGGTAGAATAAGGAACAAATTTTTAGCAGTCTTGTGCCTGTCCAAGATTTTAAAATTCTCGGACAACAGCTCAGTTCAGGTATTTGATTCGTGATGGGAAAATGACAAAGTTAGTATACCTATACTCTTAACAGACATGACAGAATTGGATCTTCAAGGGAATTTCACCTGCCTCTGGAGCACAGGGCTGTATTATACATTGTTACTGATATACATCATATATAGGTCACTGTTATAATTGCTTCAGCCAGAAAATAACAATTTTGAAGAATGCCAAAAAGCCAAAAAAAAAAAAAAAAAAGGGTATTTTTACCTATCCACAATGTCTTAAATGACAGTCAGTGCCTTTACAGTAAAAGAGTTGTACTGTGTTTGGGTAAGGAGACTAGCATACAAATTATTGTTTTGGTCAGTTTAAGAAAGTGTCACTGCCACAAGCTATTGAAGTTACTGACACGTAGCCATATTAATGGAATATGACAGGGATTTCAACACTGCATGTGATCCTGGTACTAAAAGAGTTAAGGCAGCATAGTAAAAAAACCCCTCATCAGGACTAAGTTCGTTCTTGTACTAACAGACAAGCACTAACTACAAAAGCAGCTCTAACTTGAAAGGAAAACAAAAGCCACCAAGATTTCAGCTCATAGCAATGGCCCGTAAGAATGTCCGTAAAACACTACTTCACAGGTGTCATCTGAAGACAAGGCGGCTTTCTAAGCACATGCACCAACCCCAGGAACTGCTGCTTAGACTCAAGAACACATAAATCTAGAGTGTACCTTGAAAATATTTAGAGAATTGACAACAGCTGATGAGACTATAATAACCTGAGGAAAATTTATTTACTTCTGTCAATTGTGACATTATTCCACAGCCCATCAAGTGTCTTGTCCCTTCCACAGCTTAATATTACTATGAATAAACTGCGTAACAGAGACCTTGCTTCCAAGATTACAACCTTACAGAGTATTAGGAAACAAATATCATTTTAGTGAAAGAGGTCACGTGTGATCTTATCTACTTACAGGAAGATTGAAGTACTCGCTTCAGTTCCTCTCTATGCTCTGATTAACACTAGAGCGACTTCTCAGTTACACCCAAGAATTTTATTGACTTTGTCTTACTACACTTCAGCGTAAGCTGTAGCCTTAACCCCTCACACAGATCTCATCACTCTTAAATGTGGCTCAAGATCTTTACTACTTTCTGACTTCGATTTTGTGAAATTACTTATTTTACAGCAGAATTACAACTTACTGGGACACAAAGCCAAGCATGGTGAGTCTTTGAAATACGAATTTCTATACACACGCTGTAACTCAAAACATGTCGTGGCTAAACAGAGCTCACCTAAACCTGAGTAGTTACTTAAAAGCATTTGAAAGAATTAAAACAATGAGATCTTGATCTCTGCTTCCCAAACAGCATGTTTCCTTCAAGATAATAGCCATAATTTATTTTAAGTATCTGCTTGTTTAAGTCTACCTCTAACTTCTTCCTTGGAAGAGGAGATGGCATTTAATTTGTCACAAGCATTGTTTCATTTCAACCTATTGGGACTACCAATACAACCAGTATTACGGGCAAGCCACCTCTTCTGAACAAGGTGTTCCTTTTAGGGTTTATTTCAAGGAACTGCATTGCTAGCAATATACATATTAACAGCTACTGATCCAATGCACGGACATATCAACTTTGGTTAATACGTAATCAGCAATTCATTAAAGGTGCAAGCAAAACCCTACTCACCTTACACTGTCTCCTGGGTTTCTGTTACATATTAGAGACAGTTAATGACCGTATTCAAAAGTTCTGGAATTTTCTCTGGTTAGTTGTGTTCACAGTAACAGTACTTCCTAGAAACTTAAACCTGTTATGACACCAGAAGCTGTCTTGGGGGTGCTGTTAACCTAAACTAGCTTGAATTTACCAGACCTTGTCACTGAGATTTCTTGTAGCGAGGATAACAACACCCGAGCTGAAAATAAGAGAGGAGCTTAGCCTAAAACTGTAATGAAATCACGCTTTGCCTATCTAAAGACATACAATCAACAGAATAGAGTATTTCATTTGGAGGATTAAGCCATATTTGCATCTGTACAGCAGACAGGCAATAGAAAAATAGGTTTTAAAATACCCATTAGTAGCAGCTTCAAAAACTACGTTAATTAAGTCTTTTGAACCACAGAGGTATAAGGGGACAGAAATATGAAAGCAGACAGCAGCAGTTGCACAGAGCAGATTTTCTGGGGTGACTATTATTATAACATTGACTAAATCCCTGTACAGGTGGTCAAATTAGCAGGAGAATCACAAATTCTGTTGGTGCCTAGCTGGGAAGCTAGAATCCATGTTGTTTTTTAAAATGTAGATACAACTACGAAACAGACATGCATGCTTTTCAGGCAGTTCGTATTTCTTTTATTACAATTTTTGTAACTGTTAGTATTTTCATATCTGGACATCTTAAAAGGAATTTTAGATTTACAACTTCAAAAGACACTTACAGAATATTTTAAGTCTTGATGACAGCTACTCTACTGCACTGTATACAACTTTGTTGCCCACCTTCCGTGTCCCGCTCTACATAGCTCCAAACAAGTGAAAAATCTGAGACTGATGTTCACATTCAAGCTGCAGGAAAGCTCAGTATATGGAAAAAGAAGAAGTGATAACTTGCAGTTCAACTATTTCATGAATCAAGAAGAGCATAGACAAAACTATACATTTTATCATTTTATTAGGAATAATTCCAAGTGGGTTATGAAGAAACTAATCCATTGAGTTTGATGAATTTTCCAAAATTTCTTTATGAAGATATGTTCACCAACAAACAGTAAAACTTCAGCAGAACTATTATACACTGGGCAAAAATAGTCAGGCTGATACCAAAAAGCAACATGCAACATAAAAAAAAAAAGATACAATATAAAGGAAGACAATCTGCTGAATATTAAAAACAATCTCAACATGAGCTCTTCGCAACCAGCACAGAACTATTCTACCCATCAAATCCAATTCACACAAAGGCAAGTTGGGCTGACAGAACCCAAGGATTAATAAAATGTTCCTCAGTGCAGTAGGTTTGTATAGTGTTTTAGAGCATTTCCTTGGCTGGAACAAGCATTATTAGGAGTTCTTTTTGGCAAGGGAGAGAAATAAATACATACGGAATGCTACATTTTTAAATCAGCAGACTGTCTGAGGAATGAAACAGGGCATCAGTAAACTAAAAGTAGCAGGGAGAAAAAAAATTAAAACATTAATTTATTGGGGCTCAAAAGAGTATTCAAAACAGATCTTAAAGATGTCACAATAACTATATTCAGGCATTTAGGCTAACAAGGGGAATAAAATCAGAAGATACACTTTTTCCAAGTTAAGGAGATTTTTACCCAAGCATATTGCTACCTTTGCAACATGTAGCTCGGTAAACAATAATTGGCAACAAAATAAGTTGAAACGCTGTAATAACCTGCCCAAATATCAGTTCCAGATACTGTAATAACCAAGATGCAAACTAATTTTGTTGTAACAAGCCTAGACCACTTATATCAAACATGTCCCTGGTGAAAGAATCATCCAGTTTGAGTTAGCGTTTTGAGAGTTCATTTGACAGCCAGTCAAGTCCCTCATACAGACCAGTTCCTTGCGTAGCACAGGTAGCCTGGACATACCACTGTTAATGCAGAACACAAAGAAAAATTAAGTTTAAAAACTGACAAAATGTAAGCTCTGTTACCACAGTACGTGACACTCAGATACACACTTAAATAGTGTTCTTTAAACACTGTTTTGTGCCATAAGTAGAGTCAATATTGAACAGATGGTATTTTTTTTTTAAGTTTTGAAAAGTAAATATAAAGTAGATGGGGTTCAGACGTTAACGAAAAACTCAAGTGTTGGCACTAAATGGTCTTCTAGCATTTGGTAGGCATCAAAAAACAAATACGGAACTTGCATTTGGTTTATATGCCGAAAACTGGCTTGTTTTTGAAACACCGCTCTTCAGGAAATGGACATGGAATTATCTAAATTAACAGACCTCTAAAACATCTTCTCCAGATACTATCTTAGTGTGTCAACACACAGACATTAAGCGAGTATTACAGATAGATGGTTTATGTGAAGCAACCCTATGTCTCAAAGGCTTGTGCAGATGGAATCTAACAATTCAGGAGCTACTTAATTTCCTCCCATCTTTGTAGTGGTGAGAACGCAGAATGCGTTTTATCCCCCAGAATAACAAGTATTGGGAAAACAGGAAAGCCCACCGCATGCTTTGTCAAACATGTTTGACAGCTGTATTTCAGCAACAGCCTGGAATATTTGTGTTTTTCCAGGAGAAGGTGATAGATGAAATGCTGCAACAGCTGTACACATTGGATTATACTTCTAAATCGCTTATTTTGAATGAAGACCTTAAACTATGCACTACAGAGTTTTAATAGCAGGTATGTGCATCTTTCTACAGAAAGAAGTGAAAACTTCCCTTTCCTTTAAAGGGAGATTAGATCTATGATATTTAATAAAGGAAGATGAGTTCAGCAACCAGGAAGTTAAGCACTTACAGTTCTGTTACGCAGAGACTGAAGACCTAGTTTATCTGTCATTTCACTGATTGCCATGGCATTTGGCAGATCTTGTTTGTTTGCAAACAGAAGCAGCACTGCATCTCGCAGCTCATCCTCCTCAAGCTAACAGGAAAAATGGTCATGTTATTAAATTAACTCAGTTAAGTACTTCAGTTACTTCAACAAGTGCTAAAGAAACCTAAATACTGATTTAAGGGTTATAAACTTTTTTCATTCTTGCTCCTGAAGTCACTAGTACTGAGTAAAATTTAACTAGCACCCAACAGAACTTCTCCTACAAGTAAGGAAATAGTCTTTCAATAAGCAGTTTAATTTACCAGCACCTTGTTGCTGAAATTCTTAGCATCAATTTGTTTTTCCAAACTTCTTTCATCTGCTGCGTTTCTACTAAGGTTTTATGAAGGAAAAAAGGGTTCTAACACATTAGTAGTTCTTGAGCTAAAGCTCTCTATAGAGTTGTAGTCACAACTCAGTACACTACGTGACCTAGAACTACCAGGTGAATACAATATGCACTGTACAAACCCCCTAAAATTTTAAAATCCTAAATCTCTTAGGGAAGCTGACACACATCCAAAAACATGACAAAGTGTAACAACTATATTTCAGAAGGTATCAATATTTACCATTTTCTGCAGCTCTTCCGCGGCTTCCTGGATTCTCTCTCTGTCATTGCTGTCTACCACAAAAATGAGGCCCTGCAAGAAGTTAAGCAGCTTTGAAAAACCAATATAAACATGCAGTACTATTTTAAGAAAAGAAAAAACTCTTATTGTGTATTGTGACTGTCCCCTTTCTTAGGTAAGCAAATTTGACAGAAATTTCCATTTAAGCAATGCAGGATGTCTGTCTGAACAAGTACAGAAGTTTCAACTGCAAAATAAAGCTAGGCCTTCTAAATCAAAAAAGTTAAACACCACAAATATCAGTTTATAGAGTAGTGTGGGATTCATTAGTCTGAAAGAAAAAAAAAGACAGACACCAGAAAAATTTCAGAAGCTAACTCTCCCCTCCCTTTTCACTCATTCTATCACATTAAACGCAAGAGAATCACAAGTGCTTCACCATTTTGTGTTTCACTGAAAAAAAACCACACCCATAAAGCAAGGCCTGAATTTGTTTTAAAGTTTGTACCAAGCAGTATTTCTAACGGCATCTGTTATTCAAGTGTCCTCCTTATAAACACACTATTTAGACTTAAAATTTCAGTCTGAAAACCTTACATTTTATCATTCTCTTTAAGAAAACAGAAGCATCTTTTAGAAGCGTTTACTAACAGGGTTGAATTAAGGAACTGAAATTAAGTATTACTCTATTCACAACAGTACTTTGCTAGCTCCTTTTCGTCAGTCCAGACTTCTCCATTTTTCTGCACCAATCACATCCATTATGCTGCACAGAAGTTTCTTGGGAACAATTCTAATTTCAACACAGCAAAAAAATCCATTCCCAAAGTTTCCTGATACTAACAAGCAACTTATCTTACTACTTGTGAACCAAAGGAAAGAATCACATTTGTGTCACCAAAAATGACAACAGTCACATCAGTACGAAGCGGACACTTTCTAATTAATCGCTAATAAGATCTTTTACAATGCTTCTGGATAATCACCATACTAAATACACTGATATAGCACAGTAAATGCTGTGTATTTTGAGGCCGATTAGAAAAAAAGAATATGCAGAAGGGTGCTTAGACAGTAACATTTCTTATGTATAGGCCAACACCAGTTCAAACAGACCAGAACATGGATGCAGCAGAGTTGAAGAGTTCCTCACAAACAAACCAGCTGCTCTAGCACATTACAGAACACTGGTAGATCTTGCAGGACTTCGTCCTTGCCAGGCTACACTCACGACTAGACTTGAAGCCCTCAGGGTAACAAACCAGCTTCAACTAGTACAAAATCTGGGCATCCCTCAGAACTTGCAGGAAGTAGTGAGGAGCCTTTCTGAAAGGAAGGGACAGAAGACAACTTTCCACATATAACGAGACTTTACAAAACAGGTCTTTAACGATTGCCATCTCGGAAATCTTACCTGTGTGTTTTGGAAATAATGCCTCCAAAGAGGTCTAATTTTATCTTGACCACCAACATCCCAAACTGTGAAACAAATGTTTTTATATTCTACTGTTTCCACATTAAAACCTAAAATAAGAGAGTCAAATAGTTAGAAATAGTTAATACTAGTGTTAAAATGTAATTCTAATTGTGTTAAAGAGATTTACTTCCTAAGGTATTTCTCCCAAATGTATATAAAATGGCTTATCAGAACTGAATTGCTAGATCAAGAAGAAAATTGACCTAAGTGGGGAAAAAAAGAAAAACTAATAAAATCCAAGCACACCACCTTTGGTTCAGCAAGTCCTTCAGCCACAAACTGCTGGAGGTTCTGGTTTCATCTGGGATAGAGTTAATTTTTTTTCATAGTAGCTAGTGTGGGGCTATGTTTTGGATTTACGCTGAAAACAGTGCTGATAATGTGGAGATGTTTTAGTTGTTGCTAAGTAGTGCTTACAGTAGTCAAGGACTTTTTCAGCTTCCCATGCTCCGCTGGGTGCACAAGAAGCTGGGAGGGGACACGGCTGGGACAGCTGACCCAAACTGACCCAAGGGATATCCCATACCAAATGACATCATGCTCAGTATATAAAGCTGGGGGAAGAAGGAGGAAGGGGGGGATGTTTGGAGTGATGGCATTTGTCTTCCCAAGTAACCGTTACGCGTGATGGAGCCCTGCTTTCCTGGAGGTGGCTGAACACCTGCCTGCCAGTGGGAAGGAGTGAATTAATTCCTTGTTTGGCTTTGCTTGTGCGCACGGCTTTTGCTTTGCCTATTAAATGGTCTTTATCTCAACCCAGGAGTTTCCTCACTTTTACTCTTCTGATTCTCTCCCCCATCCCACCAGGGGGGAGTGAGCGAGCGGCTGCGTGGCTCTTGGTTGCTGACTGAAGTTAAACCACGACAGTGGTGTTTGGGGGAAGTACTGCTGCTTGATTGGCTCCTATACTCCAGAGCATCTGCTGCTGGCCACTGTCAGGCACAGGGTTCTGGTCTAGATGTATCTTTGGTCTGACACAGTTATGTTATGGCAGTACCAGAAAGCCGATGTCGGTCTTGATTCTTACACTAACAGCAAAGATAGCAAATCCCTACACTCTTCAGAAGCCCACCTCTACAACACAAATTTAGAGTAACAAGAACGAAGACATGAGAACTGGTTATCTTACCAATAGTGGGAATTGTGGTGACAATTTCTCCTAGTTTCAGTTTATAAAGAATAGTTGTCTTACCAGCAGCATCCAAACCAACTAGAATAAATAGAAAATTTGGTTTAGTTCACAATATAAACTACAACCTGCAAATTTAAAAACGTGCCATTTTACATGCAGAGTATTAGGGTTTTTTCTAAGAAGAAACAACTTTTTAAACACACTTAAGTCACTGTTGATGTGCTGCTGTATGTTTCTCCCCATCTCCTCTACCCAGCACTGAGAAAGAGAACAAGCAATGAAGAAAACAAGGTCAATAACACATTTTCATCCACAACCTACACGCTCACAGGTTTCTAGTCATCTTCCTCAGTACCTGTGTTACTTAATCAAGTTTTATCGTTCACTTTGAAAGTTTCTGCTATGTGAGTCAGGATGGGTTTAAACACCTAGCAACAATCTACAAGCAGCACAGTTTCTAACCTATCACATTTGATACTTCATACTCAAGCTGGGGAAGGTCTCACTTACTCAACCTTCAGCTAAGGCCAGCTTCACATGCACCCGAACCAAAAGGAGTTGGCACCATCAGCAGAAGACACTCCAGTCTCCCTCTTTCCAGTCCCTTGCCTCTTTGCTAACACATTTCTTTTGCACTGACAAAACCACATACATTAGGAAACTCCTGTCATCCCTCTGCATATACCCCGAGGGCTGTAACTCTTCTTCAGGACATCACTTCTATTCGCTGAAATCCACTAGGATGCTTTTGTTACGAGTCTCCACTTTTGATCTTTATAGAAGGCCTTCTGCACTGAAATTTGCTCTTCTATTTCTACAACAAAACTTAAGCTTGCTGGTTTTCAGTGTAAGCTATGTGATAAATATGTGATCCTTAAAGAAAAAAAAAAAAACCCAAAACAAAAAAATTGGAGCCTCAAAGACATTTTTTGAGAAGCATCACCAACACTGCAGGCATACACTACAGTTGTCTAAAACTGGTTGTGCAACTGCTTATTGTTAGGCATTTCAGAACACATAAGAGCAACTCAAAATACTACTCTTCACATTAGAATCCAATGCCTAGCACATAAGCACCTAAACAAACAGCAGGTACTAAACACTTACCACAGCAACAGTTCAAATAAAATATCTATTTGTGAAACTTAAAATAGTCAATAAGGTTTTGCTCAAACAAAAACAAAACCCCCATCAAAGAATTAATTAAATAATGTTTGCACAAGAAACCAAATGTTATCCTTGTTTGATAACCTTCTTAGGTGTTCTGAGTTAATCTCCTACTTGGTAACTGCAATATATTAAGCTTTAAGTGGTCTGATGACTTGATTATTAATACAACAACTGTTTCCTTAGCGTTGCAATAAAATGAAATTTGAGATTACCTACTTATTCAGAATGAAACCAAACTCTTAAAAAGCCTCCTCCTTCTCAAGACACAAACTGCTGTTACAGCAAACTAATTAAAAAACCCTAATTGTCCTACATTCTGATACTGTGAACAGGATTATACATGCCAATCCAGTTTCTTTGGTATTGTCATTATGTGTTCTTTTTTTTTAAAAAAAAAAAAAAGTTGTTCTAATTGTTAATGTCATGAAAGAAGGGGGAGGGAAAAATCTACCATCAAAACCAAAGTTCCTTGAGGGGTAATAAACTCCCCAAATGCTCAAATTAAAACTTAACAGTTCTAAATCTGCTATTGTCTGAGTGTTGGTCTCTTTCAGAACCACACACAAGCATGTACCAAAAAAAAAAACCAAACCCATGGTGCAGCAGAAGTTTCACAAGAGCTTGCAAGTCATGAAACTTGTAAATGTTAGCATTTTCCATACACCAATAAAGTGCCAGGTAGCCTTAGAAAACCCTTTAAGCAAACTCCGAAACCCTCAAATACTCCACCTGTGCTGAAAAAAAAAATAGTTTTTCATAGCACAATGCATGAAGTGCAACACTATTCTCACACAGCTCAGTTTCAAATGAACATTTGTAGGATGCCTAGCTCTTTGCAAGAAAACATAATGCATGTACATGATATATGTGATAGTCTTCCAGTAAATGAACGTTAAGATCGTTTACTGAACCACCAATTAAAGCTACACATACTCACAAACTCTTCTGCCCCCCACAAACCTTCAAACAATCATCAGCAGAACACACACTGACACGATTTGTTAAAATTAGCAATAAAAGAAAGATGGCGTTACCTACACAAATGGTTTTAGTGTATTTAGGGGTTATACTAAAGATACAGATAGAGACAAAGAAAAAAAAAAGCTAATTTCATTTCAAAGAATATACACAGGGTATCAAGAACCATTTGAAGATATGATTCAGAGCTAAGAAATTAGAAACTAATAAAGAATTTTAAACAATTTGCTAAATTTAGAAAATTATTGCCCCCGTCATCCATTCTGCTCTTGTACCAGGACCCACCACCACCTCAATGGCATTGGCAGGCTACATTAGCTATTCAAGAGCAAAGCCCAGAGACTTTACTTAAATCCACTCTTATCCACCATTCTAATTAAGCTGTTGGACTTTGCACTGAGGCTGGCTGAGTTACGGATATGGGTTTTCTTCTTCTGACTCCACACTTGAGACAGCAGCTTTTAACCAAGGGAAGGCAACTTCTGCAAATCACCATGAGCCTGTTTGCAAAAACTGCCTCTTTTAGCCAAAGTGCAACTGTTACAAAGTCTAAACAAGCAACAGTCATCAAGAGCACAGCCTCCATTCACACTCCTTACTCCAATTTGCCATTTACCACCCTTTTTAGAACAAGAAATTTCAGAGCACCAAATCACACTTAATCTTTTGAGCCACTAGGAAGTGTAACGATTGCTTTAAGTAGTCCAAGAACAAACACGTTTACATTTGCACTGGAACACTAAGTGTAAATCTATGAGCTACTTCCATGTCAAAGTTTAAGTTGATTTAACTATCGAGATTAAAAGGTAAGTCTTAAATCCCCAAAGAACATAAAGTTTATTTCCGATTCTACATTTTCACTCTGATTCCACTGCCTGACTGACCACTGACAAGACCAATGTGTAAGAATCTCTGTGTAGGGTATGATGGTCAGCAGTTGTATCACAAAGCATTAAGATTACAATAAAGTATAAATGGGAAGCACAGACTTGCACTTGCAATCATTTATCTTTAAACTGAGTCAAACATCCTCCTCCTCTAGCTGAAGGAAAAACATCTACAATGCTTTCAGTTGCTGTTAAAACCATTGTGGTTCTGAGCCCTGTACTCCTCTCAAGAGTGTTTTATTCACAGTCTGTAAGTTATGTTTCTAAATCTTGAGCTTGTAGTTTGCCTGTCCCTGCGAACACCACCCCTGTGACCACATCACATCCCTCATTTACCAACTTTCCACTCTGATCATCGGTGGCTGAGTATCAAGCTGCCTCAGTTATCATAGCACTGAACTTCATATAAACTCTAGATGCAGAAAAATTGAGAACTGACTTTTTAAATGGAATCCCCATTAAGACCAAGAGATTTTGGTTGTCAGATTGAGATTTCCAAAGTTTACTATAGAACACAGCATGTTGCTGCTTCCAACATGAATGTTTTCCATAATCAGAGAAAGAAAAAGAAAAAAAGCTTCTGCTGTATTTAACTGATTCACAGCATCCATGTTACAAACAAAAGCCAGATTAAAAAAATAAAATTAACGTATCCCAATTTACTACAGGTTTGTATTCCTTCACTTTTCTTTTACCTTTATACCAGTTCTCTCAGAACTTTTCTTATTTATCCTTTACATACTATTCCTCTTCAAGGTTTCATTTCAATTGGGCAAGTCTTTGGGGGGCATGAAGGGGTCATTCTCAATACAGCTTCTCAAGAGAACACACACATGCAAAAAAAAACCCAACAGCACGCAAACCAACAGTGCTTAAAAAAACCCAGTAAAAAACCAGCTAGACAGTTTTGTGCTGTACGGTGACACAATTCCCAAAGAATCTGACAATTTTTTTCCCCCATATATTTAATAATTACCTTCATATTCAAAGCTCTTGAGTAGCTACTATCTCAGTTAACACTTGCACAATTACACCAAGACACAGAACACTAAATTACGATAGTGAAAGGTGCACAATGAATCAATAGCTTTTCTTTTTTAAGCACAAGAAACTCTTCACTCAGAGTTCTACAGACAGGTACACGTAGGGTTAGGACTCAAGTTTTTCCTCCCTAATGCCCTGGTTGCCTCATCTAACTTTAACTCCTTCAATCCTATCCTACAGTTTTTTCTTTTCCCTCATGTTACTTCCATCTATAAAGATGACGCAGGAATTATTTTACATTCATTTCCTCAGAATCATGTTAACTAAATATTCTGAAAAATACTTCATTATACAAGGGCAGTTTTTTAAAACCAAAATTGCAGTAACAGTATGCCATTAAATGTCTACCTTCTACCATAAATGTAGTTTGAGAATATAAAAGACAGTGTGCCGTGTTTGCTGTTGGTAATGGTACCTGACGAGAAATATTTAAACTCTGCAGAACTCAATAACACGAAGTCTGTCTTAAAAGCTAAATTAATTCAGAAACAGAAGAAAGCTGTGAAAGGGCAATTTGAATTATAAATTAATAATCTGTTCATTATCAACTCACCTATATAATATTTTCCCCTAAATACTTCTCTATAAACACCTTACTCCATCAAGTTACTTCACTGGTATACTACTTAAATGCCTAGCCTTGTCCAGCCCATTTTCTAATCATAAACTGAAAATTATCACCTTGAGGAGAAGTTTAATTCAGTCCCAGTATTCATTTAGACATCTCAAAGTGCTGATACATGACATGGAATGCTATAAAGAGCTTCTTTTCCATGTTACAGGTATAAACGAATTATGTGATCTCCAATATAACTTATTCTGCTTTCAAACATCCAATTTAGGTCCTATGATACACTCTTATCACAACATAGCAAAAGTTTCACCCTGTTATACTACATAACAAATATGGTTCAGTCTCATGCTCCTATCTAGGCCTGTATTTGAATACAATCCATGCCTTAAAATCAAAATTATTTAAAAAAAAAACAAAGATGCAGTTGAACCAACTGCTCGAAAGTCCGGCTCCCTAACTCATATCTAGCCTAAATTTGAACTAATTACTTACCAATGAAGAAACTAAAGGCTTGCAAGCTGTTTTGATCTGTATGGCACCGGTTTCCTTTTTTCATTATTTTGCAGAATACAACAGAACTACAAATACCATAGACACTATCTCATCCTACAGTCAAGCTTGTTTGAAGATTTTACTTCATTCATTCAGAGTCATATGAAGAGTCTGGCTGCTAGGGAGACAGTCAAATCACTTCCTTGAAACCAACAGATGTACAAAGTTGTATTGAAGACAAAAATTACTCAGGTTAATTTGAAAAGGATGAGAGTCTCTAATTTCAAGCAGCAAAGATAGAATAAGAATTACTGTGCATGTAATAAAGAACTCTCTCATCACAAAATGTATGGAGAACATGGAAAAGTGTAATTTAAAAAAGCTGCATTTTGCACCTGCTGTGCGTAGCCAGGCAGCGTTAAGGACGAGTAGAGTGCCAAGCAGTTTCACAGTTCGGACCCAGTCTCACAGCTGGCTACACTGAAATGAGCACTCCATACCATTTCTCAGGACACGCTCCGTCAGGCTATGCCATGAGTCAAGTTCCATTCACTTTGGTAACAGCATTTGAGAAAGATTTGGGGGTTACGATCTGCTTGTACATAAAGCTATGGGGGGGCGGCAGGGGTGGGTGGAATAAGGCAGGGAAGGGCTGAAGTGGACGAGGAGGAAATAGCGCGTGCCGTATGCGCTTGCTTTGACCTTTTGAACCATAAAGCGTGAATCTTCGAGAGCCACTAGCTTCAACTCTTACACAGTCTGCGTCAAGAGAACCAGAATCTAATTCCAAATGAATAATTACAGGAAGACAATAAGACTAAGTAAGCACTGAAAGAGCAACGTATGGGGTTTGATGGTTTTGTACGTGAGGTACAGGAGAATTAAAGCGCACAGACGCTAGACCGAAATGTCCTCTCCCAAGAGCCAGAGACACAGACGCCTCAGTTACCGAAAATCGGCCATTACGTGGCAACTTCTTAAGCTGCTGGCGTTGAACACCGCAGGCTTTGTCCCATCCCGCTGAAGAGCCACAGTGCTCGGGCAGGAGCGGCGTCTCCGGGCCGAGGCGCGCCCGCCCCGGCAGCGCGGGGAAAGGCAGGGCGGCACGGCGGCACGGCGCCCGCCTCCCCGCCGCGGGGGCTCCCTCCTCCGCCCGGCCCCGGCGGGCGGGCACCGGCTTCACCTACTGCAAGGTGATCTCTGGGCTACGTTTTGCTCCGGCTCAACGCAAGCGGAAACGCAGGTGCAGGGAAAGGGGCAGAAGGGGCTGAAGCCTCGCACGCCCCGCCGCAAGCCCCGGGGGACGCGGGGCTCTGCCTCGCCCGGTCCGGCGCAGCCGCGACCCCCGCCTGCGGGACTGGGGCGCGGGGGCAGGGCTCGGGAGAGAAGAAACCGAGAACACGGCGGAGGAAAAGGAAGGGCCGACGGAGCCCGATCCCCACCCCCTTCCCCCGCCGCTCCGTCTCTCCCCACCGGCCCTGAGGAAAGGGGACGGAGGGGCGTCCCGTCCCCCGCGCCCCGGGACGGGGCAAGGCCGCCCCCCCGCGTCCCCCCGCCTTGAGCCCGCGGCCCCCTCCCGCCAGCCTCCCCTCCCCCACCGCCAGCGGGACGCGGCCGTGAGGGAGCGGGGAGGGAGGCGGGGAGCGGGCCCGGCGGCGCGCAACGGCGGCTCCGGGGGGCGGCGGCGCGCCGCTCTCGCCCCTTACCCATAAGGATGCGCATCTGCTTCTTGCCGAAGAGGCGCGAGAAGAGCGAGGAGATGGTGAGGCCCATGGCGGCTCCGGCGCGGGGCTGGGCGGCGGCGCAGGCAGCGGGAGGAGCGCGGCGAGGAGGGACGGAGGGAGGGAAGGAGGGAGGGGGAGCGCGGCCCGGCGCCTCTCTGCGCTCACGGATCCCTCCGCGAGCGGCGAGGCGGGAGGCGAGGTGCGGGGCTCGCCCGGCGGCCCCGACTGATAAGGCGCGGGCGGCAGCGACGGCGGCGGCAGCTGCTGCTGTGCGGCCGGGGGGGGCCTCGCTCGCTCGCTCGTTCTCTGCCACGTCACGCTCGCCACGGCCGCCCCGGCTCCAACGCGGACAAAATCACGTCACACTCGCCACATCCCCCGGCGGCGGAACCACCCCTCGCCACACGGCCCGAGCGCCCAACGGCGGCGGGGACTACCGCTCCCAGCGAGGGCCGCGCCCGCTCGCCGCCGCGCTGCCGCCCGCCGCCGCCGCCGGCGCATGACGGGGGATGTAGTCGCGGGCTCCCATCCCGCCTCGCCGCGGCGTGCGGCCGCCCCGGGCGCGGCCTGCCGGGAAACGTAGTCCGCCGAGCGGCGCCTCCGGCCTAGGCCCGGGGCCAGGCCCGGGCGCCAACGGCCGGCACCGCCCGGCGGGGCACGCGCGCCCCCGGCTCACCCCCACGCGCCGGTCAGTCACCTCGGTGCAGCGCGTGCTCCCGCTGTGCTTAGGCGGAGGGGTGACAGGCACCGCGCTCTGCTCCCGGAGGGCCGAGGGACGGCGGAGAGCAAGAGGAGCGGGGCTTTGAGGGTAACACAAACCCCCGGCGGGCCCCAGGGACACCCTGGCAGCGGCAGGACTCCACGCCCTTGCGCCGGCGGCAGAGTCAAGGCAAACCATAAGTTCCTTGGCCCGGAAGCAGCAGGTAGCAGGAAGTAATACGGGAATAAAACCGAAACAAGCCATGGTTTACTAGAAACGTGCCATTTTCTGAGAGATATGTTTGATTTCATAACCAGCTCTAACAGCTTCTTTCACCGCTACTGCAGAAAGCCCATAGTAGAGTGATAATTAAATTTTGGGGAGCATAAAAGTGAGCTGCATTTAATAGTGGGCTGAGCTCCCTCTCCCAAGGAAGCAGTGCTTCAATTCAAAAGCCCTAAAAATTTTCAAGGGAGTTGTAGCCTACATACGCTGATTAGAAACGATGTCACTACACGATAGCTAACATTTTTCAAACAGAACCTCTTTACTTATCTTCCATTAAAGAAAAACACCTTTAACGGTCTTGATTCTTGAGACTAGCCCCGAACCAGATCCTAACAGCAAGACCACTCTTAGGCTGTTCTTTTCTTACGTGGCATGTTGAAAGCCTTACTCAAGTTTTAAATTATGTTCTTCTGAATCAAAAATCTGCTTTGAATTGATTGGAAGTTGTATCTTCATAAATTTTAAGTTTCAAATAAGTCATATTTTAACTTAATCTAGATCAAGATGTTAATATGATCCTGATCAACTATTAGATTTCAATTTCCTGATAGTTTTAAGGAATCCAGTTCTAGGTTTCCAATACTTACCTGTTTTCCCTTCAGAGCACTCAGTATTTACACTTTTTTTTGGGCAGGAAGGTTAAGCTTCCCTGAACTTAGCTGAGGATAAGTGTACTACAAAATATTTGGAGGACTCTTTTCAAAATAAATTACTTTCTAGACCTCCAAGCTGGCATATTCTTACTATAGCTAGGTCATTAATAGATATCTTTCATTATGTCAGTTGCTCGAGTAAAATTTAACAAATGTGTGCTTCAGAAGTGACTGTCAATAATCAGTGTTCCAACATTAACGTAAGTGGTTGCTCTGTGTAATCATACGTAACTATTATTCACAACTTTTGATTCATTCTTCTCTATTCAGATCATGGATGTTAACACCGTTAAAGGACTAGCTGCACCTTTACCATATTTGACTGCACTTTATCTCATGTTTTCGTTCTTGGTATTATTTTTACGCTGTTTAAAAGAAATTTGAATGTCCCAAAGCTTATGCACGTCCAGTTTACTCTCCCATTACACTAACTGAGGCAGTCTTACCTTCTCACGACCCAGTTAGGGTCCTTCAGCTTTAGCATTTCTTTACTGAACAGCTGCTCCTTCTTTTCTAGGACCATTTCTAATCATGCAGGTATTCTCTCTTTTTTTTCTCATCCTGGTCCGAACAACCCATGTGTGTGTGTACATACATAAAATTTTAAATTTATTTTTTCAAGTCAGATTAAGACTGAGGAAAAGCTACTGAAACTAGTAGTTTTTTGCACTGTCCTTTAGCTGTCAAGCCTCAGATGAATGAGGGTTACTACAAGCTCTTTACCTGTATTTTAAGCATGTTGAGTTAAAAACAAAACAAAACCAAAAACAGGGATAGGAAAATTCCAGCTCACAAAGCTGGCACCTACTTCCTGCAGTCGATACAATTCCTCTGCTGCAACACTATGAATAGCTGGAGCATCCCTAGTCAAAATATGCACGCTCAGGGTAAAAGGACTGCAGGGAGACAGGACAAGATCAGAAACCTGCATGGAGGAAAGATTGATCCTGTTATAGTGACTACATTTTGCCTAGACGTGCAGTTATAGGTTAAGGTCCCTTTGTAATGCTTTTAGTAATAGTGGTTCAAGTCACTGATGAACATAGCAAACAACACACTACAACTTTTCTTTTTGTCTTTCTTTTGACCAGGATTCTAATTCTGGTTGAATTCCTGAATAACTAGATGCTTAAAATAATACCAACTCCATTGAAGAAACCTGAACTGAGCTTTGCTTTCAGTTTTACTTCCCACTGCTGTGTTTCTCAAGGGCCTCTCAGATGTCTCTAGGAAACAGACTGAAAATCGGACAAATTTTGCTTGGAAGCCAGTCCGTGCCATTTGCTTTCTTGAGGATCCTGCAGTTCTATCATATTACAACTTTGATACATGATCGAACTACAACACCCCTCCATCGCATCAGGTAGTTCTGGTCACCTAAGGGGTACAGCTTCATGAGGTCAGATTAAGCAGCAGTGTCTACAAGCTGCTGAGCAGCTTTGCTTACAAAGGAGAGGGGGAAAACAAAGAAACAAATCATATCCATCACCTCAGTCACATAACTTCTGGGGGGGGGAGGGGGGGAATCAAACCCTTTATTTCCTTTTACAAAAATACATACTTGCAATCATGTGATACTTATCATAGGTGTTACCAGTTTACATGGTTCCAAGAAACTACACAGTGCTCCAGGTTAAATATTTAAGGTAATTTAGTGTAAGAATGGCCACTTATTAATTTCTGGATTAGAAATGCTATTCATCAGGGTGTGCAAAAAAAATTTTTGTTAGAAATTAATGCTGAAGTGGTGTAGTTTAAGTAACATAACAGATACATTAAACTTTTGGTCATGAGTAATTGTATACAAACCATAACCGTATTAAAATACATATTTTCATAAAAATACCGTTGTGACACTTTATATCTAAATAAGACATTTTTAGAAAGATGATATGAAATATTTATCATACAAAAGCATAATTCTTGTAGCAGGATTATGTTGCAAGGTTTTAAAAATTCTATCTAAGCACTTAAAAGCAGAATTTTTTTTTATAACTGTAATCCACTTGTCATATAAGAGTGTATGCTGTGTGTGCACTGTAGCAGTAAGTTTATTCTACTTGAAACTGCACAAAAGTAGTACAACACTGCATGTGGAGCAGCTGAGTTCTAATATACCACTGAAACTTGTTCAAGAAGATAAACATCACATTCTTGTTGCTTAATATGCAAGAGGAAATTACTCTTTATGCATGTCTGCTATATGCACATACTGAGAATAATTTCATGCTACAATCTTTTCTTGCCACAGTTCAACCTTTCCATAGGGTTTTTTCAGCTGAAGCCAACTTCATCTCCCTCCAGCCCCATTACCTCCTCAAACACCCTACTGGTTTAAGTAAAAAAAATAATGTAAAAATATAAAAAATTTACAATGGGAGCTGACTGCTATGATCTCCAACTGAAACAGATTGTGTATCAGCTAACTCTACTGAAATGACTGAGTTTAAAATCTGTATTAGAACACCACTGTGTGTGTGTTTATTTCCTGCGATGAATACTGCTTACTTACATTTACACAAGTAATCCACTTTAAATCCTGAAGGTCAGCAGTTTAAAACCACCAATTAGTACACAATTACTTTATATTTAAGGCATGTGACTTAACAGCACCCTAATTAATTGACACTGAATGCAAGAGACCTCTCTTCAGGAAATTTTTGTCAGCTGCCTTCTCTTCTTTAAAGACGCTAAATTAATATGGTTTTGGAAGGATGGTAGGAAGGAGAAAAGGAGAAAGTCAAGAACCTATCTGATTGTTTCAGCTGCCCCTGAAACAGTTTTGAAAGCAACTATTTACCAGTAAAATACCTCAACTATAATGTATTCTGACCAAGTCACATCATAAGCCAGTTGGGCTTATCACTAGATGAAACTAAAAGAAAAAAAAAAAAAAAAAAAGAAGAAAAGCAATCAGATACTACATCAACAGGACAGTACAGGATCAATATTGCTTACCCCTGAGTTAACAGGATTGGGTGTAGCAGCACCGATTAGAAAACATTCTGCAATGCCAGCACTGCACTGTGGTCCTACACTGTGGTATAGTTTCATATGCCCACAGATTTTTCTTTAAGAGCACTTATTTCAGATATTATTAGACACAGGAATTCTTTTAGTTGCATTGGTATTTAAGTGGAAAAAACAGTGAAAATAGTATTGTAGGCTGTACTACTAGTACAGTCCATTTGTAGTGTTAACATACTATTTAGAGCTGTGTTCCAAAGTTGGTAAGCCACTGCCTTCTGTGACACTACATTTGCCTTTTGTTTTCTGCACAAAAAAAGCCCAGTAGAAATCATGTCGTGCCCGTTTTCAGCAAGATGTCCTGCAAGTCATCTGGAAGTGCTAGTATAATATCATTGATGTGTGTCTGCAGCTTTTTCAGTGTGTCGGTTTTCACAGGAAGCTGTTCACTGTCAGCCTGCAACTGTAAAGGTACAATAAAACATGATTTCTACTAGAAATGCAAGTTAAGACACACCAAAGTGACATATTAGTTAAACTGGAAAATTAATTTCTCATTTTCCAACTGAGTAGGAATTTGGACAATAGCAGGTTTCCTCAACAACCACACAACAGCACGAGCTAATACTGATTTGGACTTTCAGTAATCACAAGAAAGTTTAGTTTTTTGCTTCCCGGAGGATTCTGCCTTGCTCCCACTTTGATCAGTCACAAAGTTCCAACTAGTTTTAAAACAAACAATATCAGGACAATGGTTCCAACATAGCTGGACGATGTTGGGAAGCTAGCTAACTCTTCAGTCATGGCTGAAATGGAACTGGTTTTGGTTTAAAAACCTGAATGACTGATTCCTTGAGCTACCTCAATCGTAAAGAATATTTTCATTTAAGTACCTGTAAACACAACTATGTAATACTTTTATCTAGTTAAATCATGCAAATTTGAGCCATGTTCAATTCATTTACTTACCAGTTTACTCTTTAACTTTAAGACAAGATCCACCGTTTCTACTTCAGTATGCTTCTGACTCCAGAAAACCAAGTTCTAAAAGAATAAAAATTAAGCATAGAAATATTCATGGCAACATATATAATTTTCAAAAGTAGTATTAATTTACACCTACTGTTCAGAATGGGTCTTCTCCTTTTCCTTATTCTCATGCCATTTACTAAACTCATTTTACTCATGTACTGTCTCTACTGTGAACTGCAAAATCTGCTTTATTTGCATGTTTGCCCAGGACTTAGCAAAACAGGAGACTAGGACACAAACACAATACAAACAAATAAAAAAAATAAAAGCATGCCAAAACAGGCTCAGTTTCAAAAATAACATCTACAATGCAAAATGGCAGTGAATGTTTACCAAATCAGATCTGCCAGCACAATGAGATACTCATTAAGTGAATTTTCTTATGGAAGTTCTGTTCCCCTACCCCTTTACTATTCACCTATTAAAGAAATATCCTCATGTACAGAAAGATGTTAACACTTGGATCAAAAGAAAAAGCTAATAAGGAGCAGAGTCAGTAATAAATTTGTGACACATTCCCTTTTCTTTGCAGTAAGTTAATGTCAAACATAGTTGGATAGATTCTAGGGGATATAATTGACCTAGCTATTGCCCTACGAATTATTTGGGCTGCTCTATTTGAACAATCTATTTGGGTTGCTACAATGCACTATTTGGGAATTGACAAGGCAAGGGATAAAAAAAAATCAATGGCTTTTTCAAAATAACCAGCACCATTTTTTGTTTGTTTTAAAGTTGTAGTGTTGACTTATTTTTTGTTCTTGTTCTTCCTATTCCCTCTTTAGCTGTACAATCTCTTCTTCTCTTGCGATACCTTTCTTTCTCAGTTGTTCCGACTCAAATTATACCAATACCCACTTCAGCTTCTTAAGCAAAGAATGGATCTTACAACATAAGATCATTTATGTGGCATTTTGTTATATATCAATGAACAGATTTCTCTTCTCAGCTTTCAATTACTCTGGATCATTTGTAGGCTTGTTTACTATCCATATCTAATTAGTTGTCAATTTTGTATGGTACTCACTGAGTTTATACCTTCAAAGCTACTTACTATGTCACAACTCTACTAACTATGTCACAACTAAAAATGTGCTGGAATGCCAAAGAAGGAAGCTGAATGAAATAAAATTACCAAATAAGAGGGGAAAACCCTTTTCTTTGGGGTGGGGTGGGGGTGTGGGGGGTGTATATTCAATTTAAAAATACACAACAAAACAAAAAAGGACTAAAGATACATTTTACAAATGATGGCAGCAGTTATTAAAAAAGTGTACTGTATTTCATATTGTTCTCTCTTGTTAGTTCTAGCTTGTACTTGTTTAACAAATTTGTGTTTTGCTAGATCAGAGTTGACAAAATTGTTAACATTTTTACGTTCAACCAGCGAAAACAGCAGGAGTAAAACTGACTTGAGGGAGAATGTATTTTTATTACAAGATGATAAATATAATCATAAGCACACGTTGTTCTAACCTCATTACAGAGTGCTTCTAAATGAAGGGCCTCCAACTTCTGTGTCATTTCTTTTTGCCGGCTCCTAAACCAACCGTCGAAGTTGGGCGATTTCAAAAAATGCCTGGTAAAACACCAAAGCAGAATACATATTATATTTAAATTACAATCTTGATAACACTCTGTTTTCTACATCATCAAATGTAAAGTAATTATGTTTGAAGTTGAAGAAGATATTAGGACCCTTTCTCTGTTTACTTTCAAAAAAATGTAATATTCTGAAATGGAGTATAACAGGTGCTTGTATTAATCAAGACAAGAATTGAGAAAACAATGTAAAAGAATAGGGGTCTGAAAGATAATAAAGATTAGGAATTTTGTCAGGAAAAAAAGCAAGGCTCTGTTTGAAATATCCTCATTTTTATCTTTGTGTTTGATTGGAAGGAGGAATCAAGCTAGAACCAGAAATAAAGCCACAAATAATACTGGTATACAGAGACCTGTAGTGTTAGTAGAATCTTATGAAAACCATTAACAGGTTACGGAGAAACAGATTTAAGCAAGTAAAGTATACTAAGCACTATCAGTTCCTATTGAAGCACATATTCTAAAACTAAGTCTTTCCTGAAGTCAATACTGAAAGTAAGTTTGCTCAGGGAAAGAGCATTTGTATTACGGGTTTGTCTTCATTTATATAATTTTATTTATGCTGATGAGAGAAATGACCTGTAAAGTCCTATCCAGTCTCCTTTTAAACCTGATGTGAGCTGTGGTCCTGCTTTTTCCAGTGTCTTCATGAAATCATCTTGGCTAAATTGCCTCAGCTGTGGTGGACTCTATGGAAAGAAAAAAATCATTAGCATACCATAACCCTTTTCTCTAATCACCAACTTCCAGCTCATTCAAATTACTTTTCCTTACCTTCCATGGCGATATACATTTTTGCAAAGGCATTAGGCTTGCCACATAACGTTCCTAGGGAAAGGAAAAAGAAACTTTGTTTGCATAACCAGTATTAAAGATACATAATCCACGTGTACATTTACTTATCACTTGTGACCACAGCATTTTCTCTTCTAAGTATTGGTACAGGGTGGGGTCATGCATATTTACCACATGAGAGCATAAGGAGCTTATCTAATACCGTTTGTGTTTCCCAACTGCAGAACTTTATGTCATCAAGATTCAAGAAGGACAGGAAGCAAACATATACATGGAATATATATATCCTGAACTCCAGCCACTAGCAAATAATCTCTCTTTTCTTTGGTGACAGTCCACAGGTACCTTCATATCATGGGTGATTCCAAACAGTAATCCCACTTTGTATCAAGTATTTGGAAGTGATTTTTAGAGTCCCTCATACAAACATTACATATAGAACTAACATACAAAATGCTGTTATCAGCTGTGGGCACCTCTGCAGTAGCAATGCTTGGCAGAGGCATGGCTAGAGCCCCAACAGGCTATCTAATGTATGAGTAGTGGAGGCATTTCTCAGCAAGGCAGTGGCCTTGAAGCTCAAGGTCTGACGACAGGAGGCAGCTCTGCCTTGCCAGCTCACACAAGCACATCACTACAAGCTGCTATACATTTTGGAAGTGTTTGTATGCAAATGGCCATACATTTTGATCTGTGAACATAATCAACTTTGATAACATTATGGAAAGTCTAGTTCTATCTTTAGAAAAAACAAAGGACCCACCCCCCATATACTTTTCTGGTGGCAGAGAATGTAAACGGTGATCTTGCCCTACAAATTTAAGATTTATGATAGAAAATGTATTAAGTTTCTTGCCTGAAGTGAAACTTTAAGCAAGATGAGGGAATGCCAAGGAAAGGTTTTAGGTTCATCCTACATGTCCATCCTGTCTCAAAAGAACAGGAGAGAAAAACAAATTTTAAGGAAAAACTCCTCTAATCATTAACACCCAAGGACAAACAAGTGTCTAAGGATGTCCCAATTCTTGCAGACAGAAATTGGACCTGATCACGCATGCTCTAAAATGATGAAAATTTCAGGTTATCCAAAAAAAGCGTTCAGAGAGCTCAGAATGGGGCAGCTGATATGTAAACATCCAATGCCTGAGCTATCAGTTCCCAATTTTAATCACTTGCCCAGAGAAATGACATAACTTCACACAGAACTTTTTAGGTTGGTGAAGTCCATCATTACTCAGACTTCATACCTCCAAATGCTAGGTAAAAGCATGTTAGAACATATTTATCATTATCTTAATGCACAAATTAGAAAACAGATAACAAATTTCCATTTCAGTGCAAGTCAAAGCCTACAAATCTGCATGGATTCAGCAACCTAAACACAATATTCATTTGTTTAGAACAAAAACTGGAGGCTCTTTGCTGCGGTTGATTTGGAAAAAAAAAAAAAAAAGAGAGAAAGGGAAGACTTGAAACTCTGAAAGCTTTCCACCTTGTTTTGGGATTTTCGCCCTGGATGTAAAACTGTATCAGGTTTATGGCCAAGCAGAGCAGGACTGAGAAATGTCAGATAACCATGAAAATGTCTTATACTCTAAAACCCAAGGCTTGGGGAAGGAGCAGTACTGTGCGTCATCATTGCAGTCACAAATCATCTAGAAGCTGTATTTACTGCCTCCGAGAAAGACAAAGCATGAGGATAACGATCAAAGCCTTCTCTAGAATCAGGGGACATAAGTGTGTTCAATTTGTCCAAAAGTTTATACCCATGCTTGTAAAGCAAGTTTTGATATTTAGCTATATATTCAAATTGGCCTTGTTCTAAGCAGTCAGGTTGGATCAGATGTCCCAGTTAACCTACATTCATCTTTGATTTTGTGATCTAGCGAGGAGCTCTGCATACATGATATTTCCCCAAGGGTATTTGAGTGTTTGAAATAGCCATCCATACTAAATTTCATTTGCCCATTTTTTTCTGAAACAGCATTAATAATGAAGAAAACTGAGACCAGGTAAGAAGAACAAGCAAATTCTGTAGCCCCTGCTACATCATGGTGGCCATTAACATTTCCTGACAGGAGATTAGAGAAAACCTTCTCTTCCCTAGGCTAGACAGTCCCAGCTCTCTCAGCCTTTCCTCATAGCAAAGATGCTCCAGCCCCTCAATCATTTTAGTGGCCCTTCACTGGACTCTCTCCAGTAGCTCTATCTCTCTCTGGTATGGGCAGCCCAGAACTGGACGTGATACTCCAGGTGTGGCCTCACCAGTACTGAATGGAGGGGAAGGTTCACCTCCTTCAACTTGCTAGAGGCAACACCCCTCCTAATGCAGCCCAGGATGCCATCGGCCTTCTTTGCTTCAAGGGCATATTGCTGGCTCATGTTCGACTTTATGTCCATTAGGACCCCCAGATCCTTTTCTGCAATCTGCCTTCCAGCCTGGCAGCCCCCAGTATGTACTGCTGCACAGCTTTATTCCTCCCCAGGTGCAGGACTTTCCACTTCCCTTCGCTGCATGAGGCACCTGTCAGCCCATTTCTCCAGCCTGTTGAGGTCCCTCCAAACATCAGCACAGCCCTCTGGTGTGTACATCACTCCTCCCAGTATTGTACCATCAGCAAACTTGCCGAAGGTACACAGTGCCCCATCATCCAGATCACTAATGAAGATGTTGAACAGGACTGGACCCAGTATTGACCCCAGGGGTACACTGCTAGTTACCAGATAGTTACTGGACTTAGTCAGGCTAACGCCAAAAAAGCTACTCCATATTACATATGCAAAAAACCCATTAGTCCAAGAACTCACTAATGGAATAATGAAACTTTCCGTCAATTCCAAAAAATACCGCCGAAGAATCACACTCTGTGCTTCTGTAGGACGTTTCTGTTGTACACCCTTAAAAAAAGAAATAAAATATCACAATAAGTCTGTTACCCCAAAATATGTAAGTAGTCGTGGGGTTTTTTTTTTAAGAATATTTATTCCAGTATTTCTGTATTCATTTGCCATAAGCTTACATAGAGCACCACCTACCCTGAACCGTGAAAGCAAATTCAATTGCTGATTTTTTTATTTTCATGGAAAGAAATTCAAGGGAAGAAAAATCTCTATAAATAAACTTGTGCAAATCAGTTGAAGTTTGAAAGCTCTGATTCTTACACACCTCATGTGTGAGATTTCTGGACCAACAGACTAGAGGGGGAAGCCAGAGGGTAGAAAACCCAAAACAGATGAACTGATCAACCACTTCAATTCTCTGAATTATTAAGCTAACTTCTTGAGTTCTACCATTCGTGTTGCTATAGAAACTGCTAACAAGGCAGCAGCCCTTCTTCTACAATGAGGGTATACACCTATATATTCAGTTAGGAATCGGGGCAAAGGAATCAGAATCCAGTTCCATTTCAGTTACGTAGACAGAGCTCAGCCTTAAATGAAAACAGGGTACAACAGTACATAAAACAATTTCCATTAAGAGACTTGCACTATTACCTTTTGTAACTGTTTAACGATTTCTTCATCTTTGTTCAAGTATGGCTTGTAAGAGGTATAAACACCTAAAGAAAAAAAGCAGCATATAGCCAAAGGAAAAATGGGGTATGGTTTTTGAAATTAAAATACTGGTAATTTAACTCTGAAGCAATTTATTACCAGGTTTGGAGTCCAAAGTTTTTAGGTTCTTCAGTTTTTTCACTTTCACCTGCTTTGGAACTTCACCTGTCAAAACATTTAAAGCTACCTTACTTGAAATCTCCATCCTTATTATTAGATACTACAGTTAATGTGCTATATATTGCACTGATTTTTAGAAACAGATACTTTCTAATATTGTGAGAAGCATTAGAAAGACTGACAAGCATCCGAGTATATATCCAGAAACATCCAGTAAACATATGAAAAACAGCATACAGGCTTTTCACTTTATATAAGCGTTCCCTGTGGAAAAGAAAAAACAAAACAAAAAACCACAACACAAAACCCCAAAAACAAACAAAAAAACCTAAAAGGACGACCATATCAATCAAAGCAGCCAAAGAAAAATACTGACTATGTAGCAGCGAACAACTGTTTCATTAATTTCAAATTTTATTCCATCTTCCTTTGTCCCCCTTCGGGTAAACGCCTTCAGGAACAAATCTTTAGTACCCCGGCCAAAATAAAAATCGTATACAAGAAATTAAAACAGTAGCCATGGATTAAGTGTTATGAGAGAATGAATTTAAGTCTCCTTTGCCACAGGCCAAACTAAGTTTGTTTTGTTTTTCAAATATATCCTTCTCCAGGCAGAAGACCCTAAACCCTGTTAACAGTCTTGCAGCCTCAGCAGAGCCTTCCTCTTGGATCTAGTTGGATGCTCGACTTCAGAAAAGATAATAGTATAAATTGCTATTGAAACTGCAGAGTGGGGAGAAAAGGAAAATAAAAAAACAAAAGTGACAAGCCCTTTGTCCCTATATAAGTAAAATTTCATTTTTTAAAGGCAGGTCAGACTGATACATCCCCAGAACTTCCTGACTATGCATTTCTCATAGCTGCACCAAAACTTTAGAATTTCATACTTGAAACTGTGTATCAAATTTGAAGGGAACCTGTGTATATGGCTTTGCAGAGGTTTAATAGTTTAATTAAACTTCTATTTTCCAAACTTTAACTACACAGCAACTAGGTAACTCCTCCCCACACAACCCCAAACCCCCACAGGTATTCTGAAGCATGGGCAGGCATGATATTTTAAAGCAAAGCCTTGCCCAATTATATTGAACACAGTACATAATCCGTAATTAATTTGGCATATTCAGAAACTGAATGTAACTTATTCTACAAAAACAAATTTCATGGTGTATTATCCTAACCGGATGTTTCTGCATTCCCACTTTCAGAACAGAATAGTGAATCTGTCATAGCAAACAGCTGCATTCAGGAATTTCACATAATAATTAGAGTACTGCAGTATTTTATTACAGGCTAGCAATTGACACGTTATCCAAAGATTACATTAAAATTCTACTCAATCGTGTAAGGAAATCGTACAACTTGAACAATTAATAATTACTGGAATATTGCCAGATTAGAAATACATTATCAAAATACTGTCAAACAACTTTTTATATTATCATCACATTCAAACTTAGCTTTCACATGGGTTTTACTTTGTGTCCACTTGCTGTGCAGTGCAAGTTTATTACATTCTACTCACCCTAAAATTAACAGCAGTAGTAAATTATGTTTCCCATTTTAATGCCTTATTGGTAGAGATACAAAAGCTGGATTGTGCAAAAGGTAAAACATTGTTACTAATGAGTATTACCGCCTTTGGCATTTAATATACTAGATCTGGCAATACAAGACATACAGTATTCAAGAGCCTAATTTTCACTTGACAGATTTACATCCATAAGGATTTCATTAGTATTAAACTGAATTAACTGAACTAAATTACATATGTTTATTTATAAAGACGCACACAGTTAGATCTTGTCGCACAGGATTGTAGAAGATATTTGTACTTTACCTGGAAGTTTAATATCTCCAATTCGGATAATGTGAGGCCAGTGCTGAAGTGTCTTAGCAAAAAAAGGATTTGTCACCCCTAGAATGACAGATGGGCTAGAAAAATAATGACAATGTTTAAAATATGACAGTAAGAGCTTCTGTCTTAATGAATACAAAAGGTCAACTTTAATTCTTAACTTAAAATTATTTTCTTTTTGTATTTAAGACTTACATTTTAAGTTGCACGTAAAAGCACAGACTGTTTGTATCAAAGTTTTTGAATTTTAGAAAATAGCAAGACGAATATATCTTAAAGTCCAAACGGTAGTGGAGAATAAAAGTAGCATCTTCTGCTTAGACTCTTGGCTAAGTTCTACCTATTTGCAATGATGAGAACAGGGTATTATCTGATTTATTATCTGTTTGTGGTTTGGGTTTTTGGTTTGGTTCTTTTGTTTTGGGGTTTTTTTGTTTGTTTGTTTGTTTGTTTTTTAATTAAATGAGCAGTAATCTGACCCATATTTGAAAGACAAGTTGCTATATTTCAAGGCCTGATCATAACAAACTCCCAGTACTTGAATGTGCATGTCAACGTGACTGCTGTTTGTATGAGAATTCTCAGTAGAGCTACTGCTCAGATGACATTAAGAAAAAGAGACACTTAATATCTGTCGTGGTTTAGCCCCAGTCAGCAACTAAGCCCCACACAGCCGCTTGCTCACTCCCCCCACCCCAGCGGGACCAGGGAGAGAATCGGAAGAGCAAAAGTAAGAAAACTCATGGGTTGAGATAAGAACAGTTTAATAATTAAAATAAAATAGTAATAGTAGTAATGGTAATGATAACTGATTATGATATAATAATAATAATGATAGTATAATAAAAAAAGAAAATAATGAGAGAGAGAAATGAAACCCAGGGGAAGAAGAAAAA
Source organism: Morus bassanus (assembly GCA_031468815.1). Lineage (NCBI taxonomy): Eukaryota > Metazoa > Chordata > Aves > Suliformes > Sulidae > Morus > Morus bassanus. The sequence goes on along the minus strand of CM062580.1, from coordinate 14,738,005 downwards.
GAAAAAAAAACAAACCCACAAGTGCTGCAACCACTCACCACCCACTAACCGACACCGCCAGTCCCCGAGCCACAATCGCTGCCCTCCCCGGCCAACCACCCCAGTTAATATACTGGGCATGACGTCACATGATATGGAATATCCCTTTGGCCAGTTTGGATCAGCTGTCCTGGCTGTGCCCCCTCCCCTCCCGGCTTCTTGTGCACCTGGCAGAGCATGGGAAGCTGGAAAAGCCCTTGACTAGTGTAAGCACTACCTAGCAACAACTAAAACATCAGTGTGCTATCAACATTATTTCCATACTAAGTCCAAAACACAGCACTGTACCAGCTACAGTGAAGAAAATTAACTCTATCCCAGCTAAAACCATGACAATATCCTACTTCCTTTCCAACACTTTAGCGTTCTTTGTTTAAAAAGCAGTTATCAAGTGATGAAATACAAGCACATTAATAGCATTGTGCCCAAGCTCACAACCTGTCAGATTTTTCTGTCTACTCTGTGCTTAGAATCTGGCTTCAAGTATGCATAGGGGCACCCAGAAAACAAGAGGCACTAAGAGCATAGGGCTGCTGCTACACCATAGGGCTGCAGAATTCGGGATTTATAGCGCTAATGTGATGAAATATCAACATATTTTTCAGTATAGCGGCTGCCATCCATTTTACAGGCAAATGTTAGCTAAGGAGAAAGTATAACTGCAAGCCTCACTGAACTGCCATATTAAAAATAGGTTATCATAATTTCTTCAGATTGATTTTAAAAATCCCAAATTTTAACGCTTTCTGGACACCATCCTTAAGTTTCCTGTTTCTCAAGGCAAGGGGAAGAGAACAACAACAAGTAATCATTCTTTAGATGTTTAGTCAATTCTGCCAGCTATATCATGATCGCAACTGGGCATCAATTTCTATGTTAACCTACAAACATTTCTGACTTCATTCCTCCCTCCACTTCCTAATTATAACTATATTTATATATATAAAAAGTTATTAGGCATTCACAGATAGGACAAAAATCTGATCACGCAGCTCTATAGCCTAATATAATGTCTGGGCTATGGAAACAGCAACTTTCATCTCTCCATCCACCTTAGAAGGAGCAGCACCAAATTTTAACAGTTTCTCAGAAGTCTTTTCTTGCATGTCCCTGACTCAACCTTCACCAGAGAAATCACCAAGCCCTACTGCTGTTGAATCATGTTCACCTGAAAACATTTTATTCCAGATACTATGTATTTTTCCCTACTCATTTGAATTCAGTTTCATTATTTTTTGCTGTTTCTATAATCCTGTTAAACTCATTTGCATTATTGATTTCAATCCATTGGGATTTGCAAATATTGTTCATGATACTTCAGTGTTATCATACATGATTTACAGTCTCTCTTTCAAGACAATGATAAAGACCACTGTCCATAAAAAGGTCTCAACAGATTCCTTTGTTGTAGTCCGAAAAAAATCAACTTACAATGTTTCATCTTCTGCTCTTTTCATGGTCATGTCATAAGAATCAACATAAGAAACGAACTGAGCCTCAAAAGCACCCAAACAATAGGCACTCTCCTTCTCCCCAAGAATGACTCAAGTCTAGCCTAACTTAACACAACTATTAAATCTTCTCATGCCTATTTTGTGGGAACCAAAAAGCAAGGTTCACACACAATTGGTTTGCACCAATGTACGCAAACTGACATTCTTTTACTAACTGGAGGGTTAAAGACCCAGGGTTAAAGTCAAGGAAGGTTTTCATTTACACACACACAAAACCCCATAATTCTCCAGGTCAAGGTAAACAGGTAGCAAATCATGAGGAATCTTGTTTCACTGCTACTGGTGATAGAACAGCAAGACTTGGTAAGCTACTTGGTCACTTTTAGGAGCCTAAATCTATCATATTTATCAGAATCAATTCTGATTTTAAACCACTTATTTCTGAAAAGGGATGATAAATGAAAACGTCAGGATGAAAAATACCCCATGCTCCCCTCTTGTTAAAGGTAATAAAATACAAAGAATCTGTATCATTTGGATTCTTCCCCTTCTTAGAGCCACTGCTTTAAAAGCCTATTTCCAATCTTTCTGATTTTTTTGTTTTCCATAAGAAAGAGCAATTCTTGCTCTATTTCAAATACTAACATACGTACTGAACAACCTTTCTATTTTGCTACAGGGGAGCAGATGTAATTTTTAAACATGGGTTACTGAAGTTTAACCAAATTCTTCATGGAATTATTTTTAGAAATTGAATTACATACTGCATAACCATTCCCATGGAATACAATCTGAAACATAATGCCTATGTTTGTATGTTTTTCCACTGCTGTATCTCTGGCAATGCTTTCGTTGAGAGGAAAAATACAGTGAAAAACCAACAAAACAAACAAAAAAACCCAACACAACTACCACTGCCTGTTCAGACATTAGAAAAATATTGTTTATACAAAGATCAGTGAATCAAACACATGCACTCCATTCCCAAATCAAGTTGCATTTAAGTAACATAATCAGAAATATAGGAGGTGTATGCTCTCAAAATAAGACTAGTATTAAAAAAAGTGTGAAAGTGTGTCCTTAAAGCAGTTTCACACAGAATTGTTTTTGTAGACTCATACTCTTAAAAAAAAGAGAATCTTAACTTCTGAATTATTTACAATGTTTTTCTAACAAATTTAGTGAACAGATATTTACTTTTTAAATTAATGTCTCAAATAGGACACCGACTGGATTAACTTTACAAACAGCTGTATGGATGTTGAATTCTAGAGGTCACTTTGTTTAGTAATTACTAAAAAAATAAAAACACTTATAGAACAATTTCCCAGGGAGCTATTATGGAATTCGTGTTGCATAGACAAACCCTTACAGAAAAGCAAAACTTTTCTTGCTTTCATATTTGCAGTTTTACTTATTCTGTACACAAGTATCGTATGAAGCTCAAATGTATTTAATTATGACATTGTTTCATAACTTCTTTATCCTATCTAACTGGAGTGAAAACTTAAAACAGCTAATTACTGCACTCTCTAAGATAAATCTTATTTATAAAGAAGTCTAAATGTATTCTCTAATGATAGAAATTCAGACAGTTAAGCAGTATCTTAAAACAAACGTATGGTTATGAGTGGCTTTGAGCCACACCCTCACAACAAAACTTGATTTACTTACGGGGCTTGTGTGCGAGTTGTATATTCTTTGAATTCACTGTCATGTATGGTAAAGTATGGCCTGAAATCACTGCAGTACTTTAACGGTGAAATGCAACTGCAAGGTAGAAAGAGGATAAGCTTGTTGTATGCATACAGTGCAAAATTTCATGAAAAAACCCAAACAAATCTGAAGTTTGTAATGCTTTGTTATATTCAGATCAAATGAAGTTGCGCTCAGCTGCAATCTACAATGACTCACTTCGTCATTACTTAGGAAGCTCCACTACATTTACCTAACAAGTGCCAAGACGGTTTCTGAAGATTCCGATGGTGATGGTGCCATCACGACAAGCGGTTCTCCTAACAGTACTAGTTCCCAAAGCATCTGAATGTGAAAGAACACTGGACAGAAACACCTAAACACAGATTGAGGTATTTTAATACACTTAACATAACCAGAAGAAACCTGTATTTGATTAAGAACTGGATAAAAACAAAGTTTGCCATAGTATTTAAGTCATATGGAAAACAAAATACTCTTGTAAAACAGAACATTTAATGAACTTGCTTATTTATTGCAGTTTCAGCCTGCATGTTGTCTGAATTGTTTTTAGCCAGCTTTACAGAAAAAGAATATCAAAACCAATACTGATACATGTTAGCTTGCAAGCTGTGAGATGTATGTTGTGGAACCATCATAAATCTTTGACTTGTGGAAATTCACAACTAGGAATAAATCAGTCCAAACTCCTACCTGAAAAGATCTACTTCATGAACAGTTGGTAAAGCCATGGAGATCTGAGCATCTGCCTAAAAGACACCGCAATGCTTGTTTTTTAGTCATCAGAATACCTAGGTTTAAATGAAATAGTTGCCCTTAAATGCTTACAGACAGTAGATGGTATATACCCTAATTATTTACCACTACTGTACTACTGCAGTATGTACTACATTATCTCCACAAGGAACTATTTTGTGTGCTAAAAGCAAGATTTCCCCCAACACACACACCACTTACAGGCATGCAACTTTCAGTCCAGAAAAGATATGAAATACTGAAGCTGTTTTAAACAAGTCACACAGCACATGAAGGCACAAACAGATTTGTTTTATACCCATCTTCTATGGCTAATGATTGTGAATTCAGTTTTCATCCATAAGAAAAACCAGGTTAGTATAGTTTCACTCATTAAAAGCATGTTCAAGTTCAGTAATTTTGTCAGCCAACTATCCTCTTCCAGGAGATGGACATCCCTCTTCTAAACTACTTGGGATAACTGGGTTAGAATACCTTTTCTATGAAGAATCCAACTCTAGACTCCTCCACTCAAAGTTTCAAAGACTGTGGATTTCATTATTATCAAAGTATATGAGGATTTGCTACCAATCTTTTATGAAGAAGTTTAAAGTAAAAGAATGAAGGCAGATATTTAGCTTTGTCTTGGGGTTATACACAACAGAAGTATCTAATCTCTACCTGGTGCGTATTCTGTACTATTGGCGTTGTTCCAGGCTTGTCACGATATGTTGGAATCCGCAACTTGGAAAGAAAAAGAAATTATTTTTTTCCTTGTATCAAATTCAGCAGAGAATTAAAATGCTGACTTACAGGCAGGATGTAACATTTAAAGAGGCTACACTACAGTATGATGCTTGATTTACTTAACATCCACATAACAATGAATACAGAGCTGAAGACTACATCTGATTGCTACAGGAATCAATATGCTATTCCTTGCTAAAGGAATCAAGTACCACTATGTAGTACTACATTGCAAATTGCATACTAGAATATGAAAATTATACTTCAGTTAAAAAAGACTACTGATAACATCAGTCACTACTATTACAATAGTTTCAATTAAAATACGTTTAAATGTTGGAGAGAATGATTTGAAATAAGGTTATGGAGTTTTAAGGTAGTACAGAATTACTTTTAGAAGAAATCCTCTCCAAAAACATCAGACATCCTGGTGGGTATGAGGCAGAATCCAAATAGGCTGAACAACATATATTTTTCTGACCTCACAGTCTGCATGTATGAGTCTTGAGTACCACAGATTTCATCATATTGGATTGGAAGCTGGTGTGCCCAAATGGATGTAATTTATACACAACAATTAAAACTGACTGCTCAAGCAGAGTAGAAAAAAAACAAAAACAAAAACAAACAAACAAAAACAAAACAGGGACAATATCAGTGAAGAGGGTAATTATGGCTTTACTTAGTTTAGGAACACAATTTCAACTCTCATGGATAAGAATTACTGATGAGATAAATGCAGGCAATACCCAAACAAGACCCATCTGTCACTCATCATTATCATCCAGTATCCAGAACACTGCTTTATTAAATTTGTGCTTTCAGAACAGCTTCAGAAACTTCTCCTTCCTCTCCCTGGTGATGTACATGCGTCTAGCCATAAACTTGAGAGTACCTGCTAAGAATGTACTTCTGACTGTAACCTCTGGATCCATCAAATCCATTTAATTGCATTTCATATGAACATGCTATGGCTCCCAGAGGCACAGTTCTTAGCCACCATTTAACCTCTACAGTTCCTCCCCATGCACTAGATACAACTTCTTTAATAGCTTTCTTCACATATATTTCACTTTCAATGAAAATTATCCACAGAGCAAGAAATTAATTTCTGGTATGTTAGCCAGAAAAGATTTTTACTTGTCAAACTTCAGACACAAGAATGATTTTCATCAATATATTTAATTTGCTTGACTGGAACTTAATTCTCAGTATTTTGAAGTGTTACTTAATGTTTGATTTGCCAAATATAATAAGCATTAAAGTCTCCTAGAATGCATATTCCAGAAGGCTAATATAGACACTGCAATTAGTAGCTGTATTGAAACATCACTTTTTAATATCTACAAAAATTACATGTTAACCTATGCACCATAAAAGATCCTCCCCTCCTCCTCCCAGTCCAGGAACCTGATCAAGATCTCCCAACCTTCACTCTGAGTGGAGTGTTCTGAAGTATGAGACTATTCCTGTTCTGAACTAGGAGACACTGAAAACAAGGCAGAATACAGTGAGTACCTATAAAGTAAACAGAGGGGAAAACACCCTCAGAGAAAAATAAGTGCAGGAGTATTTACCTTCATTATAATACCCATAATAGGCAAATGCAGTATTTTCCCTGGAATTGGTGGTGGCCAACGATCAATATCGCTACAAACTTAATGAAAAAAAAAAGTATAAATTATAATTAGTTTATATATCCTATAACCCATGATATTTTAGTCAGCTTTGTGGACACCTCGATTTTAAATTAGTGATGATAATCCACAACAGTTCTACTTAGCTCTTGATCACTCTAAGCTCTAAAGACATTTTACAGCTTTTTTGACATTCTTGATGTATTATTTCATTAGAACTATAAAGTTTCTTTTGAAGAAAACAGTATCCTCTTGTCTTCCATTTTTTGTAGCAACTAGACTCCCAATTAGTTGAAGAAATGTTATATAAGAAACAATGAAAGTACATATTAAGAAACTTTGAAAAGAACACACACATTTATGTACATAACTACTTGTGTTTAGCTGTTCTACAGCAGCTAAGGAAAAAGTTAGCTTTCTAGCTTGGCTAGAAAGTTTTTCAGCATTTTGTTGTAAACAATTATGAATATCATTACTAATTCTAATAGTTTCTGCAGAGCTTATTTTGTTCATAATACAACCTGTCAAAAAACCTATTTACCTAAAGGTGATTAAAAATACAATTCCTTCATCAAAATGGCTTCCACAAATTGCTGCTCAGTGAAAGCACAAAACCACGAACGTTATATAGGGAAGACACAGTACGAAGAACACAGCACTTCTAGGCAAAGAGCAAATAACTTTCCCATTTGGCCCTCTCTGGCTCTTAAAGTTCTACATTAAGGCTGAGGCACCTGTTATCAGTGCTGCTCTGTCGCTTTTTCCTTTTGGTCAAAAAACAAAACCAAAACCAAAAACAAACAAACAAAACCCCATGCAAGATGACATTTGTACAGTTGCTTAACAGAAGCTGTCAGAATGCCCAAAAGGACTCAGTTTGTGAAGAGCGCAAACTAAGGATTGCCATCAGCTACTTGTGCTGAACAGCTGGTCCTGAAACATACAACAAAACCCTAGAAGGTTTTTAGGGGGAAGGTTTAACTCTCCCAGTGAGGATCAAAAATTAGATTAGCTCTGGTCAATGACCTAGAAATCAAGCTAGTTTGCCGAAGTTTCAACCCTCTAACCTGTAAGAAGACAGAAACGCAAACTAGAAAGTGACAGCGTTGTTTGTTAATATCACATACTTCTGTTGGAGAAATATAGGAGCTCTTCCAGAACAACATAATAGTTCCACTACCTGCTTCCAGGAAAGCTTCACTTTTTTCAAAATATTCTGGTGCTATTTGCTTAAGCATGGTGCGAAAGAGATGGACATAAGGTAGTTTGCTGATGAGGACCAGCGACTGGAATAAAGAGTAACAAAACAAAAATATAATTTTAAGTTAAACCTTTCCCTCAGTTCTATTGCAGTTCTACTGGCTACCCTCTGAGAGCGTCAGGTGTGATTTTTCCCACAGATGCAAGCCAACCACACATTTGACTACAGGCAGGTGCAAGGAAACAAATCCCAGAAGTTCCCAACTTGTTGTTTTTCAACACACAAAAAATTCTACTCTTGACAATGCAGCTGGAACACAGCACAGCTGATGTAAAATTAGACCAATTTACTATAAATCAACAAAGAATTTAGTTAAGAGAGCAAGATACTCTTCCTGCTCCTCTGAGGTCACTGAGAAGTAATTAATTTCCAAATTATTATTCTCCTAAAAGAACTGAAATTACCTTCTGAAAATAGCCTCTTTTTAATGATTTGTCTCGAACTTGTCTGAAATATACATAGCCATAGTAGTATGCTGGATCTTTCTGCAAAAGCAAGGAAAGAATTCAATGCAACAACCTGATACCATCCTTCTTTCTGAAGCATTCAATATGCATTTTAAAAAATTCATTTCGCTGCAAGCTCCAAAGTTGATTAGATGCAATAAACTAGAAGGATTACTCTGTTTATTGGCATTTTTTTTAATAAGTACTTCAAAGAGAAAACACCAGTGTGTGGAAACAGCTGTGCTTTCTGGCTTTACTATTTTTATGTCTACATTCCCCTGACACACCATGAAAGCAAAAATAGAATTAATTTCCTGAGGAATAAATCAAGACTCATAATTTTACAAAGTACCACTAAAAAGATTTTAGCAGTTAAAAAACTTAAAGCCCTGACTTGAAAAGGTAAAAACTAGTCTTTCAAAGTGTCAGTTTTATAAGATTCCTGGAGTATTAAGGAAGCATGCTCTCACATTTCAAAGATAAAACATCAGCTTCATCCTTCCTACAAACAGGAATTCAAGTATTTGCCACATAAACAGAACTAAATTGAGTTTGAGAATCAGACTCCCACTAGCATAAAGGCCTCAATATTCCAAAAGGACTTGGTGAGAACAACTTTTTGGCCACTACCTCTTTTAGATATCTGCTCCGTCTTCAAAAAATGAAGGGTGGAAACAGAGAGACACATCTCAACTTCTCTTTTTTTTTTTTTTAAGTTATAAAGCACTTCAGATTTCCAGTAAGGTAATGGATTTTACAATTTGATCTACAGGTTTCTAGTCAGTAATAAAATAGGTCTGATCTTCAATTTAATTCCTTGCAGTTCCAAACCAGTGTTAAAAGAAACTTAAACAATAGTTAACAGAACTAATTATTAGTTAATTATTACGATAATGACATGATAACAAAAATCATTTGCTGAGCTTTGTCTTTCAGGACATCCAGTTCAGAGATTTTGTTTTTCAAGCATTAAATTTAACTGCGAAGACCCATAAATTAACATTACTCAGAAGAAATTAACTTCACTTTTTTCTTATTTCCAACCTTTAAGTAAACTGGCAGATCTCTATCCAATTGGTCCAGAAAACACAATGAGACCTTCCTTCCAGAAGACCGTCGAAATCTAAAACAAAACTGTGTGTCCCCAAGACAACCTACGTAGCAGGAAGAGATAAACAACAAATAGACAATATTCTGAGTTTGAGCCTTGTTTAACATGAGGACTTGTCTACAGCCAAAAAGGTAAAAAAGTTTTGATTCATTCATCTTGCACTGCTATTGTGCCCTGCTATTGCAACCATTTATATATTTATATTTTCATAAGTGAACAATTTGGTATCTTTGGCAATAATAAGTAGCCTACCTTCGACAAGAAAAAAAGTCACTCTGCCTCACAGTGAGTTTATTAGACTGTCATGTCCTTAAACAGCTCTACTAATGGCTGTCCTCCTACTGTTATTACACATTTTATTGGTCTGCCTGTATAGTTCCAATTATCTTAACATGTCATTTCCCATCAGTTGACTGACTACAGTTAATCATTTTTTGACACCAAGCAGTTAATACAGAAGTCACACCATAAGAGTCTATTATGCTGATCTCTTATAACTCCACATGCAGACCTAGGACTCAGTATTTTTGAGAGTTGCAGAACTAACTGCAGAAAACAGACTGAAACTGAGTATTACTTCCCAGTAATACTCCCAAGGAGCGAAGTTTCCCTTCATTTCTATCAAAAATAATTTCTGAAAGAAAAATGTACCTAATTATATTGACTATTTGCAGTCTGAAAATAAGTTTTGGCAAAGTTTATATCAGATATCAAAGAATCTTTCTCCAGGTGGAACATGAGAACTGAAGTATCAGAACTTGTATCACTGATACTCTCACAGCTGTGTTCTTGCCATTACAAATGTTGCCTGCTGTTAAAAGAGTAGAAGGTCCAAAAAACCTTTAGTTCAAGTAGAAGCTATTTAAGCTGAACAGAATGTACTGTTCATGGGAACAGTGATAAGGGGGACTGCTAGAACCTTAAGAACACGCATGTACATCACTCACTCTAGCGAACCTGTAAAAAAAAGAGCCCCTTTGGAATGCACTGTTATTAATATGAACATAATCAATTAAAAGACAACCTCCTGAGCATTGCCAACCTGTGGTAAGCAGACTATCTTCACCGTAACAATGTAAAGGTTCACGTAAGTGACTATAAAAACCAATCTACTATTAAACTTATAGCTACTATTACAGCAGTAAGTTTCCAGCTGGCAAAGCACACCTGCTTCTCCATAGTGAATCTAACTTCTTCATTATCATGCTTTGTTCTTACATCTTTTGGACGTAATTTGCAAAGACCTCCAGGAAAAAAAAAATCATGAAGTCACTACTGATGATCTGAACTCTTCAGAGCTGTCCTGTCTTACATCAGCCAGTGCTGACTGACTAACCAGTAAGGCAGAGCTCCATTCTCCAGATAACTGTTCTTCAGACATAAAAGCTCAATTTCATCTTCTTCTCTTTCGGCCACATACATAATGCTACAGCAACCACAGACAGCTCAAACCCTCAGTCAAATTCACTGGCTGGGCAACTGGCAGTGTGGATTAATACTGGCATGTTCAGAGCATTCAGGTCTGAGTCTTAGAACCCCCTTGCAGTTGCAGCAGGAAACCCACAATGCACCAAGACAAAAGCAACAGTAGGAAAATGCTGTATGATGGGATAACCATCCAATTCAAACAGGTAACAAAAGCAAGTGCTTAGCAATATGGATCCAATCATAACAAGAAAAACCACAGCATATGCCAATAACAAAGCACTAAATATTTGCTCCAAGTTTTCATAGCTAGTTCCCTTCATCCAAAAGAAAAAAAGAAGACCTAAAAGTAAAATATCCTTAATCATTAATATGTTGAAATGTCATTCAGAATATGATGGCTTCTTATGTAACGAGCTATTCCGGTATGCAGAATTTGAGAAGATTGGGAAGTGTCTATTCTTTCTTCAACTATCCAGGCAAAAAAGGCAAAAGCATTATTTTAAAGATAATTGTACTAGGAAACTTAGCTTAAAAAACACAAAAAGTGTCATTATCTAGTACCTGATAAAATCATTCCCCCCCCCCCGCAAATTCATAGCTGCTACAAGTCCTAGAATGACACCTACTCGCAAAAGAAAAAAAAAAAAGTGGAATTCGTCTTTTGCGCCATGAAAACCTAGGAAAGACTGATCAAATTTAACTGCCAGCTAATAACTTCCTTCACTGCTATATTACACAAAGCTTTTCTTTTTATATTATGGCCTACAATGAAAAAATAAATCATAACAGATAGCATACACTCTCAGCTAATTTATAGAATGCAGGTTTTACATCAGTAATCCCTCTACATCATTTGTAACTTCAGCCTACCAAGCATGATCAAGAACCTTAATGGGGACATTATAAAAGGCAAAAAGGTGGGTTTTTTTTCCTTCTGAAAGTAAACCCTCCTTACGTATACCTATTCCACCCAAAATAACTTTATTACCACTCTTATTTGAAGAAAAAAAATTTAAGAAAACCAGCCTTTGCTCCTAACGCATTATTTTGTACCTTCAATACACCTTTGATGGTTGGACAGATTTATAACCATTAACCATGAAAGTAATAAGAAGATACAGTGAACTCATCTTCTCTTTCAATAATAGGAAGAAGCACTTCCTCGCTTTACATACAGGATATCAAGAACAGAGAAAATATCTTAATTTTAATGACATTAAGACAAAGGGGAAAAATTAGCCAAGATATTTTGTAAAATTATGTAAGAGAGCGCTCACACACACGTTAAAAGCACACATCTGCAACCCTCCCATATCAGAGCTGTTACGCTGCAAAGCAACAAAAAGCACAGAGTAAGAGCAGTTATAGGGGCCAAGTCTGTTACTACAGGTTTTGACTTTTGTAAAGAAACAAATGTGAAAGGAAGTGTCTGTACGTCTGCCATATCTTTTTTGCAGGTGGTCCAAGTCATCAGCCACATGCCTCCAATTTCTCTTTGGCAGCAGAACAGTAGACGTTTAGATTAAAGAAGAATTTAGTAAGCAGGACCACACACAGCAACAGAGTCATCAAGAACACAGAATATAAAAGATACCCTAGGTTTTCCCTTCACAACCGTTCTTTCTAAATGCTTTTGAATTTAAAAGTCATTTTCATTGTTATGAATTTAGAAAATACACAATTACTCCTTTATGAGAAGATGGTTCCATATCCCTTCCATTTGCTTTATTAAATCCTTCAAATTCTGTGCCAACACTTCTCTACACTGACAATATTATTATTTTGTTTAAAAGTGAGATTAAGATGTTCATTCTTCTCTTGCAAAGTATTCTGAAACATGTGCATGTGTGTCATCCGGAAGGTCTTACACATTCACATTCCTGATATTTCCTTTACATAAAGAGTTCTCCAACCTTACTGCAATAAAGACAATTACTGTTTTATATTTAGCCTGATTTGCAACTTATATGAATATCTTAATAGTACGACACAGGTAAGTATTTAATCTAAAACCATGAATTTATACTGTCAAATCCTATCTTTTTTAACATAGCTTAGTCCAACAGCAGACAACTACAGAGTTAAGGAAGCACTCACCTGAATTAGAATCTGGAAAAGACAAATAACAAATATTGGTTTTCTACAGGGTAGGAAAAAGAAAAGAGAGCCGTTATATTTCCTGAAATTACCAAACTAAAAACAAATTACGTACTTACACAGCAACCATGGCTTACCTCTTTATCTGTGAGTTTTGAATGTGGAGGATATATTACCTACAGGAAAAAAGTATTATTTTATTTGAAAATAAACTGGATATAAGCAGTAAGTGTCTATTAAATACTTTTTGTGTTTAAATGCAACCCTCAAATACCTGCCTAGCCTTAGGCTATTTTCAATGGTAAGCTATTATTATGTCTCTGTTCTTATTTCTCATATGCTTTTAAGCTAACTTGATCACCCATCTTTACCAGGTATTTTGGATGACAGTTGGAGACCATGGATACATTAAAAAATTCAGAATACTTGAGGATTTTGGTGCAACAGGTCTCAAAAGAGAGCAAAACTATGCCCTTTAGATTTAACTTGTACATACAAAATGCAGTAGATGATTCCATAGAAAACCAACAACACATTATTGTCTGAAATCTTTTGCAATGGATAGTTAGGTGAGAGTAATCAAAATTCAATCACAAAACACCCTCTATATTAGTACTAACTCTTGGAGGAGTTAGTATTGGTCCCAAATGAGAGCCGAGAACTGTGAAAGCTCAAGGAATACACTCAAAGCGCCACGACTTTTGTACTGTCAGAAAAAAAAGTGCATTAATATGTTTTTACAATGCAGAAATCAAAAACGATGCAACACAATGTAAGATATGGAAGCACCATCATTTAAAAAAACCTAGATGTAAAAAAAACAAAATCAGTGATTATGCAAGAAAGTGAGAAAAAAACATACAGGAAAGATTTCAGCTAAGAAGTTCCTCAAAACTACTGAAATGGGTGACTAGCTTGTAAGCAAAGAAAATTCAAAATAAATTCAAAGATTATGTTTCAAAGAAGGTTTCAGCACTTTCAGAGATGGGAACTCCTCTGAAAACAGAAGTTCAATGCAACAACACTAACCTAGTCTAGAGTGCTCATATTACCATACCGCTAATATCCAGTTATCTAATTTAATCTCGTTCAACAAAATTTAAGTAAATACATCTCCTAATAATATAACGCTATCCTACTCTACAGAAAACAACAAATATATCCACTGGCTGGTCTCTGACTAAGCAGGCTTTCTGTCCCCTGGCCGTAAAATCCCTTATTCATTTCTTTTTCTCCCTCAGCCCTCTATCCAATGATGTCCAGGCATACAACGTACTATTAGTATAACTAAAGCTAAAAGTAGACATATGGGTGGAACACCTGCATCCTGCATTTAGTAAACCTAGCATCATCTTTTTTCAATCTCTTCACATTTTGCTATGCTATCTCATGCTAAACAATGCGTTAAAACATAGCTTTTTCAGCAGTTGAATGATGCTGCAATGATCTGCATCTAGCCAGATGACTGGAGTACAGACCAGACTTGAATCCATACTCCTTTTCCTCGCTAGCTGGTGTATCTTCCCAGAAGTCAAAGGACGAGGAGTAAAACCAGTTGTAACTGTTAGGTCTATCCTGTCACATCTGCCCAGCCTTTCTGACCTGCAGGGGTGGCCAGGTCAGAACGACGTGGTGATAATGAAAGCAAGCACAGCCCAGGTGAAGTTTTACCAGATTTCACAAAGTTCTGAACAACCTCACTAAAGAAATCCAAACTGAAGAGTATGAACACCATTCCTGGGAGCTACTGCTATGCCTGCTGTTTATCACCAGAAGGTGGTAAAGATGAAGCTGCCTATCAAAGCGCAAAAGGGGAAAAGACAAGACTGCAAGATAGACACAAAGAAGCAGAATTAGTGAGGACCATCACTTATAGTTTCTAAATGTTTGCCTCCATAATCTAAATGTCCTTTATGTTTATTTTATTTCCCCCCAGAATTAATAATCTAACTTGCTGGACAGGAAACAAAACAAAAAAACCCTTATTTGTAGGTGAAAGAAAATTAACTTGAAAAGCATGGCTATTGGAGAAAATGTAATTTTGGTAACTACTTGTGAACTCTTCCCCTCCAACAGTCTCATAAGAACTTTCTTCTAGAATTGCAGATTTGGGCAAGGAGCTGCTTCTTTCTGTCTGAGGAGTTTCCAAGAAAGAAATAAAACATCATCTTTTGTGTGCGTGTGCAACAATGGAAATGCTTGCTTTGCATTTCTGCGTCTTTTAAACTTCTGTACTGTTAAGTAACCTAATTGTTAAGGATTCCAATTGAAACTAAAAGCTAATTATTCTTCCTGCAGTAACCTAACCAAAAAAACCTCAGGCCTTAGCTATGAAAAGATTTTAAGTTTCATTTTATGAGTCTATTCAACTAAAATTAATGGGACCATTAACAGAGTTGTTTGCAGACAGGACAGAGGCTACTCTGTGCTTCCCTCAGCCACCGAGCACATTATCTGTTTAAGTCACAGGTTATAAAGAAATTCTTGTCTTTGTTGCTAACGTCGTCTTATAACATCAAGTGAACATAACTTAGATAATTAGCACAGTATACTGGCTTCTTATTTGCATTTCTATTGCAGCCAACAATGCACATCAAATTAAGTATTTTAAATATTGTAACAGCTAGCTTAGTTGAATTTTAGGCCAGTCTACCATAAATCTATGCTAACACCACTTCAGGGAAAGAAGGGAAAGAAGGGAAAGAAGGGAAAGAAGGGAAAGAAGGGAAAGAAGGGAAAGAAGGGAAAGAAGGGAAAGAAGGGAAAGACAAGGCATTTTTCCCTGCACACCAACTGCTTGCTGCACAGTCATATGGTCAATATGGTGAAACGGGATGTGAAACCGATCCAGAAGATCTTTGTTCTTTCCAGTTTATTTTTCAGCCCAATCGGTTCCCTAATGCAGTTCCACACACAATTTCATAGGTGTTTGCCTGTTGCACAAAACGGCAAAGAGCAGCAGGGAGTTAAAAAAAACCCCTGCAGTTTGTGGCGGCGTCACTAACGCATGGTCACAGTTTGACATTCATTCAATGGTGCAAGGAAAATGCTCCAAACATTTAGATAATTAATGTGCACACCTTCGCGATCTGGAGAAAATTGTTAGGTAGGAAGACTACTTGCATCCACACCATTATTGTACTCCTTTAAAACCTTTACCATCTAGGTGCCATGGAAATTAGCGCGGCTCGTACATAAAGCAAGCTGACGATGCATTTAACGCAACTCCCGGCACGAGATGAAAACGGCTCACAACGGCACCCCGACGTGACAGCCGGCACAAGGAAAAGAGTCGCTCGGAAACAATTCAGCTCGCCGCGCGCTCCGCGGCAGCCGTGGCTGGCAAAGGCTCCCCCACGCCACGCTCCCTCCCCCGCTCCCTCCGCCGCCGGCCGGGATTTCGCACAATCGCGCTTCCCCCGCCGCCCCGCGACGGCGGCACCAGAGGAAGTGCCCGATTCCGGCGGGGCCCCGCCGCAGCGCCGCCCGCCCCGGGGCGGGGTGCGCGCCCCGCGTACCTCCACGGCCTGCCCCAGCTCCAGGTCGAAGCCCACCACGCACACGCAGTGCAGCCAGGCCGAGAAGCGGTCCCAGGGCAGCAGCGACAGCCACCGCTCCGGGCCGTCCGCCTCCGCCAGCGCCAGCACCGCCCCCGCCGCCGCGTCCTCCCCGGCCTCGACGGCGGCGGCGCCGCCCGGGCCCCGCTCCCGCAGCGACATGGCGCTGCCCGGCCCGGCGCCGGCCCCGGCCCGGCCGCGGAGCCACGTGACCGGCAGCGCCCCGCCTCCCCGCGCTCCCTCGGGGGCCGGAGCCGCCCGCAGCGGCAGAGCCCAAGCGCGCGCCGCAGGAGAGGGGGGGCGCGAACGGCCCGAACCATTGCGGCGGCGGGGGGGGGGGGGAGGGGGGCGGACCCGCCACCCCGGGAGCGCCCACGCGCGGGAAACCGACCGTCGTTCTCCCCGGCGCGCCCGCGCACGGCGCGCCCCGCACTCGCATCGCTCCCGAGCTCTGAACATGCAGCGCGGCGGCTTGTCTTGGGGAAGAACGTTATTCCCTTTTATCGGGGGGGGGGGGCTTGAGGCGGAGCAACCGTGCCCTAGAGGGCGACTCCCGACTTCGCCGGTGCCGCGGGGGGCGCCTCTGCAGGCAACGTGCCGTCGGCAAACAATCACAATTCTCTTTCCCTGTTTGGGGTGTCAGCGAACAGCATCTGCACGAGGTTATCGCTGAGTAATTAACAGGCACGTCCTACACAACACTGAGCATCAGTCAGGAGTCAGAGGGAAACGCCGCACAGGCTGGCGGCTGGGCAGCTTTACCCTCGGCTGCCAGAAAATTGGAATAACACAAGCAAAAGCATCCTAATCTCTTAAAATCTATTTTAGTGTCTTTGCCAAAAGCCCAGCTCTTCATTTAATAATGTAAGAGCTTTCGCATATTCTTTTAGCACAGTCCATGTCCCATTTATATTCCAGCAGGAAACATTTGGTGGAGTTGAAAGTGCTAAATTGCTACTTTATTAAACAAAACAAAAAAATCACCACTACCGCTCCCCTCCTAACCTGTAATTCTCATTATTTAGTTATTCACACTAGACGTCTGGGTGACTGCTACCAGAGCAGCTTCAACCGCAGTAGATGCAGACAGGCTGGTTTCCTGAATTACTACATGCCATTTTTTCCCCAATAAAAGTTGCAAATATTAAAACCAAGATCCCACATCTATACATACTTAATAGAATGTTTACGGCTCTTTAGATGCACTGTTTCCTTAAGATCCATTAACAACATTTGTTTATCCATCAAAACCAAACTGTCAGAAATGAAAGGATGCTTTGATCATTATAGTAATTTCCTAGACAAAGGAGGAACAAATATGTAACTCACACAAAATTATAATACACTAAATTATCATTGTAATAATTTAAGATACAGCAGCCTTCAGTTATCATAAACCATTAGTGGCAAGGTGAATTTTAGATATAAACTAAGATATGAATGGAGCTGTGTAGCGTGCAACGGGAGCAGCTGTATAGGAAGGCTCCTTGCTGTCTCCAGTTGCTTCAGGTATTTTACCATGATGCCACATAAGGCTCACGAACTTTTCCAATAGTTAACTCCTGAGTTCTGTAAGACATTACTATCCAAAATAAGACATGACAAAGACTTAGCTTCATCAGGTTAAACTCAGAGCAATGATTCTGCAGTGGTATTTCATTTGCTGTTTCCGTTTAAGAGCTGAAACAGGGCCTGGCCAAAAGCTTTTATCACTTGGTTTAAGAAAAGGTATCATCTCACAGCTTCTTACAAGCCTTCCCTTGTTCATCTTTTTATACTTTCCCTTGTTTACATTCTTGCTACCATGGGCAGAACAGAATTTTAGCTATTACTATCATGCATTCCCTTCTAGTTTTTGCTGGCCTCTATTTGTAAGTTTTCATGGGACTAAAAAGTATAAATATATACAAGTAAAATAAGAAGAATAAAGTACATAGTAAGACTGATACTTTCTGCTCTTTTTGTTAAACAAACAATAACCAATAACTTAATTCTACCTGATGCTTAACAGAACTAATCTTTTGGAAGGAGAAAGTTTAGAGAATAGTGACACTATCTTTGAGCAAGAAGTCACTGAAAAAGACCGGATTCTCACCTACTGGAGATGTTCCTAATTACCAGGGAAACATTGTTCTGGAAGATTTTCACCTAGCTATTTCAAATGCATTTTAGTTTTGGTAAAATGTGATGATCTTCCTCAGCTGAGAAAGGATGTCAGTTGTTTAAGAATAAAAATATTTCTACATGTATTTTAAGTATTGTAACGTTTCAAACAACTGAGGCAGACTGCTTTCTCCTTCAGGAAGCGTATTGGTGCACGACAAAATACAGACTTCAAAGTTGGTAATCTATTAACTGAGAATGCTTTGCTACAAATTGCAATACAGTCCCGTGAATTAGTAGGGCTCTGCATATGGAATTTGCCCTTACAAAGCCCTATGAGCTCTGTCTTACTTTGCAGAAAGACAGCAATCTGTTCATATAAATATTCAGCAGGGTTTGGACAAGACTATTTTCTGGAAAAAGCATCCCCTGTGATGTCAGTTGCTGGAATAAAAATGAGCACAGGCCTATGTGGGACAGCTGGATTCTGAAGAGGCAAAACTGTTCGGCGTTTGAGCCTATCTTGCTTTCTTTCACCCTCTATCTTTCTCCTACAGCTGCTATCTCTACCCCTCCATCCTGCCTCTCTCAGCAGGATGCTTTCTATCAGGTAGCAGCAAACGTTTTGTTGGCTGCTGGCTGGCCAGTTTCCAACAGCTTCAGTAGGGAGCAGCTGTGCAGACTGTTTATCCCCACTGGGTAACACCAAAGAACTGGATAAACATCTTCTGCTCATCTCACCTGCCCCCTTCCACCCCACCCCCCTTCAGATTTCAATATAAAGCAATACTTCATTTGTATCTGAAAATTAGATCTGGTCTAATAAATGCATTTATTTAAAACAAACAAACAACAGAAATGTCATACTTACTTTTAAAACACTTTTCCTTATTTTTCAGACAGCCACAGAAAACATCAAATATTTCAAAAAGTATCATATTAAGAGAAAAGCAACTAAGAGCTGGTTACATGGTGGCTGTGTTCTACTAAAATGATAAAGCAGTGAGAATGCCAGATATACCAACTTACCTAATTTCATTAGAAATTAAGAAACATCGTATGTAAAATTAGTTATATGTTAGCATAATACTGTATTAATAGTATGCATGTCATGTTATTCTTATTTATATATGCCATATACATATATTACCAATACACTATAAAATATATATTGTATATATAAGTAGATAGGATATAGAGTATATTTATAAATAATGTATTATGTATAATTGTAAAAATATGACATGCATATATTTAATACATAATATAAATTAAATAGTATATTCTATGTATGCTTACTATGTATATTACATTAATATAATTGTCTGTTACGTTAGCAAGATAC
Organism: Morus bassanus; assembly: GCA_031468815.1. Lineage (NCBI taxonomy): Eukaryota > Metazoa > Chordata > Aves > Suliformes > Sulidae > Morus > Morus bassanus. The sequence continues at coordinate 14,718,329 of CM062580.1, read as the reverse complement.
TCATTTGTTTACTGGGTACGAGTATCTTTTAATAAGCTTCATGTAAACTAGAAAGAGGAGCCAGGAAGGGTCTGAACAAAAATGAGATAAATGGAGAATCGACCTGACAACAGAGAATTAAATCAGCTGAGTTGCCGATTCTTTCAAAATTAATGCTGAAAGATAATGCAATTCTTCTTAATATAATCAGCCAGAGAGTTAAAAGATCAAGAACAGAAAATAAGCCTGAAACTAAGTAACAATGACAGTGCTACCTTAAAAAAAAAAGTGTAACCAGCCTTGAATAAATCCAGGGTGATAATTAGCATAAATTTTCTAATCACTGGAGAAATAAGGTTTCGAATGAAGTTTTCCAACAAGAGTAGTGGGGAGTAAAGTCCTAATAAGTTTCGAGTAGCTTGGTGAGTTTACAGAAGGGATTTTGTGTGATCACTGCCACTAAAAGCAGAGGGACTCAGGGGTCAGACTCATATAGACCAGTGTCTGTACACAATCTTTTACAAAGTGGTTTACATACAGTGGTTGAACACTGTGTAGCGAAGCTCATAGTTAAAACTGAAGTGTAAATCAGCTCTTAGATGTATTACAGGCTTCGTGTTATCTGTGATCTTCATTAATCTTGGATAATTTGGCTCTTTTTCAATGCACTCATGAAACCAGCAAATAACCTATTAGCAAATACCTGTTGTTTTCTGGTAATGATCATCATTCTGAGGACACAATCTTGCTCCATTTACCTCTCATGATACACCACCACGGACAGAAACACACTGCTAGAGAACACATTTGTAGAAAGTATACGTACGTATTCAGCAGCTCCTAAACCAAACGGGTATCAAAAATTTCAAATTGGATTGTTGCTGTCTTGACATACCCTGCAACTACACCATTTACACCTGTGACTGTCCAGCCATATGCACAATCACGCATGCACAGAATATTGTGTATTTTACCAAGAATTGCAAACAGAATATTTCAACAAATTGTAGAATCACCACAATGTCACAATAATCTTGCCACTCCTTGTTTAACTAACTTTGTGAGACCACTTTTCCTACTTAAGAAAAAAGTGATTACATTTTCAGTCACTGCAGCTCAAAAGCAACTATAGATTAGCAAATATTGGTCTGAGCCAGTTAGTGTGACATGCCACGCAGCTGGTCTTCCCTCAGTCCTCTAGTGGACACGAAGCGATTGCTGTGAACTACGTTTTTGAAGTGTTAACATTGAAATTGACACATCCATAGCTCCAGGAAAATGAACCTATTGCTCTGAAACAATTCCTTACTTTTTGACAATTCAGCTTGATTCTGAATGTCTCAGAAGCTACTTCTGAGGCAAGTTTGTTTTCCAAAAGATACACCATTAGGATGTAAAGAACAGTTCCAACTTTGCTATACATTTCCATGTTGCTCTATGTAGCAGTAAATACCTTTATAGACTGACATATTTTAAAATTTGGTATGGCTTAAAAGAGTGCAATTATACATAGAATTTGTTGTATTACTGAAAATCAATGAGAAATTGATTTCAGTAAATTGCTGATTAATGAGTGTCAGGGATGAGAACTCAGCAGAAAACTGTGCATCTCCAACTTTCTCCTTACCTGTTTATTCTGTTTTCATTATCAGTTTGCATCTTAATTTTTATACTAGAAACTGAACTTTTGCTATACAGTACGCCTCATTCATTCCAAATGTAACAATCTCTCCTGAGTCAGGATCTTCCACCAAGCAACTAGTTCACACCATCTCCCCACTGACAATCTTAAACTGATGTCTATTAATATTTTGGTGGCCTTTTAGATCATCATTGCACAATACTCAGAAATCTGGCACTGAGTTGCCTGTAATGATGCTCAATGTTTTAATTCTCAAGTCAGTTACAGTTAACTTAGAATTCACAACAGGCTTCCTTCAGCAAAAGATCTTAACTTTTCATCAAGTCATTAAGACCACAGAATCTCTCCTGTACTTTGACAGACTCAGACCAAAATCCAGATGTTTGGCAGGTGTGCACATAAACTCTACCTCTCCTGCATTTCATCATCCTGAAGCAGACACCAGCTTTTTAGGGGACAAATGTGACAGTCACCTCCCTTCCATTTCCCTTATCCAAGATGGCTATAGAGCAGGCTGTTTCTGCCCTCAGCTATGATGGCTATCACAAAATTTTTATGGACTTCCTGCCCCGAAAAAGGATGGCCACCTAAGTGGCATCTTTCTGCCCTTACCTAACATGGCTGCCAAAGCTCACTGCCTCTTGTGGCAAACAGTGGTTCGCAGAAACGAAGAGTGAGCTTACACGTCCTCCTTACTCCTACTGAGCACAGTACAGCGGCTGAGCATTTTATACTGAACTCTTCTCATCCACCTGTTGCTTTCCACAACTCTAAGATGGACACTTTCTGGTAAGCATCAAATACCACATAAAATACCCATACAATAACTGTACCCTCATTTCAGAATGCAACCACTTTCTATATTTTTAACTTAGTCTATGAGTCTTCCCCTGACAACTTTTGAACTTATTAGGCAATTTGAAAAAGGAGTAGAAAAATCTGAGAGATAACTAAACCCATCCAACTTCTCTGAAAGCTGGCACTCATGCAGAAAAGGAAGGCTCAAATTAATGCCATTGCTGAAAAGTAGGTAGAACTCTGTTGTTACATCAGCCACTTGGCAGTGCCAAAAAGTATCAGAAAGGCAGCTGGCACGTACCATTGCTTCCCCCATGGGACTGTCAAAATGGGATTTCTCCAGGGGATGGAGAAGGGTTCAGGACACCATAATATGGCAGTGGCTTACAGTTTAAAGGACACAGATACTTAGGGTATTAGTTTGTTCTGCTGGTTGCAGGAAGACTTGAGAAAGATACTGTACAGACAATACAGTCTGAAATTTGTCCGAACCTCAACAGTAGTATCTAAAAATTATAAATACTTACAGAGAACATCAGAAAAAAAATATCCAACACTCATCTTTTTTACTTGATTCTTTTAGGCCCTACAGATGGTAATGGTTCTTCATCTTTAATTTTACTTTGAGACTCCTTTCTCCATTAAACACACATACCAAAATATAAAAAAATGCTCTCATAAACATTCTTTTAATTCCAACACCTGTAGTACCCTTTGTTCCCACTATTTATGCCTTTGCAATTCTAAAATGTCCTCAATTATTTCTCCTTTGCAACTCTTTCTCTCAAATCTAACTCCTGACAGACTTAAATTTATTCCTCATTTTCCCCATCCTCTTTTCTTTCTTTCTTCCCTTTCCTTCCCCCTTTTGATTGCTTATGGCACCTTGTGTACTATAAGCAATAGCCATACTGAATTTCCATTTATTTAAAAAAATGAGTAAAATAGGAATACAGTTATCAGAGTAATATAATCTCATAAACAAGCCGATGAAAGCCATGAAGAGGTGTGCCAGATAATTTGTTCTTCTCCTGTGAGGAGAACTGAAAATTACGGACATACAGTCCTAAAGCTTCCAGCTATTAGTCTTTCTTTTATTGTCTGCAAAAATCAGACTTGTTTCTCATCTCGGATTTTGTTTCTTTGCTTCACTGACGTTACAGCCTGGTTTTGCTGTCTTTTTCTCATTGGATCATTGGAAGAAAACAGAAGAAAACTAGGCTGTAATGAATCACACACCCCCCAAAAATCACAGTGCAGTCAAAAAGAAAGGAAGAAAAATGAAGATGACTCTGGGATTTTACTGTGCTACAAGTAATAGCACAGAAATCATGCTTTCCCTCATACACTGCACTGCCTTATCTCAAATGTTGCTTATTTCCCTCATATATTGCTGGCTAAACTGCCTGCCACTTCTCCTCAGCTGCCTGGCCTTTCTGGCATCAGAGAACCCTTCCATATCCCTAATCCTAACACCTTGTCACGGGGTAATTATAGTGCTGGCACGACTCCAACATCTATCTTATATCAAACAATCTCCGCTTGTTTGCTTTATAGGGAATGACGAACTTAAAAATGAATTCGGACCGGAGAGACCTGTTCGGCACTAGCCTACCGTATGACCTTGAAAGAGGAACAACCCTTCTTTGGCTTCTAGAAAACGGGGATAAATATGACCTTGGATGATGCTCCAAGACCTGCTGAGGGAAAAGCAGCGCACCAGTGACCCACCTCTGCCCCGGCGCTTCCCTCTCGCCCGGCCCTGCGCCTGCGGTTACCGCCCCGAGGGCTCCCCCCGCCCCGGCTGCCAACCTGCAACTGGAGACGGCAGAACCCGGCCGCTCTCCCTCCCTCCCCACGACACGTCAAACGACACTGCGGCTTCCAAAACTCTCAGCCGGGGATCATAAAACGGCAAGCCGGGCACGGCGAAGGCAGGATGTCTCTCATGAGAGCTCTACTGATAACGTGTGACCCCCGCTTCTCCTCAGGGCTCCCCTACGAGCCCCCCTCGCTCCCTCCCTCCCCGCCCGGGTCAGAGCTGAGGAGAGCAGGGGAGGGGAAGGAGAGGGCACCCGGCCCCGGGGGCTCGCTCGCTCACTCACTCACCTCAGAGACCTGCCCCCGCTCCCACCTGCTAACACGTCCTAGCTGTGCCCATTCGCAGCAGCCCTCCACCCCTTTTCCCGCTCCGCAGGAGGCCGCCGGGCCCCGCACGACCGCCCGGACCCTGAGGGTTCAGCCCCCCCCCCCGGCCCCGGCCCCTCTCCCCCGCGCACCCGGAAGGTGGCGGCAGCGCCACGGGGGCGGGGCCTCGCCCTCCGCCGCAGCTTCAGCGTGCGCAGCGCGCCGGCGCAGAGCCCCGTGCCGCGCCTGCGCAGCCGCCCGCGCGGAGGCTGGGGGCGGCCGCCGCGCCTTCCCTTTGGTCAGGCCCCGCTGAGGACGGCTCCTCCCCCCCTCCCTCCGCCGCCGCCCGCCCTCCCTCCCCCGACCCCCGCCCCTCCCCGGCAGCGCCGCGGCTGCCACACCGGGTAGGTTTCCAGTCACTATGGCGGCCGCTGCGCTGAAGGTAAGGGAGGGAGCGGAGCCCTGGTGCGCCCCGTGCCTCCCCGGGGGCCGGGCGGCGCTAGGCCGGGGGGAGGCGCGGGGCCGCGCCGGGCGAGGGACGCGTCTGACCCGGTTTGTTTTCGGCTCTGCAGGTCGGAGGAAAGTTTTCGCGGTCGGCGGCTGCCTGAGAGGCAGAGCTACCGAGCGGGAGGCGTCCGGGCCCGGCCGCCAGGCCTCTCCCGCCGCCGCAGGGCCAGCGGAGCGGCGCGGGGCGGGCGGAGAGCGCGGCGGGGCTGAGGAGCGGGCCCTCCTCATGCGCAGCCACCTGCGGAGGGGCTGAGCGGAGCGGAGCGGAGGGGACGCCGCCTCCCCCGGCCCGCCGCTCCCCGCGCCGGGGGCTTCGGCGGAGGCTTCCTGGGGCAGCCCCCCCCCCCGCTCGCCTCCCTCTCCGCCGGCCCCCGCGCCCCCGCCCGCCGCCAGCGGAGCCGCGGGCAGACCCGCCGCCGAGGGACGCTCGGCCGCCGCTGCCGGCCGGAGCCACCGCGGGCACCGCCGGGGAGCAACCTGTCAGTGCACCTCCTAGGCCGGCCCCGAAGGACCCTTCCCACGCGTTAGTCTCTCCCCGAGAGAAGGAGAGTTGAAGCCCTCTCCATGCCTTACCAAGTTCCTTATCTGAGTGGCAGCCCGAAACTGTAGACCGGCTCAGCTTTATCTGGTGTAGGGGAGGAAAACAGTATAGCTCTCGTACCCCATCCTAAATCAAGGACCACCTATTCTGCTTTGGTTTAATATGTGAAGATGGTGAAATGCGGATTGCCATGTCAAGCGACTAGATCCCTGTTGCGGAGTGAGGGCTTCACATTCACCTTCCAACTCCTGATCTGTGCGCTTTGAGAGAGGACGCTAATCCTTCTCCCTTATTCCCTTTCCCTAAACCTTTCCTTGCTTCCATGTTGCATTGGTCCGAATTTTGGTCAGTGTTGTTTACGGAAGAGGGGGGGAAAAGAAGGCAGTTGAGGTTACAAACAAAAGTACTTGTATGACTCATCTACTTGGATTTAAGACATTCTATCCTTCTTTCAAGGAGCCTTTGCTTCTCTTTGAAGGAATCAGATGCTTGTTCCTGTTCTTCCAGAGGAGGATGGATTGAAAGTTGTACATTTTCAACTTTTTTTGAGCCACTGCTGATATTATTAAAAGACATAATGGGGCTTTTTCACTGGATTATTGCCAGAATTAGTTTACACACTGAAACAATGAGTTGTTAGGCCTCTCATATGATAATGTTTGTCCTGCTTTAATATAAAGTTGCTGTGGAGGTTTGGGTTAAAAATCGCGGAGGACAGCCTGCATCAGAAGAGGCTCTCTTCATCTCTGGTCGGTGTGGCAACCCCAATCTGTCCTCGATGCCTTCAGCCTTGGCCATCTTCACTTGCCGCCCGAACTCGCATCCATTTCAGGAGCGTCATGTCTACCTGGACGAGCCCGTCAAGATCGGCCGCTCAGTGGCTCGCTGCCGGCCAGCTCAGAATAATGCAACTTTTGACTGTAAGGTGCTGTCCAGGAACCATGCTCTTGTCTGGTTTGATCACAAGACAGGCAAGGTAAGATATTTTCTTTATTTAAAAATAATGAACTGCACATTTTGTTTTAGCACGTCCCTGTATATTGCAGATCACTTTGGTTTTGCTGTAATAAATACGGTTTCATGTGGAAGGAGTAAGACTTGCGTTATAGTTAAAATTATTACTTTTCAGGTAAGTTGATAATTTTTTATGAAGCAGAAGCTTTAAATGTTATTAAAAGTACATAAAACCAACAGTTGAAAATGGTGATAAGTACTGAAAAATTTGCATACATATTATTCATTGCTGGAAGTAGGTGATTTTGAGGTGAGTAATACAAATCTGAAAGTACAGGCTTGTATGAATATAATGATGTAATAGTGTTTTTTCAAATGCTGAAAAATTACTATTTTATCTGAGTATGTAAATAAATCTCATTGTGAGGAGTGTCAGAAAATGGATTTTAAAAAAAAAAGTACTGGGTTTTTTGGTACTTTTCCTACTTGCCCTTTTGAAATTTTATAAAGAGTGTTTTGTTGTTTGGGTCTGATAGAAGGTTTCTTAGTGGCAGTAGGAGTGTAACAAATGGTATACGAGATATTTTCTCGTTGATAGTGAAAATGGTTTTCAAATATATCCTGTGTTGTCTTAACTGTTCCTCTCTCAAAAGGCTAATTATCTTGTTAAGTGAAGTTTAGGGGTTCTGTAGTGCATGTTTTGTCCACTAGGGATTGAACTGGGACAAGTAAAGTTATTTTACTTAATGACTGTCAAGTTAATTTTAAATATCCAGCAAGAAGTGAACAAAGTGCAGATTTCACTTGCTCAGCGCTGTATTTTTTTTCTCCAAATATAGTGATGTTGTGCTGTAGAACTTCATATGCTCTAAATCAGCTGTTTTTTAGCTTCGCAGCATGCCCTTTATGAAATGTGGTTAGTGTAGCTCTTGATTTTAAGAATAATATGGTCTGTAATTAATGCAGTATTTTTTAGTAGTATGACAGAGCATGAGGAACAGTACAATGCAGCCAAAGTTCTTAAACCTTCCATTGTTAACTATCCTATGTTATGCAACACCTGGGCATGATGGGGCAAGACAAGTGTTTAATTTTTTAAGGCTTGGTTATGGCATGGCTTTCAAGTTACCTGCAACGTAATTGTGCAAACTGCTATCGGTGTTAGTGTTTCATTAAGCATGTTGTTTTGGCTCTGTTGTGTATGTGATGTGCATTCTTGGACACTCTAGAGAACTTAAGTGCATGAAATATTTTAAGTTCAAGCTTAGTTTTTAACCTTTCTTGTTTGACTCAACAAAGTGAAACGTTCCAATTTATTTCACTGTTTTTAAATGAAAAAGTATTACGCATATAGCTTTTATCAACATTTTTTACAACTTATAAAGATTTTAAGACCCCCATGTGCTCTTTTATGGTTACAAATAGTCTAGCCATATTAAAGATGGCTAATTTGACAAAGCACTGAGTGTTGAGCAAGTCTGTTAACTAATAGATGACCTTAAAAGACAGTCAGTTGTTTTTTGTTTGTTTTTAAATTTCAGTTAGCTTTGGCTTTTCTAATACAGGTCAAAAAATTATATGCTTATTTGTTTTATCTAGGTGATCTAAAATAGCAACTTGGTAGTAGTAAATAAGTGGATGGTATGCAATAGTTCTTGAGATACTGTCATGTGAGGATTTGATGGGGGTCTTGATGAAAATTGCCCAGGTGGGTGTCTGGATCAGTAGCTGTAGTGATCAACTAAAGAGAGGGTTTAAGATAATGCATAGGAATACATTACTGTACATTTTGCATGCTAGATGTCACGGTACTGTAAAAGGTTTAAAGCATTGATACAGCGGTATGGAGAATTTTGGATTCTGTGTTTGTTTCTTGGCAATATGCTCTGTTTTTTTATCTGGCTGAGTATCTGAATGGTAGATTGTGAGATAGTTGGAGGAGATGGAAAATGCATCATTAAAGATAATAGATGTAAAATGCTGTTGTAAAAAGGCAGGTAGAAGATGTCAGTAAATACAGTCTTAATCTTGAATTGCAAAGACTACTTTAAAGAATTCTGTGGTGTTTTCAAAGTACAAACAAAAATGTAAAACTATGCCAGAACATTTGCATGCAGGAATGTTTATTATAATTGTTTACAGAACTTCTAATAAGTACATCTCATTTAGGAATATGTCATTATCCTATTTATGACCTGTATTTAAACGTGCATAAATTCTTTTTGCCACAGTATTTCTAAACATTTCTTAGAAACTTATATAGAGGATTTTTATCAATTCTGGGTTTTATGAAAGATAAAAGACCTTAAGTGTTAATTTAGTAACAGAGAGAAACCTTCAAATAATTCACACTAGTTTATGAATGATCTGGGGCTGCACTTTCGTAAGTTGTGGCCTTTGATGGCAATACCAGTTTCTGGCACTCCCAGTCACTCCGATCAGTCTCTGTGCTGCCTCTAGAGCTGCCTTTCAGTTATACTCTAATAATTTTTTTTTTCTTGAGCATTTGGAGTTTTGTTTGGTTTGTGTTAGTGAATCATGTGAGTGATCCTGTTCACTATGTAGTCTGTAAACAATTGTATGAGCATAACCTTTAAAGAAGGTAGAAACCGAAGAGAGGGAGCATCAGTAAGCAGTGGCAAGGAAACTAATATACAATTTTTTTTTTGAGGCGGAGGTAAGCTTCAGCTGAAGTATGTCACATAAATAGACCAAGTTGAAGATGACATGTTACTTGCAGTTGAAAGATGTGAATGTTTACTTTGTATAAAGGCACTTTAATCATGCATGGAAAAAGTTACGTGACTGAAGGAGATAATGTCTATGTGACACCAGAATTATTAAGGATAAAAGTAGGATGAGTCTTCAAGATCACTGGTAAATAGCAATTAAAAGCAGATATTTAAAGTTGGATTTGCTTTTTAAAATATTTTTAACATAATATGTAAGCCTAAAAATGTGTAAGATAGAGGTGGAAGTAGGTAGTGGTGGGAGTATTTGTTCTCAGACTTTTTCTGTGCTTAGTACTTTTATAGACAACCAGTACAATGCTGTTTTTCACTTGTGTTTGTAGAAACAGTGTAATATCTCCTTGTGGATTTTCATACTGCAGTAACATTAGACACGCTTAGAATTGATTTTTTTTGAGTAATTACAAGTTAATGAATCTTTAAGCGATGCCTGAAAAAGTGAGTCACTGGATATGTAGGAAGTGGATGTTGTGCTGAGCATGGAGTGTTCCAAGGAGTGTGAATCAAAGCAAAAGAAAAAGTGGGCTCTAGTTCAGAAAAATCTAAATATGTTCAGCTTCTATCACTGCATATGGGCAGCAACTGTAAAAACTGATTAATTAAAATAGTCTTAAACTTTTTTTGTTTTTGTTTTGTGTTTTTGTTTTTAAAAATAAGCAAGTTAAAAACCCTTGAGAATTTGCATGTGACTTCTCCCTGACTGAAATGCTTCTGGCAGATGTGGTGGAAGTTTTTAGTAGAAACGTGAAGTTTCCGACAGATATCCAGGGTTTCAAAAACTGCAATTACTCAGTGCCTTAGATTGCTGTGAGTGGCTAAGTACCTTTTATAGAGAATCCATTGCCACAGTTTAACCGAAGGTGCTGAGAACTCTGTGAGAAGTATTTTCTTAGACCAAAAGGACTCCAAATAACTGGTCATTTTTAATAACTGAAAAAAAATATGCGTAGGCAAAAGTTTCTGTGTTAGGGTAATAGGTAATTCTGTGTAGCTAATACCACTGTTTTCGTTTAATTCAAAGTGGGTATGAATTGAATTAAGCACATTCATAGTATCTTGGTTACAGAAATGCTAACTAGTAAATTGAAGGCCAAATAGTCCACATGATAGCAAATGAAATTTTTTAAGGCTGTGCTTTATGGCTTCTAGGCTTAAAATATGCGAGAGAAATGTTACAGAACACTTCCTGCTGGAAGCAGCCTTTTTAAAGAAAAGAAACAAACCATGCACCTGTCCCCCAATAAAAACCAAAGCCCAACACCCCAAAACAACAACCCCAAAGGTACAGCCAGGGAGTTACAGACTGGCTAGCTTTGTTTGAGTCCCTGGGAAAATCATGAATCAAGTTTTGGAACACTTATCTGGGCACATGAAGAAGATGATTTGGTAATGGTCAGTATGGTTATAGCAGGGGTAAATTGTGTCTGACAAGTCTGATTGCCTTGTATGATAAAATGACTAGATTTGCGGGCAAGGGAGAGCAGCGCACACTATTTATCTTGCCTTCAGCAGGGCTTTTGACTGTTTCCCATGATGGTCTAAATTAGGGCAGTACAGTCTGGATGTACGAACAACTAGATGAATAAAACAAAACTGGTTTGAGGATCAAGCTCAGTGGTAGCGGTTAATAGGTGGTGCTCTACCTGGAGCCTGGTAACAAGCAGAATACTGCAGGAGGCTATATTATGACCTGTCCCATTTAACATTTTTATCAGTGACTTCAAGGACATGGTGAAGTACACTCCAGTCAAGTTTGAAGATGACACCAAATCTGGGAGTGTTGGTATGGTGTGGAACAAGTTGATACGCTCAAGAGCAGGGCTCCCATCCAGAGCGACCTGTCCTAGCTGAACGAACGGGCAGACAGGAACCTCGGGAGCCTGAACAAGGACAAATGTTAAGTCCTGTGCTTGGAAAAGAAGAACCCCTTGCAGCTTGTTAGACCATGTCCAGGATACTGCATCTAGTCTTGGACCACCAGTGCAAGAAATAAATTGATAAACAGGAGCTGAAAGATTAGATGCTCTCTTTTCTTGCTGTATTGTACTAGGGATAAAAGTATATTGACCATGAAAGAAAGAAGAGAAAGAATTTGTAAAAAGGAAATATGTTGTTCACTTAACATTCTATGAAATGTTTTGTGAAGATCAAGAACTTGGCAAGATTCAGGAAGTGTAGGACGTCTTCTCTGGGCATCCTGTTTGTTCAGAAGTATTTTAGTAAATCTGTCTTAAAATATTTAGTGGGATATGAAAAATGGTATTTGGGGTTGCAGGATTTTAATGGGAGATTTTTTTCTGCTGCTTCCTATAGAGATTCCTGTATGATCCTCTGGGCTACTTGGTGCTGATCTGTGTAAGGAATGTTTAATTTCTCATGTATCAGTAGCATTTCTTTTGGTAGATACCATGTCTGTTATTTATTTTTCCTCTATTGCATCTTTTCAGCTTTCTGTTATGATTGTTGTCTTTTGAGAGCTGAACAAATGTTTTCTTTTTCCAGTAATTTTGATGTTGCTATATGTTTACAGTCTGTGATGTCTGCAGGGGAGAGACTTTATCTTCCAAACATTGAATGTCTATTCCAAGTGCCCTAGGAGACTGACCTGGGATCTGCTCTAATACACCAAGGTGAAATTTCAGTGCTTAGATGCTTTCGGTAAGAGGGTGATGTCAGCCAGCCCTTACATACACCTGTTAATATTTTTATGTAAGTGCTTTTCACCCTGAATGAACTATCCAGTTTTATGCTGATAGCATCATAAGAGTAGTATGGGGTACGGAGTTCTCGGTTTCGGCAAACTTCACCACCATACTTCTTTTAGAAACCAGTGTAGGAGTTCTAGCGGCCATTTATAGTAGAGGTAAGTTACTGCTGACAAGGATTTCCCTGCAGAGATACCATCTAGAGCCACTGCTGCAGAGCTAATACTGTAATTCTTGGAGCTGATCCACTGCAGTCATGATGCATCTATCCTGAGCCAGGAACACCAACACATTGATTAGGTTTTAAAAACAAACAAAAATCCCTTTTGTATTTGCATTGAATTTTTACAAACCCCAGATGAATCAGGTTACTTAGCAGTATTGAAGGCCAGTAAATGTGTTTTCCCTAGGTCTCTAATAGGATGGTTTGGGTTTGCTCCTGGTCCCGTGCTTATAAATGGAAAACCTTGCTTCCCTAATACACTTTTATTATATAAGATTCTTTTTGACACTTTGTATTACTTTCTTTCACGTTAGTTGCAGCCATCCATTGATCATTTGCAGGTGGATTGACATTACACTGGAGAAATATTTTTGTTTTGGCTTTGCCCTCATTTTTCTTACTGAATTTGAACAGTTTTTGTTGCTTTGTTATCTAATTAAAATAACTTAATTTGTGTGTGCTGTAAAGGGCCAGGTGGGTTAGTAGTGTCTGACTGTGCCAGCGTGCTGCTTTGGTTGTGTTGATTTGAATCTGATCTAGCTAAAACTGCAAAATGTGTAGACAAATACTCATTTGTTGCGTTTTGTTTTTTGTAATTTCTTTTAATAGATAATATAAAGTGAAAATGATTATTGTTCGTGGAACCTGGCAAGTGAAGGGGAAGGAAGAATGCTGTCTCCATCCCCAAAGCTAGTAATTTTACAGGCTATTGCTACTGAATTATATGATTGTTGTGTCTGGATTTTGTTTTGAGTCACATCAATAATTGCTTCCTGTTAATGTTGCTCACTTGCTGAGAGTTTGGATTATCGAAGAGCTCCAAGTTCAGTTAAATATTGCTGTGACAATGAATTAGCATTTCCCAACTTGTCTTTCTTTCCAGAAACGCTTCTGCTTGTAACAAAATTGGTGGAAGAAGGCTTGCAGTATTGTCATGTTTTTGTTGAGTATAGACAAGCATATTTTCAGTCTGCTTTTGGAGTAGGAACCTCAGGCAGAAAGATGGATTGGACTGTACCATGTTAAGCCCCTGCGGGAAGACATATCTGTCTGCCAGAGACCCAGAACAGTTTCCTTTTTGAAAAGGAAAATAATTGTGCTGGAGCCAGACACTTAATCAGATACAATTTTTGTGTTATGTTGTACCAGACACACATGTATGTGATTGCTCAATCTCTTAGAGTGTATTTCAGTCTTGAGAAAGTGTAAATAAATTATGAACTTCCAGCAGGCTTATAATAGAAAGTCCAGAATCCTGTAGTAATAGTGTAGTTGAGTGAAAAAACACAGAAAATGCTAGCAGCAGTTTGACTCTTTACTTTTGTAAACATGTAAAAAGTAAATATAAAAGTACTAGGATTAGTCCAGGGTAGTTAAGGGCGTGAGGAATTTATAATTCACAAAGCTAAGGAACATTTCGGTATTGATAGTTGAACTATGGTACATAGCAGAGGAAAATATGCGCTATTCTTAGACCTTTTTAGGTTATAAAATAACAGTAACCAACCATTGAAAAGACTGAAGAATTGATGATGAGACGGGCTCAATCACAAATGTTCTAATGGTGTAAAATAGTGAGAACTTTTAACTAAATACAAAAATATTGACAGTATTGTGCTACTGTTAAAGTAAGTTTGTCCCCAGCTGGAACAGCTTGTTCTGTTTTGGTTTTCATATAATTCAAATGTGTTGAAAATCTTTATTGACAGAGTTCAATATATGAAACCTGCAATGTCTCAGATAGATATAGAAGCTATATAAGAATAGACAAGTGACCTTTGTTCTCGTATTAAGAGACTATTGAAAATAGAACTAAGAACAAGTTATTAATGCTGTATATTTTCATAATTACAGTTGTAATAGTTTTTCCATAAAAATAAAATTAATGCGAGAGCTTAAGATGCTCTTGAGCAGAGTTGTGGATGCTTGTAACTGTTTTGAGTAATAACCTTTTTCAAGGAAGGAATGGAAGTGCTTATGTTTCAAATCAAAGAGGAAAAGCTCTGTTATGGGCCAAATAGACATTTGTACAGCAGGTTCTTCTGACATTTGCATATGTCATTAGTCTTATCTGATGCGGCATTTATTGCTCTTAACTGGCACTTTTTCAGAGTTGTTCCTTTTCTGCATGTTGAGCAAGATTAAGTTTAAACATAGATTTTCTAAAACTTTGATGTCTTTGATGCAATATTATAATGTTCTGTAAGAGGTTTTTTGCTTGTTTAACCCCCCCCACACCCAGCAGTTTTTGATTACTTTGTTTTGCTTTCTATTTTTCTAATTGCTTTTCTTGAAGTGTAATACTTAACTGTATAGGGTAGAAGACAGATCTCTTGGTGTTGCAAAGCTGGGCTTTTAGCCTGCCTACCTGTTTGCCTTTTAAATTTCTGGTGACCTTACCCAGTAGTTCATGGCACAATTCATTGTCATTCTTCTCTGGTTTTGGTTGTTAGCTCCAGTAGTGGAATGGAGTTACGGGCGGCAGCATTGCAAATCAATGGTATTATTACTTGTGATTTTATTCTGGCTTTGCTGTTTTTTGCACTTACTGTTTCCAGGTGCTTGAAGAATCTGAAAGCTTTCGGGAGGCATAATGAATTATTTGTAATTATTCACATTTTTAATTTTGCTATTCAAAAAAGCTTTTTTTTGTGTCTGGCTGTGAAGGAATCCATTCTGCAGCCAAACTATTTTTTCAGGTCTTTGATCTTGGTAGGTAATTGCAACTCCTTGTTGTTTTCTTACTATCATTACAGGGATTCCTCTTGCTGAATGCCAGAGGATTTTTAAGGCTATGTGGAGTCAATACAATCACATATTACTAAGGGACAAAGTATAAGTTTGATGAAGTTTCTTTTGCTTCTCTGGATTCCAGAACTGTCAGTCATTATGTATAGTTAGGGTGGTATTTACTTTAAGGGAAGTTAAAATACTGTGAACAAGGACAGCCAAATTCTATGACATGGATGTACTGTCATAGGATAAGTTAGGTTGGTATGGACCTCTGGAGGTCACCCAGTCCTATCCTCTGCTCCACAGCAGGTCTAATTAGTTTAGGTTGCTTGTGGACTTAGGCTAGAATTTTGGGTACAAAATTAATCCCTACCAACAAATAAGCTTCTGAAGCTAGGGTCAGGCATATTTGTTAGGTAGGCTGGCTTGTGTTGCTATTGTCTTAGGTTGTGTTCTGAACTTTCAGCATGTCCGTGTATGTATATGTAGAAATATAGTATTATGAAATACCCGGAGTACTTTTATAATGTAACTTAAAATTCTCACCAAAATGTGTCAGGTAGAAATTCTCTTAAAATTTACTTGGAGGAAAAGAAGCACTAAATGAAACGCATAAGAATGTTCCTAGTTCCACCCCTAATTCCATAAGGGTGGAAATAATACAACACTTTCACTTACAGCTCTCAACCACTACTTCCTTTTTAAAAACTCAAAGGGGAAATTAATTAGTTTTTTCAATCTTCCTCTTTGAGAACTTTTCCTAGACTGCATATTCCAGTGGTTGTAGCACAATGCCAGGAGTACAGATCGTTACAGAAGGGGCATATTTGTTTGTTCAATTTGTGTAACTAGTTGACATTAGGTAAAGCTATGGGTTGTGCTGTTTAAGCTAGGGCTTTTGGTAGGTATATAAATATTGTCTGTGACTATAAGCCAATGATTTGGTCTATGAACAGAGGCCTTCCTATGTAATTAAAGGAATAACTGATAGACTGCTATTTTATTAATAATATGCTACCTGTAACATAGAAAGGCATGTGGATATCTAAGTTTATTTGAATGCTCTTTACCTGTGGTGTCATCCTGATTTTTAGTTAAATTTATGAACCTGACTGTTAATTAGGAAGTTAAAAGTATGTATGCTGTGTTTGGATAGCATTTAACTTCCACGTAAACAGAAGGGAAAATGTTTTTGGTGGTTTTTGTACTTGAACAAATGCATTGCATTGACGCACATGGACAGCTTTCAAAACTTGTTCTTTGTTTTGGAATCTGTGTACACATGCTACCTCACGTACTGAAATCAGTATAGGTTATACATACATCCTGTTGCAGAATATTGCCTCCTGATAAATTTAATGCAGATCTACATTTTAGCTGCCAGTTGACTTGCTCTGACCCCATGTTCCAGAAATGGTCTTGGGAAGGATTAGTTTGGCAAACCACTGGACCAACACAGCTGTCCGGCTTTCTTTGAGCCACTCTGGGACATCCATATTGCATTCCTGTGGGCTCTTCAGGTCATCCTGTTAGGGAATTTTGTCTGCTTCACAGCCTGGCATAAATGTGCCTGCAGTAGAACAATTTTATATGCAGTTGTGCAGACAGGTGGGTTTTTTTGGTCTCCCCTGGCTGATCAAATGAAAATGTGCTCAATTTTCTTCTTCCCTTTCCCACATAGCTTTATGTTGAGCCTTCCCAGGATAGGTGTTGCTGGGTGAATTTTAGATGATGATGTAAGTTTTATAAACTAATATTAAAGGATCTTGATGACTAGCCTTTCTTTTGAGATCTGTACTCTCTCTGATGTGTTTTATAGTTTAAACTTGCTGTACACATCTTCCTTTATAATTGCAGTTTTGTATTTCCAAAATATTTATAGAACTAATTGTTTTGTAATACACTTTAAAAACCTTTTATGAAGATGTAATTTTGAGTCTAATGTTAGGGTACCTGTAATCTTGTAACACTATTTCAGTGACTGGATCTGCTTGCTGGTGTCATGCCTCAAATTAAGTCTAGAAAGTACGTTACATAGTTCTGCTTTAAATATTGCTTTAGACAGTTTTTGTACAGGTGAGCAAAGCTGAATGGAAACTTCTATACAGAGCAAAAGTTTTCAGACAATAGAAGGATTTAAGAACTAATAAGTGTTTGTTTATACTTGTGGACATTCAGAAAAGGTAATCATTTTATTCAGCTGCTGCACTCATGCTGAGGTGATCCAAGCATTCTTTTTCACGGGATAGTTGTAGTTGTGGACCAAGTCCTAATTGTGCTACATGAAAGTGTTTAATTGTTGGTAGTGTTCAAAGTTGGCAATTTGTGTAATATTTTAGTGATCTAAAATTGAGAGGTCCATTATCTGCATCCAAAAGGGAGCTCCTGCGTGATGATGTTTAATGAAGTCATTTTTGTTAGTAATAAGGATACTTTTTTCGATGCCATCAGGGTTAAAGCTGTTTGAGACATGATGCAACTGTGACTTCTCCATTAGTGCTAAAACTACAAGTTATATTATAGAATTTTAGTTACATTATAGATCTGAATCTCTTTTGCCTTTTCTTAAGCTTGAATAAAACCTGAGAAATTGTGTTGGGAACATCTGCTTGATGGCATATTAAAAAGAAAAGGAAATGGAACAAATGACCTTCCAGAATTGAGGCATTCCATCTGAATATTTTTTGACAAAAAAAACCTGTTGAATTTTTTCATTTGAAATTTCTGTTCCTCGGTGGTGCAGGAACTAAGCATTCTTATAGTTGATAAAGATTCAGTGACTTGGTGCAACAGTAGCTGCCTGTGTGTGAATGTTGACGTCTGTGGTGAACACTAAGTACTTTGGTGTAGTCTGTAGCTGAAAGCCAAGGATGCATATACAGGTAGGTATTACATATCTCTGAGTCCCAAGCTGTTGATTAGAATTAGTAATGACAGCACAACCTGTTTGGGGGCTGTACTACTAGCATTCACTAATAAAACAGTAAATACTGTTTTAGTGGGGTATTGTATTAGAGTAAGAAGCTTTTACGGCAGGATCCATTTTAGAATAAGAATCTGTGATTATATATGGTCAGAAAATGGTTTTTATCTTAGAACGTAAGTATTGCATTTACAGACACAGCCAACTTGGATTTTTATTTTAAAACTGGTTATATTTAATGGATGAGAGAGTGGAAACGTGAGTAACAAGCCAAAAGAAAAAAAAAGGGCAAATATGCTTTCTAGGAATAGTCTCTTCAATCTGAGGAGAAGTTGCAGCTCTTGGGAAGTTCTGGTTGAAGTCTGAACTAACAAATAACATGGTGAAAAGAACACACAAGCAAAACAAATATTTTGGAACATAGGAAGGGGCCAGCTTTTTGCAGTTTTAATATTACCAGTAGCTGTGTAATAGGTGCGATATTAAAATGATTTTATTGAGTGTACTGAGTCAGATATGAAATATGGGCCAATTCAGTCTTTGCTGTTAAGATTTTTGACCTTATTGGGGTTTCTTTTCCATAAAGCCAGAGATACTACAGTGGATTGAGGGAACCAACCTGCTACTGATCTTCCAGGGTTCTTTTTCCCCATCATTGTTCCTTTCATGGTCTTTTTTAACTTTGTTGCACTCATTCAAATACTAGAACAGTTATTAACAAAACTGCAGTAGAATTCCTCACTGTTCGTGCTTTTTTATAACACTTGATGAAATGTCCCATTTCAGTGGGGAAAAAAAAAAAAACTCCAGTAATAAATTACCACAAAATCACGTAGGTATTACATGCACTGCATTTGCTCATACAGCTGGCCAGGACTGCAGATTCCTTTAGTTGTGTCCATGAGTAGGTCTAAGGGCCTTTTTAACTGCTTAGCAAGGTTGGTTGGGATTTTTTTGGGTTTTTTTGTTTGTTTTTTGGGGGGGTGGTTTTTAGTTTATGCATATGCCATGTGGACTTAGGTTAGTGGAGATGAGCTCCTTATTTTCCTGATGCATTGTATTTATGAGCAATTGAAGGAGTATTAGCTGTACTAGGGCTTACTTTCTTAATGTAGCCTTTGAAGTATGAGCTTTGTTTGCTGGCATCTTAGGGAGGAGAAAGTTTATCTGCTTTGATAAACAAGCCTTTAGAAAGAACTGTATGACCCTGCATGAAGAATTATGATGGGAGGAATGGTTTGTATATTTATTTTATATAATCAGAAGCGGTGAAGTCAGTTAAAGTGCAGCTTGTTTAAATTGTAAGGCACTGAGATACCCGTCTACACTTGAGGCATAGTAAGGATATTATCATTTAAATGTCTGAATTATATTAATTAACATTTGTTTAACATGCTAATAGTGTGTTAAGCCAAACTTACAAGTTTTGAAAACATTCTAATTTAAATACTCGAGTTGTTTGTTTTTCTCAAGTATTACAGCTTCAAGTTCTGGAAAATAGGCATGGATGACTGCTCTTTATAAAATAAAGCATTAACAATTTTTTTCAGACATGTTGATATTACACTTGGGTGAAACTGTTAAAAATGTCACATAGCAGGAAGCCTGTATGTCTTGCGTCTTCCCACAATGATAATAAGAAATTGCATTATGAATACTGCGGTAGAATATGGAGTCTTTGTTACTTTCTGCAAAACTCAGTGCTGCAATTCAAGAGAGGAATCATGCTTGTTAGTTTCCAATTCTACTCATGTACAGGATTTTGTTCCAACTCAAAAGGTACTTATTTCAATATTGATTTCTGTGTTCCTCTGTGCTTTCTAGTTCCCTTGACAAAACAACTAAAGCTAATAGCATAAATAAAATCTTGTCAACTTGTTCTGCATTGTCCAGTGAAAATATCTTTTCGGAATCCAAGGTCACTGAACCTACCCATTTCTGAAAATGTGGGTGATTAACGCTTGTTTAGAACAATGGTTCTGATGTTCTAATGCTTCTAAAGAGCAAAGATGCTCTTGCCAGCGCTGGGGCAGTAATCTCATAAGTTAACAGGAAGAGTGAAATGGAGTAGGCAGCAAAAACCATGATGAACCACAACATCGGAGTAGAGTGTTCCTTGTTTCATTTATCTGATCCTCTTGAGAGCTAAAGCCTATGTAGCAGGGAGTGCTGCCTTGCTTTGTGTTGTGTTTCTTTGTGGATTTTTTGGGTAGTAACTTCCTTTTATTTGTAACATGTATATATGACCACTAGAAAATATGGTACTTCAGGTTGTGGAATTAAGTTTCCTTTTATTTTTTTCTATTGAGAAGGTAAAAAACAAGATGTTATGAAAAATACTGATTCTTAGCAAGGTATATGACAAAACTGAAGAAATGAGAACAAATCTGTGGTGGAAAAGGTTGTGTGTGCACAGAGTTTTACCATACTCATTCTCAAATGTCAGATGAGCCCTTCTGCATAACTGGGCCTTCATCCATCCTATCTTCTGCATGCTAACTCTTGCGCTTGGGCTGCTCTTAAAACAGCTAGATCGTAGACTTCAGCTCACTTGTCTATACTCTGTACTGTTGGTTCTGTCTGCTTTCCACTCACTGAGAGGAAAAGAATTCCAAGCTTTCATAAAGAGCTACCTTAGCTACTCTGTCTCTTTTTGAGCACTGCTTCCCCATTGGAGTCTTCCTCTGACGGGCTGTCTTCCTGAAAGTCATTGTTATTCTAGTTGCCACTTTCCTCTTACTGTTGTCCCTTTCTGCAAAGTCAGAAAGACAGATTCCCAACAGTCTGTGGTAGCATCCCATCTCGGCTGTGCCTTTGATTCTTCTCCTCTTTTGTCAGAGTGGGTTCAAGGTAAGTGTCACGTGGGTGATGGGGCAGCCAGGCATAAGTGATTTTAGGGGCTTGGAGACAGGAGATTAGGGGAAGGAGGACTGAGATGAAAGGCTGGAAGAAACTTTCCTTGTTCTGTGTCTCATTCCTTCTACATACAAGCAGCCAGTTCTTGAGGTCACTTTCTCTGATTTGAGCCTGCTAGCCATATCGAAAAGCGGTCTGCAGGTGCTTGGGTCCTGGGGGGGGGCAGGAAGCAGATCTGTAGCGTCAAGTTGTAGAACTGTAGAGGTGAACTTCATATCAGCAGTGAGGCACAAATCACTTTTCAGTATTAGGGATAAACAATCAGGTGAAAAGAGCACTGAGCAGTGGAAATACTATGGAGTTTGATTGCACTGGAAGTTCTGTGAGGATGGGATAGAGACAGGATGATGTTGCAAGTGGATGAAGTGATGCAAAAGGGAATATTGAAACTTAAGAACAATTGAAGTCATGATTACACACTTTAGATTGCAAGTTGTTCTTTTTAAAAAAAAGAAAACCCAACAGGAAATATGCATTACCACTTCTCCTTTTTGAATTTACTTGTACCATTAAGCATAGGTGCTTGAAGAGCAGAGTTCTATGCCGTTGAAAAAAATCATCGTAAAGGTTAAAATTATCATTTAAGGTAACAAAGCTTTGTCTGGAAAATTTTCTGTGTTAGGTCTGCTATTTGAATGTTTCATTTCTAAAAATGCATGTTTTTCTCAGCTTGATTTCTGAAGTTATAGCAAAATATTCTTAACATTTTAAAGAGAGCCATCATTATGAGCAATGCAGAAATGAGAGTTTTAATGAGCTTTTTATAGTAAAATAAATATTTCTTGATCAGACAGATTTTTTTCATTGAACTACTCATACAGTTGGAAGATAGGTTATCTTCCGTGAAAGATTTTAGGGAAAATAGTTTCATCTCTTGACTTGCTACTGAGAGCATTGGATGTTAGAGTTTGCTTCAGTGGCTTTGGTTTATGTTTTAAATAGCAGCATGGAACACTTATGTTCATTTCCATGGTTCTGTCGCAGCTAAAATAGTTTGTTTCATACTTGATGTATTTTTGAACATGTTGCTCCATGAAGAAATGTAGTAATTCAGTTTGCATTGTAGTCGATACCGAGTAGAGATGAATGTTTGTATCCCTGAACTGACACAGTGGTTACTTTTCATATCTGCAGAATGTAAAAGTTCTAGTAGTTCTTTTAAAAATCAATGGTAATTGTTTTTTTCTAAGACTCTGTCATAGTAAATGATGATTTTTGTCAGCTAACAATTTGAACTTCTCTGTAATACAGTATCTGAAGTGAATGAAAAAATTCAGGTGAAGTGTGAGTAGTAAAAATATGGTGACTTAAGTGCAAAGTCTTTATTTGCTCTGATAGTTATGTATTTGCAGAGTGACTCTTAAGGTAAGGAGGATTAAGTATTGCTTGGAAAGAAATTTTGTGTTTTCCAAAATAAGCAGTCTTGGAAGCTCTTTGTTAAATTGATTATTTGGTTAAATCAAGTTGGTGGGTTTCTCTTTGTGGGGTTTTTTTGTTTGTTTGGGGGGTTGGGGGCGGTATTTTATTTCTGGGTTTTTTTTTTCTTGGGACGGTTTAGGGACTGAATTCTTCTAATATGCATTGAATTTTCAGTTGAATTTATGGCTGCACATAAATTTGAGAGAAGATAAGCGGTCATCTGTTGCAGTTTAAGTGGTATTGAGGTTCCAGCTGATTGACTCACTGTGGGCACACTTCTTTTTGGGTTGCAGAGCAAATGTTTGTAAATAATGCACTGTTGGTAAACCTTTGGAAAGCGGGGAATGAAAGAATATAAGGTGATAGTTGTTCCTGAGTGAAGTTTTATAATGATTATTGTCTAACTGGCAAAGAAGTAAATGTGTTGCATTCTATCATAAGGCCCAGTGCAAGAATACTTCTATTGTAAGTTATCATAGAATATTACTGTTGAGTGACTTGCTTTGTGTAAATGATTATAGTCTTCTCTTAAAGTAGTAAGTGAAAACTGCATTAATAACTTGCACATTGGTTATTGTATATATGAATCACTGAAAATCCAGAGGGACTTCCTAAAATTATAACAATTTATGTTTGTAAACTATTTTATACAGAATAATTTAGGTATTGGTAGAATAGTTGGGAATAAAGGGTTAAGTCCAGTTGGTTTGAAATGCCTACCATTTTTCTTTCAAAATAATGTGTGAGTTGTCTTGGGATTTTTCTCCTCTACTTTGTTACTCTGAGCTCTTCATGTGGTTTACACATTTTTGTTTACCAGTTTACTGTTTCTGGTATTTAAATTTTCAAGCTAAACCTTTCAAAGGGAAGTGAAGAAAACATCAACGTTCCTGATGCGCCTCTTAAGAAACACTGAGGTTATAGAACTGTTGAGAAACAGAGAAGGCGAATGCTGCTGGGTGGTGGTGGATGATAAAGCGTGTCATGCTTTGAATTACTTCTCATTGGTGCTGGTTGAGCGGATGGTATTGGAAGTCTAGAGGCATTCAGCTGCTGAGTCGGGAACTTGTCAGGCCATCCAGTTTGTACAGTCAGTAGGTAGATAAGCTGCTCAGATTGTCCAGCTTTGAATTAAGTGTGAAAAGTGCAATTTAACAAGGTAAGTATGGGACCTTGGATAACAGAACATGTTTATTTTCTCTGACTTGTACCTTATTTTAAGAGACAGAAAAGCAAGCCATGGAACAAACAAATCCAGTAAAAATACAGTTTGTTTGTCCCATGAGAACTTATTAAGAATTAAATGATTTATTTTTATTATGTCTGGAAATGCAGCACCCCTTTGTTTTTAAGGTACCTTCTGTTGAAGGTTGAAACTATAGTACAGGATGTTCTGTGGTGGGCTTCTAGTTGCTTATGTGCTTTGCACAGGTTGCAGTTGCATGATGGGAGGAGACCAGTCTGCTCAATTCCTACATGTATCCAGGTTTTTTCTTTTCCAGAAGCAACCAGAGCATATAAACAGGGAGGAAGCTGGAGATGTGTTGTGGTGCAACTTGTAAAGCAGATGTTTGGGAGAGTAGAACAGCTGTGTGCACTGCACAGAGTATCTTTCCTGCAGTTGGGTGCGCTGTGAAACGTTACTGCTCCACAGCATACAACTGGTGCAAAAGAAGGAGCTTATAAGGATGAAAAATACTTGAAATACATAGAGAAGAAAGCAGAGCGCTGACTCCTGACACTTCCCTGAAAACTTAGATGGGAGGTACTGAGTGCTGTTGAGGGATGTGCTATCCAGCAAAGCCAAGAGATATGTAAAGGCTGAGGTTGTGTGTACATTACTTTCCAGGAACTGCTGCAGAATCTCTCATTTAAGAATATTTAAAATACAGCTGCTTCTTCAGCCCCTAGGAGCTACTGTCATGTGGCAACAGAGGAAGGAGGTAATTTTAAGATCAGGTGGGAGAATGATTTGCTTCCTTCTTTTTAAGTCCATGGTAGACAGATTAATTCCTACCTACTAACAGGAGCAGTGTGAAAAGGTGCTTTCGTGTAAGAGGGTCTTACCCTTTACTTGTTACCTGTATCTGCTAAATCATATAGCTTTGGTGGATATTCACATGGATCTGTATAAGCAATCAGGAGAGCTGTTATTGATCTAGATATAAATTTTGTGTTCTGTTTTTATTATAACAATAACATCTTAATTGTTTTAAGACTGGCTGGGCAGACTTTGAAGTGGTTTTCCTGGGTTTGAGTGGTAAACACTTCTTTAAAATTGTTCTAGCAAAAGTGTCACAAATCTGGTTGGGTTTTTTTTTTAATGACAGGGTTGAAATAATGCAAAGCTGTAATAATCCAGTGAAGCTTTCTGTTAACCTGCATCATCTATAGGGTTTGATATGCCTGGTATTTGCATAGGACCTCAGTATACTACTTGGCTGCAGAAGAAAACTTTTCTGAAAAAGTTTAGAAAAGCAATGGGGACATGTTTCCCTTGATTTTGTATTTAACCATGTTGCTCTTAACGCTGCCAATTCCCAGTGGCCCAGCCTATTTTGCTTTGAAAGAAGCTATGGATAGCATCTAATCATAATTAAAGTTTATTAAAACTTCATACTAATACTAGAGTAATTATAGGTAGCGTAAAAGTCTTGCTGATTTTTCTTTAATCGAAGTATAGTCTTCTCTACAGCCATATTAAATTTAAGCTTGGATGACAAACCTCTTGGTATGTCAAAGCTTATTACTTAACAGCAAACATTTTTTGTGGGAAGGCTGTGTTTGTACTGGGAATGCAGTTTGAATTTTATGTGAACTTAATTTGAGGGTTCATCTGTTTTGGTGATATACAGTACAGATTTTGTTTCTCATAGAGGGGATGGGCCAGTGTAGATGGGACTGATTTGATGCACCAGTGCATTGCCACTCTTATTAAATGTCATTATAATTTTTAATCACTAGAGAAACCAAGCTTGCTGAGCTTTCTTCCATGTTCTGTTGGGACTGTAGACTTTGAAATAATTCTTTAAACGTTTTTGCTTTGAGTTACCAGTGCGTATCCTTCTGCCAGTTGTTTTTGTTCTTGTTCTTTTAGTAAATGACTCATTCTTCTGGTTTGCTTTAGTTTCTGGACTTTCTCTTTTGTTCTTCTAAGAGCCTAGATAATGAATTGTAGCAGAGCTTAATATGTTAAATGTCAAGAATACATTTCAAGAAAGTGCTACCTTTGTAAAGAAAAAGCCTAACTGTTCTCAGAACAGCAATATTTTTGAACTGCTGATTAGACATGGAAAAAATCTGCATGTTAATTCGAGTTCTTTTGCGGCATCAGTGGGGGCTGATGGGGTCCATTTGTCAGAGAAGGGGAAGAGCATCTTTGGTCATAGGCTTGCCAAGCTGGTGAAGGAGGCTTTAAACTAAAGTTGCTGGGAGAGGGGAACCTCAATCCATCCCACTCCTACCAGTTTGATGCCAGTGCCAGCAATAGATGCCCAGAGCCTGGGGAAGGATCGCAGGTTAGCAGGAGAGCACCTGAAAAGCAGCACAAAGTAATTCCAGCCACTCCAGCTACGAAGTCAGCTTCATCGGGGGCTCAACTTAAATGCCTCTATGCAAATGCCTGTAGCATGGGGAATAAACAAGAAGAGTTAAGAGACATGCGCATGCCTGTAGTGCTATGATCTTATTGGCATCATGGAGAGATGTGGTGGGGTGGCTCCTATGACTGGAGTGCTGGAATGGAAGGATACAGGCTCTTTAGGAAGGAAAGGCAGGGGAGACAAGGAGGGGGTGTCACCCCCTATGTTAGTGACCAGCTGGAGTGCATGGAGCTCTGCCTGGGGATGGATGAGGAGCTGACAGAGAGCTTATGCGTCACGATTAAAGGGAGGGCAGGGACAGGTGACATTACAGTGGGCGTCTGCTACAGGCCACCCGATCAGGAAGACTGAGCAGATGAGGCCCTCTATAGACATATAGGAGCAGCCTCACGTTCGTAAGCCCTGGGCCTCATGGGGGACTTCAAACACCCCAATATCTGTTGGAGGGACAACACAGCAGGGCATAAACAATCCGGGAGGTTCCTAGAATGTGTTGATGATAACTTCCTTCTCCAAGTGATAGAGAAGCCAATGAGGAGAGGTTCTATGCTGGACCCTGTTCCCACTAACAAGGAGGGGCTGACGGGGAATGTGAAGCTCAAGGGCAGCCTTGGCTGCAGTGACCATGAGTGGTGGAGTTCAAGATCCTTAGGGCACTGAGGAGGGTGCACGCAGGCTTACTACCCTGGACTTCAGGAGAGCAGACTTTGGCCTCTTCAGAGATCTGCTTGATAGAGTACCATGGGATAAAGCCCTGGAGGGAAGGGAGGCCCAAGAAAGCTGGTTAATATTCAAGGATCACCTCCTGCAAGCTCAGGAGCAATGCATCCCAACAAAGATGAAGTCAGGCAAAAATGCCAGGAGGCCTGCATGGATGAACAAGGAGCTCCTGGACAAACCTTAAACACAAAAAGGAGGCCTACAGAGGGTGGAAGCAAGGACAAGTAGCCTGGGAAGAATACGGAGAAATTGTCAGAGGAGCCAGGGATCAGGTTAGGAAAGCTAAAGCCCTGATAGAATTAAGTCTGGCCAGGGATGTTGAGGGCAACAACAAAAGCTTCTATAGGTACGTCAGTGATAAAAGGAAGACTAGGGAAAATGTGGGCCCTCTCTGGAAGGAAACAGGGGGACCTGGTTACCTGGGATATGGAGAATGCTGAGTACTCAACGACTTTTTTCCTTCAGTCTTCACTGGCAAGTGCTCAAGCCATACCTCCCAAGTTACAGAAGCCAAAGGCAGGGACTGGGAGAATGAAGAACGAAGAACCACCCACTGTAGGAGAAGATCAGGTTTGAGACCATCTAAGGAATGTGAAGGTGCATAATCCCTGGGACCTGATGAGATGCATCCATGGGTCCTGAGGGAATTGGTGGATGAAGTTGCTAAGCCACTATCCCTCATATCTGAGAAGTCGTGGCAGTCTGATGAAGTTCCTACTGACTGGAAAAGGGGAAACATGACCCCCATTTTTAGAAAGGGCAAAAAGGAAGACCCAGGGAACTACAAGCCAGTCAGTCTCACCTCTGTGCCTGGCAAGATCATGGAGCAGATCTTCCTGAAAACTTTGCTAAGGCACATGGAAAATAAGGAAGTGATTGGTGGCCAGCATGGCTTCACTAAGGGCAAATCATGCCTGACAAATTTGGCCTTCTATGACAGGGTTACAGCATTGGTGGATAAGGGAAGAGCAACTGATGTCATCTACCTGGACTTGCGTAAAGCATTTGACGCTGTCCCGCACGACATCCTTGTCTCTAAATTGGAGAGACATGGATTTGCCAGATGGACCACTTGGTGGATAACGAATTGGCTGGATGGTTGCACTGAAAGAGTTTTGATCAATGGCTTGATGTCCAAGTGGGGCCCAGTAACGAGTGGCATTTCTCAGGGGTGGGTATTAAGACCAGCGCTGTTTAACATCTTTGTCAGCAACATGGACAGTGGGATTGAGTGCACCCTCAGCAAGTTTGCCAACAACACGAAGCTGTGTGGTGCGGTTGACACACTGGAGGGAAGGGCTGCTATGCAGAGGGACCTTGACAGGCTTGAGAGGTGGGCCCATGTGAACCTTATGGAGTTCAACAAGGCCAAGCACAAGGTCCTGCACATGGGTCGGGGCAATTGCAAGCACAAATACAGGCTGTGTGGAGAATGGATTGAGAGCAGCCCTGAGGAGGAGGACTTGGGGTGTTGGTTGATGAGAAGCTCAACATGACCTGGCAATGTGTGCTTGCAGTCCAGAAAGCCAACCGTATCCTGGTCTGCATCAAAAGAAGCATGACCAGCAGGTCGAGGGAGGTGATTCTGCCCCTCTACTCTGCTCTCGTGAGACCCCACCTGGAGTGCTGCGTCCAGCTCCGGGGCCCCCAACATAAGAAGGACGTGGCCCTGTTGGAGCGAGTCCAGAGGAGGGCCAGGAAGATGATCAGAGGGCTGGAGCACCTCTCCTATGAAGACAGGCCGAGAGACTTGGGGTTGTTCAGCCTGGAGAAGACAAGACTCCGGGGAGACCTTCTAGCAGCCTTCCAGTACCTGAAGGGGGCCTACAAGAAGGCTGGAGAGGGAATTTTTACAAGGGCATGTAGTGATAGCACAAGGGGTAGTGGCTTTAAACTGAAAGAGAATGGATTTAGATTAGATATAAGGAAGAAATTCTTCACTATGAGGGTGGTGAGGCACTGGAACAGGTTGCCCAGAGAAGCTGTGGATGCCCCATCCCTGGAAGTGTTCAAGGTCAGGTTGGATGGGGCTTTGAGCAACCTGGTCTAGTGGAAGGTGTCCCTGCCCATGGCAGAGGGGTTAGAACTAGATGATCTTTAAGGTCCCTTCCAACCCAAACCATTCTATGATTCTATTCTGTGATTCATATGGCCAATTTCTAGCTAGATATTTTTTACCACTGATTAGGAAGTTCAATTTCTATATTTAATGTGAAAAGACTTTGACAGCATTCTGGTTTTTAAACATGCTTGCTTATTCCAGGTGGAATTTCAGTAACTTGCATAACTTCAGTAGCAGGAACACTGAGGTTGAGAAATCTGATTTTAAAATCTGAGAAGTAAGAGAATTGTTAATTTGGATGTTGTGGCTTAAAAATAGCTTGTGTTTGAGGCTCTAGACTGTAAAGATGGGATTAATAATTTAGACAACCCACAATATATGTGCTATAATTCAAGGGAATTTCAGTATAACACCCCCTTCCCCCCAATATTAACAGTCTTCAACTTTAGTTTCTGATACGTACTTTTTATTGAAATCATTTGATTTACCAAATCTGGGTGAGTGTGTGTATAATTATGTTGCCCTCTAGTGGTTGCAACTCAGATTTAAATAGTAAAAAGAAAAGGCATTTTCATGCTTAGGGAAGGGATTCAATGATTCTTGCTTGCAAATGATTAGGTGTGGTTTTTTTATAGTAGCAATGTGTTCATTTGTCTGTGGAACAGCATGCAACTTCCATGATACCTGAATAACACCAGGACTGTACAGAGAAAACATAATATGCTATCATATAATTTGGTGGCAGGGAATACCACCCATAATTATGATGGAAATAAAAAACAAACCTTGATGGATTTATTGTATAATTTAATTTTTTTCTAATCATATGAGATTATCATTAGTGCCTTATTGGTGTGCTGGTTGCAATGTTTGGGGATGTGCCTTTGGCTACCACATGGGAAGAATATAGTGGCACTTGTAACCTTTTGATGAGGCTTTGGATTCAACTTTGAGGTGAGAGGATGTTTAAAAAAATTATTCAAGTCCTTCAGGCCACCTACATTTGCTCTTTTGTGATTCTTGGCAGGCAGAATGATTTTTTTTCCTTCATATTTTCTCTACAATTACCCCTTTTTTGTTTAGTTCAAAGCATCACAACTGAGTTAATGAGAAAAATCACTTAATGACCCTTCATTCATGGGCGAACATTATACCAGCTTTCTATGTTGAGCGGATCAAGTTCCCTGAATTGGTAGCTGTGTGGAAAAGCTTGGTAGTCAGAGGGACTAGTCATCTTTCTATAATTTTGCATATGCTTTTCAGGATTGAAACTGTCTGTACTTATGTCATCTCCCCCTCTTTCTCCCCCTCTCATCCCCCCCTCCCTTTTTTTAATTAACTCAATTTGGAATAAAAAAACATCAAGCTTCTTGTAACTGTTTTGTTTAAAAAAAAAGGGGGGGGGCACAGAAATGGAAATAATATTTATGATGATGATACTGAAGTACAAAGAATGACCTAAGTGATTCAATGTACATAGTATCAGCAACTTAATATTGCTGCTTTTAGGAGGTGAACTCTGGAAGATTTCACTGTATGTTTCTAGCCATTAAAAATGCATATCATCTTGGCAAGAAAAATGTTATATTGTGTTCTGTCATTTGGACAATGTGACCTGAAATGTGCATATAGATGGTTGGAAGTGTCTCTGGTTTTCATACCTGGGAGGATTGGCCATCTAGAAAATGACTGGATGCCTGTTTAAAGAATTAAAACATTGGTTTCCCTTTATAGGATTTATGATGGAAGATATTTCTTCTTGAACCGGCAATCTAGAACCACTGGTGCTAGAACGAGGTTCTTTTTGTACTTTGAAAAATGTTTTCCATGTTTTAGAGGGAAATTTGGCACATTTAGTCCAAAAAATTGCAAGACTTGCTAATGTATTTCTGAGAGGTGTGGATGACTACTTTCTCAGGCTTTACAGCTGAAAGGGTGAGAGATTGCGTGCAGTAGTTTGCAATTTCCTTGCCCCTGCTCCTCGTGCACGCTGGCAGATTGGTCGTTGGCAGTTGTCATGTGTTCTAAGTACTTTTTTTTTATTGATAAAGATAGTTTAAAAGGCGTTCAGGTTTGGTGGGGGTTTACTGTGTTTGGGGTTTGGGTGGGGCGGGGGCTTGTTCTTTAGCTTGTCTGAGGAATAAAATTCATGGGCACAGGGTTATCAGTGTAATGTCCCTGCTGACTTTGTGTAGATGATGGAAAACAGCTAGAAAAAAGATATTGAAATACTTTCATCTTTGTGGAAAGTTGTACTGGAATAATTACCTTGGCAAGTTTTGCCATGTTAGCAAACCTTTTAATCTGTAAACCCAAGGTACCATGTATGTGATTTTTGCCCTTGACTAAGACCAGTATGAGTCATGAGTGTTTGAAATTGTAATTACCATATCCTTGAACATCTTATCTATGCTCTGCCTATTCCTCTGTGTCTCCTGGGCTTGTTCTGATGTTCCAAACCAGTGAGAAGGCTGCAGCACCTGCCCCTTGTTTTGAAGCCAGTAGGACACAGTTAAAGAAATGGCTGACTAATGTTCTCTAAGATTGCCTATCGAAAATCAGCTCATACAATTTCTCACGTTGCTGGCAGACCTATCTCAGTATGTGGATGCATGCTATAGGTATTTCTTTCCTTAAGCTTAAATAAAAAAAATCATCTTTTTTATTGTAAAATTGTTGATCTTAAAGGAGCACCAGAATAATCTCCCTTTGTTTATGAATACCAGCATTCAATTACTGCTTGCTTTGAAAGTCTTGACCTAAGAATGAGTTGCAAATAAATACAGCCTCCTCCCAGGCTATTTTCGCTCTCACTTTGTTGGAGGTATGACTTGGCAGTGCCTTGAGTACAAGTATTAAACTCCCAATTGTCAAATTTCTCCTCTGTGCCGGAAATTGAATTTTCCGTCTTTGGAGCCACACCCTCCTCTGATGGTGTTTGGTTTCCAGTTAATTGTATTTGCTCTCTGTATTGAATGCTGAAGTTCAAAATACAGAATGAAAATAAATTAAATTTAGTAATTACTTAAAGTTTTGGTCCTTACTTGATGCAGAGAAGTCTTCAGAAAAACGGAGGAGCATATTGCTCTGGTGATGCCTTGTTTTCAGTATGAGGAAGTGTGCAGTGAACTCTCACTACGCTATATATATTTTGGTAGTATTTGTGGTTTGGACCTGTTACAAAAATATCTAGTTTGACATAATTAAAATTAGTGAGTGTCATTTGTACTTAGGCAGGTTTTTTTTTTGAGTTAGGACTTGTACTTCTGCATCTTTATTGGCTGCATTGAAATTTATGTCACCATAACATTAAGCTTATCCTCAGTATGGTCATTTTAACTGTAGTTCAGAAATGTGCTGAACATTATTTTCCTTGTGACACATGTCATCTGTTAACAAGTACTTCAAGAGCAGATGTCAGAAAGCAAGAAATCTTTGCTTTGTGCAAAGGAGAAATTAATTAACTAGGCCTGCTGCAGATGTTTGTTTTAAAAAAGAAAATACTATAGTCCCATCAGAAGAGTCCATTCACACGGAATATGTCCCTTGCTGAAAGGAAAGGGAGACAACTTCATAAATTTTTCAGGATATTTTTAGAGTTTTTATGTAGTGTTATTGTGACAATAACAAACCACTATTGCATTTGGAGATGTTTGTGAACTCCAATGTGGTTTTTTTCTTTATCTGAGTGTGTGATCACTGGGATTTTTCTCTGTCATAAAACAGCAGTGGTATGGAATTAATGTTAGTAAGTAAACACAGTACCTTATGTGGAAAGAGTAGAAATGAGGAAAGGTTGAAATAGTTTCAGCAACTTCTCCCTTTATTCTCTATACAGTTGAAAAGTGAACATGTGAGAAGAGATTCTTCTTTGCAAGGAGTAGAGGAGCTTTGATGTAATTATTAACTAACTGGAGAAACTTAGCAGCGTGTAGCGAGATTGTTAAGCAGCTTTTGCAGTACTGCACCTGCCTTGAAATGTCTGGGATTATGGTTGAGAGTTGGAGTTTCCTGATAAACTAATGAGCTGCCTCACACTTCTTGCTTTTATATAAGTAGATCTTCTCTTTTGGCTCTTCGCCTGGTGGAGTATCTGGTAATTTTGGCTTCATTTGCTTGCAGATGAAAAATGCAATTGTTTGTTGATAGATGTTCAGTAATGCAGATTTCTTAAGGAAAATTTCAATTCCAGTTAATGTTTTGCTAAACAGTTATCTCATTAATTCAAGATTTTTGAGGAAGCAGAAACAATGGATAATGTTAGTGTTGGATTTTTTTTGTAAGTATTTACTGTGCCAGGTCCTGATTGTATTTCAAGGTTTCCTTTTTTTCTCTAAACATTTGCTTTTCATTTGTCTTCTGCTTTTTCTGTCAATTCTGCCTTTACTCCAATGATTTCCCACTAAAACAATTTAGTGTTTGTTTTAGTAGGTGTTGTAGATCTTTGGTTTTATTTTTTATTTATGAAAGGCTTTAATAAGGCTAGTCTCTTAAAATTTAGAGACCAGGAGAGATTCATGCCCTACCTCTGGTGTTAATTAAGACAAAGCTATGTCCAAACATGACAAATCTCCCTTTTTACATTGTACTTCTTTCATTGCTGTAGTCAGAGACAAACCCACAGTTTATTTTGATCTTGCACTTTGTAAAGTTGGTCAAAGAACGTAACTGTCAAGTTAAACCACTTCTTCTTGATCGTGAATTTAAGAATAAAAATTTTAGTTCCCTGAATAGTTTTAGCAGTGCAGAATTTTAGTACAGGTGCTTTTGCCACTTGAAGGTAAGAGTGAATTGCAATGATAAATTGCCAACCTTTAGGAACACACATTTGAAGAAAAATTAGAGTTATATGGAAACCTGCTCTTTGCAGAGTTACTGATTTTTTTTTTATCTGGATACATGCATCCTACAAATACAGTCTTTTGGGACTTAATACACTTAAAGATAACATTTACTTTTGTTATTGCAAAGTTTGAGTATGTCATGTTGCCAAACTCTCATTAAATTTTTTTATTACAGTAAACAATAGAATGTAGCTTTCAGTCTAGTTTTGGAGGAAAGTATTCATGTAAGGGCATCAGGATTGATGACTATTTCAGCAATATTTTATGATTAGAAGTTATTACCTGAAGTGATTATCCTGAAGAAGCCTGGATTTCTGGGTAACAGCCTATTGAGGTGTTTTATTTCTTTTCTTTATCTTAAAGCCATATTAAGTTGCAGTATATTTCCGTAATTGATTCATATAGAGAACACAGTAACATTAAGAGAAACCTCAGAAAGTCACCTTGTCCCTGTGTTTTCCCCAGGGTAAATGTTTGATGTGGTGATAGAAGTTGATGTAAATTATACGAAGTAATCACTGGTATCACAGTGATACATGATACGTAGCTGTATAAATGTCTTGCGTAACAAGAGACTGAGCTTCCTTAATGAAACAGAGCAGAACAACTTCTTTGCAACAAGTACAATATCCTTCTAGAAACCTGTTTTTTAATCTAGTTTTTACTGGTTTTGAGTCCATTACACTAGTCAGGTTTTTAATATGGAGCAGGAAATTTTTTTCAAAGTCCCTGTATGTTGTGTAAGATATTGTCATCTATGACAGCAGTAATACAAAATAAGTCTCTTCATTATATTGCTTTTGTATTTTAATGAGTCAATTTGAGCATTTTGGGACCGTGTGTGAGTAATCATTTCTCAGGAATCTTTCATTTGATTGCACTTTTGTTAATATATTTTAGCTTAGCACTTAAAGCAGCAATATACCTTAAATCTCTCAGCGTCTTCAGGATGAGAATTTCACATAGAATAAAAATTCTACTTGAGAATTTTCAGGTAGGCTGAGAATTCAAATAATTTTTTGTTTTCCTCAAGAAAATTGTATATAACTAGTACTGAGCTGGGGAATTTTTTTTTTGTAGGAAACTTTTCTGCTTTGTCTCTGAGAATGGAGTTACATCTCCTTTTCTGAGGCTGTTAATGTCCTTGATCTGTTTTGTGATTTACTTGCAAAAGGAAGTTTTAAAGCATGGCATATGTGAAGGGGACACACTTTGATTCAGCTGTGAAGGGAACAAATATAAAATTTTTCTAGTTGTCCTGAAACCATCCAGCATTTGTAGCAGAAGGCTGATTTTCGGGAACTCTTGTGAACTGTGTGGACAAAAGTTAAGTAAAAGAGGTATTCTAAAGAGTAATAATTAGTAACTACGGTGACATATGTCTTACTGTAGCAAGTCAGTCAGCTATATATAAACCAAATTGCTTGTTAATGAGAACTCTTGCTCAAGATCTCTTCTTTTTAAAAATAGTCTTTTGCATCAAAACTAGTGACTTTGATGTGGAGAGATCTATTTTTGTATGGTGTTGTCACATGTTGTGGTAAAACATTTTATCTTGGAGTTTTGGGGGAGTATCTTGTCATCCTGCTTCTTTTGACAGTGAATGCATTTCTGGATTTTCTGATGACTGGGCATTTCACTGCATTTTGCAGTTACGGAATGTGATTATTGGGAGGAGTTAACTTCACGACTGTCAAGTTAGGTTACAAATTGCTATTTCTAGAAAATAGTTTGTGAGGTTACTTGAATGCCACCAGTTCTGCCAGAGGAGGTTGAGGACAAATAGGCTAGCAAGGGGGACCACGCTTTCGGTTAATGTTTCTACTGATGTTGGTTGGTTCCAGGGTTGTTTGTTGGGTTTTTTTTTCCTTTTTCTTTTTTAACAAAAAAAAAGAAAAAAAAGAAAAAGAAAAAGACAGGACTTGAGCACCTTTTGTGCAAAGTTTTGGATGAGTGCACAATCATAGAGCAAAAGCACTGTTTTCCATATAAGCTGTTACTCTAATGTTGGTATTCTATGATGATCATCTCATATGAAAGAATTTTTTCCATATAAATTACCATCACCTTAATAGTATTGTATTTTTTCCAGAAGTTTTGTTGTTCTAGGTGTTTGGAGGGTTGATAGTTCAGTTTAGAGCTAAAGTACATAAAAAATCTGAAAGTAGGTTAGTGATGTTTGTACAGTTCTGTACTGATCTTTGGGATGTTGGGGGTTCCAGAAATTGTAATGTAGTTTGTTTACTTATTTTATGAAAGCAAAGATGATGCAGCTCATCATGGTTTTCTTAATTTACTCCAACTTCAGACAGCTATCTCCTAACACAGAGAACTCCAAGTTCTGGTTGTGAAATGCACATTTAAGGTCTTAAGATTCTGATGTATACCAGTTGACAGAAATCAGATGGTTGACATTGTAAATATAGCCTGCTCTCTGCTGTTCTCATCCTGAATGCTGCTGCTGCTGCAGGAGGTGTGAATATATGGCTTAGAAACCGGTTCTAAAGTATGCTCACTTTTAGCCCAGGTCATTGTTATATACCAACCAAATTAAGCGAACTGAAAATGATAGTAATTCTGAAACTACACTGAGTTGTTCAGCTGTCCCTGCCATCGAGCCAACTTTGCTACTTTCTGTGATGGGTAAGGAGCAGATAATTAGGATGCTGGTGGGTTCAGCTGCCTCATTCTTTTGTCCATTACCACATGTCAGTTGAAGACCTCAGTCTTGAATGGTATAATGATTGTGAAAGATATATGGGACTGTGGTTTGAAGTTGAGGGCAACAATGCATAATTACAGCAAACTTTTGGAGATAAGCAATAGAGATCTTC
The DNA here is from genome assembly GCA_031468815.1 of Morus bassanus. Classification (NCBI taxonomy): domain Eukaryota; kingdom Metazoa; phylum Chordata; class Aves; order Suliformes; family Sulidae; genus Morus; species Morus bassanus. The sequence goes on along the minus strand of CM062580.1, from coordinate 14,682,050 downwards.
ATCCTCATTCTTTTTTTATATATCCGCAAGCTTTAAATTGTGACCATGGGTTTTTGCTTTTGTTATAAACTGGAGAACTTGGATTGTGATATAGTTTGAGGTCCTGAACTTAAACGTTTAACCATCTTCTGCCTATCTCTTTAATATGAATTATTTTGAAAAATGCAACAGTACAGCTCAAATTTTATTTGATAATAAATAGCCCAAAGCATTTAAATAGAATGCTTTTAAGCTCCACATAGCTTGTTCTAAAACTGAGTAGCCAAAAAGTATTGCTTAGTCGTCTTAGTAGTCTTTCTGTTAATAATGACCACTTCCTAATACAAACTTAAAAATCCTTTTAAAGTTCATGTCTGACATCCTGTTCCTGGATTTTCCTGATGTAGATTATATGGATAACTGCAAATATTGAATAATAGTATAGAGCTATGGACTAATAGTAACCTTGAGTCCTGAGCTTTTCACCTTCAGACCAGTAAGTTCAGTTACAACTACCAGGAAATGTGGGGTTTGAATAGTGGTTTAGAAAGTAAATGCTTTTGCCTAATGGACACAATAGATAGCAGATGGTATTACCCCTGCAATCCTTTTAATATGCCGTAATTTAAAATTCTGATAGGTGTAAGTGTATTTGTAGAACTCACCAGTTAAAATAAGCGTTGCAATGTAGTATATCAAAAGGAATGTCTGTGCTGAAATGTTTGCAGGTACAACACACCTGGAAATGTTTGCTCTGTTTCATTGAGGAAGGTGACATTTTGCTACCAAGGAACACACTAGAGCAACTCAGGGTTGTAGGCAAACATATGTTTTATGCACAGTTTAAGCTTTTAGTGCCTCTCGGTGTTTGGCATTGCCCCTCTACCTAAGGTGGTTCCTCCTCCTCCTCCCCACAAATCCAGCCCGTCTTCCCTTCCCCATCATAGCCCCTGTGTTGTTCTTAGGCCAAGTCTGCTGAGTTAGCTCAGACAAAAATTAAGCTGGATGACAGGGCCTGTAGTGAACTTGAGAGCACTTGAACAATCAGGACACGGCAAGCAGCAGAGGGACTAATACTTTACAGCACTTCAAATGCATCCAGAAAAGGCTGAACTCTGTTTATACCCAGACCCAGTTATGCTGGCACAAAACTGCTTTTACTGGCACAGTTTATTTTGCTTGATGATAACAGGTATCAGCAGGGTTGTCCTGGCAGTACAGTCAACAGAACTTCAAGGGGTAAACAGACACGGAACAACTTGGTCAGCAGAAGTGCATATTAACTGCCATCCTCTCCCTCCTGCCCCTTGGAGCTACTAGCAGGTTTGGAAGGGTAGCACTGAATTCCTGGGGGTAGCTGAGGATTTTAACCTTTTTCATCAGTGTAGCTGGATTTAGATTAGGCTTACAATTTCAGTTGAAAGTTCAGAGTGAGTATTTTTTGTCCAGTTCTTTGTAAACAAAGATTCACTTTTTCCTTTTTTCTTATTAACTGCATGGAAGGAGTGGTTAAATTTATTTTCCAAAGAAGTTAACTGAAAACTATTAGCAAGTTGTGCTTCTTTCTGGGGACCTTCCATACTTACAGTCACTGAATAGCTGTCTGCCACTCCTTCAGTTGTTCAGTCTGATGGGAAAATGCCTTCACAGCTGGTCGCTTACTTTCACAGCCTGTGCCTGCTGCAGATAGCTAGACTCATTTTAAAAAGATTTGCTAAGAACTCAAAAGTTAGGGCACTAGTTTTGTTTCTAAGTTGAAGGAGATGGTGTTTAGCAAACAAAGAGCTATTAAATCCATGTGTTTAAGAAATGTAAGACTAAATAGAAAAGCAATTTTGCTTGATGTACCCCACCCTGTGAATTATGCTTGCTTATGGAGACAAATATTTCTACTTCCTTGATAGGTGGGTGGAGTTAGGCAAGTGAGAGGAAAGGAATTTAGGATGTGTCTAAGCAGACCAGAATGAGGAACTCAGTCAATTAGATCTGGAGATAATTTAGCATTTGAACTTCTCTATCTTACAGCCAAAGAAGTGACCTGGAATTCAGTGTTGTTTGCACAGTGTACTCTGCTAGCAGAAGTGCTGCTCCCAAAATGAGAAAATACTCTAGTTTTAATGCTTCAAGGAAGATAAAATGATCTTTTAATTGTATGGAAGAAAAAGCTTTCTGGCTGCACTGTGATAAATGTTGGCCATATTGGTTTGACCCCATTATGTATTGTTTTAAAATCTTTGTGCACAATTCAGATTGTACAAAGCCAGAATACTTCCTCTCCTAGTAGAATACTCAGTGTGAAACAAGTAAACAAACACAGTTGTATTACTCCAATTTTGGACTGAAGTATTACTCTGGGGCAAATATTCCAATTTTTAGATCCCCATTTACTTGCTGCATTTGAGTATTAGCTTTAGTACTCAGGGGGTGCATTTGTAATGCCAGCATTAATTGTTTTGTGATTGATCATGTAGTTTGTAGCATGAGTAGGGGAAGAATCTGTCATCCTAACTGCAGCATTTTAGGGCTTAACAGCTCTAACTGACAGCCTTGCTGTCCCTTTGTGGTAGTAAACATGGCAAAAATGAAGTTGTCATCTCCTTAGTGGCTACAGTTCAGAATTTGACAATTTAAATCTTTCTGTTTTAAACTAATGCCTCAAAGCCTGTATAACAGAGCTCTGAAGCGCAAGGAAGTTGTGTATGCGTCTTTCACACAGAAAATAAGAGATGAAGAAAAGAATGGTAAAGTAGGAGGTCCTGAAATTGGGATTTTCTTTCTACATTAGTTGTCTAGGCAATGAAAATACATTGAATGAATAAAATATATTAATGATTGACTTTCTGTGAAAGAGGCAATGGCCTACATTTTGGTGCTTATTGTTTACTTAATTGAGCTATGGAATAAGGCTGAAATGTTTAAATATATGCTGTGGTGTGTGTCTGCATTTTTAGATGTAGAATTTGTTCCTCTTCATGGAGTTAATCTCACATGTCTGCAGACAAACTGTCACAGTGAGGAGAATTACTGCAGAACTGAAATTCTCAGCATAATTGTCCTGAACTGTAGTTTCAAGCTGGGTTAGGTGGAGTAGCAGTAATGTGCTCTTAAAATGGAAAAGGATGGCTATACATAGTGATAGCAAATGTTATGTGAGTCTGTCTTGATCGCCATTCTTGATCAACTGCCTTACTGCAGCACTGGTACAGTTCTACCCTAGAAGAGACTAGAGGTTCTTTTGTTCGTTGTATTGTACTTGGGGTACATAGTTAAGGCCATAAGAGTTTCTGAAAAAACACTATTTAAACAGTCAAGAAATCATTAATAAAGGACTTACTCTTTAAACATTTGGGTTTTTTACTGTCATCCTGTTTGTAAAACACTTATTCTCCATCTTTACCTTGTAGTGAACAGTTACGTAATAGAGAGATCTGTATCTTTGGCTTTTGAGCGTATGACTGATTATTATGCACTGCTGTTATTTTGAGATTTTAATTTTGTTCTGAGAAAGCTAAAATGTTGAACTAGTAAGTTAATTAAAAGTTCATTTTTGATTTATATGTTTGGCTACATTTTAGGCTAATTCTGGAACTGCATGTTTAATTTCTAGTTTGAGCCTCAGCGAAATAATGCCCTATATTAAGAGATGCTGTGTATTGTCATGAAGATGAAAATGTAGTGCTAAAAGCAAGTCTTGTAGTAAGACATTAAAACAAAAGCTTGTCAGTTGTTCTACCCTTGTGTTGTACTGCAATTAAATCCAGGTAATTAAATCACTGAAGAAGTGTGCTGCTTTCTTTTCAAGATTTTCTGTGCATCTCTGAGCCCATCCTTTGTCTTCTCTGAGATCCTTCAGAAGTGTCTCATCCTATACCAGAATTGCATATGGCTTGGGAAACAAAGCACTTGATGACTTTCTCCCTTGTCAGGCTAAGTAAGGAGTTACCTTCTACTTACCTATTGGAAGATGTTGGAGTAGTAATCATTAAGCGGAATGGTTTTTTGCTCTTGTTTGGTTTTATTTCTTTGAAGAAAATAGTTTACCTGCTTTTGATAGGTAAAGGTAAAATCTGCCCTTCTGGAATATAGCAATTTTTGTAACTTCCTAATATCAGCTAGGATTCATATATTGTATGTGCCTAAATTGAATGTATTATAATCTGGGATCTCTGTGGAAGAATTTTTCTATTTCATTTATCAGGAAATATTAGGAATTTGTTGGAGGGGGGAAAAATTGTAGTGCTATATAACTGTATGAAAGTAAAATGTAGACTGTGATTTAGCAAGTTGTGGTACTCAGATTACGAGTCATTGACCTAGAAAGCAATGGAACTTAAATGGAATGAGATTTTTACACACTACAGGTCAAAGCAGAGGAGGTTCTTTTGTTCAGTTTGCAAAACTGAATATTAACTTGAAATATGATAAATACTAAATTTGTAAAATTAATTCCTTGTAAAACATGGAAACAAAAACCTGTAATTTTTTGAAACTCCCTTAATGCAGTTTCTAAAGATGGACTGTACTGGAGAAGATTGAGTGTACTGATGAACTGCAAATTTTACTTTAGAATAAAATCTCCATAAATTTTGTGGAAGCAGCATGGTAGGATGTCTGCAGTTAACGGAGTTTGTTAATGGGGTATGAATGAGAGAGGATGTGAACTATCATGAGAACATAAATTACTAAGGAGAAAATGTGGGCTGGGATTTCTTTTTCTATCTGAGAAGGTGTTATGATACTGGGGAGTTAAGTTCCTTGAATCGTTGTATGTTACCTTGTATTTTAAGAAAGAGGGAAAACTGCCACTTAAACCATACATATATATAGTTGTGATCTGAATTAAGGATGTGAGAATTCTTTTACAGTCCTCAATAACTGAGGTGTTATGAATGTTCATGAGCTATCCTCTCTGCTCTAGATTGGACTAGTTGTTAATATGAGGCACAAAAGGGCTGGGACTTCAGTTTGATCTGAAGGGAGGTGTGAATTATAAAAGCAAGTGTAATTAGGTCAGTATATACTGCCCTTTTTTCTGGCAGTACCGGCTTAAGCAGCACCTCATGTAACTTGCATCAGCTCTCAGAACTGGTTTGCAGTGACTAAACAAATGCTTGAGCCAGTACAACTAAAGAGGTGGTGGTGCAACTCAACAACGAGCATCGGGGAAGGGAAAGATTTATAGTTACTCTTTAAGCTGGCACTGCTGCTGAAGTTTGTTGGTTTGCGCTGGAAAGCAGAAGAACAAATGGTGCTGATTTCACAGAAGGCACTGTGTTATATAGCTGCTGTGTAAAAGGCATTGTTTTGGGAACTGGAGAACCCACCAAGGATACTGCATAATTAATAGTATATTAAATACCAGTATACTACCATAAATACTAGTTATCATATACACGTGCTTGTTTCAGGACTTGTGCTTGATTTCGTTTTTTAAAGATAACTTTTAGTAATGATACAACAGTGATGAAGGGGTAGACCTTCAGGATATTTTGAACTAGTGAAAATTAGTATGGAAACATTTGAATTTGCTACGTGGAAGGGACCAGTGCTGTGGGTTCCTGACCAACTGCTACATTAAAGATGGCTGAATCCTTTTTGCTAATTCTTGAAGTCAGTGCATTTCTGCTTAGACATCAGCTTATTAACATGTTGCTGGTTTTACTTATTTCTTTACTAGGTGCAGGAAGAGGAGAGTATTTTAATCCTGTTTGTAACAACTTCAAGAGCTTTACTTTTCTAAAATTTACATAATGAAATTCAGTAGCATACAGTTAAATGGACATCAATTTAATAATATTAACTTTACTGTGTATTTTCTGTGGCCATTTGTTTACATTTTTCTTCACCGTTTGAATTTTGAGAGTCTACTAGTATTTTTTAAGTTTGGTGATGCTCTGTTGAGCTTCCTCTCCTCTTGTCCCTCTCTTGTATTTCCCTGCGCTATCTCGTCTGTGCCCCATCTGCAGATTCTGCAGAAGTGTCTTTACAAGGGGCAGTGATTAATCAAAAAGTTGGAGGGATAAAAGGCAGATATTATGCATAGGAAAGAAAAGGGTGGGGAAAAACAAATAAGCACAAGCATGTTTGTTTCTCCTTGCTTGTGACTCACTTTTTCATAACAGAAGGATTTTAAATGGAGCAGAAGGCTAATTGAAAACTAAGAGGAAGCAAAAAATAATTACTTTTAATGCACTGAACTATGGGAGGGTTCAGTACTTTCAGATTAGTAAATTAACAAGCTAATTAATTTGATTGGCTTTTAAAATTATAACTGTTATAAAAGTTATTATGTAGTAATATGTAGTATTTCATAATATATAGACTGTTTAGAGTAGGGTGGGTCTGATTGTTAATGCAGTGAATGCAGCCATAATTTCTTGATCTATCCATAATTAGTGTTTACCATTCATCTTTATGAACGTGTGACTATTGGATTATTTTCTTCAGTTTAAGATCAAAGGCATATCTGTGGGAGAAAAATCTTCCATGTGCTGCTTTTACTTCTGTCATTGCTTTACACCTAGCTCAGCCTTCCTTGTGCTGGCATTCCCCCTGATTATTGTATTGAGTTGCATCTTCTGGACCCAGTGGCACTCGAGCTCTCAGGTTAGGGGCACTGCTTTGTGCTACCTAGGACGAGTGTGTAAGATACGCATGCTTGGTGTCATTTTCCAGTATGTGATCTGAAGAGCCCTAGTGCTGGTGTCTCACTCCATTTTAAACCCACCTTTTCCCTCGGCACTATTACTTTGAGCTATATATCACTTTTTTTGAGGAGTGTGATAACAGAGGCAAATAAAAACATGAAAAAGCTTGCATGGAATCCTGGAAAAAAAAATCATCAATTGTTTTTGTAGGAAAAACATGGGAATACATTAATTTCTCTGAAGGCAACTTCTCTCCCCCAGCCTTACATTTGCTTTGGGACTTGATGAGGTATGAGTGCAAGAAGGCAGGGATTTCTACCATCCCATCAGGTTCCTGTAATAATTACTGTTGTCTTGAACTACTGAAAGTGACTCATTTCAGTAGTTACACCTGGCTGGTTAGTAACATTCCAGTCCCCTCTTTCATGCCATCTGCTGATCAGGTCTCAGCCAGTGACTCTGGTCTTCTGCCAGGTGACTCACTTGTAACCTCTTCTCAGATGCAGCAGTTTTGACTAGAAGTCTTGTGTCATAAGCAGTTTCTGATTCAATAAGTTGCTATTCAAACTTAATTAACTCTACAAATGGATATTTACAAAGGTACTTGGTAATGCAGCAATCATGACATTAACTGAATGCTGTGAACTAGTATCGCTGAGAGGTAAAAGCATCCTATTTTTTTTCTTTAGTTTCACCATGGTCTTATATTACAATTCCTGAATTCTGTCTTCTTTGCCAAAGCTCTTCCTTGTGCCCTCAGTGCTAGTCTTCCCGACAGCGTGTTTCTGTCATGGAACACTGGTACCTTAAATGTATGAGCAGTTAGAATTTTTGTGTGTTGACCAGTGTAAATATAAATTTACATATATGTGGCAAAAGGTGTTGTTGCTAACAATGCCTGATCCTTTCTATACAGGCAGTAGGTTAAGTACAGTTTGTAGCAATTATTTGCATAGTTTATGTGCTAGAATTCAATCATATGTTAAACAACTAAAAGTCAAATACAAATATTTCATGGTAACATGAAGGTGTTGCATACTGTGGAGGGTGTTTTGAGATTGATACATTTGTCCTCCTCTACACTGGGAAATCAAGCTATATTTTATAGCAAATAAAATTTTACTGGAGCTTATGTTTCATCATAACTGTTGTTTTTTCCAGATACTTTACTATTCTTTTTGTTTGTTTTTACAGTTCTATCTTCAAGACACTAAAAGTAGTAATGGTACCTTTATTAATAGTCAGAGACTGAGTAGAGGATCTGAGGAAAGCCCACCATGTGAAATTATGTCAGGTGACATCATCCAGTTCGGTGTAGATGTGACGGAGAACACGCGGAAAGGTAAGGGTATGGATCATTTTTTTTTTCCCCAAGTATATTTATTTAGAACATCTTATTACAATTTAATCTTTAAGAGTAAATGGTATTCCTGTTGTAAGAATAGTTTGGGTGTGGTTTTTTGTTTTGTTTGGTTTTTTTTGTTACCTCGTCCATCCTTTGTGCTGGCAGTGAGTCAGTCTTTTGGCCATGCAGTAAACTGGAACAAAAAACTCATCTGCTGAAAACACTGACTGCACACACACCCCTGCCCGCCAACTAGATTTTAACTGGGTTGCTTCCACGGCCCACCTTCTTCTGTGGCTGTATGGGTGCTAGTGCGTGTAGTGGAAACACAGACCCAGAAAAGGAGGCTCAACTGGGACCACGTGTTTAGCTATTGACTCACTTAAATTGACTTACAGCAATTTTTAGAAGTGCAGCATGGGCATGTGTGCTTAGTGCTGTGTGGGGTTTTTTTGTGTTTTTTTAATTTTATTTTTGTAACTACCTTTCTGTCAAGCCTGTGAACCCTGAAGTTTCAGCTAATAATGTGGCAGAAGTATGAAACTGCATTTCTTGATAAAGTAGTTGGTATAAGTTTGAAAAGGCTCATTTAATTCTTGTCAAGATACCTACTTTTTCTTTTCGTGACTGCTACTGATTTGGTTTCTGCAGGAACTTTAAAATGAGGATAGAAAAACGTTGCTAGCTGAAAAATGAGGTGATGGGGTTTTTGTTTGGTTTGGTTTTCTTGCTGTCCTCTTCACAGTACATACGCTCAAAAGATCTTGTATTATGGTAATAGCTACATATCTGTGTTAATAAAAATGCAGCCTCTGTCTCTTTCTTTTGCATTTATGTACAGTGTTTCAGGAGTCATTTCCTTCTTTTTCTGAAGACTGGTCTGTATGTGAATTACTAGATTGTAATCAATATTGTCAAGACTTTTTAAAGTTACCTAATGGGTCTGTTACTTTCTGTTCTGAAGTATCCTAATCCAGTAACAGAGAGATTTGGCAAGAAAATGGCAGAACTGCCATCACAGCTCTTCTAGTGTACTACTTGTCTGAACAAGAACTTCATAGAGCTTATCCTTAGAGGGGTATATTAGAAAAGAATGAAATTGAAGAACAATATTAAATTTAAATGCTCATGGTTAAGTTCTTTTAAAAAAACAAACACAAAAACCCCAGACAAACACACACCACCACTCCCAAACCAAACCAAAATAAACCCCCTAAAACCCAACAAACCAACCTGTAGTACAGCAGTAGAATTTTTAAATGGCATTCAGTGAACAAAAAAATATGAAGCCTGCTTCATCTGTTACTCAAAAATTTTATCTGTTCTTTAGCCAGGTAGGTTATAGTTCTCAAAGTCTGAAGTATCACAGGAAGGTTAATGAATAAATCTTTAAAGAAAACATTGTTAAGCAGTAGAGGTGGTTAAGTATTTTGTCATGGAGATCTTCTGGAGCTGTAGTATTTTTGAGTGATTTGTGGTAATGAAGGTCACATTATATTGTTTCACTTTCCTCAAAAATGACATTGAGAAGATTTAACTCCTGGATGTCTAGTTGGAATTGTCTGGGAGTCACTTAAAATGTTATTTCATGTGAAGTGATTGCAAATATATATGAATACTAGCAGTATTAATGGAATAAATCAAAGGAATACATTGCATCTAATGAACCTGGAACTAGTCATTTGACGAGATGCTGTCCTCTCTAAAAGAAGCTGAATTTCTTCATGTGTGTTTAGACCTAAAACAATTTTCATTTTAAGATGTAGTTGGAAGAAAAATTGGAGTTCACTTGTTTTATCAGCAATTATTTGCAGTTAGTTTATGTGGAAGTTTGTGGCAAATTCTTGCCAGTAGTAGTTCTTCCCAATGGTTTGTTTTATGTTAGTTTTACAAAACATGGTCCCAGTGACCTGGCATTTGTGTAATGAGCGATCAGGTTGTGCAGCCTTCCTTTTCCTCTTCTCTAGCTTTGAACATAGGAACTGTACTCATGTTACTCATGAATGTGTTGAGCTAGCTAATGAGGAAGAGCATACAAGTTCGCTTTCCTCCCTCTTCATGCTCTCCCAAGCAATGAATGAAGATCGTATCATCATGCTGGGGCACGAAAACAGCTGCATTACAGTTAAAGTGTTTACCCATGAATGAAACTGGCATGCATATAAACACATTTTTTCACCAGTTCATTTCAGTAATCTTAGATGTTACTGTTAACCTAATCTAGTAATGAAACAGACATGAAAGTAGTTTTTCAATTAGGGATTCCCTTTAAAACCATTTTGCATTCTGGTATTTACATAATGCCTTACTTTCACAAGACATTCCAGCATTTTGCTGTGTGTAATTATAAGGTAATGACAGGATAGGCAGAGTTTACTTGCCTATGTAAACTCTGATTTGTGTAAATATTGCTAGAATACATTTCTTTTTATTTTATTGTTCAGGCTGTGTTTTAGTAAGTAATTTCCTTGCAAATATGATCTTGATTTGGTTCATTAAAATAGTGGCACATTCAGTATGTGGGGGTTTTTTTAGGATATCTTACATGAGCACTGATTCCTCTGCTTTCTGCAGCTGAAGTCGCTAACAGGCCTGAGAGAAATGTTTCCAACCCCCCTGCTTCCTTATTTGTCCACTTGTTATATTAATAACAGGCGCACAGGCCTGCTCATTTCCCTCTCCTTAATGCAGTACTTACCTATTAATCATCTTACCGTGCTTTTCTCTGTGTTAGTGTGGTTTATCTTCTTTTAGCACTTCCTAAATTTCCCTGTCAGTGCCAGAGCATTCCAGGAGTTAACTGGTGGTGACTTCCCTGCATGGAAGGGAGCAGCAGGCTTTCAAGTAGGGTCAAATAATACCAGATGATATAGTTCAAATAAAATTTATGCAATTTTTTCTAGTCAGTTTTGGACTCTTTAATACACCTTTTCTCTCACGTGGTGTTTGAAAAAGCCTGTGCAGAAGAGGAAACCCAGTGCGTGCTGCTTGTCAAATAAATGGAGCTCTCACAGGGGAAATAAGAGAGGCAGTTTTAGTGGTGTTTTGATTATTGCCGTAGCTGCTGTTGCCACGTTAACAAGTGAAAATGAAAATGAGAGCATCATTTGCAAATTTTCTCTCTACGAAGCAAAAATTTTGAGACAAACAAGAATCGTTTCCTCATTTTCCCGTATTTGTGCTCGTTTGCGGCATAAACCCCTCGTCAGGGTTCAGGGCAAGTCTCGGTGGTTTTCTGGAGTTGTGTGGCGAGCCGTGTGACAGTTAGGTGTTTCCGAATGATGCAGCAAGTGTGTGACTGGAGTTTCGCAGGGCAAATGGAGCAGGAATAGGGTTCTTTGGGTTTTTTTCCCACTTGATTTGTGGAGAGCGGTCGTGAGAGAGCCGGGCGGCGGAGCGCGGCCCTGCCCCGCGGGCTGCCGCCGGCCTGGGGCGCCCCCTGGCGGCGCGCCCTGGCGCCGCAGCGTCGCGCCGGCCCCGCCCCGCGGCGCCCGGGAGGTGAGCGCACGCCGTGTCGCCGGGGCCCGGGGCGCGGGGCGCGTCCCTGAGTTTGAGAAGGAGTTTTCTCAGTCCCGTTTGGCAAACAGAGGTCGCTTCGCTGCCGCCTTTTTTTAATTCCCCAAAATAATATAGGCTTGAATTTAAGCTATTACTACTGTCCTGTCCGGTCATCACTATAATAATGCTTTATTAGTTGCTTTACCTTTCCCTTAGGCTTTCTCATTATTCTTTCAATTATAATGAACTGGTAGCTAAAGGACAGAGTGCAGGGGTTTTCTTTATTATTTTTTTATGAACCTGTCAAAATGCTCGGTATCTCTTTACAGGCACTGTCTGTCTGAGAGCCTCTGCTAAATCCCCTTTATCTCCTAATTTTTTACGCAAATAAAGCTCCTGCAGCTTTTAGGAGTTGTTTTTTCGGTCTGAGTGTTGACGGAAAAACTTGAGAATTATATAATCTCACAGCAGACCTGCCTGATACGACCCAAAGGTAAAGCTGTCTGTTGGCCTTTAATTTCAGATATCTTAATTTCTTCTTGAAATCACTAATTTACTCTTTATGCCTTAAAGATTCTTCATTATGAAAGCTGTATGAGTATTACATGCTACAGCTAATATTGCTGATATATTTTTTTCATGTTTTTACAAGAACAGATTTGTGAATTCCACGGACCTAAGTCTAAAGCCAGAAAGCCCCCCCCCAATACCCATGGATTAATCTGTTTTGAGAATGAGGTCCTTGCTGTTCTTCCCTGGCATGTAAATTTATTACTTCACCAAGTCAGCTTGAAAAAACAAGGTGCTGTAGCCAAGAGGATACTTCTCCAAAGCATTAGCTTTTAGCACTGAATAAAGGTTGAGAATAACTCTGTTTAGTTGGATCATTTCTCCTGTAATTTTAGATTCTATTGAGGTAGCTTCCTCAAAGACCTGACTTGTTTCCCTGGAGTACTGCCGTTGTCCTAAAACAGCCATTGCCCTTTTTTTTTCAAAACCAGATTAACTGTTTTGCTGATATTAATAACTGTGAAAGTAGAGCAGCCATTTGTCTTTGCATGTTGGGTGCTTTAGGTTTAGTGGTAGATGATAGATGACCATATACTTATATACCATATATTTGTATCTAGCTTGCAGTAGTATTTTTGGGAAGAACATTTGTGTATCTTTCCATGTAACTGGAAAGAATTTTTACTTCCCAAATCATAGAACCATCCAAGAAAAAAAAAAAACAGACAAACAAACCAAAAACCCCAGATGTAATTTGACTGTTTGCAATGTCATTGAAAATGGTATCAGTAATGTTTTTGGGAAACATTGTGAAGAGACATTGACCTTGATGTAAGAATCGAATATTGCATTTGCTCCTCTTGTTCTTAGGAGTTAAAAGAATCTTGAATTTAGTCCTGGAGAAGCAAGCTTTCTCTTTCTGAAATGAGAGGCCACTTTTCTAGGGCTGTGCATTAGATGTGTACTACAAGCACACCAAAATAGAGATGTATTGTCTTGAATGACGCTGCTCATAGTGTTCAAGAGGATGTACTTGTCAGTGGTTCTTATACTCTTCCTCTGTGTTCCCTTTTTGATCTTTGTGTTTGTAAATAACAATCACTTGGCAAGTTCCAGATGTTGAAGTGAGTGTCTGGCACCACAAATTGGATGTGTTACCTTTTAAGTCCATGGATATGCTCATAGGAATCTTGTCAAAAAGGTAGCTCGTTATTTTGTTTATACTTCTGTATTCCTGTTACCTGGCGCAGGTAAGATGCATTCCTTTTTCCTCCTTTTATGATCAAAACATACAGCTAACTTTTTAAACTTGCTGCAGTAAAGACATCTTGCAGGCATTGCTGCATGTGAAAGAATTGAAGCTGTGACTGCTTCACAGCCAGGACTAAGTACACAGCGTAACCTCTTCAGGTTTCTAATGACAAAAGTTTGCTGTCTCCAGAGGAGGTCCGAGAAGGCAGACCCAGGCACTGGTGCTTGAAGGCATTCATGCCTCTCTTGTCTGCCTGCCTCAGAGTTTAAGACAGTTCACTTGGTTACCATAACATTAACCGTTGAACTTATAATTAAATAGTAACGAATCATGATGACTTAGTATTTGTTTCTTTTCAGTTACCCATGGATGTATAGTCTCCACAATCAAACTGTTTCTTCCAGATGGAATGGAAGCTCGATTGCGATCAGAGTAAGAATAAGTATCTATTCATGTGTAGCAAAATTAAAGTACTGTATAATGAGGATTTGATGGATATTATGTTTCCAATCAACACAGTTTCTTTTCCTGTAATCATGCAAAGAAAATAACTGAGCATGGTTCTTTTGCAGGCATGAGAAAGAAATCTCATTTGCTTGTCGCTTTTAGAAATTAAGACAACCATGAAAGGATAAAAAAGTTCTATAAAAGAATGAAAAAGTTCTTATCAAGTTGGGCTTTTCTGACTGGCTGTGGTTTAGTCTACTGGAATGGGTACTATAAACAGAAGAATAGAGGTCAAAAGAAAGCAAATGAGCATTCTCCTTCCCACTTTTTTATTTGGGATTATTATTTTTGCTCCTTCAAATGCATGTAGACTCTACTAAAGTGAGATTAATGGTGTCTCTGTGTGTACCATGTGCACATAACACTGTTTATGTTCTTCAGATAAGTAATACAATAATGTGTCCTTGTGGTGTACTTATTTGGTGTCACGATGAAAGCAAGCTTTGCCTGGCATAAGGAGAAAAAAAAAAATCATAAATTATGTTGGATGGAATAATGTTTGGAAACTCAGATTAATATTGAGAGGGTTTTCTGTGTATATGTGCACATTTTGGAGAAAATCTCAAAGAGCGGTAGAAACAAAAAACGTAAGCATTTTGTTGGCAGTAACTGAGTGCCAATTACAAATAACATAATTTTAATCACCTTTCATCTTCAGCAGTTGTGTGGTTTTGTTTGTTTCTTTAAATATTCTTATATCATTGGTATCCAGAAATACCTGCATGAAGCCTTAGGCTGTCTTTGCTTCTGGGAAGAGAAGTCAAAATAAATTATTATGGGAATTTTTCCATCTAATTGCATGCCCTAATAAGAAACACTAGAAGTGTATGGTGTTGAAATTTTAGTTCTGATGAAAATACGAAAGTATAACATTTGCTCTAGTGAAAATGTACCAAATTCTGTAAGTTCCCAAATATTATTTTACTCAGCTTGTTGAATTTGTAAACAAGAGTCATATATCCACTGTCTTTTCATATCTATTGTTTTGTGCACGTAAATTGGTTTAAATCTTAAATTAGTTTTTAAAAAATCAAGTAATATGTAAGTGCTGAAATAAAGGTTGGTAAAGACAGTCTTTAGATTAGACCTTGGATTTATAATTTGAAAATAGTTCTGTAACTTTGAAAACATTGCTCAGCATAGTATTAACTGGTTTTGCACATTTGTATAAACTTTTCAGTTTAAGAATAAACTTAAAAATACAAAGCATTGATTAAATGCACAGTACTAGGGATCGTCTAGATTTTTGAACTGATATTTTGCACTTTGTGTTCACTTTTTAAATTTTTTTTTTAGTGTTATCCATGCTCCATTACCAAGTCCTGTTGACAAGGTAATTCAGTAATTTGCTGTTTTCTGCCTTATTCAGCCACGTGCCTTTTCCTGAGTTGTTATAAAGATGAAGAAATTGTCAAGTCCAGTTTTATTTAGATATGTTTTCCACTGCCTGTTTTTACCTAGTTTAATATTTTAAGTGACATTTAAGGTAGAGAAGGTAATGCAGTATCACAGTGTATATTTTAAGGTAGTTTGACTTCTTACAGTATGGCATCTGAAATATGGCTTAGAAAAAAAACCATTGATGTTAAGATGGTTAAATTTCCAGGTACAGGTTGACTCACTAACAGGTCTTGGGTATTGCATAATTTGATACTTGAGCTGTTCTGTGGAACCCAAGAGTGGCTCATGATTTGGTGTTTGGATGAGGTCTGTTGTTCTTGCATCTTGTTTTTTATGGAGGAGAAGCTGCACTGCACAGGCTGGAAAGTGTTCTGGCATGTTCCAAAGAAAGATTGAGGCCAGATCTTTCTGCTCCTGTTGTATAGCCAGAGTCGCTCACTGGAGAGTCATGGAGTCAGTAATGTCTAGTGTAATTTTTAAACTCAATTTTGATAATGTGGGGGACTTGTAGAGAGGCTGTTAATAGATAGATACACTTGAGACAGGTGATCAGGAATTGATCATCTCTCTAGCCTCTAAAAAGAAGGATTAACTTAAATAAGTTTGAATCAGAGTTCTAAATGTGAAGAACAAAATTTCAAGAAACTGAAAACTTATTTGTGAAGTCAGCAGCCCAAGGAGTTCACAGGCTTCGCATTTAAGTTGAGGTTTCAAAACAGCATATGTAGCTTGAATCTGCGGCAAGGGCAGAAATTCTGACGGGGGACTGCAGGTGGTATAACTGTGTGAAAAACAGTTTCAAAATTATGTCTGTATAGGAAGAGCCTACAAGAATTAGTAAATAAATAAATTTGCCAAAAAAAAAAAAAACCACCAAACCAAAAAAAAAAACCAACCAAACAAACAAAAAAAAAAAAACCCCACACAAAACAACCTCCCCCCTTCCCCCAAGTCCAGAACAGTTTCAGTTATCATTAAAGATAAAAAAGGCATTCCTCAAATCTGATTACATGGAATTGGAATATGAGAGACTTTATTTTGGATTCTGGAAGCCCCTGATTTCTGTTTGTCTTTGGGTTGAATGGATTCACCTTTGCGCACCCTGTTTCTTTTTTGTCAGTTTAATCTCAACTGAAACAGAAGCCTTAAACTCCTTGGTGTGTTGATGGTTCAAGAACTTGTAGAGACATTAACACAGTGGGGCCTCAGCCCAGAGTTGAGAAGAAGTTCTCTGATAGAACAAAGAATAAATAGTAGCAGAACAATAAATGATTGAAAATACCATTTTTAGATAATCTTACATTTACCTTCATGACTAGATTTAAATGATGAATATTGCATTATTGGAGTTTAATGAAAAATCCAAAGCCTTTTTGATTCTTAAATTCCCTTATTTTTCAGGTTGCTGCTAACACTCCCAGTATGTATTCTCAGGAATTGTTTCAGCTTTCACAGTATCTACAGGTAGGTTTTCTCTTGACAGCATTTAGTTTGGTTAAATATTTAATTTTTTCTCAAAATGCAAATCTTATGCTCTGTATGTCTTTGTTTGGCTTGCATTTTGTAAACTGGAACATAAGTATTTAACTTCCTTTTCTGTAGTGAAAGAATGTAAAACATTGTAATTGGACATAGTATTGTTCTATGTAAACTTTTGGGGTCTTACATGAGCAGTATAAACTATGACTTTTTATAAAAGAAATATGAAAGCTCCTTGTTTTATAGAAGGCTCCCTGAACACTATATACTGGCTTTTCCTGGCCTGTCTCCTCTCCTACCTCGCTGTCCCCAATTTTTCTTTTGCTCACAGTATTTTTGTCATCATCCATTGGTGCGGATGTTCTGTGTATGTGTATAAAAGTTTTGGTAGAACAAAAGACAGGCAAAACAAGAGGTCCTTTCATATGTCAAGAACTAGTTTGTTTCTGTGAATGTAATTTCTTAGTGTGAATATTTCTGTCCCTGTATCTATTGGAAAATATAAAGGAGGGAACAGTGCTGGCAGCTCTTCTTCCTCATTGGCATCACTAGCCTTTCTGTGCCTGCTCCTGTGTCAGTTTTAATAGGTGTGTTTTCTCTTAAGATGTCATGTCACATCACAAAAGGGTTAGACTGCAAAATGGCAACACATTAAAGTGTGTGCTAATATATAAAAATAAATTATTTAGAAAGGATCATAAAATCAGCTTTCTGGAAAAGATATGAAAACATTCTTACTGGTAAATTCTATCAAGGTTTAATTTATGTAGAGTTCTGCTGATTTATTTTGCCTGGTTTTGTTTGGTAATGGCAGATTTTTTGTTCACATCGATGAGGCTTTTGAGACAGATACTATCTTTATATGTGTTTTCTGACATAGCAGGAAGCAGCTCAGGCAGATGCTCTTTCTTGGGAGGCCAAATACATAGTTGCTCACCAATCTGTTCACTCTTTGTATCCTGGAGTTGTTAACAAAGATGCTCTTCTATCTTACTGTCATAAAAATCAAACAAAAATAGTAGTTCTTGCTTGGCATTTTTCTTTTGTGACCTGATTTGAGGATGAGCAGCTCATTGCACGGGAGCTGCCAAGCTTTCTTTTGGTGTTTACAGTTTTGTTATTGAAATTATTGACAAAATTCTAAGTGTTTTTAAGTCTTGGAAAGAATAACTTGCTACGATGCGCACTCAGCATGTGCAACATATGCATGAAAAATGAAGGTTTTTCAGGAACCTGAGGTTATAGGATAATATTTTCTAATTAAAATATCCAAATAAATGTGTAGAAGGATAAAATGGGATGGGCTTATTATAGCTTTGAATATGTGACAATGTTTGCTACTCACACTTCCTTTTTTTCTTGTATTTTGGTATGTCTTCTATTGCTTCAATTTTTCTGAGTTGTTCTAGCTGAACTGACTGGTGCTCTGCTCTCTTCATAGGAAGCCTTACATCGGGAACAAATGTTGGAACAGAAACTGGCAACCCTTCAGCGACTACTTGCTGTCACACAAGAGGCTTCAGATACTAGTTGGCAGGTATCTGCAGGCATTCTTTTCCTTTATGGACCGAAATATGCAGAGGCATATAAATTTTAGCTATTAATTTACAAACAATGGGGAAACAAAGCAGCAGAAAGAATAAAAAGCTTATGGCTGTTCTTTTAAACTCCGCAAAAGATAATGTTTAATAAATTTAGTGATTATGTACTGGTTTGAAACAGCTATTAGTAAAGTACTCCAACAGAATTCAAGTCTTTAAAGCAGACCTCTACTGGAACTACATAAAGCACATATTAATACTGAGGTGATAACTTCTTTTCTGCTAGGCTTTAATAGATGAAGATAGGCTGCTATCAAGATTAGAAGTTATGGGAAATCAGTTACAGGCATGTTCAAAGGTAAGTAGTTCATTTAAATGCCAGGAATGCTGAAAGATAGCTCTTCTGAAGTGTTTTGAAATTAGCTAGTTGTATGAAAGCAGTTGGAACATAAACTTTATGAAATGAACATATGCAATTTTGATAATCTGAATAGCATGAAAACTGTATATATGTTCTGTATTTCAAGGAATCACTTTAAATCTAGATGAAGGGCTATTTTTCAGCATTTTTTTAGCATGAACTGATTTCTTTTGTATATGCAAATAAACATGTATGAGTGAAATGCAGAAAAGGGATTTCTGTCATCGGTGAGAAGCAACCGTTCTGTCCTGTTTCTTATGGATGTTTCCTTCCAAATAGGGATTTGAGAAAAGGCATTATCTATGTGCTGTCTGATATTCAGAGAAGGGTAACAAGTATGTCCTGCCTTGATTGTTGTTTAGGCCACCTATGCCTGCCTTAAATTTTTATTTTATTTTTAATTCCTCTCAACTACCTACATTATAAGAACTTCTTTTGCAGGTCCTGTTTGAGTTCTTTCAGGTGGGACCTCATAGGTTTCTGGTTTGTCAAATTGTAGTCTCCTGGGCTTGACATTGTCTTAGCAGTGTCCAAAAAAACCCCAGAGTTTTCCTATAATCGAAGCTGATCATTGAATATGTGCTGCCATACGTACACTTCAAAAAACAACTGGTTTACACCCAGTCATGTCAGGCATCTTTCATCACTGATTTGTCCATAACATTTTCCCATCTACCAGAAATTGATAAACATTTTGCAGTAGAACAGGTCTTTATCACAGTCTTATCTGTTTAATCAGCAAAATACTAATTTATATTCTGTCTTTGTATCTGAATTATCTTACACGTACAGAATCAAACAGAAGACAGTATACGAAAAGAGCTTATAGCATTACAAGAAGACAAACACAACTATGAGACAACAGCCAAAGAGTCCCTGAGGCGGGTCCTTCAGGAGAAAATTGAAGTGGTCAGAAAACTGTCTGAAGTGGAGGTATTGAAGTTTCATGCCTCGTCTTCTGGAAATGCTGAAATTTTTATAACTGCTGCTACTTAGATCCCTGTTTTGTTGTCTGTAATATGCCAGTATTTGTTGTATTGTGACACTTGCAGTATATTAAGTAGTAGTGTTTATTTCTCCTATTGGGCAATACTTAGATTGTTAAACAGTTAATGTTTTGGTGTTGAAGAACTAAGTCAGAGCTTGTTACAAAAAAAAAGTATGAGTGAAGAAACAAATCTTGAGCTATGATGAGGAAACTCTATACACTTTTTAGTTGTGCTGCTGTCACCAGCAGATGCCAACTTCTGGAGCATTCCTTGCCTCCTGAAGACCCAACTGGCTCCTTGAGTAAGGGGATCTTGTTTTAGATGCCTTTCCACATTATGGAGTTCAGAAAAAGATGTAGAACACTTCCTGGGAGCTATTTGGCTTATAACGTGTTAAATCATCTTTTGCTGGGTAAAAGGTATGATGAAATCTATTGATTACATTGAATCACAAGATATTATAAAACTTTCAGAGTTTATCATAAACCAGAAGAGAATGACAGAGATGGATGGTTTCAGTTCTTTATTCCTATCAATCTCAATTGTACAATCTACTGTGGGTTTTCTGTTTTGAGGTTTGTTTTGTGGGGGTTTTGTTTTGTGTGTTGTTTTTTTTTACGCATGCATGAAGCTAATGTATTTTTCACATAATCTGTTCTTTAAGTAGAACATTACAAAGGTTTGTATAGATAGCGCTTTTGCCAGGACTCGATCTGTTTGTTTAGCCTTAATGATTAGGAACAAAGCAGTTAAATATGATTAGTTACATATACTGTTAGGAAAAAATAGATCAACTTCAGTGTTTGGTAGATTATTAGTCTTTTTTATTTATTGCATAATAATTCTATCTTACAGCGTAGTTTAAGTAATACAGAAGATGAATGTACTCACCTGAAAGAAATGAATGAGCGGACTCAGGAAGAATTAAGAGAATTAGCTAATAAGTACAATGGAGCTGTAAATGAAATTAAAGATCTTTCTGACAAGCTAAAGGTAATGATAGAACTTCATCTGACGTGATGATACTATAATGCATGGAACAAATAAATACAATGTGATTTCTCATGCAGCAATCAAAGATTAAGAAATTTTTTAAACAACAGGTAAATGAAAGAAAGATGCATATCACTTTTACATATGCTTTTGGTTTACATTTACTGTACCTGAAAGTGTCATCAGTTAAATTGCTAGAAAGTTCCCTTTTCGTTCACTTTGAAAGTGCCTGTATTTTTGCAGCTGCAATATATTTTAATAGAAAATTATGTATGGTATAAAACTTTATATTCAACTGCTTTTATATAGAGAAATAATTTTAACCTAAACATCTTAGAGTTAATGGGAATGAAAACTGAATTAGAAATAAATTTGCATTTCATGTTGCCTCTTTGTGCAGTGACAAACATACTAGCCTACCACATAGTAATAATATGGCTCAGCTTCCAGGGGGAAGGAGTGTGCTATCAGGTTTGTTATTAAACCAAACATCTAAGTATATTAATATTTAAAGGTCCTTTATGCTGTAGAACAAAATAATCACAGTATAATAAAGCCTGTTCCGAATGAGTCTCCAACCTGGATAAGTAGATGATGTGGAGGAAGAAGGTAGTAGCATTCTCTTTGTAGACCTGAGACAGTTGTTGCATTTGTCTTGGATAAATTCTGGAGTTTGAACTTAGGTTCTTCAAGTACCTTCTTCAGCACCTCAGACAGAAGGTTTTTTCTTTCCCAGTTAAAATGTTAAATTGGTGGTCTTAAGGCAACTGGTTTCCCAACTATGAGTTAATCTCTGATGACAATGAGTAGAGACAGAAGGATCGAGATTGAAACTTAATACCTAGCTCTGAGGGAGGAGCGTTTTGAAACTTATTATCATGAGATCCAGCAAGGAAAAAGATGTGGCTTTCAATCAAGTTGGTCTGTGCAATGCACATTCAGTTCAGAAGGGCACTTGGGTTTTGATTTATTTGAGATGCTGGGAGACCTTGGGTGTTTTAGTTCTTGGGTCCTGGTACTGTTCCTGTAAAATTTAGGTTCTCTCTGTTATTGTACTTGAAGTGAAATTTGTAAAAAAAATAACAGTAGAAAAATTTTACATTGTTTCCATTTTCTATATCTGACTAGCAAAGAAAGTTACTTGGGTACCTTTAGTTATACAAAAATCAAGGAAACCTATTCCTTTACATGTTAATTTTTTGTTTGGGGATTTTTTTAAATCTCTTTTGAGCAGGTAGCAGAAGGAAGACAAGAAGAAATCCAACAGAAAGGACTGGCTGAGAAAAAAGAATTGCAGCATAAAATAGATAAAATGGAAGAGAGAGAGCAAGAGCTTCAAGCAAAAATAGAAGCTTTGCAGGCTGATAATGACTTCACCAATGAGCGGCTAACTGCTTTACAAGGTTAGTCACTAGTGGGGTAGAAACTTTGATTATTTGTTTTTCTTTTAATCTGTGAAATATCTTTTTCTTGGACTTCTGTTTACAGTACGGTTAGAACATCTTCAAGAGAAAACTCTTAAAGAACACAACAGCTTAGGTAGGTGTCATCAGTTTCTTGTTTCAAGCTGGTTTCCAGATTTTTTGTTCAATTACTTTTTCTATAATAATCTTGTAGTCTAGGGGTCTGGCAAAAGAATAAGGTTTTACACTTGGCCCAGTGGTGCATTCTTCTTGGTTATCACTTGTTCACATTGAAAGACATGTGGCCACAACAGAATGCCAGTAGAGGGCACTGCTGTTGTGAGTGTTCAGGCTTCTGGGTCACTGCTCAATTTTGAGCTCTGTTTGCGCCCCCTCAGCTCCAAGGTTTTGAAGGTTTTTATATACATATGCAAAAAAGTGTTTTTAAAATATACATATATATATGTAATAGGCAGTAATTCTTTGGATGATAGTCACCTCTTACACATTTGAACAAACAGGAACATGATCTGTAGTGCAGGAAAACACATTACATTTTGCCTGTTTTGTTTGATTATATTAGGTACTTAGAAGGAGGAGGTAGTATAAAAAGCCAGATGCATTTCACAGTGCTGTATTTATAAAGAAACAAAACCCAAAACATTTTGTTTGGTTCCAGAAATAATACCCTTTCTTAATCCTAGGCATACAAGTTGACGACTTCATACCTAAAATTAATGGGAGCACAGAGAAAGGTAGTGTATCTTAAGGCTACCTTTTGTCTTATGGTTGATGTTTGAAGTTGAAGAAATTGAAAATGTTCTCTAAAGTTTTACTTCAAATAATATTCTCTTAAAAAATTGAATTTGTCCACTCCTCTGAGCAGCATTTTTTTGCTTAGACTTTCAGTCTAGGTGGTTTTAGAAAGTTCTGTAATACATAATGAGCCAACTTGGAAGTCGTCGTCTTTTTTTTATTTTTTCTCTTATGTTGATGGGCTCTCACTGGAATCAGTAGGAGTCTACTGAATGATGTGAGGCACCAGAAAGTGGAAAACTCATTGACTTTTTCCCTCTTAATTTTATTTTCCCTTGCGACACAGACATATATATTTTTTCTAGTAAATTGGGTATGGTAAGTAAAATCGGCAAAACGTTTTATTTTCTAACTAACATATGAAAAATTTGAGTATATAAAATGTATAAATTGTGAATTTTAAGAAGTTCGTTTTCACTAGTGTATTTATGTGAAACAAATGAACACAGAGTGAACTGTTGGGTTTTTTAAAGACCAATTAGTTAAAGCTAAGTATTTTAACTAATGTGTCTTAATGTACACTTGAAGTTTTTTGAATAAAATTGTCTGATAAGGATATGCCCAATATCACATATAGGCAAGATTATTCCACTTACGATTCTAAATTTACTAAATTGTTCCATTGGCTAAGATATATTTGTCCTCTTGTGTTAATTGTAAATTTTTCCTTGATGTAGCTTTCTTCAGCATTTGCTGTGTCTTGCTGGATAGCGAAAGCTCTGAGGAATGGTGGTAGTATTAGTTGGAAGGATGGCACACTTTATATAAAGAACTCGTAGTTTTAACTAATATATACAGTGTTTAAGGATTACGATATACATTTTAAAACCAAAATTTTAAAACTCTCTATGCTCTAATTCTTAGCTCTTTACCTTTTTTTTTAATTATAAATTAAGAGCTTCTTAATTAGGGAGACTAATAGCAAAATAAGTAGCATAACCTCATGTCTGTTTATTTGGAGCAGGAGGAGAGATCTGTTAAATGCTGACAAGAACTGTACGAAAACCTCCCTTTAAGTACTAGTTATCTCTTAATGTCTTAGCATTTTAGGCACTTAGCTATGATGCACGCTGAGATTAGCAAGCAGGAGTTTTAGTGTCTGTTACCAGTTCTCTGGACTGCCATACTTTGTTTTTAGATAGATTGATCCATCTTGCTGATGCATAATTTTAGGTTGGTAATATTCCTAATTCTTGACAGAATGGTTAAGAAATAAATTTGCTTTTAATATTTTTTTATATTTTCCACCCCAGAAAATAGTTAACTTCTTTAGAAAGCAGAACTGAGGTACTATATAGGGATTGTGGTTCTTCATTCTAATGATGTAAACCGTGAAAAGTCTTTGAAAGTTAGGTTGTGGGAGGTTATCAGAAGAACATGCAATACTGTGAACAGAAGTAGCCTAGAGCTAAATTGAAACATTTAGTAAAAGCTTTCAAGCTTCGAGTTCAAATACATATTTTTTTATAGAGAGATAATTGATAACATATCACTAAATATGATTTTATTTTTTAACAAACACGTTTTTGGTTTGTTTTAAAATTTTTGGTAGGAATGTCCTGGTTTTTATATACTGCTGCATCTTATTAGTCTCAGTTTAAAAATTGTCTGAGATATTATTTCAAAATTAAGTTCATTATTATGTCATTGTAACAAACCTCATTGTATCACTGATACTCACTTTTTTGTCCAAGTTGAAGAAGCAATCCGTTCTTGACTTATTTTGGATTGCATGAGTCAGAGTCATCTGGATGGATGCATGAGAATATAGATTGCTCCATCCTATGAGTAACACTAGAACTTGTGCGTAAACCTGGGAGTTTTAGGAAGCTGTCTGTCAATTTCTTTTTCTTTATGAATATAGACAACATGTAACTGCTCATTCAAGTTGTCTTTCTGTGTGTTTATACAGTCTATCATCTCTTTCTGTCATGTATCTACCATGCTATTTTATTATTCTATATTTTAGCACAGTTTTCCTTTATTCTGTTGTACCACATTCTTCTGCATCTCTGCTATACCTGGTCCATCCACATTTCTTAGGTGTTTTACAGCTTGCTGGTCTGCGTTCTCTTCATGACAGTCTGTACCTTTCTGTATCTTCCTGTCCTTTATGTAGCCATCATATAATGGCAGATGGGCAATAATTTTCTCTGCCAGATTTTGGATTTTGTTCTCTTGAAAGCAGCAGGAGGCAATTACTGGTTTGTTGTTTTGGGTTTTTCTGGGTTTTGTTTTGGTTTTTGCTGAGTAGTCTTGCATTATTTTAGAAGAGCTAAGAATTTAGGGTTTATAATGTAGATTCAGCAACTTTGGCAGTGAAAGAGGTTGTAGATACTTTGCATAAGGAAAAGACTTCACAGTTGAAGGCAGAAGTCAGAAATTAATTTTTTCTGTGTTTGCTAAATAGCCTGTAAGGGAATAAAAAAAGTTTCCTCTATTTGTATACAAAGGTATACATACCTTCCCCCTCACCCCTGTCAGAGGAAAATGGTAAAACCATGTAAGATCAGTATGCTTTTTAAGATTCCTTTTGTGTCTCTTTCTCTCAAAACTTCAGATCAAGTCCTCAAGGTGTGTTTATAGACATACTACCTAGCTGTTGCAAGAGTAAGGATTTTACATTACTTTTTTCTGTGGCTGTCCATAGTGTTAGAAAAGCAATTAGTGGTTCTCTGTGAGTTGCACCACACCTTGCTTTCATATTTGTTTTGTGAGCCATATAATATATTAAGAAAGATACGAGAAATTGTATACTGTCACTTAGAGGATCATGTAAAAAGGCTAAAAAAGAAGTTTAAATATGGAAAAGAAATGTTATAGCCATGGTGCTGTCTTCTAAAAGCCCTGTCCTTGCCGGTTAGAAAAAAGTTTACTTTTTAGACTTTGAAATATAGTAAAGCTTAGTATTACACACCGCACCTTAATAGCTAAGCTTCTGATATCAGAAGGTAATGATTCAACAATTTTATTAGAATGTAACACATCTTGCTGGTTTGTGTACTAAAAAGCAGCCTTTTCAGATTTGTAGATTTTTAAGGTCAAAGGATTTTTGAGGTCATTTAGAAAGGATGTGTTAGCACCTTTTTACTTGAAGAGATGCAAGATTCTGATAGAGTTGGGAGCTGAGCAAGGTCACATAGAAGGACTTGGGTAAACCTGGGAACTGAGCCCAGCTTTAGGATCTCTACTGTCCTTTCAAAAATTGTTGTTTCTGTGCCGTGAAACTGTGTTTAAAAAGTAAAGGGAGATGTTCAGCAACACTTAAAATAAATGTTTTTCATTCCAAGAGGGTATTAGATATGAAGACTAAAGAAAAAGTTCTTTAATGCCCTTTAAAAGCTAATAAAATGCTGAAGAATATAGGTTAAATACATGTTTCTTATTTCTTCAGTGCTTGGATTTGATATTTGCAATTATCCATGTCTGATTATGAGCTAACACATGGGAGGAACTATAGGCATCAGTTCTATGGAGTTGCATGTTTCAGTAGTGTATCATTTCACATTTTCTAAATTTATTGTGATTTAAATCACTTTTATGTGTGTTAATATTTTTGCCAAAAATATGAAGTTGTCAATGGAAATTTAGTGGAAGTCATTTGTCACCACCTAACCTGAAAGAGCAATACAGCAAATGCCAAATGCAGGATGTTTGGACTTTTAACAATTGGTTCTTAATAAATTTTTGTTAAATAAAGGTTTGGGTTTTTTTAAATAGCCTTCTCTTGAGGTAAGGAGCTCTTTATTACGCTTAAGAACTGCTATTAAATTTTAGTATTTGAAAGTACCCTTTGAAGATGCAGTTAAAGTACTACTTTCTTCTGATCAGTTCAAAAGAGTAATCTATTTTCTAATATCACTCAGACATCATTTCAATTACATGTCTTGTCTGCTTGCATATTAACTCAGATTTCAAAAGTTCACTGTAAATACAGAATTAAAATTTTGTTAATATACCTTTCAAATTTTTTGTTGCATCAATTTGAAAATGATAAGAAGATGTAAACTTAAGTGTTTCTTTCTTTACTAGAGCACTTTCTTTCAAAGAGTGGAGGGGACTGCACTTTTATTCATCAGTTCATAGAATGTCAGAGTGAGTACAAGAGTGTTCATCACATTTGCTTTAAAAACAACAGAAAAACCCAGAAAAGGTGGATAAAAACCACAATTTGTCACTACTATTTAGTATTTCTGTAGTAGCAGTCATTTTCTAAGCACAGTAGTGTGGCATTGTGATATTAAGCAGATGCCTGTAATAGTGAGAGGATATCTTTGCTGTTGCAAAGGAATGATCACATTGTCTCTTTTTAGCAGTTAATCCACTATTGT
This sequence comes from Morus bassanus, assembly GCA_031468815.1. NCBI lineage: Eukaryota > Metazoa > Chordata > Aves > Suliformes > Sulidae > Morus > Morus bassanus. Next base: position 14,654,938 of record CM062580.1, on the reverse strand, counting down.
CCTCTGACCAATGAAAGGGTGGTAATGTTGCCACATAATGTTTAAAACTGAGTGTAATTTTTCACCTGTTATGAATTAAGAAGTTGAAAGCCTAACACTGTCAATTTAAGCAATCACCACAAGCAACAGTAGGACAGAGATAAGGTAATGATGTCTTTTCTTCATTTCACATATCTATAATTATCTGATAATTAAAGGTCTTGCATGTTCTTCAAATTAGTTGTTACAAAGAACAAAAAGGAAAACAATAGCTTAATTTTTATGTGGAAATCTAAGAGATTCTTTTAAGAAAAATAGAACATAAGTGTGCAGTACCAATTTTCAGAAAGATATGTTATTCTGGAATGAGAAACATATTTTTTAAAGCAAATGGCTTTTGAAAATGAGTAATAAAACAATGCAGTCTGCATATCTATAAAGAAAAACTTAAGATATTAATACTTTTTGTCCACTGAGAGAAAAATATCATTAGGATGAAGGGAGAAAAGTGCTATTAAACTTCAAAGAAAACTTTGTAGCATAAAGAAATTTTTTTTTACGTAAGAATTTACAGAAATTATGTACCTAAAGTTGAGCAGAGAGAAGTATTTTTAAGCGGAAAAAAGGCAGTATCTTTTTCTGACTTTATGCCCATTGGACTTTTCCCTTTTAAATTTCAATAAGTAAGTGTAACAGACTTGTTTGACTTTACTCATTGCAATATAGATTGCAGTGCTATAAACTGCATGACAAGATACTGCTAATGTTTGTCTAAGAAAATTTAAACTTTATTTATTTGAAAAATATTTTTAAAAGTGAATGACTGGTAGCTGTCTTCTGTCAGGCTGAAGTTTAAAATAATTTTAAATTTTACAAAGATCTTGTATGAATCCTTCTTATTCAGTACATAAAAATGAATTTAAGTTAAATGTTTGAGTAGAAATATTTTTTGCCTAGAGTGAAAATGAAGAGCACGCTGAGTGATGTTCGAATACAAATTGGTTGCCTGTTTTCATTGTTTGGATGTTAGCTTAACCTCTTTTAGCAAAACTTGTATTAGTGTCACTTCTGCAAACTAAATGTGACCCATCTTGTCACTATTGAGAAGCAAAAGTGGCCAACAAGATCTAGTAAAAGATTCTAACTTGCAATTGAAGTAGTAATAAGAGTGTAAAATAAAGATCAACTTACTTCTGCCTCCCCTTTCTTGAGAGATTGAAAGCTAGATTAAAGACACTGTAAGACCTTGATTGCCTCATTTTTAAAAGAATGAATACAAGTTCAAAGAGTCCAGTATTCTGCTTTTTTTGTGCCAGTAAAAATTTTTACTACCTAATAAAGAACAAAAATTATTCCAAGTCAGCAGCTCATGTATTTATTTCTGGACTGAAAGTTTGCCTTTCCCAAATTCGAATATGTTTAGTCAGGCCCCACAAAATCATGAGGTTAAACTGCAAACTGCGGGATCTATTATTTTCATTTTGTGTGTAAGTGCGACCCTTCAGTCCTCTTGCACTTTGCTCTCTGCAGCAGTGAGGGTTGGGAACTACTGGGGAGAAAAATTACAGTTTCAGAGATCGCCAGGGTCTGGAGTTTTAAGATACGCAGCAAATGCTTAAGTGTAGAGCAATATCATAAACATTGGCAGTACTGAGAAAGAAAATATCATTCGTCATATGACAGTATGGTTTTTTGCCCTGAGGTTTAGGTATTGGGAAAGGAGCAAGTTTATTATTTAAAAAATAATAATAATACAATAAAAATCCCAGCGATAGGAGTCACTCACTGAAGCTGCATCATGTAGGGTTTGCTGTTTTGTAATAGAAGCACAGGAATTAAAACTTTAGGATCTACAAACCACAAGAGAAATCTAAAAAGAAAGGAGACTTGAGACAACCACGCGGTTTGTCTAGAAGAGAAGGTTCTGACTTGTGCTGGTACAGTGGGGAAAGTGCGCATCTCCATAATTCTGGGGAAGAAGCACTTAAATTGGGAAAGCACAAGCAGAGAAATGAGGAAAACCAGCTTGAGTCAAGGAAGCAGAGTATGTAAGATAGCACAAGAAGGAAAATTAGATGATTAAACAATCTGGTATCCTATGTAAACAGTTGCTGCAGAGGTATGAGGTAATTGAAAGTGCTTGTCAGTTAAGAGCAATCAAGACCTCTCAAGGTACTAAAGGTAGAATTCTTTTGGTGAGGAGAAACAACAGGATGCTAAAATCTTACTCAAGCTGCATTGCAACTGCTTAACTTGGCTGTTGCAACTGCTTAACTTGGGTAGCATATTTTGTAAAATCTGGCTTATGTAGGGTTTTTTAAGATATTTTTTATTTATTTTTATTTTTTAAGAAGAATACGGCTGACGATATCATCCAGTAACCTGTCGTGATCTACAGCATCTGTAGAATGTTATGAAATCTTGCTCTGAATGATCTGGGAAGTCTGTTACTTTCTGATCATTACATCCAGCTCACTTGTTGCTCATTTCATAACTACTTTTTAGTAACTACTGGTGAAGACCAGTGACATAGCGAAAGTCATGGTGCTTCTTTTTGATTAGTACACAGTATGAGTTATTACCAAAAATGGTCATGGTGTATAGATGAAAGAGAGATTTGGTCCCCTGCTAGCTTCCTATCTTTTGCTCCAGTCTAACTCTTCTTTCTTTATGTTCTTATTTTATCTCATTTTGTGATTTTTGTTGCATTTATGATTCTTAAATGCAAGTCAATTTTTTGCTTTTCTACTAAATTTTTGGTTGGGTTTTTTTAATTTATTTATCTAAAATGGAGTAGTTTTTGGATGGATTAAATGGCTATTCTCAACTTTTCCATGAATTTATGACCAAGTGGCAAGTAAAATTAAAGCTGATTCGTATGACTTTTTCCAGGTGGTTTGAAATTTGCGTGTTGAGGGCCAGGTTTCCTTTCAGTGGTCTTCAAAACTGGCCTTCTTCAAAGACTAATTTGATACAAAAAAATAACATATTGGGGGCGTGTTACTTAAGTAATAGTTGTGATGTTAACAGATCTTAACTATTATGTTACACATAGTGATAAGCAACCTAAATCTAAAAGGGAGTTCTTAAATTGAAAAGATAAGAAATGCCTGAAAACCTAAAGGAAAGCTGCCTTTGAACTGCATTCATCAGCAGAAAGAAACATAGACTATCTTAAAGATGAACTGAAAGCTTAACTTCTAAGCAGATTGTTTCAGTAAAAATTATTATTTATATGTATCAGTAGCTCTTTGCTTTCTGTTAAGTAGTGACTGGATAGCATGAAAGATAAAAATGTTCTGTACCAGAAATTAAAGTTAGGATCCTCACCCTAATTTATATTTTGGTAGCCAAAAATTCACGTCTTGATTGAGGGAAAATGTGGATTGATTTTTTTAATTTAAAAAAAAAAAATCAAGTTTATGAAGTTTCCTGGAATAGTAATATGAAAGATGCAGAGATCTGAAAAAGGGAAGTGTTAAAGATACAGGTACCTCTGCTTTTACTTTCTGATTGTTGTCTGGATTCTGCCATTTTTAGTGACTAGGGCGGTAACAGAGTGCAGAATAAGATGCTATAGTTCAATGATGTCAACATCCAATTTTCTGCTACCTAAATATACACAGGCATGCTAAAATAAACTTTTTTGTTGGTTTTGAAGTACACAAATGCTAGCATTCTTAAAATACAGAGAATGCTTACTTGTTTTGGAAGTTAGGAGATATGTCAGCCATCAAGTGAAAAATACTGGCTGTACCAGCTTTGGGTCACACTGGGCAAGGGGACTTACGTGGTACTGCTGAAGTTCTTTGCTGCAGAAATAGTGTCAAGAATAAAACTTTTGCACAAATGTTGAAATTCATAATGGACATCAGAAAACTGTAAGCCACCATGGAAAAGAAAAAAAAAATTAAGTCTGCACATGTTTTTAGTCATAGGAATTGAGAATTCTTAAAAGTTGTAAAGAGCTGCTGCAAAGGTTTCAGTTTGGAACAACATCTGGGTGAGGAAGACTAGTTTCCTTGTTTTGTACTATAATTATTCTGCTTTTAACAGTTACTGAATTGTGAAAAATCCAAGATCCATCAATTCATAATGCTAAGTTTTCTTCTGTAAACTGATTATAGAAGCCTATTGTAAGCTAACAGTCTAGCATAGATGAGAGGTTACCCCTTCAGATGAAGCAGTTGATACCTCCTTTGAGCATATGGTTTTTGCATTCAGCTAATTTTTCAGATGTATAGGCAGAATTCCTCAGCTGCTTTCTTGCTGCCTTCCTCCCCACCCTTCTTCCAGCCTCAGCTGAGTCATGGAATAATCACATATGAAGACTTTTGTTTATAATTTTTTCTTTTTTTTTTTTTTAAATGAAAGAGGGCTCATTATATCACTCAGTAGCTCTTCACTTGTGGCTGCAGTAACCTGATTCTCTCTGCAGTGCTTTCCTTAGTCTAGTGACTAAGTGACTCTCTCCAGCTCTGACGAACTCGAGACTGTTTCTGAACTTGGATGATGAGTGATCTCCTACAGTTGCTTGAGACCTGAAGCCAATCCTGCAAATCCAGTGTGCTGTTCACTGTATTTCTGAAGCAGTGTTTGTAAAGTGTTGTAGGAATGCAGGACAACACTTGTAGATGAAAGTAGGTGGAGGGAATATCTTTTAGGCTGTTTTGTCTGGCTCTGGGGGAGGGAAGGGGACAGGACAAGCTTTCGGCCATGAAAACCCTTCTTCAGACATCAGGGTTTTTTGTCTGAAAGCTTGTCTACTAACTACGGTTGAAAAAGATATCTCCATTCAAATGTCCTGCCTCTGTTCTTGGACTGTACAGTTACAGCAACATGCCTTTGGAGGAGTACAGAGAATTCTTAATCTTCAGAGCTACTTGAGGCTGGAAATGCTGACTAAAGCTCACTGGTTTTTTTGGTTGGGGTTTTTTGGGGTTGTTTTTTTTTTTTTTAAATTTGAGAAGAATTTACTGTCATCCAGCATCCTTAATCTGAACTTTCCTGTATGCGCCGTTCGTCCAGTCTTCTCTGTATCTCAGTCCCCTGTTAACAGCACATGGGGTAACCAGCAAACTGGGTTCCCTGCCTGATGGTCAGGTTGGTTCCCTGATGCAGGGAGAGCACAGAGTAGAGGCAGAGGCAACTTCAAGCCTGGTGTTTCAGCAGGTGTTAACAGCTTTCAGCATTGTCTAAATTGCAAGATCTACTGCATAGAAATTGATTATGTGATGTGTAAGATATGTGACCCTCGATAATTTTGCATGTTGGCATCTCTAGCCAGTTGCTAAGGAATCTGAAATAACGAAATCCCTTCTGAAGAAGAGATTAATTACTGGTTCAGTAGTTCTTTTAGTGTCTTTGATTAATCCAAACCTGTTCTTCTCTTAGTCTTACTGTTTGCCTTCATGTCTTAGCTGGAGTTAGGGTGAAGTTAGCAATCTAGTCTCAGATTCCATGTTTTAGGTTTTTATGTGCCTGACATACATTAATAGACTTCCCTGTCAATGCTATGTGTAAACTCAATTTTTGTGAACCTGAATGTGATGCATGCACAACTTTTTGGAATTTTGTGCAGCTCTCTGAAAGTTTTAAGCTGAAAAAGGCTATTTCTGCATACTTTTCATAGGCACTGGTAAAGCAGTTGTGATGGCTTCTCAGTTGCAGTTTTACTGTGGCATATTTCTAGATTTCTGCTGTGTCTGGTGGATATCTATTTCAGGCAACCAGCTTTTAGAATTCCTTTTTTGATAACTATAACTTGAGAATGTATTAATTATTTATTGCTCCCAGTTAGATTTTTTTAAAGTTCATAAAAATTAATTTTCCTAATTTCTCATTAGTGAACTGAAGCATTAATAATGTGAGCTAATAAATTGTAGAAGAAATAATTATGTACTTTATCACAAAGTTCCCGTAGGCTTGTGTGCTCTGTTTCATTATTCCATGCCAGAATAAAGTTTTTGTTCAAGCCTGAGTAGGAAGTAATATTATCAGCTTTTAATTTGGTCATGGAATGTAGTCTACGTAGATGTGTGCAGGGAAAAGCTTGCTTAATTTGAGCTTGGAAAGTAACACTTATTTTGTTTGGCAGACAAGATCATAGATGAAGGACATCTAACCAAAGTGGAAGAAACAAAGCTTTTGAAAGGTTAGAATTCTGGATTATTTAACTGTTTTTGAAGCATGTCTTTTATGTCACTTCAGTGCATGTTCTGTCTTAAACTAGCAGTTTGAGTTTTGTTGAATACTCACTTAAGAAAAAAAATCAATGAAGGGGAAGTATATTGTTTACTGAACTCTGCTCCAAATACTATTGCAGAGTAAAAAGATTTAAAGGAAACGATTTTTGAAGATTGAGTGCATGAAATGCTTGTCTCAGTTTTGACTGAGTTCTTACCTGAATGTTCATTTAAAAAAATATGTAATTTCTGTAAATTGATCTAAATCTTGTGCCTGCATAAATTTCAAACAAGTTTTGGTTTTTATTATAGGACTAAATAGAAATAATGTTTGGTCTCATTTCAAGTTTTAAATAAAAGTGTATTTTCATTTGACTTTTTTCTAACTTACACCCTCATAACTTTAAAATAACTATTAACCTCCTAAACATGTCTTTTCCAAGTAAAATATAAATGTGCATCTCTAGCTCTTTTGTCCTCTGTATAAATCAATGAAATACAAGGATCTAATTAGAAAAGATTTATGTTGTCAAGGAACAGTCATCCTTTTCTTGCAGTGCCAAAATCAGGAATGGTACAAAGTGTGTAGATCAATATTTCTTATGTGGCTAATAATGTAAGGTTGTTTGGACTTACAGGCTGACTCCACTTTTGTATTTTTTCATTAATGTCTAGACATACTAACTCATTTCTTTACCCTCTGTCCTTCTGCAAAGTGTTATTGTATTGAATAAATGTTAGCTTGTTAAAAGTTCTGGTATGTTAGAGACTTTTCAGTTTATCTTCTCTTACCTTAATCTATGAAATTGGAATGAAATCGCACCTTTAATTTGTTTCTGTACATGAGTAAGCTATAGACAACATGCCATATTTGGCAAAAGAATGCATACAATAACTGTAACGTAATACTTGCATGCCAGTTATCTTGCAAAGCAGTGAGCTATTTTTAGTGTTTGTTAATATATTCTAACTCATCAAGTAAGTATGATGTCAACACATTTTAATATACTTCATCATTTTGGCTATATTTATTCAGCTCAATTTTATTATGGGAAATAGGGACAACTGCTGTGAAATAATATAGTACAGGAAAGAGTTTTGTGCTTATGACTTTGGTTCCAGCCTTTGAAGCAGCTTTCTAAACCATTTCTCTTTTTGACGTCTGCTGTTTCAGATGTAGAAACTGATGCATCTTTCCTCTGGTGCTTAATCTTGTTCCTTGTTTCAGGGAGAGGAGGATAGGGGGGAGGAAAAAGCTGGTGTACCAGAGGGTGGGTGGGAAGGGAGTATGGGAGGGAGGTGGGGGGAGAGAGAATTAATTCAGCGGTTGGAACTTGCACTGTTCCTTCCGTTTTGCACAGAGCGAGAAAGCTGTGTTTCCATGTGTGACCAGATATGGTAAAGTTAGTTGGATACAGATATTGCTCAGCTCAGGGCTTCTGGATTGGCCACTAATATAAACAACATGGGTGAGGCTTTTAGGATATACTTTTTTTAACATAGTAAGAAAAAGTATTACTTGGTTTAGTAATTATTACAGTTTTAATGGCAATCTTGTGAGCTTGATTCTGTGTGGTACATGTAAAATGCTTTGTATTGTAATATCTTTAGAAATTTGTGAAGAAACTTATTCCTAAAATTAGGGAAGTACCCTTTTTCTTTTAGCAAAGAACTACTCCTAAACCTCAAGTTTTTCACTACTCCAGTCATTATGAGCTTTTGAAGGCTGCTGAAGTCATATGAAATATGTTTGGAATAGCTGCCAGGTCTGCATCCCTAATGCACTTTAAGTGTACTGGTGCTTTCTCCTTCTCCCTCTCCAGTGATTTCAGTTACATTAAGATAGGAAGAATCTGACTCTTGATCAGCTACTTTGTGCTTTCCTCCTTCTGTTTCATGTACAAGTGGATGTTATTCTGGCACAGAGAAACAAAGCTTCTCATGTTAGATGAAGAAAACAATTTTTTTTATTAACCTGTCTGTGTTTTGTCATCTTGTTAATTTCATGGTGTAAGTGCACAGGTTGTTTTCAGTTTCCACTTAACTTCTTTTGGTTTGAGGGTGTTTAGTTCTGTTTATTCTCTTGTTAGTTGAAAAAAAACAATGCACACAAGCTTTCTCATTATTCCTTTGTTTTTTCCATATTTTCATCTACTAATCATCTACTAGCGGTGTAACACGTTTTGATGTATTTATTGCTGTGCATCTTTCTTCCCGTGTTCCGATACTTTCTTGTAGCATCTACAGTATCTATACGTGAAGAAATTATTTGTGTTTACCGTGCTTTTCTGCGTGTATGGTAGAAGTAAAGTCTGTATACTAGGAATGTTGTAATGATGCCTTTTTATTTATATCTCTGTACCTGGAACTTGAGACTCAGAGGAAACCTCTATTAATCTGTGGATGGGCAGTGATGCTGTCAAACCAAGGCTCTGCATAGTCAGCCAAGGAAGATTTCATTATGTATAACCTCACCTGCATATTGGTGACATGGTTCCTTGCTGACAAACTTACTGGATTTGTCCAAACCGGAGATGGTGTGCCTTTGTTTAATAGACTGATCAGAACTAAACTGGAATGGCTATTTAAAAAAAAACAAACAAACAAAAAAACCAAACCAGCCTCATAAAGTATTTAGACTCTGACTCTGATACTTCTGTGTAGGAAAAGGATGCACTAGTGTAATTAAATCCCCTCACCTTTTGAAAATATCTGGTCTCCATTACAAATCTAGAACTGGTAAAAAAAAAATAGGCACAAGTAACTGTGTGGCTTCACTAAGCTGCATGTAATAATGTGGTGAATTTGAACTGCAAATTCTTTTACAAATTAGTGTATTAATTTATATTGCTGTGATTCTTCACTGGTTCATACCGCACTTTCTTTTAACAGTATAGTATATACAAAACTTGTTGCTATTATTTTATTTGTCCAAAATACTGAAGCACAGTTTTATTCTTAACAGCAGTTTCTTTCTGACTTGTTACAGTATCTGCATTGTTCTAGTTTTCTGTCCTTATTTGTTCCCTGGTTGAATCAGCTTTTGCAGAGAGGTCCAACTGGCAGGAATACAGCTTTAACAAAAGTTCAAGCTGTGCATGAGACAATTGCATCCCCTGTTAGATGCTAGACTAGATTAATGACTTTAGCGATGCTGAATCCATTTTAACCCAGACTTAAAAAGAAATAAGTAACCACCAGGTTTTTAAGTGTTTCTTCAACTATGTTGTTTTCTATTGACATTTAGCAATAGAAAGAGACTGAACAAAGCATTTACTGATTGTAGGTGATTTTCCTTGTCTTACAGAGAATCAAGCAAGAGTCAAAGAATCTGATTTGTCGGACACTCTTAGTCCAAGCAAGGAAAAAAGCAGCGACGACACTACAGGTGAGCATTTAACTGAGGTTTCTGTAACATCTAACCAGTTTGTTCATGATTAAGTGATTTAATTAATTTTCTAAAAGAGCATAGAACGTGTGTATTATGCGGAGCCAGACACAAGCTTAGAGCAGTATTGTCTATTTTGCGACTTCATAATTAACTGTTGTAAAGTGAGAATAACATAAAAGCTTCTCTCTGCTTAAAGAATGTGTATAAAAACTGTCTGCAGTCTACCTGCTGTCTGAAAGGTGTGGGGTTTTTTGTGGTTTTTTTTTTAGATGCCCAAATGGATGACCAAGATCTAAATGAACCTATTGCTAAAGTAGCTCTTCTAAAAGGTAAACAAATTTATTTTTGTAACTTCAGATGCATAATCAGTATTTACCTTTTTTGTCTACTTGTTTTTTATCAAATGTGCATTGAAATAGAGAGCTGAAATTGAAATGTTTTTACCATGGTAGTACAGAAGAGTTGCATTTAAATGTCAGTAATGATTCCTTTGGGTAATGTGATATAAAAGCATGCTTCTGAGTGTTAGTATAGAAATAATTTGTGCTCAGAGCTAGTTTCTGTACTTGCCAACACTATTCTAGGAATTTATATGTGTTAACTTCAAATAGAGTTGAGAAATAAATTCAGCATACACTTGTTAGGGCTAATGGCTGTGGAGAGGAGGGATTGTTCCATCATGGACACATTTTAAGCATTACCAAATTTTACTTGTAGAATTTCCATCACTGTCAGAAATGCTTCTGTTAGTTTGCACCTGATGGGTTAAAAAGAACATCTAAAATCTTTTTTTTGGTTAACACTCTCAAGATTTGAATTTCCTGTTGTAACTGTATTTAGAATGATTGCTGAGCCTTAGCTTTGAGGTTCATAGCTATAAAATTATTTTACTACTCTTTGCACTGAAGGAATGTACTTCAAACTTAATTAGCAAGCTAAAATTCACATATTTATGAGCTGAAAAATGTTGTGGGATATTAATTAGTTGTTACATTTAGTATACTGAAAGTTAGATTTATGCTTTATGTACAATTAGACATTTGGTAAGATCTGTAAAATGATGCTTATGTTGGGATCACAAATAAAAAGAATGTCGCAGTTCTTCATGGTTCAGAAAGACAAGAAAACATAATGAAATTTGAGACCCGTAAAAGAGCTTTTTTCTACAATTGTTTACACTTCGCTAATTTTATGACAGAAGGACTACCAAAAACTGCATGTATTATATATGTTTCCAAACAGCAAAAATAAAATTGAGTTTGATATTTTGCAGTGGATATCACTTCAGCAAAGCAGTTTAAAAAGGACTCAGAGATACTGAGCATGTTCTGTTTGGGTTTTGGTCTAATGTCTGCAATTAATAGCAAGTAGCAATAGCAAGTATTCGGTGGTTTCCTATGTTAGAAGGTAGAATCTGGTAATGTTGTTTGTAGTGATTATGATAGTCTTTTTTTTGGTAATAAATTTGGGGTAAGTGGCAAGTTTTATTTGGGAAGAAAAAAAATGGTTGAAAAGCATGATGTTCATTAAGTAGCAGAACTTTAAGTCCAGAATGGGATACACATTAAGGAGTTTGTTTCCTGTGAGCAGTGTTGCACGCACAGAATTCACAGCCAGAACAACCCTTTGTATGTAAACAGTACAGTAGAGAAACTGAATTTAAGACACACTTTTGTCTGGGCTTATTTTTCAGCCACATAAATTGAATTTTGTAATGAGTCTCAGAATAGGCAACAGCTTCAAATACGTGTATTGTCATGTGGGGAAAAATGTCTCATGCTGCAGACTTGACTTCTATGCATATAACTTTTCTTGTACAATATATTACTAAATCAAAGTAGTTACCTAAATATTTTAAACACCTATACACTTTTTAAAAACACAAGCAGTCATGGTAGGTCCACTGATTTAGTGATTTTTTTTTTTCTACCTTCTGGATTCTCAAAAAAAAAATCATTAAGAATGCTCCCATGTAGCCAAGTGAAGACTACTCACAACTGGCTGGATTTCTTAGTTGTCTTCTGCAGACACATTAAAAGTAGTCCATGGACCCCTCAGGCTGAAAACCAGATTCCTGAATTCTACTTATATGCAGGTGAAGCCTTCCAAAGTTCTGTCAGAAAGGTTCGTTTAACAGCCGAAGACCAAGATAAGGCTACTGTGAGCATGCTGCTTCCTGGATTAGAACAGTCTCATGTCACAGCAAGGGTCGGGTGTAGTTACACTTTCTCTGTCCAGGGTATATTAAACTAGCAGGGAAGGTTAACTGAATTCTTAAAGGACTAAAATGAAGTTTTCTATGGTAACATGGAAGCAGTCTTTGTTAACGGGGATGTTCTCATTGCTTCATCTGTCTTTACCCAGTTGAAGATTTAAACCATAACCATTACTGAACTTTTAAGTGAATAAGTAGAAAAATACTTATTTGCACAGACTGCTTTGCTATTGAATTACATATTTTAAATAACTAAAATAATTGGAATAACTATTTTTCTCTTGAGGCTATTTATGGGTATTCCTCTTTTGCTCTCATGAAACCATTAAAAAATATCTGTACAATGAATCATTTTCCCTCATAATTTTTATGAAGAGCCTGTAAACCCGCAGTTTTGTTTGAGGTTTTGTCAGAGGGCTACTTCATATGCCTGACTTTGCCCTAAAAAGGATCTTATTTGCCACAGAAAGACTTTCAAGTGGATTTGTTATGCAGCCATATAATTAAGGAAGAGTGAGAACATTTCTGATCGGCAGCTGTTTGGAAAGTGGAAATGGCTGCTGGAAAAGGCAGTGTTCCTTTTTGTTTAACTGTTGGAATTTAAAAAAAAAATTAATGGAACAAGAAAATTATGAGACTTAATTAGTTTCCTCCAAGTGTATTTTCCATCAATAAATTTTGAGTGCATTCAGGATTTGTTTCAACTCTCTACAAGTCAGAATCTGGCAAAGAGGGGAAGGGGAAAAGCTGTCACAGATACAACTGCTTCCCCTCCACTCCAAGATACACAACTTTATTAGCCTTTAATAACAGTTCCCTGGACGCTTCTATTTAGACAGGCTGGCTGTGACTACTTATTGCAAGGTTAAAAACAGGTAAATGTTAAACAGATGGGAAGAAGCAATAAATGTCATTGGAAGGTTAGTTATCTTGTTCTTATCAACTTATATTTTCATAGTCACTACAAGACTGACCCATGGAATCTTAATAAAAGGTGTTTTCAATTGAGGGTTTGCTGAATAGTGGTGGTTTATGTAAGAAATTTTTGAAAATCAGCAATGGTCTGATTCAGAAAGTTTGGGAACCATTGTTTTATGTTGCAATAGCAAAGTACTTTATTTCAAATATATGATACAGTTTACGTGGATCTTATGAAGCTGAAGCAAACTCAGGATTTTAGTTCTTTGTGACTTCACCTGAGTACTCTGAAAATAGTTGTCTGAATAACTTGAGAAAATCTGCAGAATTCTGAAAGTGAACTACTGTTAGACTTGGAGAAATGCCAGCCTGCTCATAAAGTTGCTTACACAGGCCAGGCACACACAGATAAGGGATCAGTTAAGACCACAGCCTATGTGTGGTTCTGTATCATCTCTGTTATCGAAACAAAAGTGTAAAGCAAACATATAAGCAGAGTTCTGTTAATATCTTCATGTTTGTAAATATTAATTGAATCTGAGCTTTGTTTTGGTTTTATTGAAATTTTATTTTGTAGATCCTAAAATTGCAAAATATTCCTTCACACACCATCATTTTCTTTGAAGATTTGGAAATGGTCGTTTTTCCCTGAAACTGACCCATGGGTTAGACTCATCTTCTTCGGCTAGATTCAAAGAGAAGTTGTTCTTATGTGCTTTGGGAATGATTTGTACAGATCATGCTGATTTTTTTAACAATTTTAAGTCTACAATTTTAAGTAGAGTTGATGTTAAGGAAAACTTCAGTGTGTGTGTGAAACAAAGTGGTGTTAATTAAGAACCTTTGTTATAACATGGCAAACAATCTGATCACAGATTAAAATTTTCCATGAGCTAGAATAAATGAATGAGGGTTTTCAAACTGTTGTATTAGACTTTTTTTTTTGCACCTTGTTGTAATTAATGATAGAATTCCTTAGACTTCACTGAGAACAGTTAGTCCAATGATGAATACGTCTGGACATTGCTCAAAAACTTTTTTAATTGCAGCCTTTTACATTGGTTCTCAAACCAGGTTTTTGTGACGTGAATTTGCTTCTTGAGGGAACTAATTCTAAGCTTGATGATATTTAGTAGTTTTATTATTTATAAATAGAGCACTCCTACTCACTAAGGAATTTTTTTCAAAACTAGAGTTAGCACAAAAATTCTTTTGCTTTGAACTAAAAGACATTAAAGGAATTTTCAGTTTCTTTGAGAGACTGAAGAGCTGTTATTTTCTCATGCTTATATTTCTTGGCGTTTGATTTAGAAGCATGTTAGGCATGTGGAAATTCCCCTGTTGCATTTGAGTAGGAAAGAGTTTTTACCTTGATTGTGCCTTTGCTAAACTGATTATGTTGTCCCATAAGTTGTTCCTCATTTCTTTTGAAGCAGTATTATCTTTTGTGTTGTGTGCTTCCATTGATTGGAACATCCTGTCCACCAGAAAGTTCATTTAGGGTGTCTATTGTTGGATTTGGGACACTGCTGCTTTATCAGGCATGATTTGAGCATAATTTGTCAACTTCCTCATCCATTTCTTCTGAACAGTCTCATTAAGGAGGGTTGAAAGTCTAATTGCCCCAAGTCTTTATCCATGAGAAGCTAAGAACAAATCATGCTCAGTAAAGAGGAACTTGGATTTGGAACTCTAATAAACTATAAAACAAAGTATTTGGATGAAATATGTAGTCCTCTTTGTTCTTTCTGCTCTCATCATTTTGTTCTGAAAAAGTTTAAAAGCACATGTGTGTCCTCAGCTCTACTCGATTCCACCAATTCATTACTGTGAGAATAGGGAAAACATAACCTCTTTTCTTAGAGGGATACAGTATGAATACTTTAGCATGATTTGATAAACAATTATTTTCATGAAGAAAACAGTAAAATAATGTTATTACTTTATTGGTGACATGCAGTCAAATATGAATGTCAAAAGTATAATGACAAACTAAATTATAGTCTGTATTTATTTTTTTCTTATTAGTGAAAGGTCCAGACAACCAAAGCAATTTATCTTTTGGGGTTTTTATTCTAAGCAGTGTGCCTTTATCTTAAATCCATATGGTCTATAGTGGTAGATGTTTATCCACCAGTTAGCTGTGTAACACTTCTACCTTTTTCTTCTCCCTCTCTCATGATGTATATAGCTGGGCTTTTTTCACTGATTTCCCTCCTTTACCTTTCTGATCTAACTGGCTTTATATAAAGTTTCAGCCCTCTACGTATATAGTTTATTAGTGCTGTTTGTACCTATTGAAGGATCTGTTTCTGCACAGACACTATTGAAGGTAAATTTAATGAATGAGAGTATCCTGGATCCAGTTCCTGGCATTGCAGATACCTGCAGGCTAGAGTGTTGTCTTCCTCTTTGTTACTGCATCTCGTTTCTGGTGTGTGCCCATTAGAGGACACTGCTAATAGTTACAAATACTTACTTTTTCTCTTTTAAATCCCCCCAAAACTTCAGCTTTAAAAGTATTTAATTTGCAACTAAAAAAAAAAAAGGTGAAAAAATCTTAAGGGCGAAATTCAGCTTACTATTCACTAGGCCACTGAATGAAATAAGGAGGGTAGACTTTTCTTCATTTTCTTAATTTTGTTTTAGAAAAATTCCCTAAATTTTCCCTTTCCGTGTAGTTATGGTCCACAGAGGGAGAGGGGGAAGCCAAGCCTTGCATGGTAGCAAGCTGATTGGCAGTAGCAAACCACTTAAGAGCAACTCTTTGCATAATCTCTTGCAGCTGACTGGCATTAACCAGCCTCAGTAGGAGGCTGAGTCTGTACGTGTGCTGGTATGCTGCCTGCCAGGGCTGGTATGTGCTCTTAGGAGCAGAACTGTGGGAGAGTGGGCTTGGGAGGTGGGGGGTGTAGGAGCATTGCTGATAAGTGCGTGCTAGGAGAGAGGGTAAGAGTAGCTTCCTTTTAAAAACAGACAGGTTGTAAACACAGTCAAGGATTGTCTTATGCTGCTTGTTCCTTCATTTTTGTCAATCCAGGAATCCTTACTGATCTATACAGTGTTTTTAAAAACTCTCTAATTCTTGTTTGTTTTTGTTTTATACTGCATGTTATATATAATGAATGTTTTGAAGTTTGCACATGTTTTCCTTCTTTTAAAAGTATATTAATATTTTTGCTAATATTTACCTAATCCAGTTTTGAGTTTAATTTAACTTCAGATGATTTGAATAAAAAGTTGCCAGTCCTCACATGGCAGTGCAAATTAAACTGTTGTACAAATTTATGATTTAAAGAAAATGTTCTTTTATCAGATGAATTGCAGGGTGCACAATCAGAGACTGAGGCTAAGCAAGAAATTCAGCAACTGCACAAGGAGCTGATTGAAGCCCAAGAGCTAGCTAGGACAAGTAAACAAAAATGCTTTGAACTTCAAGGTGAGACACAGATCAACCTGGTTGTAGGGTATCCATTAAAATTGTATTTATCAGGTAGGCTTAAAAGGGGGTCCAGTTTTCCTGACTGTCTGTTGGGTAAATTTGTTTCATAGCATTCACATCACCTGCCCAGGATGTCAGAAACCTCTGCTTTTTTTCTAAACTCTACATACAGTCAGATTGAACCCTGACTTTTTGGTTCAGGGTAGATGAACATCTTTTCATAGTATTGAATACATACTTGAACTCCATATATTTCATCGTTATAAAATGTATTTATCTACAGGTTTTGATTCATCTGTGTTTCAGTCAGATAATGCACATAATTTAAGGTATTCAGTGGTAGTTCTCTGTTTAGATCATCCTATCAGATATGTAGCTGTATCGTTATCCTTAGCAACCTGTGGGTTGTTTTTGACAGGAAATAGTATAGTCCAGTTTAATTGCATATTGTTCATTCAGTGTTCTTTATGGGGTATATTTACAGCTTTTTTTTTTCACACCAGTCTGCATTTAGCATGTGGAGTTTTTGGATCAGGAAACAGATTATATTAATTTCAAATTAATTTTAATACTACCACAATAATGGAATGATGTCTTAATATTAACTTTTTATTAAACTACTTACATAGTTACTAGCTTTGGTAACTTACTGAAATAATGTGATTGTTTCAATCTTTTCAGTTAAGGGGAAATTGTGACTAAAATTAATTACAGAGCTGAAATACTTCTTACTAACAAACTTTTGGGCACATTTTCACTTTTATTTATAGCGCTGTTGGAAGAAGAGAGAAAAGCATATCGAGTGCAAGTTGAAGAATCTAACAAGCAAATAAATGTTCTGCAAGGTAGGAAGCTTTGGGTTTTTTCCACCCCACTCTTCTAGGGGAAATACATAGCTTTGGCTGTTTCTGTGGTGTCATAGGCACTAATAAAGGTAAATGTTAATTGAGTATATGTTTTAAATCTGATTTATTTCACCAATTTTTTGAATTCTATTGTGAAATGTTTTTTGTCAATTCTTATGGTTCTCATCATAACTTAAAAAATGCAAAAGACAGTCTGTAACAGATGCCTCTTCTACTTCCTCTCTCTTCAGTCTTTTTCTCGGCTTTGAATGATTCAGGGATTCTTACTGTGACTGTTTTATCTTCAGAGCACTCAAAAGGTTTGGTCTTTTGTGCTCCTCAGTCTCTTCACTTCGTTGGTAGAATCCTCTTAAATAAATTTTCAATCGTTCCAGATCTACATCCAACCTCAGAGCATGCAGTAAAATTTCTGCAATAGAGACACTGTCTATCCTTTTGGAAAAAACAGTAGGACCAGTCATGCTCTTTTCAGCCCCAAATAATTATAGAAGAATGGAATGCCGTGATTTACATAACTTCTGTGTCGTGTATTCTGTATCACGTTAACGTGTCTGTCTGTGCATGTGAGTGAGCGTATCAGTCAAGAGGCTGTCTAGCCTTAAAATCAATAAGGGTTATATTATGATTCTTTCTTAGAGCAAGCATTAGTTTGAACCTCTATTCAGCCATTGATTGTTGTGAAATTTGTAGGACCTTCATACCTTGGTATCTTTGTCAGCATATCATTTGATTTGGACCTAAAAATGGTTGGAAGGCAGATGAGCCGACAGGCAGATGGAGTGACAATCCTCACTTTTTTAGGAAATAAAAATAGCTTTAGCAAATTACTTTATGGGCAGTAGTTTGTTGTGGAACGTGGTACTTGTCATATACCAGTTACACTGAAAAGCTTATATAATAGCACTGTTTTATATGAATGTCAGCAAAGAACATTTATGTTTTCTGTCATTGCACCTGTAAGAAAGAGGAGCTTACATAATGCTCATCTTCAGAACAAGAGGAGCAATTTAATTTTGAATCTTGTCCTGCTAATAATTATCCAAGTAAAAAATACTGTAGCAAAACTTAGAAATTAGGATTTGATAGTTTATTTCTATGCAGAAAAATAAATCTTTTTCCCCCTCTCAAAAAAAAAAGAATCCAAGTAGAAACTTGACAGAGCCAAACTTAACTGCAAGATGCCTCTTGCCAGTTCAGTACTTTTTTGCATCCTGAGCCCTTCTCAAGTGAGGTCTTGCTTATGTTTCCTCCTCTTCTCTCTCCATGGTAGTTCAAAAAGTTCTGATGTTCATTGTATGCCTGCTGCTCCCCAAACTTTTAGGGTGTGACACATCTCACAACTTGGGAAAAGTTGTCAGGATTCTCTTGGCAGCCTCTATATACTGTAGTGGAGAAGAGAAACCTGGCAGCTTCATGCAGTAACATTTCTTTAAGTATTTTCATGGAATGAATGTTCTAGGCCAGCCAGTGCTGCATGGCTTTATATGTTTGTCATAGAGAAGAGAAGGTGCCACAGAAACAACTGAGATCCTGTCTCTGTGTGAAGTTCTTTAGATGAACAGATCGGTAAAGCAAGGAAATTCAAGTAACTTGTCATTACTTACTTTAAAAAAAAAAAAGTTAAGCGTTCAGTTTAGATGAGGTAATGGATTATATAAATAAGAGATGTAATGGAAGTTTTCTTTCTAATTGCTCTTCCAGATTCTTCCAGTGCTTCAGAAACCATTCCAATATTCTTGGTAGTAATTTTTCTGTGTAAGTTATTTCTACAGCTCCACCAAACTTTAGAAATACTAGTACATGTTTGGATTTCCAGTCATACCATGCTTGTTTTCATGCCTGAACATTTAAAGGGAGAGTTGTTCATCAACAGTGCAGACAGAAGGAAAAAAACAAATTTATTTGAAATACTGCCGTTACTGGGAGGCCTGAATTTAGCATGGCTTGATAAAGAAAATAGTATCAGGAAGATATGGTTTGAAAAAATCACTCCTTTTCTCATTAATGGGAACCTGCTGTGTTAGCAAGTTGTAATTCTTGGTGTTTTAGAAACATGGTTTCTAGCATATTGGGTTGGTAGGTTCAAGGCTTCTTAGTGTAAGGATACATGGAAAGTCAATTGTTAATGTGTAATGTGTTGTATTACTGTCGGGTTGTTCTTATCTACTACTTTGTTCTTTTGTTAGTATAACCCTGTAGAAACTGTTTCCAAACAAATGAGGTGGTAGTAAGCTTCATGTTGCTCACTTATATTTAAAAATCCATCATGCCGCAAATGTCTTTGTAATGGAATCGATGGACTGTTTCATCTTATACAGAATCGCTGTGAAATCTAACTTACTGTTGTCTGTCATGACTCTTATGTATTACTATATATATTAACTGTCATGTTTTTCCCATACCATCTTTTTCCTCCACAGTTTAGAATTGGGTAATTCATAGGTTCTTCAGTTTAATGAGCTAAATGTCTTGCTGGAGCCTGTTTAGAGGAGGGGAAAAAAAGTTGCATTGTTCTTCTACGCTGTACATCAACTAACAGCAAAGTTTCTAGATTGTACCTGTATATGAATTCTTCCTATATTATGGTATATGCAGCTACTGAAAAACATCAAATACAGTTGTCATGAAAGTGCAGGTCTCTCTTGAGTAGTTTTTATGCTGTATCAGTTTATGGCACAACTCGCTCACATTCGCCATGTTATCTACTTTTGTTCTCTCAATCCATTACAGAAAATACAAGAAATCTATGAAGGTTACTCAGCCTTGGTTATCTTCCCCATGCTTTCCACTGTCCTTTTTTGCCCTTTGCTTCTAAAACATATAACTTTAAATGTGTAATTCTGACCCTCTGCAGTATCTTGTATTAGGTTTTCAAGTGATGTTAAGAACTTTGCACTTTTCTTCTCAGAGCAATTCTTCATTAATTTAGTAATTGCTTTTTCCCATGTTAAAAATCAATTAAGTACATGGAACTCTGATATGTGGTGTTTAAAAAGCAAAACAAGAACACTGAGCAAATTAAACACTTTGCTTCCATCAGTCAAGGTTTTAACTAGAACTTTGTTCTTTCCTTCATGCTTCCCTTTCCTCTGTACTGTACTTTTTTTAACTGTTCACTGGATTCTATTTGCGTGTGTGTTTATGAAAAATAGTTGTGCTCAGACGTGTTTAGTAATGAAACAGTTTTGAATGGGAATAATTTATAAGATTTGCTTTATGCAGAAATGTAAAATAACCTAGTGTCTAGACTGCTGCACATTTACAGTAAACTGTAAATGCTACAGGACTTCTTATAGTTCAGTATATTCAGTGCAGCTGTCCCTTTCAATTCGAAATTAATCTTGCGCTTTGAAAAATGCTTTTTGCAAAGAAGTAGTTTTTATTTCATTTACTACATGTTGAGACTGGAGTAGAAATTAGACTCTGTCTCAAATATTTATAGACATCACAAGTTAACTGCTGAACAGGCAAACATTTCCAACGTAGCTTTGCAACTGTTTTGGCTTGTCACAGAAGTTTTCTTGCTTTTCCTTTTGTCCCTGAGCCTCGCAGTGTCCTTGTTCTCTAATACTTGTTTTGCTTACAATGAAGTTAGATCTAAATCTTTGTTTCAGATTTTGGAGAGTCACTTTAGTATCACACACATAACACAACCTTGTTTAAGAAGGCTTTGTCCAACCATAATTCTTGTTTCCTTTGACTCTGTAATACATGACCCCACATACATGTCTTTTTAAGGGTACAGCATTTGACAAGATTAGTATATTTTTCAGTTGCATTAGGATTCTTCAGTCATATTAAACATCAACAAGTTGAGAAGGGAAGTTTTTTTACATTTTCTGTAAATACAGTTTTTAAAAATACTAACACTAATGTATGTTTTCCAGCTCAGTTGCGAAGGTTACAAGAAGATATTGAGAATCTTCGTGAGGAAAAGGAGAATGAAATTTCAAGCACTCGAAATGAATTAGTCAGTGCTCAAAATGAGATTCTGTCACTTCAACAAGTAGCAGAAAAGGCAGCATCAGAACGAGATACAGATATTTCTGCATTGCAAGACGAGCTGCAGACAGTGCGAGCAGAACTTGAACGGTGGCGGAAAGATGCCTCAGATTATGAAAAAGAAATTGTCAGTCTGCAAGCCAGTTTTCAGCTCAGATGTCAGCAGTGTGAGGATCAGCAGAAGGAAGAGGCTACTCGCTTAAAAGGTACTTGTTTAGAAGGATGTCACAGACCAGTGCTAACAGTAGCATCGTTCTCAATCTGATGAATGTCAATTATTCAAATCACTATTTGACTGTCTGTCTCTCTGTAGTCATTTACTATGTCTATATATATATATACACATATGTGTGTATTTATATACGTGTATCAAGGCTTGTAGTGTTACAAAAGCTGTTTTGTGTACTTCATTAAATAGTAATTGTCAATTAGGCCTAAATTAGCTTAGGTACCCTTTGATATCAAAAGTGGACCAAGCATAATTCCACTTAGAAAAGATGGGAAACTTTTACTGTTTGAGGGATTGATACTGCCACCGATTTCCAAAAGGACTTGTGTAACTTCTGTGTAATTTAAGCCTGTAAACGGGTGGCTTCTGACCTTTTAATTTTTCTAGCAAAGCTTCACTCAAGTAACTGTATTTTATGGCTTAATAAAACTGTTGATACCATCTCATTTTTAACATATAAATGTTAAAATAAATTTTAAATTAAAGCTTTATTCTGGACGCATGATGTAGAGATACACGAATATGTTGTGCTGAGCCAGCATAGGGCTTCTTTTGGCTCATTCATTTGCATTTCACTTTACCTGTGTAATGCACCCACATCTCATGAGGACTGGTTGAGAGCTGCTATTCCAGGCTTATAGCTTCAGGTCTTGGAGAATCTGCTAGTAGGGTTCAAAAGCTCATGCTGAAACTTTGTACAGGGCAAAGAGAAACTGGCATATGTAAAAAATGCTTTAAATTCTGAATCAGTTAATCTTTGTGAAGTTGCCAGAGAAGCCTTTTTCCAGTTCAGACTCAGTCTCTGTCGTATTACTAAGACATATGTAACATTGATTTTTATCTCCTTTTTCCAGCGACTGATGTATTTTAAAGGTCTTGTTTTCGCCCATTAGTTATTGCTTTAAACATTCTGTTGTAGCAGAGGCATGTTATCTAGTGATTCTAGTTGTTTGCTGTTTTCAAGTCTGGGAAATTATTTTCTTCAAATACACTTTTCTGTCTCTGTTTCTAAAATACTAGAGTAGACCCATAAAGAGACTGTTTTCTATTCCTTTGTGCCTTAGAAAAATCTCGCATTAAAAACAAAGCACTAACTTGTGTAATTGCTCACAAACCTCATAACAGTAGAAGATATGGTTATGTTTTAGAGGTGCTTGTGAGAGAATTCATGTGACATGATTATAATCAAATATGAGATTTATGACTGGTATCAGCTTTTCCTCCATTTATTAGCTGGTGATACTTGAAGCAGTCATGAAATAATTTTACTCAGTTCAATTACATTTTATTTGTTGCAGGTGAACTTGAAAAGTTGAAGGCAGAGTGGAGTGCTCTAGAAGCTGAATGTGTTACTCTAAGGAAGGAAAATACTTTGCTTACATCCGAACTTCAGCGACAAGAGAAGGAGCTTTCTAGGTAAGTACACAATGGATTTGTCTAGGAAGGTATCATAGTAGCTGAAGAGGTTTTTGTTGTTGTCTTTTCTTCCCCAAAGTGGTACTAAATGTCTGATGGTGTTTCAATAGATGTATTGAAATTTTATTTATATCATAGTATTGGGCAGAATGCACTTCCATGCCAAATTGTGATACTAAGCTTTTTTTTCTATTTTGCAAATGCTTCTGTCTTACTCATCTGTCATGTTATATCGTAATAAGGTAACCTGACTTATTTTGCTGCTTTTAATAAGGATTTGGAAGTGTGCATTTTGGAATTATTTAGACTTAGCAGTTATCCTTCTACTTAAAAGATAATAAACCACATAGACTTCTTAACCTAAAATTTTCTTAGCGTTCAGGGTTGGAAAATGATTCTCAGATAGCATGGTTGTCTCATGGAGGCCTGTCACATTATACATAGTAATGATGGGCAGAAACAGTATTCTATATCATAATTTGCTTAACAGAAAAATACAAATCTTTTTATTGCAAGTGCCATAATACCTTTTGCGAGGGTTTTTGGAGTGCAGGAGGATTTGTATTTTACTCTATTTCTTTTGCTATTTGAGCACATGATGTTGCTAAAGGCTACCTAAATCGTCTGCCTAGACATAACTTCCCCTTTTATCCTTTCATGTGCTGTTATTACATTGTTTTTCAGTTTCGGGTATTGGAGTTTTATTCGCAAAGTAAATATGGGACAGCAACTTTTTTTTTATCATAGATTAGAATTTTACCATGATGTTTAGATACCTTCTCCTTTCTTTTTCCTGGCTTCCTCACTGTTGTAAGAGCTAATTGAAAAAATGGAAATTTCCCACTGTAAAACATTTCTAGAAGTAATGTGTTATTTTACAGGAATCAAACCTTTCTTTTTCATTCCATCATGCCCTGATTTCCACTCCTATTTTTTCATATGGAAGGTCACACAAGCAAATACAAGATTTGCATAGTGGAGATATGCAAGAACTCTCCATACATGCAAGATCTTTTCTTTCTGTCTTGGTACAAGGCAGATTGTACCTTGGTACAAGGCACAAATTAACAATACTTGGTTATTACACTGAAGTTTGTAATGGCTTAATTTAGATCTTTCTGTGACTATTACACAATTGTACTAAATACTTGAAGAATATACTAGCTGTCAGTTTGTGCAACTGCAGTAAGCAAAGAAACGTGTGTGCAAGTAAGTGCAATACTCTTAACAATGTTGGACAGACTTCTCATGACAAATTTGTTTCAAAATACTTTGCAGTATATAATAAATACTTAGTGAATAATAAAAAGTAAAATAAGAAACTAAAAATTATGATAAATTATTTATATTATAGATAGATTATGATTAATTATACACACTAATCTGTGCACATATATTTAAAAGCAAGACTGGCCAGCCTTCCATGTCAGTACTTTGTATACGGAGACAACGATGATCTGCACTTCTGTGGTTGCTCTAAGCTGATATTTCCATATTAAATAAAAACGCGTGAAGCTTTGGAGGATGAAAAGTGCCTTAAAAAAAAAACAAACTCCTGTTTGTTTAAATTTAAAACACACGAGAAATCAATTGGATTTTGTTTTTCAGCTCTCAGAAACAGAGTTTAGCCCTAACCAGCGATATAAGTGTTCTTGAAATGTCTCGAAAGGAACTTGAAAATCAGATGGGATCTTTGAGAGAAAAACATCAACAGGATGCAGCTAGTCTGAAAAGCCAGCTCAGTGAAGCTGAGAGTCAAGCAAAAGACGTTCAGAAAGAGGTAACATGAAACATTATTTCTGTTTTGAGAGAATATAATGCCCAATGCTTTGACTTTTAAGCTAAAAGAAAAGGAAAAATTTTTAGTAATGAAAGTTTTTCATACTTTCATGGTAGCTAACAATATATAAACTGGGGGTTAAATCTAAAAAGGAAGATTTCAGATAAAATTACTTGTGTATGTTTTGGGAACTTCCTGAAGTTTTCTTTCATGCATTACCTTAGTGAACTTACTTTTAAGCTGTTCAGACAGGTAAACCCTTATTCAGAGTCTTCCTGAACATTATGGTATAGAGTTTCATTAGCTGTTGTGAATCAAAATTAACTCTTTTTAGTCAGTATAATCTTCCTAGTTAGATTTAAACTCTTTTATTTGACAATGGGACTACACATTCTTTACAAAGATCTGCTTTCATCTTACTGGATCACTAGGCTGCTGAAGATGATTAGCAAGTGCATGAGGAAAAGCTAGCATTTTGAGCATCTATTTTGTCTGCCTAGCCTCTAAAGATTATGTCTGGAAGAAGGCCATAGCCTCCAACAATTACTTGCTTTCTCTTATGAGCATTTTGAGTGAAGTTTTCCCCAGTCACTGCCTTTAGTTTCTTTTGCAGTCCTTTTCTTTGCTTTGTCATTAATTCATCTATGTCACATTCCCTACCATTTTCAGAATTTGAAAAAGCCAGTCTTTTTAGTCTGTGTTTCTGTGATCAGATGTATTTGTGAAGATGCCTAATCTTCTAAATTTGTGGTAAATGCCAGTACTGAAAGTCGTCATTGGTTCTGTCCTTACTAATCCCTGTCATAAGGACTACTAGAAAGTTTGTCCTCTATAGAAGAACATGAATGTGAGTTTGAAAAAGCAGAAGCCGCCCATTTGTAGGAACATGAGACACATTCACCCAGTATTGTTTGTAGTTGACCCACACCAAGGATTATGGCATGATTGTAATAAAGTATAATATTTTTTAATGCCTTTCTTAGTCTTAATGTTTGAGTTTGTGTGGGAAGAACGTTTGTTTTACTTCATACAGAATGTTGGTTTTTGCACCTGTTTGACTGGTGTAGGTGTTTAAGCTATAACCTAGATTAAGACCACTATTTAAACATAAAGGACTCCTTGCTCTCCTGTTTCTTGTTTTGTCTTCATAGATTTTACAGTCCTTCCCAATGTGATAATGAGTAATTGTTTGGTAGGAGAGATTAATTAAGGCCTTGCATTTACTTCATATTTCCTTTTTTTTGTAGTAATCCTAGCCCTTCAAAGTCAGGGACAAAATCTTCATTTAGAAAAAAAGACAATCTAAACTAAGATTTTTCAACCCTGCTTTTATGAAAAGAGAGTGTACTGGTCCAAGGCGAGTTACTCTAGGCAGATGATGGGAAAGGAAGCGGTGTGCTAAGCAAATGTAAGCATGTGTTGGGTGTCCAGGGATCCGCAGACTATTTTCTCTTTGCTTTTAGTATGAAAGAACGCAGACTGTGCTCTCAGAGCTGAAGGCGAAGTATGAGATGGCTGAGCAAGAAAATCAGTCACTCACAGAGGAGCTCAAACAATGTAAAGAAAATCTGAAGCTGCTACAAGAAAAAGGAAACAACGTAAGTCTGTACAAAATATGTGGGGAAGTAGGGTTATGACACTGGCAATTCTGTTGATTGAGGGAATATGTAAGTGTCAAATAGAAAAGGACAGACTTTAAAAAAAAAAAAAGGCTGTGTAACGTATTATATGCAAAATTTCATTCTGGTGCGACCTGTGCAAATTTGCAGGTCATTACACTGTTACAGTTGTGTGAGAGTTTTAAATATTTTTAAATATGGCCTTACATATCTGCTCTCTTGAAAACATCCAGCTTAAATAGTAGTGAACCAGAACTAAGCAAAACTTTTTAACTTCAGGGAATGATATATGGGTAAAAGCTGAGAAATCTGGATCCAAATTGAATTAAGCAACCTTTTATAAGATGCTTTTATTTTATTAGTGTTTATTACCAATGGATGTTCCCTCCTTACTCTTGCTTATGCTTCTTAACAGTGGTTATCCTTTATCAGCTCATGCTTTAAACAGTGCAGTTGAACTGTCCTTTCTATTCACTAATGAAAATATTATTTTGAGAGGTGGTATTATTAGATTCGAGTTTAAAGCTAGGGACACCTTTTTTATACTGAGACTTCTGAAATCCTCCAGATGTTAAGAGTGTGGCAAACATGTTATAAGGTGGTCATAGCCTTATTTTAGATAGCTTACTACCCTGGGATGGCTGGCTTATTGTCTTCCTGTACTGCTTCTATGATCAGTGCAGGGTGAACAACTCCTATAGTGGACAGTACAAAACAGAATGATAATGGATGCTCTTTAATAGCCTTTTAGAAAACTCTGACTCTGAAGAAAGTTTTACAGGTAGCATCCTCTAAAGTCAGCTGGCTGCTAGATGCCCAAAGTTCATGTGCGTACTCTTGCCATAGCCAATTACTGAATGTAAACCTCTATTATAGTAGAGTTGTCAAAGATGTAAAGAATTCAAAGCCCTCTCACTTTTTTCAGCCATATTTTCAGGCATATGATGTTATAATTCTCTTGGAACCTGCTTCCTGCTTAGAATTCTTCTGCAATGCTCAGATAATATTGAGTTACTAAAGTAGGCAGAAGTCAAAACCAAACAACCGAAGAACTCCTATTCTAGTAGAAGAGATCACACTGAATAAATAATTGTGAATGTGAGGTTTTCTGCTCTGTTAAAAACATTAACCTCAGGATTAAAATGATCAGTGGAAAAAGGAGGATAGTAGAGGGAAGAAATATTCTGAAAGGAATTGGAGCACCTGATAGGAGTGGAAAAGCTTGCAAGGTACGGGAAATTTTAGGAAGAATTTGAGGTGAGTATTTAAATGAAATCAGGAACTGCAGCAGTTGCCAAAATCTGATTCCAGAGGAGGAGTTAGTTATGGGAGTTGAAACCTGGAGGTCAGGGTATGATGAAGGGCATCCAACCATATAAGGACTTGCAGAACAAGCTTGCTGTTCAAGCAAGCATTACTCACAATCAGTAATGTAAAACATATCTATCTTGTGTATTATTTGAAGCATCATGGATACTGGGCTGAGTTCCAAGGTCAAATTTTTCAAGTACTGTTGTCCCCTTATGCTGGAATCATTATCTGCTACCTCATTTCCAAGGACAGTGTCCCACAGAAAGTGAATTCCCACTGTGGGATTTGTTCCTTTTTGCAGCCCATCTGTATCTGCATTTGCATATCTTCATATTCTAATACAAGATGCACATTTTTGTCGAAGCGCACCTAGTTAAATGCTCCTCAACAAGTAGGAGATTTATTATAGATTGATAAGTTTGTGAGGGGGAAAACTTAATCACTTGGAGGCAATTTCATTTAATGTGGTGGATATTTATCATCTGTTTCATTTGCCAAGATGCCATGAATGCATATAACTTAAAAAATAAAATTAAAAAAATAATAAAAATAAATCCATAGTATTGTTCAGTGAACTAACAAACGTTAGAAAAGACAAGGCTTCTGTACTCCATCTGGGATATCATTTAAATATTAAATTTTTTACTTAAAAAAAAAAAAAGCATTGTGTTCTCAAATGCTTAGCAGTGTGGTATACTACTTGTGCTTGCATGCTTGTAGTCACTGATTATTTCCTGATGCGCTTGATATGACAGATTTGTTTATGTGAATGGTTTGAGAACATTAGCTGCTCTGGTTGACTTAAACTTCTGGCACTTTTTTTTTGAACACTGCTGTGATTACTTCTACCAACATGCTTTCTGTGGGAAGGTGGCACTCTGATTTGTGGCACCAATGACACAAAAATAATCCTGCATGAAAATTACTGTAATAGTTACACATAATTTGTCTATTAAATATTTGCCTTGATTAAAACAAATTTGAATTGAATGGCAGAGACTAGAATACCTTCTAAAATTCCTGGTTTGAACCGTATTGGAGGTTCTATGATTAAGTGACTTCTAGAAATACATAACAGGATGAGATTTTACTTATGAATCACAATGTTTTAGAAAGTCTTCAAACATGAATTTATTATTTATTTGACTCAACAAAATCAAGGTGGCTTCAGTACAAAAAAGTTCTTAAGAAAACATTTAGCATGGTTTGAACTTAACCTCTGTGTGTCTGTGTGTGCGCACGAATATATAGACTAAGATACAGAGAAAGCGATGACTTCCAAGGACAGTTTAAAAAGAAATTAGGCCCTTTTTTGCTTTTGTTTTATCATATGAAGGATAGAGGCTGTCCATCCAGAATGTGAAGTGAAGTAGTTTACAGTTGATTGGATGTTGCTGAGAAAATGTGTAGATGGTTCTAACAAGGCCATAAGCTAAATGAACCCTGCAGTCTTGCCAGCTGGTAGTTTGGCCCAGCTGCAATGTTTGATTGATTTGCAGAATTGCATTTGGTCACAAGGCTGATGACCTGCCAGAGATGCTGATTTTTGTGGTATCTCTAGTAGAAATATAGTTTCCTGCTTTATAGTAACTTAGTGTTGACTGTATAGTCATGTTACAATCTCACAGAAATGTCTCAACTACTGGGTTTGCCTGTGGACATAGTTGTAATTGATTCACTAATGGAGGAAAAAACCTGTTTTTCCTGGAGGCTGGTGATGGAAAATGGGAAAGGCTAACTTGAAAGGAATGAAGAAGTAGCTGAAAAATTCAATATCTGGTGTGAGTCTTTCTGCCTTAAGAAATCCAAATGGGATTTCCTATCACTTAGAAAAACTAAAACCAAATATAAATACGATACAGGCAAATCAGTTTAAGATTTGTATTGTTTTTAAGTGCTAAATTCCAAGTTGTGACAAGTGGTTTCTTAGAACATTTTCTGCTTACTTCCCTTTATTTTTAAACATCCCTGTTCATTTGAGTAGAATGGTGTACTACCTCTGTATACCAGATCAGATAATGCTGTATTGTGTTAGATGTCTTTAATACATTTCAATTAAAACAAAACTCACTGACTTATTTTCCCCTCTCTAAATCATCTTTACCTGATTGATTATAGCATAAAGTGATTTTTAATATCCCTTCCCTTCTTTAGCCTTCCATATTACAACCCGTCCCAGCCATATTCATCGGCCTAATCCTGGCTTTCCTGTATTGGTGTTACGGCCCATTGTGGTAGCGAAAGGTACAAGCACTACTGTTCAGTCAATGTATGTTTGTCCCTCTCACCTGTTTGTGCCATTTCTGTATAAAATAGTGCATGGTGAAATGCTCACAGGTATTTCTTTACCTGAAGCAAACCCTTCATTTAATATGCCATTCTGTTGATACTGATGAGCTGAGCAATCAACTAATCACTTAACATCTGTGTGATTTCTTTAATTCTAACAATGAATTTCATTCTAACTGGTTCTGAACGTGCCTCTTCTAACTTGGTCTCAGTTTGTCTTTAGCAAATGGGCTACCTTTTGCACAATGCTGCGATGCTAGGGCCTGTAAGAAAATTTATTTGCTTAATTAACTATGAAAAATGAAGAGTTTGCCTCTAAATAATAATAAAAATCAACAACTTTGGTTCCTATTTATGGACTAAGAAATTCCTCTCTGGCTGTAAACACTTTAATTTTTCTCACGATTGCTATGAAGAAGATGGAAAAAAAGACAAGATGAGAAATAGGTGGTTGGTTTGTATTCTGAACTCTCAGCTTGCATTTTCTCTAATGTCTCTCAGTGTGTCCTCCTTTTAAAATGCTATTGTTGTCATGAAATGTTGTGACAATCTGTTTGAAATGATGTTGTTAGGATCTGCTACAAACTAACCTCTTAGATCTGGATTTGAAAATTCAAAAGCTAAGTTAAAGGTGTCAGTACTGCATAAACCTGTGTCTAGTGATTACTTGGCACAAACGATGTTGTAAACATCTTAAGCCCTCACATGTTCAATAGCAGATTTCTTTGAGGTGCATACAGTAATGAAGCTGGAAATACGGAACTGCCAAAAGTTCTCCTGGTGATCCTCAATCCTGAAGAGTTGTGGAGTTCCCTTTGCTAGAGAAACAAGGTGTACTGTGGTGCTCTGAGTCAGGACTAGCCTGCAGTAGGGCTCATGGGTAACATTTTAGTGATGCCTATCAACAGGTGCTCAGGACTTGCAGGAACCACGGGGTAAACTGATTAGTATGAATTAGAACAAATATGATATTGATTTTTTTTTTCTCTCCACACAGAGACAATGGCCTTGGATGCCTGTGATGGCAGCTTTGGTTGCTGTAACAGCCGTGGTGCTGTACCCAGGCCTAACCAGAGCTTCTCCATGAGAACTGTTGTTGAATCCATACACCGTCCTCCCTTTAGAAGCTGGCAACATTCATATACTGAGGGAAAACAGATTAATTCTCTTCCTTTTTACCTCTTAATACAGCACAGCTCTGCGTGAGAACAGCAGTAGGGTCATTTGCTTTAAACTGTATAAAATGTATCTGTCTATAAAGAGGGAATAAAATTGTGATTCATCATACTGTGAGCAATATTTTTGCTTACAATTTCATGCAAGTTTTAAATTAGTTTGTTGGGATTCTGAATACTATAATGGTGGCCTAAAGTAGGCTTCTTGGTACCAAGTTATTTATAATGGCTAGCGTTGTGGACACTCTACTTTAGAATCTGATTGCCAGATTTAAAAGGAAAAACACATTTCTGATTTGGACACCCAAGCCAAGTAGCCTTGCAGATACTTGGAAAACAGATGCAGTGTGCTCAGTGCCTTTCAGTATGATTTTTTTTTAACTAGTATACCATTTTACTTGCTGTTAGTCACTGAGCTGTTGGGAACAAGACTTAAGAAAACTTCTCCTACACGCCTTTTGAAGGAAGCATATTTTTCTTTGATAAGGATTGCTTTATTAATTATTTTTGGGAATAAACAATTCATGTCCAGCCTTAAAGAGATAGAGATATTGATGGTGAAGACCAGCCTAGAGTGTTTAGTGTGCGCGTGTGCGAGTGCAAGCATGTGTGTGTTCTTGAGTGAACTAAGGTATTTCTGGGAGCAAGTACTCGGTCATTTGATGGACATAGTGCAGTGATTCAACTTACGTTAACTTTAGTTTGAATGTAATTTATTAAATTTCATATATTTAAAGAGATGCGTTCTTTAAAAGTATGAATACTTTCTCACATACCACATGTATCAATTTATTTTTTCAGTCATTTGATTCTGACTTGAGCTGGAGAAGCTCTTTAGATAAGCTTTTGTTGATGTAACTTTATTAAGAGAACTGCTACATTACATCTGTGATTAGCTGAAAAAAATCTAAGATACATAAAATACTACAAAATTGGAATCATATACCTGATGATGTATTGTCAGGTCAAGATGATTTTAATTTGGTAGTAAAATTTTGTGCATCTTCATCACATGGCTGTAAGTATGATGCAGTGGTCCCCATTGCAAAGTTTATTTTCCTTATCTAAGTACTATAACTAATGCTATTCGCTCACTTTTGGTGGGAATCACTGTAGTTAGTGCTGAATTAAATGTAGACTGTAGTTGTCTTGTTCAGCTCAACAGTTCTGTCAAAAAAGTTTATTAAAGAATTAAATAATATGCTAAAGAATGTGAAGTAAAATGGCTCTGCTAAAGGAAACATCAAAATAGGGAGATAATCTCAGCAACTTAATTGGCTTTAAAAATGTTATGGCAATCGACAGATAGTTTAAATATTTAAATAGAAATTTAGCATATCATTTACTTTGTGAGGTTTTAAGGGTCGTTGTCCTTTAATTAAAAGTTCTATCTTAAGTTACATGGGATTTGCTAATAGGAGGATTATTAGTTGGAAAAAATAGTCCACAAGTGACTTGTAGAAAATAAATATTGTCTTTCAGTTCATTCATTTCATCCTTTTCAGTTGCAGGAAGCCACTCAACCACAGAACACTCGTATGCCAGTGGTACTTAGTACCTCTTGTATATAGGTTATTGCAAATATTGTTCTGAAATGCTTAACTTCAGAATTACATTTTTTAAAGTAAATAATTGTTTTAAATCTATTTTGTAAAGATATAAAAATACAACAGAATTTCTGGAGTACAGATTAAACTATTTGCACTAACACACGTGATGTGCATGATTTAATAAAATAACTTTACTCTCCCTATGCATGTTTGAGTTGAATGTCATTTAAAAACAAAAGATTCATGCTAAGTTTCTTTTGTGCTAGATATTGCTACAGTTACTAGGCACAATGTCTGCAGCATGTCCAGTAATCGCAAAAGACTTTTTTTTTACCTTGTGCTTCACATTTACACTGGTTTAAGTTTTTGTCTAGCTGATCTCTCTCCTGGCTGTGGTTTTCAGAAAGAAAGCGGGGAGGAGAGAGCAATGACAGGTTTGGGAGCATTATTGTCACAGTGGGCAGGAAAAGAAGTGTTCACAGCTTAAGGGTGGATTGTGCCTGTGGCAGGGATTGTGAGATTGGAGGAGCTGTGGCTGCAGATAGTGGGGCAATAGTGGAAAGCCCTTCTAGAGGAAGGGAGCCTGATGCTGCCTCCTCTCTTCTGTAGCATCTTGAACTCCCTATTTGTCCCTCTTTCAGCTACTCTTTCTTCTCCAGTTGATCCTGTTCCCTGCTCCCCGCCGGTAGAATGTAAACATGGTGCGAGGAGGTGGAGTGGAACCTGGTGGAGCAGTGGTCCCTCCTGGCTGGCAGCGGGGAAGGTGCTGAGTTCCCTGGGACCAACCTCGGGGTGGGCCCGCGCTGCAAGTGGGTTCCCCATACTGAGCAACGCTGCCTGTGACATAAGTTTGTTCTTCTATTGAAGACAAGTGTGTTGTTTTCAGAAAGCTTTAGAGCATCAGAGAGCTGAAATTTGAGACCCAGCATGGCTGTATTAAAGGAGAAAGATTTCTAGTTCAATTATGTGCATGTGTGCATATTTATATTGTATACACAGGCGCATAGTACACATTGCATGGGGGTTTGTGCTTACAAGTATACCTGTGGTTCCCTGATACAGCGCCTTTCCCAGGAGTTCTTGACATTTGCATGTTAAAAATGATCAAGAATGAGCTAAAATGCACAGTTCACTCTTGCATTGTGAGAATCCCTGGAGAAGGATTGGATAACTGGGAAGTTGCTGTTCTTCAGTGCTTTGATACTAAAGCAGCAAGTGGAGTTACTTTGCAAGTGCTCTATGCACAAACCTTTCTGGTTTTTATTGCGTTTGTGTATAGTAAATGTGTGTGCTCTTTTACATTCATATTGAGATTCTTTTTAGTTGCAAGGC
Organism: Morus bassanus; assembly: GCA_031468815.1. NCBI lineage: Eukaryota > Metazoa > Chordata > Aves > Suliformes > Sulidae > Morus > Morus bassanus. The sequence goes on along the minus strand of CM062580.1, from coordinate 14,621,239 downwards.
TTGATTTAGCTAAGCCTTGGAGTTACTGGAATGAGCAGCTTTTCACGAATGTGTAAGATGCTCTAAGTCTACTTGTAAAATAAGTGTTCTGAGCTTGCACTGAAGTTTGAGGTTTTAAAAAGGTTCCTCATACTAGAAAAATTAGTCTGAGAGCTGTTTTATCAGTTGCCAGTTCAATTTGGAAGATCTAATATAACAAAATATCTGAACACTTCTTCAGTTCTGTCCTGGTGTCCTGACTGAGGCATCTTTTTTTTTAAATTCTAAAAGAATTTTGCCTACATGGGGACTACAACAGCAGCCCTTTTATTTAAAAATATAAATACACAATATATAAAATATACAGTGTAATTTTCCTGTTCCTTGTAGCTGAATTAAACGCATTCTTTCAGAGTCTTAGCCTGATCCTTGTGGAATCTCTGGGTTTTTTTGGTGCTAAATGGAGAATCATGAGCCTGCACAATATATTGCAAATTTTTCTCATAAAACAGTCTTAGTGAGATTCGGTATCAAATGACCGGTGGCTGAAGTAAAGGTAATCATCTGTGCATGTATTTTTGGGGTATGTTCCTAAGTTATTTTTCTAATCAAGTCTCCTGAAATACGTTACTTGTTCAAATTTTCAGTGTGCTTTACATAAGATTTGGAATGTCTCCTGCCTTAATCTTTAGGGTTCTACCACTTGAAAGAATCATTTCTTCAGCTTGAATCTTCTCCATGACAAATCCACTGCTGAGATTCATTCTACCAGCAGCATCTAAGTGCTTTGAAACACTGAGTCACCACAACAGCTTTTGGGAAGCCACTGTAGTTTGCACTAGCTCTGCAACTGGGGCTGGCTGCTTTCCACCAGGGGCCTTTTTTCCCCTCTGGCTTTTCATCCATCATTAGTATTTCGTTAGCAACCGTCTCAAGATTTTGTGTCTCCATTAATATATCAGTTGGTCATACGAAAGGATTAGAAGCCATATTCTTTCCCTCTGTCTCTCAAGCATATACCTCTGGATCTGAAGGGTGATTGCTTCCAGCAAACAGCTGCATTGAATTCCTCAGATCCAGCTGATTTGCTCATCCCAGTCCCTCTTTGTGTGTGCTTCTGGACACAGAATTCCTTTCTTTCTCCTGTGGTGGGGAACAGGACTGCAGTATGGGTCTCCCAGTTCTTCCTGCCTTCCTGGGTTTTCAGTTTGTGCCAATTTGTTCAAATTAGTGAGCAAAGGTTTGCCCACAGAGCCAGGTTCTTCTGCTTGGAGAGAGGGTTGCACCCGCTACTGCTTTAAAAACAGTGGGTGCTACCAGTATTGGACTAAAGGCTCCCCAGAAGTAGAAGGCAAATTAGCAATTTGAAACAAAGGTTTCAATGGAAAAGGCCAGCAGAGGCCTGCATTTCCATTTGTTGGTAAAGGTAGAGGGAACTTGTATCTGATCGCATTTCTGGATATCACAGTCATAAAACTTCACTGACTGATTTCAACATCAGAAGCATAATGTCAAGAAAATAAGCATGTATTTTAGAAAAAAAGGAAGTCTTGCTTTAAGAACTTCAGACAAAGAATCAGTCACCTCTGTAGGTAAGTTAGTTTAGCAACTACTGTCCTCTCAAAAACCCCAAAACCCAGCCCTGAGTTTTGAGTTCATCTCGCTTTGGCTCCCAACCACTGGATTTCAAGATATCTCTCTTGGAGGATCTTCTACTACTGCAGATTTTGTCCTGATCCAGGGATTTGACATATCATGATCAAAATACCTTCTAATCTTACTTTATATCAATGGGTTGAATTTCTTTTTCTTCATCCCTCTAGGGTTTTTGTCAGCTTTTTAAACTGCTTCTAATTTTCTGAGTGTTCTTTTCTTGAAGAGTAGATGCCAGAACAGAACATGCCTTACAGTAATGACCTTACTAACATCATATGAACAGATAAGCTTTATATCCTGCTCTGCTATTCTTATTTGGTTGTCTACCAGAACCCTTTTGGGGATTCACTGACTTCTAGCATTTGGATTTCAATCTTGTGAATCAAATCTGTGCATTCCTTGCATCACCCCAGCCCCATGGTATCTGACTTTGCAATATTGTTTGATAAAAATGCTGTAGGCAAGCAGCCCAACCTGTTCCCATTACTCTTCAGCACTTCATCAATGGGGGTTTTTTTCCCCTTTCAGGTTTAACAGGGGTGACTACTGAAGCTCTTCTAGATTATTGATCATACACTCTTGAACGGTAGTGAGCCAACACCAGATCCCTGCAGGACAGTAAGGAAAGCATATATAGAATAATACCTTCGCTTAGCTTTTGCAATCTCTCAGATGGTTTTTAATCTGGATTATTAGTTACAGTAACAATAGTGTAATAATCACTTTTATTGGAATGGCAAATGAATTACAGAAGTCTTGATTTAATAGCACCAATACTTATTCACATTTTTTAAAACTTAGGAAATTGAAATTATTTTGAAATGCTTTGACAGACATGAATTGTTCTACATTCTTGAATTCTGTATTGATTGCTTCCCGTAGATTACTCTGTGATTTGCTTAGATCTTAAGGTGAAGCAAAGCCAGTCCTTTTCCCAAGGTCATACATTTTACTCTCTTCCCTCAGCCACATCATGTTGTTGCCTGTTACTGCCACTTCCCTCTATAAGGTATTTCTAAGTCTAAGTTATTCATGTGACTATGTTTAAATTTTTTAGTCTACTCAGTTTGGGTCAGCATTATTTCCACTGCTGGAAATGTAACACCTCTAACACACTGAGGGGGTGTGCGCATGTGTATACATTGCTGTTCTGAGATTGCGCTTGCATGCGGTAAGATAGATTGTGATTACTTGCATCTGGCAACCCTGAGAATGGAGATGTAATTGAGATTCTTAATTAAATAATTTTCAACTATGGGAATGGAGCTGTTAGTATGGAGATGTAGTTTTTTTATTATGTGTCGTTGTTTAACCCCAGCGGGCAACTGAGCACCACCCAGCCGCTTGCTCCCTCCCCCCCGGTGGGAGGGGGAGAGAATCAGAAGAGTAAAAGTGAGAAAACTTGTGGGCTGAGATAAGAACAGTTTAATAATTGAGATAAAATAAAATAGTAATAATAACAATGATAAAAGAATATACAAAGCAAGTGATGCACGATGCAGTTGCTCACCACCTGCCAACCAATGCCCACCCAGTCCCTGAGCAGCAGCCCCCCAGCCAGCTTTCCCCTAGTTTATGTACTGAGCATGATGCCATATGGTATGGAATATCCCTTTGGCCAGTTTGGGTCAGCTGTCCTGGCTGGGCCCCCTCCCAGCTTCTTGTGCGTCTCCAGCCTTCTCAGTCAGTAGAGCATGAGAAGCTGAGAAGTCCTTGATTTAGTGTAAGCACTGCTTAGAAACAACTAAAACATCAGTGTGTTATCAACATTATTCTCATACTAAATCCAAAGCACAGCACTGTACCAGCTACTAGGAAGAAAATTAACTCTTATTGCAGCTGAAACCAGGACAATTATGTCAGGTGATCTATTGAAAATGGGGATGTGCTTCCAAGCACATAATCTTTTCTTCATATCTGATGATCAAATCTAAAGCTTGGGTTAAACTAAAAGTAACTTTTTCCCATTTGATCATATTAATCAGTAACTTGAGAGAAAAGGGTTATAAGTGATCAATTCATTCTGTTCTATTGGAATAAAATTTATCTAAAAGCTAGCTAGTATTTGTTTCAGTACCCTCTGTTAGGAAATTGATTTTTTTTTTTTTTGAAACACCACACACATAGTATGGCTGGTTAAGTACTGCCTTCAGTATGGAATGGATTTACTGTTTTAATCTTTTTGCGCTGGATCATTTATGAAGTTTATATTCTATTTAAATTTCTTGTAAGGAGTTCTTGCTCTGGAAAATATTTTTATGGGTATGTCATCAGTTTTGATGTGACAAAACTACTTGTCTTGAATAATATAGTGGCTCTTATTTTAAAATGTTCCAAATATGCAATATGTCTTTTGGGATGAATAAATGGTTAAAATTATGAGAATAAATTTACAACACAACATAAAGCTGATTTGTACTGTACATAGTCTTTCATTTAGCCTAAGACCAAATTTCAGCACTCCACAATATCCGAATAACCTGCTGCACTGTTTTATTGCAGTAGAAGACAAGTTACTAGTTAATGAAATCAATTAAAACTTATTTTAAAATTGGAATCTATTTACCTGTTTACTTTGTACAAAAGGGGTTCACAGCTATGTGACCTTTTCTCCTCCATGTGATGTGGTAAAGCAATGCTCCAACAGGTCTGCATGCAAACCCAGGGAGAGAAGGGCTGGAACACAGGGTGGGAGTGTAATCTCCGTTTGTTGCAAGGGTTACATGTTTTCTAGTGATCAGACACCCTCACAGTATCAGTCACAGATCATCCTTTAGGAAAACCAGTAATTCTGCAGTCTTTAACCTGCATTGTAAATCAGATGCAATTCTGGAGCTCTGCTTCAGTGCTGACTCAGAAGAAGTTTACTGAGTCACTTACACAGTTTTCAGCAAGCTTGAGCAGTTTGAGGAAGGGAGGTCTCCTCCCTGTTTTCTGTGTGGTTTGGATCCACCCCAGGGTGTAGTTTAAGTAAGCATGGTTCCGCTCCAGGCTGTAAGTCCTGGTGTCAGACCCTAGGTAACTTGCCTCTCTTCTGTTTCTCTGTTTAAAAAGCTAAAATCAGAGTTATCATCAGAGTTATCATTAAAACATTCTACCAGGTGCATTAGATGTTTGGTTTTTTTTTTTTGAGGGGGGGCGGGGGGGGGGAAGCCTGAAAAAAGTGTTAAATATGGCTGTCTAGCTGCTCTTCATGGGATGCTGTTGGTAGCAGAGATCACACCTAACATCTACCAGTAACTTCGTCTTAAATTCCTGTCTCCCAAATACTGACACAGAGCTCTCTTTCGTAGACCAAGGAGGCAAACACTGAATTAGCTTATTTCCGAGTAATGCTATAGGTGAAAAGTGGTGAGCAAAAAGCTTTGCTCATTCTTAAAGATTCAGTGTCAATATTACAGGCTAGTTAGGAATGATAGTAAAGGTGTTTGGTTTTTCTATTGTTTGTGTAGCAAAGTTGATTGGCAGTTCTTCTGTTGCAGAACTTGACTGTAACCCAGCTGTAGCTGGGCATTGTAATAGACACTGCTTAGTTTTTTCCACTTCATAATTATTGTAATGACATGTAAGTGAAAGTGTAGCCTGCAGCAGCTTCACAGTGATTTTTTTTAATTGCACTTGCAGGCTTGGGTTGGCTAGGTGTTGGTGTCTCTGTGCTACATGTTGCAGACGAATGACAATTGCTGCAGACTTCTCTGAATTGTAGTTCTTCCTTAGTTTCCAATACTTTCAGGTTTAAAGGACTCTCATCCATCTGTTTAAACAGTAAATCTGAAGTTGCTGCCATGGTGCACCTGCTAGGTAGTATCATGTTTATACATTCCTTAATTATGTCCTAGCTAATAACAAATTATTAACAATCCCCTTATTACTTTAGGTGTAAGACTGCTTATGCAGTGAGCAAGGGTGTTCCTTAGCACATCCATGTCCCTGTTCAGGAGGAGACTTAGTAGACAAATAGCAACAAAAAAAAATCTCTGACTTACATGGTGTTTCTCATTTCAAACCGAGAGAATGGTAAAAAATTATTTGCCCCAAACTGATGCTTCCCCAGTAATTAAGAAACAAATACTGGAATAATTCCAGCAGAACGAGTGCTTCTGGGATATTTCTTTGGTGAGAACTGAATTGTGTTGTCAGATGTGTAGGATGTTGCATCTGCTTGCAGTGTGGGTGTGCTGGGCATCTTTGCTACTGATAGCCTTTAGAAAGGCAAGGAAATTCATCAGTGAAGCCTTTAATGTAATATATACCAAGATGGAAGATGAGACTACTGTACTGGCAGAGATCTTGCTCAACTGAGGCATCTCAGTTCTACTCATATGCATACAGACTCATGTAACAGTAGTGCTCATTTGGTTCGTTTAATGTAAATGGTTTCCGGTTCCCATGAAATAGATTTCACTGGAGATTATTAAAACATGGTAAGTTGTTTTATTCTAAAATAAAGAACAATAATTGGGTATTTAGTAATATTCTGCAGCTGTATGGGTTAACTTTTTAATTTCTTGGACTGTAAGTAGGGCTTCCACTAGATCCTGCTGGTTCAGAGACTTCATCAGAAAACTGCTATATTATTCTTCAGATTTTGACCACATATTAGAGGTCTTCGGTCCTTTTGGTTGTGAAGATACTGTGAAAATACAAAGTTATAACTTTAATGTGAAGGTTGCTTCCTGCAGCCTCTGAAGAGCAAGCTTGGAAAGCAGTGTGTCTTGATGAGTATTACCGTAGGTGTCTGGTGATCCAGGTGCGAGAAGCCATCTCTAATTAAGGAGAAAGAGGATGATGACTCAGGGTAGAGTCACATCCTGTAAACACTGGTTAGGGACACCACCGCTTCACCCTTCGTGGTTCTGACTAATAAGGATAAAAAGAGGTAGAGAGAGGACCCTTGAAATGTGAAAAAGGGAAAGCCAATCCTTCAGGGATCTGTGGCTATCCAAATCTTGTATGCAGGTAGCTTACCTGTTCAAAAGCAGCTCAAGCTCAGCACTGCGTTTATGGAGGTCTTGGAGTCAAGTGGACCACTTTCCACTGGTTGTAGCTGTTGCTGCCCCATCATTGAGTGGCAGCTGTCTACAGACTCAGGCAGACATAATGGCCTTGCTTACATCCAGGTTATAACTGTGGTTTTCTCTGCAATCATACAAGCTGAGATGATTTGCTGTGATGTGGGTTCTGGTGGGATCTAGGGTTGATTTCATTAAACGTGATTATACCTGCTCCAGCATGTACAAGTGTCCAGAGTGGGAGAACTGAACCCCAGTAGTTGGCAGTACCCACATGATCACTCTTTGAACGCTTGCCCGCCACTGAAAAGCACTGTTTTGCTCTTGTGTCTCAGTACACTACAATCTGCCTTGTGGGGCTGGCTTTCAGCTGGAGGCCAGCATTTATCTTAAGTGTATTTATGCAACTTCTATTTTACCAGTACACGTCCAAAGAAGCAGCGAAGCTGTGTGTTTGCATGGCTTCTTGAATCAAGTGAACACTGTAGCAGAAACAAGTTGGTGTAGCAGAGCATTGCGTAAAACTTATCTCTACAGTCTGTCTTAGTGGGGTGAAGCTTTGTGCTTCTCAATACAGTTTTAATGTGATAGGTTCAGGTAAAACTATTTCAACATTTCAAAATTCAGCGTGTTGGAAGGGTGAAGTTGGAGTTGAGATGTGTGGCGTTTGCTGTGTGCGCAGATCTCTGCTGAGGCATCTCTTAGTTTGCAAGAGGGAGTTTAAAAAGCTTCCCCAAATATATTGGCTGCCTCCCAATAACTTTTAAACTGGCATTGAAGCCAGAAACTATTTTTTTTTTCCTTTTGTTTCTGTGCTGCATTGCCTATTGCATGCAAAACTGACTCTCTTAAGCAAGAAGCTTCTATTAACAGCTTGAGATGTCAAAACACAAATTTCAAATACATTTCCTCACAGGTTTCATGATGGAAAATACTTCCCCTACAGCCGTCTGGAGGGAGTCTTTGCTGGTAGCTGCTGCTTCTGTCTTTCCTCAAATACGTCAGGCTATTTTTTCTGAAATAAGTTACTTGTCTTCAGTATGTAAAAGGCCTTGTGTCTGTAGTTGTCTCCTAATGTGTCACCCCAGCAGTCCTGTGCTGTACGTGTGCTTGTTTTGGTTTCATAGACAATGAGCCGCTGCCCTGGGAAGTGTGACCTGGCCCGTGTCACTGTGAGGGGTGGCAGGAGCCTGCAGAAGGAAGTTCCAGGTGTCTTGAGAGGAAGGAAATGAGGGTAAAACAGTGTGTTTTGGGGAAAGTTCCCACACAAGGCAAAGGAGAGGCATGGGGCGGGGGGCGCCAGGAAGGGAAGGGCAAAGTGAGGAGATCTGGGAAGGATGGGGGTGTTCCTGGGTTTTACCTCAGAGGAGAAAAGTACTTTTCAGGAATGTTCTCTCAAGGCCTATCTTCTCTGTTCCTGTCCACTGCCCTGCTGCCTCAGCCGCCCTCAGCCAGCATGGTGGTGGATAGCCTCTAGCCACCAGATGCCCTGTGCAGGGAGGAGCTGGCCCTGCTTGACTTCGGATGCAGCGAGGTGGAAGGTGCTGTTTAATGCACTGTGCAAGAGAGGGGCCTTAGAGACAATATCTGCCTTCCTGCCCGATGCCTGTGGGAAGCCTGCTCCATTCTTTTCCCTTTCCTGGCATTGACCTGAGGGTCCGCTGTGACCCAAGGCTTCCTCTCGCCCGTGCGAGGCCAGCACCTTCCACCGCTGCGTGAGAGCTGGAGCCGCAGGCTTCCCTCTCCCTGAGTGCAGAATACTTCTGCTTTTTGCAACAACACAGAGATGACGTGGAGCTTTACTTGCAGCATTAAGCAGGTGAACAATAAAGAAAGTAGCTGCCAGTTACGTCCAGGGGGTTTTAATTAGAGACACCCTTCTAGTTGCTGAGATCTCCAGGAAGCAAAGACTTCTGTCTCAGCAATCACTGCTGCAGGAAACGTTGTGGGGTGAGATTTGGTGGAGATCATCTTGCAGAGTACAAATGTGTACACTGTCATGATGGCACAGTGCCACTGCAGGTGTGATCACAGCCCTTGGTAACAGCAACTCTGCTGGTCAAAGTGCCAGAACTTGTGGTAGGGCACAATAAAGGGTGGACCTGTGCCTGGCTACATCAGGAGAAGGTAAGTACTGTGGACCTTTCCTGCTGTAGGAAAAATGATAGTGGTGTCAGCACGTCCTCTGCCTGGTCTTAGTATCGCTTTGGCGCTAAATCATATATTAAAAGTGAGATGCCTTTGACGCATCTGTTGCCTCATTCATTGCCTCATCTGTGGAGCTTTGCTTAAGCCATCCCTATGGCTAAGACAGACAAAGATTCTTTTGAAACTTCAAAGAATCTTTGTTCTAGTTTTGTTTTGTCTAATTCTCTCATGTATATAATAATGTACGTAATAGATATGGAAAAAATTATCTTCACTTAAATGTTTTGTTCGCTATACACATGCAAGTGGAAAATGCTTCATAGATACTTCCTACAATCCCACAGATTCAGACAATGCAGTTCACAGTACTGTTTTAATCTATGTTTAACGTTAAATAAAATGAGATAGTTTGTTAATTTTGCCAGAAGCAGATGTCAAGTATGGCAGACTCAAAGCAAAAAAACCCCACAAACCAACAAAGCCCCCAAAACAAAAGAAAAAAACTTTAGGCAACCCTCAGTGTGTGGCCTAAATGCAGCAGTCCTTTTGACTATGCAGCCCCCAGCTGCGCTGCTAATTGGGCCCTGCTTTTCAACCCTTGTTAGCCCTTGGGATTGTATACACTGCTCAGAAGGAACCCCTCATTACGAGGCACTGTAATACTTAGTTGTTACGAGGATATATCTCTGTGGGAAGAAAAATTCACTTCACACCCTGTAAGTCCAAACTATAAGGTAAAAATAATCCCTTTCTATTCTCTCCTAAACAGAACTGCTCCTGGAAAGCAGAAACAAACCCTAGTAATTGCTCTATGTCCCTGGAGTCCTTAACAGAGCATCTGCAGACATGACAGGAACAAGACCTGCTACGGGATCCCTGCAGTTTTCAGCAATGGCAGAGATCAGTTCATGCATTACTGTTTGAGTGCTGTGTGTGTGCTCAGTGCTGTGGCATTACAAAGAAGATGACTTTATTTTCCTGCTGCAAGGAGGTTGAAATCTTAACATCCTCAACATATGGAAGGAGAGTTTTCTCTGACTGTCCAAAATCTCATAAAATGTAAGCTGGGGGGGGAGAGGGGAAGCCACGTGCATGCTCGGTGTTCAAGAAAAAGCTATTTGTGCTTAGTATAATGGCAATATTTTTCAGTTGCAGCTCTCCTGTGCGGAAGTTTAATCTCCCTAATACGGACAGAGTGAGAGCAATGAGAACTACATCACTTTTAACTTAGCCAGTTTTCTAAGAACAAAAGTAATATGTGTCAAGTATATGTTTTGGGTCACTTTTGCACCTTTTTCATCTTTCTATGTTTCTATTTATATCCTGGCCAGTTCTTACCTTCTCCAACCTGGTAAGAAAGTTAACAGTTACTAAACTTCAGGAGGGAAGAGACTGGTTTCCTGATTTGATCTGAGCACCATTACCTTTACTAGTATAAATAATGAGATCATCTTTTATTGCAGAATGGGAACCTTAAATGGTTATGGGAGAGCAAATTTTAGGAACACTGTCCTTATGAGACATATGTGATTCATCTTCAAGTGTGCATATTTAAGACGCTGTATCCTGAGCCAAATCAGTTCTATGAAGCTGACTTTGCTCCATTTCAAGCTGTAATTTATTAGCAAAAATTATTCACTTTTTTTTTCTTCTAAGCTATGTGAAAATTGGTGCTTGCAGCCTGCTGGGGTATGCTAGGCAAAGCACAGGCACCTCTTTTGTCCCCTTCTAGCTTTCTCCAGAAATCTGTTTTTGCATTCCTCCAAAAGCTTTTTGTAAACGATGCCTGAACCATAAAGTAACGGTAACTACTGTCTCACTTCTGGGATTCAATGTGTTAGTCATTCAGAGTGGTGGTGTTCGGGGCACTGATGAACTGCCAGTGAAGCGCTTGGTTTCCTACCGGAGAAAAGTTTGCTGGTGTCTATTAGAAAATATCACCACTTTCAGGTTCAGTCTCTTCTACATAACAGCGTGGAGGAAACGTGCATCCTTTTTGGCCAGAGCTGAAAAAGCAAAACAATACACCACAGCACGCCTGTAGTTGCTGCCAAGGGTGAACATCTGCTCTACAGCTTGTCATTCAGCTTTTAAAGACATCCTGTGAGCAGCCAAGAGCTGGCCTGGCTGGGTTGTTGCATCTGTTTTGTACCTGAATGGGAGATAACTCCCTCGAAGGGGAAAGCCGCAGACTGGGAGGCTCCACCTCTGTGCAAGTTGCACATTGGCAGCAACACACTGGTCTGGCTGCTGGAGAGAGGAGACCCTGTTTTCCCCTCACCTGGTTTTCTATGCCATATTTACTTGAAAGAAATAGGTCCTGTAGTGAATTGCCATGAGGAAAGTAGACATACGCTCCCCGTTTCCTAGCACTTGCCTTTGTGCAGGGACATGGTCTCCGGGTGCCTCTCTTCTTGCTGTAAGCAGCTTCATCTGTGGTAGTCATGCAAGGACAGAAGGCTGAAAGTTGTTAGGGGTTTTTTGTTTAGTTGTTTTAAAACAGTGGAAAAGTGTTTAGCAAGCACTAGTGATTGTTTTCAGTGAGTTTGTAGCCTGACCTCATGCCATGTGAATGGCCAGTGTTCAGTGCTCCTGGGGAGAACAGAGCCAGGAGAGCCTGGAGTTGAGGCTCATTCATTCTTAAGCCCCTGCCTTTATCTTTCTCCTTTTCTGAAGCTTAGGAGAAAGCTCTTCTGCCACCCCCTCTGCCCCAGCCTTGGGGCCCTTTCCTCCTCAACGCAGGACTTTGCTTGATGCTGTTAATGAGGACCAGGAACCCTGTCTGCTAGATAAGCTGCACAGCGTAACTGTGCTGGAACACGAATATGGGGGTGCCATGGTCCTAATATCCTCCAGCTGCGTCCTAAGCCTGTGTACCTGCTGTCCTCTCTGAATTGTATCCTCCATAAATGAAGACAAATGTTGGATTATTCCACGGGCAGAACAGCATTTCCCAAACCTTTCTTGTATAGCGGCTGTTGCCACTTCTCCCTGGCTTTAAGACAGGGCTGGCTCAGCAAATTTTTGGATCAGATACCTGATTTCTCTCATCTGGTTGTTGCATTTTCCCATTGCCGTCTGCAGTGCTGCCAAGCTGTCAGCTGGAGTGGGGGAAGTGCTCATGGACTGACCCATCAGCCTGGTGCCCAGCCCTGTGAAGGGCTCTGGCGCTGCCGAGATGCCAAACCACTGCTGAGATGGTTTGGAGGAGGCCACCGACTTGCTTTTTATGGCTCCTGCTGTGTTTCGCTTGCTCTAATGCCTGAGTCTCAGACTAAAACTTGAGGAAGACCACATCTTCAGATGTTCTGTCTTTTCAGCTCCCTGTGGGAGGGGTAACTCCCTGATGCTTATCAAGTGTCTTCACCCTCATCTCAAAGCAACAGCTTTTATAAAAGCAGATGAGCCTTGCTGGCACCCCAGAAATCTTCTCCAAAGGGCTCGGTGTGCGCCTGTGTATATGTGGGTCTACCCAGGGCTACAGGCTGGCATGTAGAGCAAGAAGCAGTTTTTATTCCTCCTGCTTCCAGTACCAATTTTGGAGAGGCTGACCCTCATTTGGAGAATATTTTGGGTGCCACCTGCATGTGGAGATCCTCAAGACTATCCTTGAGATACCATTTATCTAGAAGATTTGCTGTGCCTGGTAACTTTAGGGACGTGTGTTTCTTCCCTGGTCTTACTAAGATCCTGGTTAGCCATCTGGAAATCTCATCCTGTGATTACTCCAGAATCTGGAAGACCTTTTGTAACTACTAATCCCAGAAACAGATTTTCCCTTCATCCTGTCTGTCAACACAGCCTTTAACTTATTTTTATGGGCTTCAGCACATGTTTGAAGCATCACTGCCTTAGGATACGATCTATGTTTTCCTGACTATTTCAGCGGTCCTTATATCTACATATAACACTTTCTGAAGAAGGGCTATTTAGTGGGTATTTAGTAGGATCTTCTGTGTCCTTCAAAACTTGACACATCTCCATTTGCACACCTAGAACAGGAATCAGTGTGACTTAGCATGCCATGAGCATGAAATCCTAGGAAATTATACTTTGTGATGCAATCTATTTTGCTTCAACAAAATTGAGTAATGTTTTCATTAATAAGATGTGGTAAAGACTGTATTCAAAAGTACTGATCCAATTGAAGCAAGGGAGGTAAAACGAATATTCTAAGCTAACTGGTGCCATACTAGACTCTTTTTTTTTTGCCTTCTTTTTTTTTTTTTTTTTTTTTGTGTTTTGTCTCCTAGTTGTTTACACACCAAAATAACTTGTGTGTGAAGTTTGCTGTGTGTGTCTTAACTGCTTTATGGAGGCAGCAGGATATAGCAGGTGGGAATTGATCCTGTGTGCAGCGAAAGCAGTCTGAGTGCCATCTGCACCAGGGTAGGTTGGGGGGGTCTGTGTTGCGATCTTGTCTTGAATCATGGCCCTGTGTTCCTCCAAGAACATAAGGCCCCAGTCAGAGGTTCAGAGAAACTCACTGGATAAGGTTTGCAGGACATCTTCCCCGTGGCTGGAGCATGCCTATGTGGTGGAGAGGGCAGAAAGATGCCTTAGCATGTATGCAAACCACAGCAATGGGCTCACTTCAAGTCTACGATACTTCCAGGTTTGTTGGCGTGTGCCTCTTTGTAGGAGTGGGCCCTGCACTCCATTGAGCCCATCCTTGTGTGTTTGAAGAGCATTGTGTAAAGCCACCCTCTGCAAGTTGGGAATGAAACAGGGAGAGCTGCCTCCTTTTTCTCTCTTATTAAGGAATAATTCTTCAGAAATGTAGAAACATTTCTTAAGACCAACACAAAAGGTTGACCTAATTGCTGCTCTAAATATGTGCCTATAGCCCCTGAAAGGCCCAGCAGGATATAACGCCACCAGTTCCAGTTCTCGCTTTTGCCAGAACTTCAAAGTGTTTCCTTTTATGCAGTAATCTTAAAACTAGTCCAAGAAAACACTTACAAGATTACTTAGATATTCCAGTTATGCCACCAATATGGAAACTTAAATGATGATATTTTCCACAGGCAAAGCTTCCATTGTTAGTTAAATGCAGTGGTCTTCTGCTTGCTTGTAGGAAGATACAACCTCCTTTCCATGGTCTGAGAAATGGTTGCTGCTCTTAAGCTGAGCCAAGAGTGATGACTGATGGACTAAGAAAATGGGACCGTAACACAGCCACCAAAGTCCTATTTAAGTTTTAAATGTTTTTTAATCATAGTCATAACCTTCTCTGGAAGAGAATCTTCATATGGACTAGTCAGTACTTATTTAATAAACGCTTTGCTATTTTAGTATTTGAGATTAGAGTTACTGTCTTCATCACTTGTGCATCATGTCGAAACTTCAAGTAGAGATAAAAGCTCATGTACCTCCATGGATTAAAAGCAAAATTAGTTAGGCTCCTACCCCCAAGTCTTAGTCTGTTCTTGAAAATGTTGTAAGCTGTAGTTTACCTACCTCTGCTGGCGTCGCCACGTGTAATCTGGCAAGGTATTTATTTTGTTCGCAAGGCCTTTGCATAGGCTTAATTTGCATGTACTCAACGAGCCATGGAGCTCTGGAGCTGGTCTGCTCCGGAGATTATAACTATATGATATAAATGTATTATAAAATTGAGGGAGACATGGTGGGGGGGTTGGTTGGCTTGTTTTGGGGGTTTTTTGGTGAGTGCAGTTATGTGGGCAGGGTCTGAGATTTTTTTTTTCTTTTCCTGCTGGAATGACTGTGCGGTAGCACTTAACCTTGCAGTCAAACCGAGGTAGATTCGTCCCTTGCCTGCTGGGCCTGGGAGAGCCGCAGCCAATGCTCTGGGTCCTGGTCAGGAGGAATTCCTGGAATGCCAAACGGCAGCCACCAGGGTCAGCAGTGACCCATCATAGTTGAAGTGGTTTCAAGGACTACAGGAAGCGTGGTCAAAGATGAAGAGATCATTCAAGGATCGTTTAGATGTAGAGAATTCCTCCTGGTTAAGCAAATATCCTGCTGTTTCTCCTGGAAAAGAATTCGATGTGTGTAAGGCTGTATCTTTTCCAGATTATGAGGGATGGGATGCAAGAGAGAAACTTCAATTTCTACAAATTTAGAAAGCATGTGGGCCTCAAACTCTTTTCCCAGTTGGAAAGTTTGCTGTTAAGAAAAGGAAATAGATTTTTATAAGCAATATTTAATTCAAGCATTTGGCTAATTCTCCTGCTACAAAGGTTTTAGGTCAAAGTCTGATTCATTAATGTGGAACTAGAATGAAAGGGATTAGGAGAGGAAGCAGACTCTGAAGTTAGGAAAACTCTCTGGTTTCTTGTCCACTAACCATTTTTTTCCTACCCATCAAATGTATATTTGACCTACCTTTCTAATTTAAGTGTTGCAGAGAAACTTATTCCTACATGCTATCCTTTGCCCTTTTTCTGCTGATTGTCATCAGTCCTGCCATGGGTGTGTTCGATTTTGCTCTTTCAGGAAGGGATCCTGCTCTTTCCATATTTGGGGAAGTTTCTGGACATGACATTGTACAGATGCTGTGAATTTATACATTTATTCCATTAGGTTAGAGAATGGAAAATGGGTGGTTTATTATTCTTATTACTCACTAAAAATATTTGTTAAAATAGCGCCCTGTTCACAATGGGATGTTCTGGAGTAACGCAGGCGTTGGGGGAAGCCGTAGCCGGTACCTTCCTTTTGTTGCTACGTGAATGTGTATTTGCATAGGTGCCTGTGTTTTGTTTAGGATTCCTAAAGGGATCGCTTTGGGGATCCATCTGAAAACTTTTATTCTGGCAGTAAGGTCAGTCTCCCTCTGTCTGTCCTTGCAATCTCCCTGTTGTGTCTGTGACCCCCAACTCCTGGCAGCTCTTGCTATCCACTGCCCCGCTCTCTCCCAGCCTCCAAAACCTTCCCTTTTCCCCTTGTCAGTACTCTCATTGCTAGGTCTTAGAGGCCTGGCAGTTGTCCATCTAACGTCACTTACAATATGCCATAATATCATGAATGGTGGTTGTGAGTGCTTTTCCTAGCTGTGTTCATAAAGCAGCTACAAAAAGAGACTATCAGAGGAGAGAGGTCTGCATCCTGCCCCGGCTCTGTTACTGTTACTGTGGAGCTGTGATGGATTTACTGCTTTCATAAATGCAGCAAACAGCATTGCCAAACCCAGTAGTTTATCTGGGGCCACCCATGTGCTATTCAAAAAATAGCTCATCCTCGGAGAAAAGAATGAGGTGGGGTTTTTTTTCCCTGAGTTTGCAGTAATTACTTTGGGAATAATTATGTTGCTCAAAAGAGAGCAAGCTGCTTTTTGTTTTGTGAAAAAATGGAGATAAGAACAAGGGGAGGTTAAATGTGACAAGTCCTCAGGCTGGCTGCAGGGCCGGGCAGTGAGGCCAGGCAGGCAGCAGCCAGGCTCCAGCCCTGCCTGTGGCCTGAAGAGAGAGAAACGTGTTGGTGATGGGCCAAGTTCACCTTGGGGCCAGTAGTTAGTCAGGTGGGAGTTTCCCAGAAGATTGAGGGTGTCCTGGGAGGTGACTGAATAGGGAGGAAACAGGGGGCTTGGCAGTGCAGAGGACCTCATAGTTTTTCTCCCGGTTTTTACCATGTAATTCATGCTTTGCTCTGTAAAGCATTGTGATATAGTTTGTATACATTATGTAAAATAAGTTGTATTCTATTATACTGAAGAAATATGAATATAAAATAAAGTCACAGGATGGAGTAAAGTAGCTGTGTGGTAACTGCACCCCCAGTCCCTGGTTGCACTGATTGTCCCAGACCGCAAAGCCTCTGGGGTGAAGGCTGTGGCTGCAGGTCTTTACCATGCCTGGAATGATTTAGGATTTTTCCACATGAAGATACAATGTTAAATACAGTCTGTCCTGGATGAAAAGGGAAGCACAGATCAAATTCCACCGTACATTGCTCACTAGTAGAGCCTGTCTCCAAGATCTCAGGTTTTCCTGCTGTTTGTAGCACTGTGCAGCTCTTGTGTCTCAGGAGTTTTAAGAAACAATTTTTAACTGTGCTTCAGTTTTTTAAGGCTGGAAAAGCTCTATTACTCTTCCAGGCACAACAGATCTGTGGGCCCTTTAGGGGTAGTACGTGTTGGTAATGGGACAGTATGTGGCAAATTGTAATCTAGGGAAAGCAAAACCTCAAATCTCCAGGGTTTGTATGGGGGGGGGAGGCTGGGAGGGTGGGGAGGATGGCTACGAGCACTTCAGATAGGCAACTTGCTATTGCAGAAGATGAAATCTGCCAAAAAATGCCAAGGTGAATCTTTTATGGGAGCAAAGATGTCCTTGTGAGCTGCCCAACACCAGGGCAAGACCCTGCTTCTGCATTTCATCCCTGAGCCATGAATTGCAGCCTGAACCCCCATCACCCGGCATGCATTGCAGGAGACCCAGCCTCCAAGGGCAGTTGGGAGGAAGAGCTGTAAATCCCAGCGGCTCCCAAGCACGGCTGCTGGGTTGGAGGAGTTGGACGTTTGGCTCTGTGAGGGCTGCCAAGGAGGTCAGTGCAGGGGGACTGCCGGCACAAATCCTCCTGCTCTGTGGGAATTTCCTCCTTGAGGGACTGCTGCGCTTTTTAACCAGAAGATTAATGGAAGGGGGCCGTGGAAAGGGCCAGAGTGCCGAGTATTAGTTCATTAGTCTCCAAGCAAGCATGCAGCCGGTGAGTCACCAGCACCGCTTCCTGCGCACTGACGCTGTGCTTGGAGCTCTCCCAGCGCTGGGTGATCCGGCCCAGCCCTGCGAAGGCTGGGAACTCACAGGACCAGATCACCACATGCTGTGACTGTGGCCTGTTAATGCTATAAAATAAAAACTAATCTAGATTAATTACACTGCACGTGTTATTTGTCTATAATACTGCTCATCGGCCCCTTTCCCTCTGAGCACAGCTCCCTGTTGGTTTCTGTTCCTTTCTTGAGGTGTCCTTGTCTCCCTTTGGGTTTCTCCATTTCTTCCAAGGGATGGGAAGAAGGTGCCTGCTGCTGGTAGCAGTGTGCCTCCTCTGCCCGTTCTGCTGCAGTAGACCTGTATCTGTGTATGTGGAGGCATAAATAGCTGGTCAGAGCTGTCAGCTGGCTTTGGTGGGTCACCAGCCACAGCAACGGCTTGTGATGCCAGTGAGGTGCCACAGCACAGCAGGGCGGGTGCCTGGAAATGCTCCTGGTGTCTGACACCAGAAGTGATGGTCCTGTGAGGGGATGCATGCAGGACGTGTCTGCTTCTCTGGTTTTACAAAACTTCGCTGCTACATCCTACAGAAATGGGTTGAAAATTAAATGCAACCATGCAGGCAACCAGCCTGTAGCTGCCACTGCTTCTTACTCAGAAACAGAGCTTTGTGTCAAACCAGTCATCTTCCTCGCATAAAAGTGGTGGTGCTTATGTGCAAACTCATGTGCTGTCACGGGCCTGGTCAGTCCCGGCTACAGCACTATGGGGTGAGCCAGCCCTTCACAGCGCTGCAAGGGATGGGAGGGAGAGCTGGAACAAAATGCCAGATTTTCTTGTTCCTAAAACATATATCATACTTGCAGTGCTGCCCCATGGACAGGGAAGAGAAACCCCAACCACAGGTCCAGAGCTGGAGGGCTGGGAGCATCCCAGGTGGCCCCTCCAGCTCAGCCGCCACCGTGGGGGCTCCCAGCACAAGGTTTGTTTAGCAGCGGGTGTGGGGTTTGAGCTCGGAGGGACCCACAGCAGCTGCAGCTGAGCATCATCACCTGCCTGTGCAGCAGCAGAAAGCTGCTCTCTGTCCCGCTCTACTTGTAGCAATGCTCAGCTCTGGCAAATTTATAGTTACGATAGACGCTAGGAAATTAAAAGGTGTCAGCTTGACAGATAAGCATGTAGGGTAAGGTCTGGTTGCCGTCTGGAGCCTGTGGCAACGTTCCCGATGACTCGAGTGGGAGAAGCACCAAAACCCCGATCTCCTGAGATGACAAAGAGCCAAGACTTGCTAAATCCGGACAAAATAAGCCGTACTTTTGTTTAGCTGTGAGTTGTTTCAGGCAAGAAGAGATTTTGAAAGAATCTTTATACCTCACAGAGGATTATTGCACTTTCATGTGATGCCAGAGGGATCAGTGGATGCTCTGGTGAGGTCCCAGGGTGAATTGCCCAGAGGTCCCCAGCCCTCTCAGGAGCAGCGGTAGGTTATGGGCATCATCCATGTATTTTCCAAAATCTTCTGAACTATTTTCTGCTGCAGTCACTTCCAGTGGGTGTTTTTAAATGTGGCGACCATTCGTTCCAGCCCTTGTTTTTCTCTCCTCTTCACCTGTTTGAACATTGCTGCCACAGGGGAGCGGACCAGGAGGGTTGGACCACTGGGCTGGAATTTTTTTCCTTTTATTTTTCTGATATTTTTTTTTTAAACAACTGCATTTTTAAATGAAATGTTTATAAGTATGGACTTATTTTCAAAATAAAGCGCACCACTAACTTTGCGAACAGCTGTTACAAAAGAGAGCCCAGACTGGAGACCTTTTGCATCCATACCTCTGACCATGTCCCTGCAAAAGCAGCGGTCGGCTCAGAGGACTTTGTTCTCAGGGTATGTACAGGAGAGGCTTGTGACTGCTGCAGGGCGATACACGGCTGTGTTTTGTCCCCAGGCAAGCTGGGCCCTAGCTCGAGCAGTCACTTGACTTGAAATCAGTGAAAATGCTGAACCCCTGGGGGGTTCCCATCAGGAGAAGCTGTCAGGGTCACTGTTAGTAGGGAAGGGGATCCATGGGAGAGGAGCTGGCAGCACTGGCGGTAGTCGGGGTGGCGAGGGCCAACATGGGGTGCCCACGTTGTGCTGGGTATCTTAGCATAACCAGGTGCCGGGGGTGTTCCCTGGTACCAGTTGCAGAGGAGGTCTCCATTCCTGGTCCCCACATGGAGTCAAGCTCTTCCACCAACTCAGTCATCCCCAGCACCACTCTTCCTCGAGAAAACATACAATTTCTTAAATGGTTTAAATACTGTAATTTGGGGAAACTGCATGTTGTCTTGGCAAAACAGACCCTGTCAGCACCTGAACCCCTTCACCCTGTGCCTGCTCCCCAGCAAGCGCCAACCTTGCCTGCACGTGCCGGGAGGTCGCGTATGTGCCTGGTGTTTACCGGCAAAAATAACAACACGTACGCAGGTATGCTTTCGGTGGCACTTTGTGCATCTGCTTTAAATTATAGCAAGGGGTCAGCTATGTTTAAATGGACTCAGTGGTGAGACCGAAGAAATGAGGCTTAAAATTCAAAGCAGTTCAACCTGCCCCACCATGGTGTAACTGTCTGAGTAACTCGCTGGCATCGAGCCATCACCCTGACTCCCAGGAGAGAAGCTTTAAAAGCTCCTCACATGGGCAGTTCAAATGATGTGCACATGGGGGAAAAGAAAATAGTGTTTAATTGAGGTGCTGCACATGTATATATGTTTTTAGGATAACCGAAACAGATTGGGCAAATATTTATTTCTGTCCCTAGTGCTACAAAGCAAACTTTCCCACAGCTTTTGATAGAGAGAATCTGTTTTTTAGCCACGATGGTGAATTTGTAATGACAAGTTTTCATTTTGAATGTTTCAGAATTTCCTGATTGTTTCTCATGCAATTATTTTGATTAACAATGAGGTCTTCAGACCAACTTGAAAAGGTCTCAGAGGCTTAGGAAGAACCTGGCTCTCTTACTGCTCTCTCACTGGGATTATTTTCCACAGCTTTCTTGAATCAAATTCTTTGGAAATCAAAGAAAATTGCGTCTTAGAAATCTTTCATATCTCCACCCCTTCTGAGAAGGATTTCTTTAAGTTTAGAAAAATGCTTGTTCCCATATCAAAAAAAAAGAAAAAAGAAACACATAGGGCTGTAATAAGAATGAAAAACCAATTTAATTTTTTTTAATGAAAAGGTGTATTTTTAACAAAAAGATGCATGCTTTAGATGGTCAATTCTGTGAGAAGGCAACATCTCAAAACAGAGACTGAGAAGTATTCAGGGCACTTCTGATTAACAAGGAAATGAGATCTCAATCTAGGAACCTCTGGATGTTTCTCTTTCATTTATAAACATAGGAGGTGGCTTAAGAAATTAGGGAAAAAAAATCCATTAGTGTTGTTTGCTCAGATTTCATTGTTCTATTCTTATCATTTATATTTTGTATCCTTTTTTGAGATGATGTGGAAATCTCAGACTAGCTTTAGAGTGTGCATGCCAGTGGATCCCCACCGCATCGCCTGTCTCTGTACCCCAGCCAATGGCATCTTTCTGCAGATGGGAACAGTCCTCTGGAGCTCCCAGTCCCCCCAGAAAATGCCATCAAGGGCAGGTAACCATAAGCAAAAGCAATGTATAATGTGCTTGGACCTAGTGTACCCTGGGCAGGGTCCAAATCAGCTGGGACTGCACCTCCTTGAAGTGCCCCCTGAATGCCCACAGCCCACTGGGCTCCTCCTTGTGGGGAGGTGAAAAATAGGAGATCTTGCTTCTGCTCACAGGAGGTGCATGTGGAAGTAACCCAATCTCTCTGTTTTCAGCTGAGAAATCACCAGCATTTAATGCAACTGCTTAATTAACATCAGCAAGGGCTAAGGCCAGGGTGGCCCGGGCGCTGAAGCTGCCTTGTGCTGGTGCCCGGTGGAGGGCAGGGTCCCACAAGGTGGCCGGCGCGGCTCCACACCGCCCACCCCGGCGCCCTCCCTGGCTACTGGCACCTCCATCCCTCACCTAACCATGGGGGAATATGGAAGGTTGATGTCAACCAGGTGAGCCTAAATGTTTGCGATATAACACTGTGAGACAGCTGCTAGGACAGGTCCTGCATTTGCTATTTGTGTCCTAGATTAATTTGTCACCTTACAATAATTTAAATATAACAGCAGATTTAAGCATCGTAGTGGCAGAACCCAGTAAGGACTGAGAAGGGTGGTTTCAGTACGAGCTGAGAAGCTTGTAAATGAAAAACCCCCTGGTTTTAGCTTTCTGTTAAAGTGAAGCTTTCTGAGTTCAAGCAATTACATAACCAAACTATCCAAGCTTAGCAAACGTATTAGCTAAAGGTAAGTACATTTAGCAGCGTATTTTCTTTCAAACCATGGAAAGTGGAAACATAAGCTGTGTGTCTGATGTGATCTCTGTACTGATGGGTTTGAAACACTGGCTCCGTTCTGAAACATCATTAATTTTACAGTGGACTTTTAAAAAGCACATTATTGTTGCTAATATTATGTGTATGTATTCTGAAAGTAATTTCCCTGGACTCCAATAAAACATTCTAACGGAGTTTTGGTCTCTAAACAGTTTTAACCCGTGTTTCGCCTTTTGGTGAGTACTTTTGGCCCCCAGGCAACGCAGAAGAAAAATTGCTGGCTAAGTAACACCAGATGCAGGAGAGACTGCTGGCCGCTAGAGAGCTCCCAGATGAGAAGGCCTTTCAGGCTGAAATACAAATATGTTTCATAATGAAAGCAGAAACCCTCTTTTACTTTAGGACACAGGGACCAGCCATGAAACGCAGAAAGGTTTCTTGCTTGTGCTGCAGCAAGAGGCATCATTATCCATAATTATATTTTTCATTCTTGAAATCAAAAGCCCCAAAGCCACCCTCCCTCCAGAGCAAGGTTTGAAAAATTATCTTAAATGTTGGCCTTCAAGTCAGGTCACATAGTGGGGCTGATCTCGGGGATGAAGGAAAAGCTGCTGCAGCCCTTCGATAAGGGTGTCTGCACAGGGATTAGGTGTCGGCCATCGTCTCATGCACTGTCAACGACGAAGCCCCAGGGACACTGTGTGTCACCTGGAATTACAGCGCTGCAGTCGGAGCCTCCTGCTCTGGAGAAAAAAGGCAGGGGGCCACCTCTCCCCTCCCTCTCCCTCGGTCAGGCTCCTCTTTTATTTAGGCTCCTATTATTGGGGACAGAAGTCAGATTTTGTGTAACTCGGGGTGCCTGGGTGCTTGAGGGGGCTTGCCATGGCATGTGCCGATGGTCCTTTGGGAAGCACCTGGGCAGGAAGAGACGCTGAGGGGTGCATCCACCCTGGAGGGACTGGCTGAGGTTCATGTTATTTATATGGGGCTAAAAAGCACTGGATTCATTCAAGGGTCTAGGCAAAGCCTGTGCCCCGGGGAGCTCTCAAGTGAAGCCCAGATGCAGGGTATGGGGTGGGACATGCCGGCGTCAGAGCTGTGAGTTGCAGGAGACTTGTGTTTGTGGTTTGCTCTGACCACTTCGTCACCAGCGATGAGGACCCATACAGACAGACTCCTGTGGATGCTTTGGCTGATGCACTGGAAAGGATGCGGAGGTTAAGCAGGGGTGGGCAGCAGCTGGGCGCAGCATAGCGAATGCCGGTGTGCCTGGGCAAGCGTGCACTGTGCCCATGGGGCACTGCAACACCCCAGGGCACGTCGGGTCTATGAGAAAACCTCCACCCCAGCTTGGCCCTGCTGCCGTCCTGCTGGCCCCGTGAAATGCTACTGTCCCTGCCATGTGTGGCCTTCCCTGTGATGACCTACAGCTTGCCCACCTGGCACATCCTCCTGCGGAGGAGGCTGGTAAGTGTTTGTGCTTGTCCTTTTCCTCTGACTGCCACCGCAGTGGGGCGGGAGGGCAGCCCATGTGTGACACCAGCTCCGAGAGCAGAGTTTCATACCAAGCCATGATTTCATGCCTAACAACTAGTGTTTGAAGAAGCCTTCGCGAGGGCCAGACTTAGCTTAGTTTCCTGGGGGGCAGGAGCCTAAAAATTCCCATTTGCCAACTCCGATCACTCTGCACGGGACATATGTGGTGGCTAAAGGTGAGAGCGAGCCTGCAGCAGGGGATGGGGGACAGAAAGAAACACCTTGAAATGCAGAAAGGGTTTCCATCGCTCAACAGTTTTACAACAGAAAAGTGCAAGAGGAACATTGAGACCAGGGCTGATATCATCATGTAACTGTTTTATGCATCTTGCTGGAAATAGCAGTATTTTGAGTTCCTTGTGGCTGGCCCTACCCTGTCCTATGCAGTATTGTAGTACCATGTGCCGGGGCTGGTGCACAGGGAGCTGGAAACTGAGGGGGCTGTGAGAGCCAAGCAGAGGCATATTATTCCCTCTGCTCTTGCATGAGCAAATGCTCTTTCTTCTTGAGCTGAACCACCAAACCCTGTCCCTATCCCCAGGAACCCTGCTCTGATCAAAACAAGGAGGGAGGTGGGTGCTCAGGAATGGGCATGGCTGGGCTAGGTCTGTCTGGGGGCTCCTGGCAGCAGGTCTGAGGCTGGGATGTTTTAGGGCCACCTCCCAGCGCACCCTCACTGATCTGGGTTTCTCCCCTGCCAGAAGCAATTTCCACCCCCTGCAATTTCCCAGGGGCTTGGTGAGAAAGGGAAAAAAGTGCTGTCAAAGGTTTTCCCCTTCCTTTCCCAAGCGTAAGCCCCCGGGGTCTCCAGCAGTGATTTGGCAGCCACAGGAATGCGTGGGAATGAGGGAGGCTTTGGGATAGGGTTTGGGGGTGTACGTTGTTACGAGGAAGATCTCACCGTGGGCTTCTCTGCAGCAAACTCACCCCTAAGTTTCAGAGCGAAACCACCCACGCCGACCCCCCAAGTCCTGGTTTCACTCAGGTGCGTGTCCTTGTCTTCGGCAGCCTGGTGCAAGGGTGTGCTCAGCGTCCCTGGCAAGGGACGAGTGCGGTGGCGCAGCTAGCCCTGCCGATATTTCATCTTCCAGGGCATGAAGGAGTTAAACTTTTCAGATGGAAAATGAACTGAAGATCAAACCAGCAGCCTGGTGACCTCCCGCTGCTGGGACAGCAATTCCCCAGCCCAAGCCCGGCAGTTTCATCCATCGGCTTGGCGGGGCTGGCGGGGAGCAGCAGCCGGTAGGTGCGAGGGGTGGCGTGGTTGGGCATCGTGCGGGACCTGCCCTCGGCTCAGGCGGGACCCCCGGGGCTGGGTCTGGAGGGCGAGGGCAGGGTGTGATGGTCCGTGGGATGGAGGGAGCACCGGGAGGGTTGTCCCTGATCGGCTTTCAGAAAAGGGATTGCTCAAAGTGAGCTTGTCCTAACAACGCCTGGGGACATGCGATTTCTTGCCTTTTGGGACACCCATTGGGCAGATCCTGAGGCTTAGGAACAACATGGTTTTGTAATTGAACTCCTTGCATGCAGCAAGGGAGGATATTGTGGGTTTATTTCTCCCTGATGAGGAAGGAATGATGGCCGTATTGTTTAATCCTGTCCTCTGATGATGGGCAGCTATTTACCAATAAATGCAAAAAGCGTGGGATGTCGGTTTACAGTTTCTAAACAATGAAAGATCTTTTCGGTATAAATGGAAATTGTTTTTTTTTCCTTGAGCTGAAAACATCGTGGTCTGATTCTAAGTAATATCAGGCATAGCCTGTTGTGCTAAGTCTGTGTTGCCTCCCTGGCTCTTTGGTTTATTGAATGATAGCAAACACTCGCTGGTTCAAAGATACTGTGTCGGTAATTTGGATGTTTATTTTGCAGTAATACAGTGGTGTAGTCTTACCTAAGGATTTGCATAAACATTTATCATATAATTTACATTGTAAAATGTAAGCATTTTACATTACAGTAATAATTCCTCTTGTTCAGAAATCAAGGCTGAATCAAGTGTCATGATCATTTCTGGCAAAGAAACAAGGATTACACTTAGTTCAAAGAAAAACAAGTAGAACCACACCCCTATAAAATTAAAACTAAAGTAGTATATTGTTCCACTTGCCCCCAAAATACCCTCAACCCTTATGGCGTTACATGTTTTTCCTTAGAAACACACCAAAAAATATATTTCCCTAAAATCTGAGGGTTTTTTTTTTTTAAATGATCTTGGGATGGTGTCTGAAGGAGGTTGGCAGGCGGATGGCTGCTAAGTGGTAGTTTCTGACCAGGCGAATGGAATTGCAATCACTGTGTTTCAGAGTCGGAAAAGCTCAAATTGCTCTTTACTGGCCTCCCAGTTGCTACAACCTGATTCCCACAAGGCACTTTCTGGCCAGAGATGAGGCTCTTGATTACAGAAATGCAGATCTCCTGGTAACCACGCTTGATTTATTCTTCTGTATCACGGAGAACAAGTCAGCGTTATTCTTTGGAAGCATGAACTCCTCCAAATGCTAATGTGTGGGGAGAAAGAAAACAGCAATCTTTATTATCTTCTCAACAACAGCCCACAAGACTGTGCTCTGCAGTGAGCGCAGCCTGCGAGTCCTCCTGCCTTGGCCCTGGCACCTTTCCCAGGGGCTGCTGGCACAGCTGGGACCCCTCTGCCGACCAGCTGAAAACCGAGCAGGGGAAGCAATAATCCGAGTAGGGGGAAAGGAGGCTGTGGGATACATTAAGAGAGGAGCTCTGAAAAGTCATTAGTAGAAATGCAGCAGGGAGCCCCGCTCCTGAGGGCACCCCAGAGACAGCCTGCAGCTGCTCAGGGAGACCAATGGGCGATTTGGGGGCATCTCCTGGGTCCAGGCAGCATCTGATGTAGGTGACATCGGATGGATCCCTGGTGTTTTGTCTCTTAGGACAGCCAGGAAGGGATGCTGAATGCTATGGCTTTTGCCATGAGGCTCGTTGGCTCAACACCTTCCCGCAACGGTGGGGTTTGCCCTGCAGACATCCCCGTCTGCCCCTCATTGTCCATAACTGAAGTTGCAGGGAAAAAAATGCCTGTAGGCAGATGGTAATGTACCCAAGGGGAGCAGAACCTGCCCAGGCTGGTGGGGTTTATTCAGCAGGGACCTGATGCTACTCCCATTCAAGTGGATAATAGAACACCCATTGATGTTTTTAATTTATTTGTGACTTTCTATGGACTCTCAGTTACCACTGCAACTATGCCTGGAGTGTGCGAGTGCGCAGGGGTGCACGGTGCGGCAGTGCAGAGGAGTCTGCTGTATCCTGTTTTTGTAAAGGGCTTTTCCTCTTAGTAGTTGTAGTGAAAACAAACATGTGGGAGAACAATGGGATTTTTTTTCCGTTTTCCTCTACATTTTTAAATACAATAAAAGAGCCTATTAAAATTAAATAAAGCATGTTAACAAAAAAAAAGGGATACTTATGTGTTAGTGAGGAAAATAAGTGTAACTATGTGAACATGAAATCACAAGCACAAAGGTCATTTGTCTTGTTGATCTTAGCCTGCATTTTTGCTGTTGAAAGCCTATTCATTAAATACCTTGTGAAAACAGGGTACTGGTAAAGCAGAACAATGCCTGTGCCATAGAGCTGTTATCTGTAATAAAGGAGGGTCAGCTTCACACCCCAGAGAAACACCCTCGCATGCTGCTGCGGGACTTTGCAGTCTTCTGAGTCATCATCTCGGCAGGGAGCAAAGGGGAGTCCACAGAAAGGATTTCCTTTCTTCAGATAAACCTGTGGATATTTTATTTGTTGTGTCTAAAATACTTTGTAATAAGCAAGTAAGAATAATTCTAGTTGCTGTAAAAATGGAAGTAATAGGAAGGTATTAATTCTTTCTAGGAGTAAAACTTGGGATCACTGTTCATAGAACAACTTATACCCAAGGAAACAGGGACTTGTGAAATCAGTGATGAGGTACAATTTAACAGGTGGGACAACCATCTTAAATTGTTCCTATTTAAATTACATGTGTTTTAGAGAAACATCTGACGTTCATTTTTCCATATGCAGTGTTGGAGGATCCACTGTAATAGGTGGATAAGGGTATAGTTAGTTGTTCACAATGTCAAGTTGCTCCTGTCTGAAAATATATTTCCCTAGTGCATGGCTTTGTCTAGCTGCAACTTTCTGCCAGTGGCTCCTTTTCCCTCTGGAGGGAGGACCCCTCGCCTCTGTCATTGCTCTTCCCCGTGCAGGTGCTGCAGCCCATAACCACATCTGGCCTTGTGTGCTGGTTTTGGCTGGGATAGAGTTAATTTTCTTCATCGTAGCTAGTACAGGGCTGTGTTTTGGATTTATGCTGGAAACAGCATTGACAACACAGGGATGTTTGAGTTCCTGCTGAGCAGTGTTTACACAGAGTCAAGGCCTTTTCTGCTCCTCACCCCACCCCACCAGCCAGTGGGCTGGGGGGGCACAAGAAGCCAGGAGGGGACACGGCTGGGACAGCTGACCCCAACTGACCCAAGGGATATCCCACACCATATGACATCATGCTCAGCATATAGAGCTGGGAGAAGAAGAAGGAAGGGGGGGACGTTCGGAGTGATGGTGTTTGTCTTCCCCAGTAATCATTAAGTGTGATGGAGCCCTGCTTTCCTGGAGGTGGCTGAACACCTGCCTGCTGATAGGAAGTAGTGAATGAATTCCTTGTTTTGCTTTGCTTGCACATGCGGCTTTTGCTTTGCCAATTAAACTGTTCTTATCTCAACCCAGAAGTTTTCTCACTTTTACCCTTCCAATTCTCTCCCCCATCCCACCGGGAGGGAGTGAGTGAGAAGCTGGGTGGTGCTCAGTTGCCGGCTGGGGTTAAACCACGACACCTTGATCTTCTCAGCAGCAGATCAGGCTCCTGAAGCCCTCTGCTACAAGGTGGGCTTCCTGTGCCATAGCCATCCTCCTCGCTGCTCTCCCTTTTCTTGTTGTCTTTTCCGAGTCGTGGATACCACACCTGGATGCTGGTTTCCAGTATGTTGATATGCGACATTATTCATGCCACTAACACAGTCCAATATTCTTCTGATAGAGAAACTTGCACTAGACCCAGAAAAATATAAGACAAACTTATCTTTTAAAAGAGATCACACCCAGGGCTCTCCAGATATTACAGACTTAGTTTTGCTTTGTGTCTGGGCATCACCAGTTTATTAAATAATCCCCTGTTGTGGCTGTTGCTTTGACATGGCCCTGTGTGGGCACCAAGGTGGGGTCACCTTCCTGGCCCCATCCATCAATGAGCAGGTGAGAAAGGCTGAGGACATACTGGTGGGACCAGATTTCATCCCAGTGTGTTTCATTTCTGTTGAGATCAAAGTGCTTTGCGAAATCTATATGAATTTGAAAGGATTATTTTAAGGGTGGAAAAAGAAATAAGGAGCAATAATGTCAAAATACTGCATCCAACATTATTAGGGGTGTAACATTTCAGATTCATTTTGAAACAATGTATTCTTTCAAGAATTGGTTTGCTTTTATTCTGTTCTAACACAGAATACAAAGTCAAAAAGAATAGTTTTGAAGTGCCTGAAACTGAGGGGACCACCTTTGTACCATCCTCCTGAGAGCCATACACATTGGGATTTCGGCTCCAACTCATGGTGATGCTAAACTTAAAAATCCTTTCAAAATAGGGCTCAACCTTTCTCGCAGCTCTCTTCATAAAAAGCTGAACGTTGAAGTGATAATGTTCAGAACAAAGAACTCTTAGTATAAACATTTAGTCTGTACTAAATAAATTAAACTTGGTCTTACAGTCACATTATTGGTGACAGCTCATACAGCCTGCACCCTTCCCCTGTTATGCACCAGAACGAAGCAAATATACATTGTTGGGAAAAATTCCTTGTCTTTTGTCAAAGAGCCCAACTGCTGTCAGCAAACATATTGTGGGAATATGAATCTGGAAACAAACAGATCATTAGAGGGTGAGTTAAGGTTTTGTGATTTAATTCTAAACATGTTGAGTGAGGGAACCAGAGATGTGCAATGCCAGGAAAACTCTGCACCAGAAGGGTTTTTTTCTCTAATGAAAGCTGGTATTTTTATTGAATACAAAGTGCTTTGGGTGACAAAGATGGTTACATATGGAAAATATGAAGTTCCGTTTGTTCTGGAGAATTATAAAGATCACTTGATTAGAAGTAATGTTGCGCCGATGCAACTTTACATTCTTTCCTTTGTGGAAATTATTCATCCATTTACAGAACTTCTTTAACAAGGTACAATAATTTTCCGATGTACAAAAGAGAATGTGTATGGGGGACCTCTGCTTGCACAGAAGGTAGACACTTGGGCTTGTACAGTTGCATCTCTGGTTGGATTACATCTATGCCTTGTCCTATTGCAGCTGTAATGGGGTTGAGAAAATCAGACACCTTTCCCATTCGGAGTGTGCTTGGCGGGGAGAGCCTGCACCGAGGTCGTAGTGCTGCCCAGCCCGCTCTGACTGCCGGAGCTGCTTGGGCTGCGGACTGTCGGGAAGCCAGGGAGCCAGAGGAGCTCCTTTGAGGTCTCCTGAGAGGACTTGGAAATCATTTGTGGAGTCCTGAGAGAGCCCCACAGTTCCCAGAGTTTTAGAGAAACGCAGTCCGAGGTGGTGGGATGGTGGGAATGCCCCAGGGGGAGGGAGGGAGGGAGCCAGGGCCCGGTCCCGCCATGAGATGCTGCATCCCCTGGGGACGGCCCCCAGGCGTGTGCCTCCTCTGAGCTTTCAGTCTTCTGATGCATCTTAAAGGTCCCCCCCTGCCACCGCCATGTCTAGACGCATCACTGTAGAACAGATATCCTGATCTGCCCCAGCCCCTGCTCTGCAGGGACAGTTGCAAGGCAGTCTGTGTCCTTGTGTATTTTGGCAGATGCTGGAGCTTTGCTCTCTCAGGGAAAAGCTGCTTTGGTCTCTCCCCTTCCTATAGCCAGACAGCTACTGTCTTGGCCATATAGCTATTCTAATGGCAGCCTGAGCTGTTCCGTTGTACTGAAGAGGAGAAGGTTAGGGCAAGGGAGCAGCAAGACATCTCCACCTCAGAGCGCACCACCAAGCCCACACAGACCTGGAAGTCTTCAAAGGCTGCTCCTCTGTCCAGCACCTATCCCCGGAGCGCTGTCTTCAGGCAACAGCAGCTCTGGATGCCTCTGCCGGTAATGGTTTCCTGTGCAATGCCACGGTAATGAAAACTGAAAATCCCCTGAAATGGTCAACTTTGTCCACCTGCTGCTTCCCCTCCAGCACTGCCCAAGCACATCCTGGTTTTCCCCAAAATACAAGGATCTGCTTCTTGTGATGCTCTGAGGATGAGTATCCCGCCTTCACCATTAACCTGGACACAAATAGGATATGAGAAGAGGGAGAAAAACATTAATTTCTCAAAGTCTTTGACAAGATAGCAAAACCCTTCTCTTCCTCAGGGCCAGAGAGATGCTTTTATTGGAGTAAATGCCCCTGCAAAGGTGGCTCGCAGCCCCACGAGCTGCTTGTGGCCAGGGGAGACCTTCCCTGGGGGGATGATGGAGCTCAAACTCGGAGGTGGCTTCAGCTGCCCCTGCTGCTCATGGCCCCTTCGCCAGAGGATTTCCCCGTGCCAAGAGTGCGTCCTCTCTCACCCAGCCCTTAGGCTGTGCTGTCTGCGGTGCAGTCAGGCTTTCAGTATTTAAATGCTGAGTTTTATTTGCTGTTAATTTTACAGCAAGGCGGAGGTTGATCAATATTTTCTGCTATTTCCTGCCTTTTCTCACAACACTGGTTCAAATTGTTATTAACAAACCAAGCCCCCCCCCTCCAGAAAACACCAGCCAGCTTAGGGTAGCAGTTATGTGGGACACACGGGATGTACCAATGCTCATCGCAGGGTGAAGGAGCAGCTTTTTACTGCCCTTCTTTCCTGCCTAGGAGAGAGCGCCGACGCAGGAGCAGGCTGTGAGAGCATGGGAGCACCGCCTGGAGGTGTTGGGCTGTAGTGAGAAGATACCAGAGGTCATTTTCAGAAAATTTGCCTGTTGGGATCTGAGGCTGCATTCAGAAGTGGTAATGGCCAGGATAATGTGTTGTTTATTACAAACAGGCATCCGCAGTGGCCTCGAAGGTTTGGATGTCTGACCGCCCTGCTACATGCATCGAAACCCCTGTTAAGAGTTTCAGCCCCAAATTCAGTCTCCAAAGGCAAAGAGTGATGGTATCAACATTCGCTTTTCATTTCTGTGTGGGCACTGTGCCCGTGCAGTTATAACACAGCTGATTCTGATTTTTCATATAGTTCATTGTTTACTTATGACTTACTATAAGTTGAGCTTGTCTTATTTATGAGCAGCCATGAAGATATGGGATTTCATCCACTGGGTGATGACTCATTCATTGGGTTGGACTCTTTAGCTCCTAATACGTGACATATTTTGGACTATTGGATGAACAGCATTTCTGCATGAGCCCAAATTAAATGCAGTGAATGGAAATAATTCGTCATTTGTTTTTAAAATCATGTTTGTAGCTGAGTTTGTGCTGGTTCAGCTCCCGGCTCGTTCCACCGATGTGCACAAGGGCAGGATGAGTGGCCGTACAGCTACGGTGGAGAGGTGATGAACAGCGTTTCAGGGTCAGATGTCTAAACATGTCAGGGGTGACTTTGCTTTGTTTCTGTTGCACAAGGAAAAACTTTGCAACGCTGGAGCATTTGATACTTTCTATGAACTTTAATGACTGCAACATTTCTTGTGCTGCTGCAAACAATTTAAGAAACTAATTTGTAAAATCAGTCATAAAAATCTCATGTTCTTTCTGTAATAATAAAGCTCCTTGGCTGGAAAAAGAAATACAAATCTTCAGAAAGAGCAGCTCAGCAGGAGAGTACTTTAGCTGCTCTCGTCTCAAGCATGCTTTCCCGTCCTGTGGGTGCGTCATGCCCAGTGAGTTCAAGAGGAAGGATTCATGCACGGTCAGAAATATTGCCCTCAGTAACACTCAACTACGTATGGAAAATGACCAGTTTGTTTTTTAAAAATCTCTTCCCCCTCGTCCTGCCTGTCTCACGAATGGGACAAGTACATGGGGAAATGTAGGAGTAACTTTGTCACAGTGAGCAGTTGGTATGGCTTACAAGTTTTCACAGCCAGGAGCCCCGCCAGCAGAAATTTATGCCTCCATTTCAGCAGTAACGATGCTTCCCAGGGCTTTCGGCTGGCGGATGGCTGGGAGGCAGTGGCAGGGCGTGTGGGGGACTTGCCATGACATAACCGCATTCCTGCGACATTAGGAGATATTCCCAGGCTGCAGCAGGGGCAGCACATCCCCTTCCCTGCCTCCCACCCAGCCGCGCTTGCGGCAGCTCTCAAGGCCTGGGGAGAGCGAGTAAACCTTTGCCGGGCGCAGGAGATTTCCTCGCTGCGGGTTTGCGTGGGTGTTTATCACACCAAACTTCTACCTTGTTTTGCGGGGGGCTTGTCTCATGCTGGGAGCGTGCGAGCTGGCCGGTGCCCTGCGGCGAGCGGGGCGCTGAGCGGCCCTAAGGGCAGGACTGGTGCCAGCCGGGGCAGGGCCAGCCGGGGCCCCGCGGGGAGCATCCCGCCGCCCCGGGCATGGCCGCGGGCACCGGCGGGGCCGGCCGGGCTGGCGGCAGTAGGTGGCAGCATTGTAAAATGTTTGCGGGGGGGGTTCGCCCTCCCCGGGCGCGGGGCGTGGGAGCCGGGCTGGTGGATTTCCCACCGCCGGCTGCCCCCCGGCGGCCCGCACCGAGCGCCGGGCCCTGCCGGCCCGCTGCTCAGCCCTGCACCCGCAGGCTCGGTCCTGCGTGGGGCACCCACTCGCGGTGGCCTCTGCCTCGCCGTGTCCCTCCTGGCTGTGCGTGCACAGCAGAACCGCCGTGCGCAGCTTTGTTTCCAACCCTCAGATAATTTACAGGCTTTTATCCAGCCCTGGGTTGAAGTGCCCTTCACAGAGCCCTCCGGGCGCGGAGATTGCCTTTACCATATCCCTTTGTCCCCCAAGGCCAGCAGCTAAACCGACTTTATACTAATTAGTGTTTCTGAGAGCTGTCAGAGGGTTGGGATTTGCCGGGAAGCGAGACTGAACTGTACTGGCCGCTGCTGTCTTGCCTTGAGTCTTCTAGGCTGGGGTACAAATGCTGAAGCCATTTTCCAGTTGCACCTCACCAGTTTGCAACCGCTTCATCACGCCCCCCACTTCAGTACTGGAAACTTGCTGCTGTCAAGGAACCAGGGAGAGGATTTTTGCTTTGCAGAAGGAAAATTCACTGCTGCTTGCTGTGACGACTACAGAAAACACAGTGGGCCAGTGCATCCCCGGGTTTGAATGTGGCCAGGCATAGCACTGCTGAGGCTGGCAATGGAACAGGAGGAAGGCTCCTGTGGGGCCAAGCCAGCCTGTCACAGGGCAGGGCATGGCTCATCTGTCTGCACAGAGCTCCCAGGCCCCAGGCTGTGGCTGTACTGTGGTGCCCGTGCCAGCCAGGCACCGGCAGCACCCGTGTGTTAACAGCCAGATTTGAGCTTTTCTCACAGGAGGGAAGGCTCTTGCTGCAGAGTCTTCCCAGCTACTGCTCCCAGGGAGATGGAGATAATGCAGGTGTGCTGGCGCGCACTCTGCTCAGCCCAATGCTATAAGACACAGTCATACCAGGAGCTTGCCAGCCAGCGACGGTTTGTGCCAAAAAGACCAAAGTCCGTGCAGAATGGAGGAAAAGTTTTACATACAAAGTTCAACAAAAAGGAGCTATATCCAAAAGACCATTGCCGTGCGGAAAGCAGGAGAAGAGGGCTTCTTGTGGGTATGCCTGGCCCTTCTGGTGTGTGTTGCAAACTGGGGGGTGGTGGTTTCTTGTCCCCCAAGGAGCTGCTGCCACGTCCCCCCCCAGGCTCAAGCCTCAGGGACAGAGCCAAAAGCAAACAAGGGCCATCATAGGCACCTGAGCGGCTACCATGCTGTGCCTGTGCAAGCAGCCAGTGCCACTGAGAGAGCAGCGATGATAACCCAGAGCTTTTCAAGGCTCCTGCAGCCCTGCCCGGGCACCAGTGGGGTCCGTGCTGCCAGGACCCTGCGGGGCTCCCACGTGGCCCGACTGGCCCCAGCTGGACCGCCTCCATCCTGATGCAACCCATGTTATCATCATGTCTGTAAAGATAAAACCACTTACCTGAGGCTGCTGTGTCTATATCTCACTCTTCCCCCTCCCTTCTCTAGCACCACCATTGCAGCAATGGGGCAGCTGGGACTAAGGCACAGTGACCACCCTCAAAAAAGGGTCTCAAGCTATGCCCTGACCCTGTTCCCCTATTACATTTTGCTCTTGCTCACTCCGATTAGCAGGACTGGGCTTGGCAGGGTTCCTTTTTTCCCCATTGTGTCATACCAGACTCCCTGTTGGTGTTTTAACCCACAGGGAAGCCACTATGCGTATGGCTTACAAAGACAAGGTTCCTTGCTGGGAGCACTGTACCAGATGGCTGATGTGAAGTGCAGTGCCAACTACTGCAGTATGGCTGAATTAGCCTTTCAAATACACCGTTCTTTGATTGAAAAGGATCTATTTTTACTTTTTGGTCCTTTTTCAATCAGACAGCATGTGACTGGGCTCATTCTTGATATTATCTCCTGTTTCAGGTCTCTTTCAGGCACACAAGGAGAAAGAGGCACCAGCTGCCCAGCTAGGTCCACCAGTAACACCTTTCTGATGCCATCTTCTCCCAGCAGCATACATTTTGTTGCTTGTTTTTTTAGCTGGTGATTTTGGCACTTCTTCGCAAAATCCAGGAATCACCATTGCAAGACAGGCAGGAACACGGGAATCGCAGGTTTTGCCTTGCAAGACAAGGGCAGAGCCAGAGCAGAGCGGGGGTCCCCACGAGTGAATCTCACAGTTTTTAGGAAAAGTTTACACCCAGAAAAGCTCCTGCGAATAGGTAAGGCACAGATTGTGCCATGGGGATGGGTGATCTGCTCAGCTTTCTTTCTGCCCTGTTTCTTCCCAGCTGGGGGCTCCAGTTTCTCCAGACAAACCCTGGGGAGCCATCCTTGAACACCCAGCCCCCCAGTTCCTGCTGGGGGCTGTGCCAACACGCACAGCCCAGGGTCTCCTGAGCTGCCACCTTCCTCCCACCCACTCCCGGGGTGGCGTCTCCCATTATTTTCTGGGACAGCAGCAACACCCTGCCCTTTTCCCCTAGCTGGTGCTTCTTGCACCCGCGCACCCGCCTCCGCCTTTCCTTCTCGGAGGGTGTTGCTGGGCAGAGCTCAGCCGCGGGACATTGTTATGCTGCAATATATTAACAGCAGAACAGACTAACAGCTACGCGGGGGGAACGGTGGCTTGAGGCTGGTGACCACTGGCCAGGTCCAAGTGCTTTTCTTCCACCCTTCAGCATTTCTAATTCTCACCCAAATCAATGTGGCACCGCCCACAGAGGCCTCTGCCATTCCTTCTGGTTCTGCAACACGTTTAAAAGGTTAGCTCCCTTTCGAGCAGAGAAATGCCCCCAAATCTATGGCCTCACACATACAAGTATTTATGGAGGAAGTTAAATTCTCTAATTGCTTGGCTGGCTCAAGATCAGGCTGCCAGCACTGCACTGGGCTGAGCAGCAGAACAATGCATGGCCTTTATGTCCTTATGTGCCAGCCAAGGCTTATCAGCCTGTGTAGGGGCTAATAAAGTAGCTTTCAAAACAAGTCAGTAGACTTAAGGCTTCTTATGGAAGATTTCTGTCTGGGAATATTTTTGTGAGAAATGTTTAAAAAAAGAAAGGAGAGTGACTTCAGCCTTTTGCAGAAAGCAAATCCATTTAAAGTGTTTTCTTGGTTGATTATTCACCATCATGAGAACACCACAGTGGGGATGGTAGACATGAGCACTGCGTAGCATTGTGCCTTTCTTCTGAAATAGCCGGGATGTGCATGTTTTCACTCACTCTGTGCCCTGGCATTCTCATCTGCGCGGCTGCCGCATCCCAGGGCGCATGCCAGGAGAGCCGAACGACCTCCCCATTTGGCTGCACGTAGGTCAACAGTTTTGTCTATGTCACACAGAAGGGCTTCGGTTTGTTTAAAAAATATACACTGTTCCCCCGGAAAGTGTTCCTTTCTCTGCTTCATCCAGCTGTCCCAAGGAGAAGCTTGGCTGCTCCTCTGCAGTCAAACACAACTATTCATCTGTACCCCAGGTTAAAACAACTCCTGAAGAGTAACTGGGGAACACCTGGAATTTCATGCAGTCCACGAGCTCTGGCAGATGTGAGACGTTTTATTCTGATTTTACACCATTACTCCTGTGAACTCCAACTCATGGAGTAAAAGCACAAGACAAGTAGCCCAAACCCTAAGAAAAATGGGCATATCATCTAAGGAAGAGAGCCCCGGTTACTCTGAATGCAAACACAAGCTGTAGGTAAAGTTGGAAGTAAGCACAGAAAATGTCTAATGAGGACCGTGCCTGCGGTATCTGATACAGGCAGGAAGCTGTGATTAGCTGCACACTGGAGCATTGTGTGGTTTTGTATAGGCTCTGACTTCCCAGGTCATGAAATCAGATCCTGAGTTATTTTAAAAATGAGTTGCTATTTCAAATTATTTTTCAACTGCATGTTTGATATGTCAAGTCACATTTATTTGGGTAAGCTATGTTTTGCTCAGACACCCACAGCACAGGCATCACTGCATTCCTGGTGCTCGGTGGGTGTTCTGGCTGAGAGCAGGCGCTGCTGTGGTGATATTTGCACTGCCAGACATTGTCCTCAGGTACCAACACAACTTTTATTTGGATTTTGCAAAGAGAGAGATGCCTGTCCATGGCTGTGAGCATACATTTTTTTCACTTAAAACCATCTTCACAAATTAGAAGTAAAATTAAACACCCTGTGGCAATTTATCAATCAGAAAAATACATGAACCTATTAAAACAGATGAACTTTGCAGCATTTCCTTAGGAACAAGCAGCAAGGGTATTTTGGACAAATAAACGAGGTGAATTCCTGCATGAGACACACTCCCAGTGAATGCCCTGTCCTTGCTCTTCCAGTAAGTGCTAAATGGATTCCAGTTTGGTTGTCTCCGCTGATTTCAGCTGCTACAGGATAGCAAAAAGCACAAGCAGCCTTGCTCTTGGGCCATTTACAGCCTGTGTCAAAACCAGAGCTTTAAATTCCAGCTGCAAGTCTCCCTGGGATCCAAAGCAAGAGCAGCACTGTAAGTTCTGGCAAAGCACTGTGTTTGCCAGATGGATGGTTGCTTTTAGCACCAGTTTCAGCTTCTGGATACATATATAATGCAGCAAGGCATATATATACACATATAATGCAGCAAGACCTCTGTGTGCAGAAGAAAAATCGTAATTTTCAGACACAGAGAGATGAAAAAAATGCCCCAGACACAACTGCTACTACAAGCAACTGTTGCCTAGATAGGCTCTCGAATGATAAATTTCAATATAAATTCCAGGACAAGACTTATATTTTTCAGCATATTTCTGGAGAATTCTCTGCCTAAAGACATCCCTCTGTCCAGTTTGGACTGAACTGCTGCTGCGTGCTCTTGCATTGCTGTCTTCCCTGAAAAACAGGGGTAGAAGGAAAAAGATGGAAAAACTCAGAACAAGTTGTATCAAATGTCCTGGCCAATATTTGTATAATGCAGAACTCCTTTGCCTTCCATAGAGCTGCTGAATAAGGAAAATGCAATCCATGACGCAATCCATTGAATTCATGCTTTGACTTGAACGACTTGTCTCAGTTCTGCTTCGCTTGGTAGTGATCACGGTAACAAAAGGAGAGGCTTAATGACTACTTCATCAATCGAGAAGAAACACTTCTACTGTCTTTGAAAACTCAGTAAATAGTGTACCAGGAGAAGAAAATATGCGGTGTGTTTGGAAACCTTTGACGCGGGACACTGGCTGCTGCTCCTGGGGACCTGACTGTGATCGCTGAGCTGGGATCGGTGCTGCCGGCTGCGCAGCAACGCCATTTATGGTCACTTAGTCATGAAATCCCATCGAGTTATGGTGTCTATGGCTTCTGAAAAACCAAACCTTCAACTACTCTGAGCCTCAGCTTCTCTGTCTTTAACATTACTGGCTGAGTGCTGGATTAGCGGATGAGTCTCCCTGCGGCGCTGCGAGGATTAGCATCTGCACAATGTTTTGAATGTGCTATAACTTATTTTACGGCATTTGTGGCATATGGCTTTTGTTGCAGTGCACAATGCTGTCCTGTGTTTGGATAAGGCTGTTACATGCCAAAAACTTATAAATATTTAAATTGTCCTGATAAATTTCTAAAGCTAGCTGGGTGCTATAGCCCATGGTCCAGTTATTCCTTTTCTAAGCCACTGTCCTGACAAATCCCAAGCTTCGACAGCCCCGAGGTACAAATGCTCAGAGTGCTGTGGCTTTGACAGAGGCCTTTGGAAAGGATGGAGGTATCTCGCTGGCTTCTCACCGCACATTTCTGCTGAGATGTGATACGCCTTCAAAGTCATTTGTGTGGGGTTAGTTGTAGTGTGGGGAAAAAAACAGTGCTTCTCATGTATTAGCAGCACCGCTGAAATCTTTGAAAGATGACGTTTCTAGTTGCATGGGTCCTCAGAGAGGCAATAACTGAACCATGATCTGCCACTGGTAGAGAAAAGCCCTTCCACCTGTGAAGACTCAGCCCTGAATGTTCGGCCATGGCTGATTCCTGCTCTAAGCAAACTGTGCAGATGTTGGATTAACATTTGATATTAATTCCACTTCTTGTCCTCTTAAGATCAAAGCAAGCTGTTGTGAATAATGCGTCAAGCAGAGAACACGTAGGGTGTCCCAAATGGCCAGGATCTCTCATAAGTAGCCTGTGATTTGGAGGAATCCAAGAACGTATCATCACATGAGACTGTGATAAAGTTGATTACCCCGAAGCAGAACTCAGACTTCATTAGTCACCCCGTCATGCGCTGTCTGTCCACTGATGTCAGCAAGGGCCCGCACCCTTCTGCTTTTGCAAGCCAGGCTTAAACAGACCTTTCCTGAGTGAAACAGCTGGTGGTCAGAGCTGCTACTTCCCCCTACTATTAGGATGCTCCAGAAAACTAATGGCAAGTGTCCACTGCGGAGTCCCACAGTACGCTTCCATGGCCCTGAAAGATGGGATAAATAATCTGTGCTGAGATTAAATTTCCATTAAGGATTATCAGGGATTCCAGCAAGAGCAGTGGCAGACCTGTAAAGGCCAGCCAACTTTTATTTACCTTTACAGTTTAAACTATGCTCCTAATTTTTTTATTCCTGCCTGTACTACAAAGCAACTCCCTGTAAATTCAGAGCCTAACACCATATTCTGGTTTGAGAGACATTCTTCAATGTCTTCTTGCTAAAAATAGAGAAACCAAATGCCATTACAATTCATTCCGTTTGTCAAGGCTGTGTTTTCAAATGCAAAATATTCTGAGCAGTTCTATGATAAAACAGTAAGTATGTGGCAGTGGAAGACCTCTGCTGCTGAATAAACAGGGTCTTTTTACGTCCAGCCTTGTGCTGAATTATCATAAAGAGGGAGGAAGAGTATTTTTAAAACAGTGGAAAAAATTCAATGCTGCATTTTTGCAGCTGCTTAAAGAGAACAAAAAAAAGTAATGACAGTGTTCTTCCTTCCTTATGTCTGCATCTAGTGAGCAAAGGAAGAGCCGGGATGGAAAGATCCTCATCATACAGGACAAATCAAAAGAAAAAAGTGTCTGCCCCAGAGCATAGTGTTGAAATCTCCCTCCCTCTCTGCATATATACATATGTCCACACAAAAATCTGCCTGTATAAATATACACATAAGGTATTTCTGCAAGGCATACATTAGTTCATCTGTAATAATATACAGTACCAAGACAGTATTCCAGCAAGTACAGATTCACGGGTTAGCTTGTTTTTACTCTCTGCCTCCTGATGAAACTTGAAACACGTGTTCACTTGTGTTAAAGTGTCTTCCAGCTTCATTTCAAAGGAAATGCTCCAGGTGTACCTGCTCAAGCAGGGGGGTTGGGCAAGACGATCTCCAGAGGTCCCTTCCAACCCCAACCATTCTGTGACTCTGTGAAATCCAGTTTTTCAGGCCAAACATGACCCCAAGAAGAATCTGATCACAGCAGGGCAGCACAGGGGGACTCTCACTGGCAGAGGAGGACAAGGCATTGATGCCAGAGGAGCTGCCCGGCACAGTGGTCACTTCCACAGCTGGGTGCCACGCTTGTGGCCAGGCAGCTCCCAGTCACGGGATCTCAAACACCCATGCAGGCAATGGGGTCACACAGGGGCTGCCCCCCTTCGCTGCCCGTCAACCAGAAGTGTTGCTCAGACCATGGCTGGGAGGGTCATCTGTGAATGGGAAAGAAGGAAGGAAGGAAACAAGATCTGTTTCCCAGAGCAGAAATTATTTTGCTTTTTTTCATCCTCTTCCCATAAAGCAGTCTTTGTTTCCCAATAATTTTGAAAGTAACCAGGATGCAAAAGGCCAAATTCTGTTCAAAAGCCCTGTGATGTGCAGGGAAGGGTGGCTGCGACATAAGCTGCTGCATCCAGATCACCAGCATCCCACCGACCCTGCGCAGTCCCAGGCACCAACAGCCCCAGCTGTGCCACTGCCCTTCTCCTGAGGCCAACGGGGTGAGCTGGGCTTACGGCTCTGCACCAGTGCTTTGCTGAGCACTTCACATCTGTTTTCCTGCCTCAGAGCTTCTGGTGGGATGGATGGATGGATGGATGGATGGATGGATGGATGGATGGATGGATGGATGGAGTGGTGCAAAACCACTCAAAGAAACCACTGTCCCTATGTCTGCAGAGCATGTTGTTGCACAATATGTCATTGGGAAGAAAATTTTCTTTGCTGGGTCTATGGAAGAAATTACCTTTATTGAAAAGTTTAGCTAAATATTTAAGGTAAAAATTAAGGTCCTGATACTGATTCTGCCTTTTTCCTGTTTAATTTTTCGTTACGGAAAAAAATGGCTGAAGCTTCAACTTTCGGTGTGGCACAAAACGATATTAAAGAGAGTGTGCATTACTAGGTGCGGGAGTGGAAAGGAACTGAAATTAAAATGTTATAAGCAATCAGCTAATCCGGTTGTGGAATGGTTGCTAAGGAGTCCCAACCCAGCCCAAAGTCAATAAGCAATTAGCATCTATTACAAGATGAAGTCTAGGATGATGGCAGAAAAGCCCTCAAAAGAAGGCTCAGCTCCGTGTTTCCAGCCTGCTTTCCCCTGGGCCGGACCAGCCTGTGCCGATGGCAGAGCAGCTCACGGAGGCACAGCCTGCCCCCGCTGGGGCACCTCTATGGCCCGTTGCCAGTTTTGCTCTGTAAATAACATCCCTCAGTTGAAGTCAGTTTTTATTTGAATCCTTCTTGCTGCTTGGCTCAATAATTTCAGGAAGGAGCAGTGGCTGCTGTGCCACGAGATACACCTCATCATTTCAGTATACTAAATCTGATCTCTGATTTCTTCGATAGTTTTAAAACGGGAGGCGATGCTGGTTGGGGAGCAATGGATGTTTAGG
Source organism: Morus bassanus (assembly GCA_031468815.1). Lineage (NCBI taxonomy): Eukaryota > Metazoa > Chordata > Aves > Suliformes > Sulidae > Morus > Morus bassanus. The sequence continues at coordinate 14,579,288 of CM062580.1, read as the reverse complement.
CATAACTCCTACTTCACCTTCATCTTTGCTTCTTTCTTATTTTCTTGTGAACAAATTTACCTACTATAACTTAGATAGTCTGGGGGAAGGAGCTGTTAGGTCACTGGAGAGAAACCGCAGCGCCACTGTTCGGTAAAGGCGTTAGAATAAAACCCTTGAAAGAAAATAACTGGAAATCTGTACTCTAATTTTAGTGCAGAGTGGTCATTAAATTAAATTAGACTTTATTGACTGTGTTTTAATGGATTTATTTTCTCTGACAGACTCCTACATCTTTCAGCGTGGCAGCCTTGATGTGACCAGATACGCAAGCATACACTTCGCTGGACGTTGGTGGAGCCGCTCCTGGCAGCAGAGCCAACACTGTAAGTGTGCACGGGGTCCGTCCCCGAGGGGAGGGTGAGTGGGTGGGCGCAGGCTTCCCTCGGGACGGGGACGCACAGAGACACCTTGCTGCAGCTTTCACTGACCCGGTAAGTGTCGTGAGACCTGCGCCAAGTCACCACGTAGCAACTGCAGCGGGGGTAGTTGTGTTGGCTCTTTACCGTCATCGAATGAGTCAGCGGCAAGTCAGTCTTGTACGTCGGCGGGGAGTGGCAGGCCAGGAAATCAGTCACAAAAGTGGGGGGAAAAGGGAGAGAAACCGCCAAGAATTCAAGCCTTACTTGACTTTTTGAAGTTTCTGTTTTCCTTAAATGGTTGATGATGGTTGCTATCGCACAGAGGGTGCTATCCCTCAGCAGCGTGCTGCACCTCGTGCGAGCACGACCAACCTCCGCCGACCCAGGCTGTGCTTTGCACAGCGCTCCTGACGGCTGCGGTACTTTACAGACGCGCAGAAGCGCGTCCCCCCCTGCCCGCAGAGATCAGGCTCTGCCGGCCCCCGCCGCACCGGCCCGCACGGCGCAGGCCCCAGCGCTGGGTCACGCACCCCTGGGTGCGTTTAGCCGCGGCCGGTGGCGTCGCCTTCGCCGCGGCTCCCGGCCGTGCCTGCGGGGCGAGGGGGCCGGCCCGCCCGGCGCCGGGGGAGCCGCGCTCCCGCCCGGCGCCACGGCCAGGTGAGGGCGGCCCCGGGGGGGGGGGGGGGGGGGGGGCGCTCCCGGGAAGGCCGGCGCCCGCGCAGCCCCCCCCCCCCCCCCCACCCCCGCGGGGCCGGTACGGCGGGGCGCGGGAGGCTGATGCAGCCGAGGGCGTGCCGCTCCCGGCGGATAAAGGCCGGGCGGCGGCGCGGGGCCCGCGCAGAGCCGGGGAGCGGCGGCGCGGCGCGGAGCGGGGCCGGCGCTGAGCACCGCGCGGCCTCCCCGCAGGCAGGCGGCGGGCGCGGCCGGGCGGGGCGCGGGCGGAGCGGAGCGGAGCGGAGCCGATCGCGGCGGAGGAGGCGGAGCGGGGCCGCGCCATGAGCACGCAGGCGCGGGGCCAGGGCGGGCGCAGAGCGGCCGAGCCCGACGGCGAGATGCCGGCCACCGAGAAGGACCTGGCGGAGGACGCGCCCTGGAAGCGGATCCAGCAGAACACCTTCACCCGCTGGTGCAACGAGCACCTGCGCTGCGTCAACAAGCGCATCGGCAACCTGCAGCACGACCTGAGCGACGGGCTGCGCCTCATCGCCCTCCTGGAGGTGCTCAGCCAGAAGCGCATGTACCGCAAGTACCACCAGCGGCCCACCTTCCGCCAGATGCAGCTGGAGAACGTCTCGGTGGCCCTCGAGTTCCTGGAGCGGGAGAGCATCAAGCTGGTCTCCATCGGTGAGTGCATCCCCAGCGCGGGGTTCGTAGGATTTTTTTTTTCCTTCGTTCTGTTGGGTTTTTTTTTTTCCTCTGTGCCTTGCAGAGCACGGGCGGGCTCGGGGCGCTGGGTGCCGGCGGGGTGCTGCCGGCCGGGCTCCCCGGGGCTGCGGGCATTGCTGCTTTTGCTTTCTTCAGAGAGCAAGCTGGGGGGGGGCAGCTGGTCTAAAGCTGCGTGTGTCGTGGGGCTGTCGGGGCTGGCAATACTCTCCTCTCCTCCTGAGCTTCTCTCTTAGTCGCTATCTCAGGGGTGAGGCTTTGCTTTTAGGTCTTTTCCCGAAGAAGCCCAGTGCCAGAGCACGTTCTCTCCCTGCACAGCCAGTCTCCCCAGGCGCTCACCCCTCCAGCAGCGCCGGCGGCAGGAGATGCAGCCGGGCCGATGCTTGCCCTGGCCTGCGTCCGGCCGGGGCTACCTGGGCTCTGGCAGGGTGTTGGAGCCTGGCTCTCGTGGGGTGGGTGAGCTGTGCAGAGATAGCTGCTACTGTAGCTGGTACAGGCGAATGAGGAGACTTTTCTTGCCTGCCAGAGCCCAGTAGATGATGCTGGTGTTCAGATTAGCAGGGGCGCTTGCCTAAGCGCAGTTGCAGCTTTTGAACAGGATTGCAATTTCTCCTTAATCTTTCTGCTGTGGTAGGTCACGGGTAGAAAACGTACAAGGACCTCCTCCTAACTCCAGGAGGGAGGTGGTTTGAGCTGGTGCTCACCCTGGCTGGCACTAGGTTTGACTGTCCGTGCCATGCTGGGGAGAGCAATTGCTAGGTAACCGGTGGTCTGCTCAGGAAATCAAAGCTGTTGGCACGCATGTCAAATTGCAGGTGATCCCTCAGGAATGCATGCGGTGACCGTTTTGGGAATAGCTCAGGTGTGGCCACAGTGCAGTCTGTAAAGCAGTAATTTGAATGCCTGAGAGATCTCTGGGAAGGAATGTGAATGCCTTTTCTAGCTCTGCCAGATAACTCTAATTACTGCCTCCTGATGACTCTGGCCTCAATGAATTGTACAGCTGAATTTGGGTGAGTGCAGCTCTGCTCAGTTGTCTAAAACTCTTGGCCAAGCTGAAAGCTGTTTCACTTCAGTGGCTTTAGCTACAATAGCAAGAAAATACAAACTCTTCCAGTCCGGGAGAGACCTGGCCCTCTCTGGAAACCTGTGGCTGGGTGGAGTAGGTGGGTACCCTGTTGTTCCTCTCTACTAACATGTAAAAGCAGCTTTGGACAAATGGGGACTGTTGGGTCCCGAATGGCTGATTATCCTCCTAGGCCAAATAGCTAATGTACTTGCAGCTGGGAATGGAGCTGGTGCTAATTATTTACTTAGAGATTCATTCCCTTTGCACACAGTGGGGTTCGAGTTGCAGCTGCTGACTCCGGGGCTGAGCTTGCTTCTGCTAACACTGGAGCTCACCTTTCTGCTTTGGCCGCTGGAATAGCTCCTTACCAGCCACAACGCTAACACCAGGCCTGTGCTCCCCTCCTGTCGTATTGTTTGCTCTAGAAAAATGTTGCTGCTCCGGCTGCCTTCCTATTTGTCTGTGGGACTTCCCAAGGGCTATGGGTTTGGGAGATCAAGGTTAGTCTGGTCAGGCCTGGCTTGCAGCAACTTCCTTTCTATATGCGCTGCTGCAGCAGCGCAGCTCCCTTATGGGATTAGACTGAGCTGCATGGTGGCTGTAACCATTTAAGATGTGTCTAACTGTTTTGCAGCTTACTTGCATTGTGTTGGCTATTTAAAAAACAAACAAACAAAACCCCCCCAAAAAACAAACAAAAAAACCCCCAAAAACCAAAACCCTGAGAGAACTTGTAGTTGAAGCTTTGGGAGGATGGAATGGCTATGGCTACTAGTGCCTTTGCCATATCCCACCTTCTGCATGAAGGGGTATACAGCTCCATCTGTGCTGTGCCACCAGAGCTGGAGCCAAGTGGTAGAACAGGAGCCCTACTGTACAGTCCTGGATAAACTGAGCCACTCCTGAAAAAACATCCTGAACTCGCTTTCCAAAACAGACGTTCAAAGCAAGCCTTGCGGTGCACCGCTTGGTTGAAGGGGCTGAAGCCCACGCCACCTCTCCTGCAGGCACAGTGTCAGCTGGGATCGCTGCCTGTCCCTGCTGTGTTTCTCCCTGCAGGTTCTGAAAAATGCGGGGCTTTCTTTTTGTTTCTAGTTTTCAGTCTCTTCTTTTGTGTTCCTGAACAAAACCGGGGCCATTACAGGGCCTGGAGCTATGTATCAATAAAGGCTTTTAGGTGGAGAACTTTTATGACCAGGTTGGTCTTTAGGGCCCGGATGTTTAGGGCCAGCTCTGAGCCAAATCACCTGGGAAAACCTGACAGCTGGGGCTGCTGGATTTCTGGCATTAATAATGTCATCAGACCTCTGCTAAGTGGATGCAGTGCCTGTTCCAGTTATTATTTAACTTCCAGGAATGTTTTGGAAGCCATGTATTATGGCTCAGCTACTGCTGCTATGCTACAACCACACTTTTAAACTTTTTCAGTAGCAAGCTTTTGGCATTCAATTTTTGTCCATTTAAAATTAGTCTGCCTATACACAGAGAAATCAGTTAAATTTATAGTGTTTGACCACAGCCCTTTCTGGATGCATAGTTAGGAGTCCAGCGTCTCCTGCTGCTGTTATCCCTTTTTCAGTCTCTGCTCAGAGTCTTTTGGTAGTTTCAGGATGCTTTTCTTCTAGGCATGAAGTGCCTTCACTTCTGTGCAGATTTGACTGCATGTGTGGTCTGCTTTAAAAATGGCCATAAAGCACATAGATGCTTTGTGCCATCCAGCGATGATGGGATTGAAAGCTCTGAAAAACCTGTTGTGAGGGCAGGTGACTTCATGGAGTCTTCTGCTCAACACGAGGTAGCTGCTGTGCTACTTAAGTGTTAGGTCTAGGTTTTTTTTTTTGCCTGCTAGACTGAGATAATTGCAGATTCCTGGGTGCTGAGTGGCATGTGGCGTGACAGGCGCTGGGGAGGCTGGGGAGTAGGACGCCAGGAATGCAGACTACAAGGGCTTTGCTCTTGGCTGAAGGAGCTGATCAACTCTGTGGATAACTTTGTATAGGAGCCACATAGTGCCTTGGTAAAAGCTGTAGCAAGTGGCGGACGAGGAGGGGTTGAAGCTAATTTGGCACTGAGCTTGTCCCTAGAAACCCTGATACCAGCCAATAGGAGTCAACTGATTTAGCTTAGAAATAGAGGAGTTCAGTGTCCGAAGCCTGGCAAGCTGTTTTGGGCTGTGACCTGCCAAGCTGCATCCAAGCTTGCAGCTTGCAGGTCCTAGGTGTGTGCTCCAGTGCTGTTTGGTGCCTCTTGGCAGTGGCCTTGTGGCTGGTGCTCAGCTGGCAGCCCTGTGTTGCTGGCAGAGGCAGGATGGGTGCTGAGCAGCTGGCTGGCTTGTTTGGTAAAACTGCAGTCTTAGACTGCTGCAGTCATATTGATCAAACTGAAGAACGTGTGGTTTCTTTTTGTTGGGTTGCACTTTCACCAGATAAGTGAGCTGATCTGGCTCGCCTCGCAACTGCAGATCATCAGGTGGCGATGCAAGTAAATGGATGGGCAGGGGCAGCCGGGGCTGCGTGGCAGCTCTGCTGCTGTGGCACTGGCATGCGGTGCCAGCCTCAGCTACAGTTGTGTGGCTGGTTTTCAGGTTTGTCTTTGTGGCGGTCCTGAGTCCCACCACAGTGCCTGGAGGAAGTTAAGCCATGCCAGGAGGGAGATGGGTGAGGAGCAGATGGGATTACAATCAAGGTCTGTTCTTGCTTGCCTTGGAGTCTTTGGTCTTGGGATGTCCCAACTGTAAGAGTACTTCTGGAGGGGCTGTCTCTTTCTGACTAAGCCTAACCTGAGTAACAGTTGGGGTTTTGGTTAATGCTTGAGTACTTGATGCATGCACCGTGCTCTTCAGTGCAGACCTCCAGCACGCTCCAAAGACGAAAGTAATCTTGACTTGTGATTCTGAGTACCTCATGGAAATCTCATTTTAGGAGAATAGTTGGAAACCAACTTTCTTCCCTAGGCTGTTGATACACTGAAGGGTGACAAAGCAAATCTTAAATTTCTAGAGGAAAACTCGTCTCTTCTGAAACGTGGTAAATGTGTTGTCCTGTAATGCCTAGAGCTAGGTGCTTGAAAACTGGAAAAATGAAAAAGTGTTTTCAGCCGGTGTACACTTAGGGTCTCTCTCTGTCTCACTCCAGGTGCTATTAACATATCATAAGGAGGTAGTCAAAATATACTTGCATTTTGTCTGCCACTTACCTGTGACTTCCCTGGAGGCTGTTTTCTGGAAAATACCCAGTGTGTCTTGGAAGCAGGTTTCTGCTTCTTGGAAATGTGACACTTAATCCTTCCCCTCGAAAAATTTTTTTGATAGGCTGGCAGTGGGCCAGTCCGCTGCTGGAGACTGGAGGTGGCTTCAGTTTCTGAGGGTGGCTGGTCTCCTCAGGACCTTCTGTTCCAATGGTTGGACTGCTGGTCTAAAGAAAAAGTGGCTTTGCGTGAGCTATTTGCTCCAAGTTACAGGAAACTTTAAGGTAGCTTACACAGACTGTTCTTGCATTCTTTTACATATGAGCGGAAACTTGTAAAGTGATCGAACTTCAGTAAAATTACTTGGGACCAGTTAGACTAATGTGCTAAACAGCTTTTTCATTTAAGGCACTGAATGCTATGCCAGCTCTTCAAGGACTGAAGTCTTAACTGCTCCATATTCTAATGCCATGTCTTGTATTGACTTACATGGGGATGTTTAAATGGGTCAGGATAACTCTTTTTCCTAGCCTCCACTGTAATCTAAGAAAGTGGTTAGCCTTGTGTGTGGCCATGCTTCTGTGTTGCCAGTATTCTTCGGTGTCCGCTCCAAGCGATGGGAAGTAAAACAATGATCTCTGAATCCCCCAAGCTGCAGAGGAATTCTGTTCTTTCAGAAACACTTTGATGTGCAGCTAGTTTGGGACCTGAACAAGGGCCTTCCAAGTTTAGACCACTAATACATGCTAAGCAAGCACACCAGGATAAAACAGTGCATTGCAGGTGATGCTGGTGTGAACAGACCTCGGTTGTACTCTGACACTCGCCAGGTCTCAGCCACCAGCATCAGGTGGACCTGCCTGTGGACCTGTCTTCCTTTACTGCCTGGCATGGTACACAGCTCACAAATACAGCTCCTGACCTGTAAGTCATTACAATAATGAAGATGCAGAGCTCAGCGAGCTGGGGTTTGGCTCTGTTAGCCCTTGGTACCGGTGCATCTGAAGAGCCTGTCCCAGGGTCTATTGCGTATTAAAGCATCAAGCCTGACTCTGGCTCTTGGTGAGGTAGCTGGGCTTTCTGCAGAGAAACCTGTAGTTTCCTGTGAGATTTCATTGCTTTTTGTGTGTGTACTCTGATAGTACTGTGGGTCCTGTTGCAGAGCACCCACCCATGGGGAGGGGGAGTCATCTCCATGCAGGTGCACCAAGGTAGTGGTGGGCATGCATGGGAGGTGGAAGTAGGTGAGGATGTGTCGCTGCAATCTGCTTGGACTTGGCAAGAAAAACAGAATCAGATGTTCCAAGTGTGTCTATGCTGGAGGAAGGAAATGCTGTGTAGCTGAGTGTTAAGTGCTGGGAAAAGAATCCAAAACAAAATGTATGTAGAAAAGGCTAAGTGAAGGCCATGCCCAATCTTTGTAAGGAGATTTAAGCAGTCTTTGCTATAGCCGTCACTGCATGGCACTGCGCACAAGGCTTAGTTTGTTGCAGGCTGAATTCATGCTAACGGTGGGGGGGGAACAGATATGTGCCTTGATGTTGTGTTTGGAGAAATAAGAGAAGTGGTTTTCATGAAAATACTGTGTCTGTGAAACCTGTGCTAGCTGCTCCTGTATCTTTTCTTGATTGCTCTAGTAGCGCGTGTGTGTGGTTAGAGGTGGATACTCACCCACCCTTCTTGCAACTGCTGCCTGGGTGGGGTGAGCAGAGCTACCCTTGCTCTTCCTGGGAACTTGACCTTGGGTTCAGAGTTGAGTCAGCCAAGATCTGAGATTCTCTCTTCAGTGGGCTAAGCGAGCTCTGGATTCATGCAATGAAGCTTGAGTGAGGTTTTTCCCTAGGTCTTGCTTCTGGGGGCTTGGTGCAGATTCCCCCCCCACCCCAAGGCAAGAGTTTGTGTGGCTCGCACTCCTGCCTGTTTGTGTTTCTCCTGAGGAGTGACCAGTGCTCTGTATTCTAATAGGGAAGACGCTTTCTTCCAGGTCATCATTAGGAGAAAAATCCTAGTTCCTGTACTCAAAAACCTTGCAGTGAATGTATTTTGTATCATAACCAGATGGTTCTCTGGGCTCTGAGATGGTCTCTAACCTGTCTGCGAGCCTCCCTCAGCTTTCTGTGCCTCCTGGCAACTAACCTTGAGTTCTGGAGGTGTCTACATAATATCTGGTACATCATAGTGAGGATTGGATCTGCTGTGGTGGGCTTCGGGTTCAGCTAATGGATTGCAATTCCTTGTGTAAACACTATTCTGCTCTAAGCAGTTCAAGTCTAACATCCGTAGTGAGATGTGTGTGATGTCTAGTTCCTACTGTGCTAGTACATGGCAACTGTAATACTCGCAAGCACTGCAAGAATAAACTGGATTTTTTTTTGTTAGCGAAAACAAGCTAGGCCACTTCAAAGAACAGCCAAACGAAGCTTTGCCCAAGTTCCTGGGGAAGCAAGGGTTGCCTTGCATGCCCTCCCTTGTGCTGAGTAACGCAGCAGACACTGCCCTGGGGCTGCCTGGGAGTGGGCAGGGGATGGAGCAGCTGAATCCTGTCTCCCCTGGTGTGATGGGTTGGGGTTGTTTGGATCTCCTGCTGATACTGCCCTTGGAAGAAAGCAGCCATGGCTCTCTAATAAACTGTCTGAGAGAGTGGCCACACATACAGCTGCACTGTCTGGTTGCTAATGGGATGTTTCCTCTGAGTCATATAGGTGAGGGTCCTCTGCTGTTCATTACAACTCACAAAAGTACACAGCTCATCTAATGGGAAGGAACCGATAAATACTGAAGGCAATCTCTAACTTTAAAGCATAAATTCAGCTGATACTTCAGAGTTGTTTTCTCTGGGTCGCTGAAATACAGCAACTTTTACTGATCAGGCTGGTAAGTTGGTGGCAGAGCTTTGAACATCCAGGCTGGGATCTTCCTTGCAAAGGGACAAGCTGTTTTCATCTAACAGCAGCAGCAAGTTGCATGAACTCTCCTGCCAATGTTACCCAGTAATAGCACAAAAATGGCTGTGGGCTGCAATGACATCATGGGCTGCGGCTCCTTCTCCCTTGCTTCAGGGCATGCCGTAAATCATGATGCGGTTGTCAGAGCCCTGAATTACTCTAGCATGAGCTGGCCAGGCTGTGTGGCAGCATAGCTCCTGAAAGCTGGGTCCTCTCAGGGTGAGGTGGGCGCAGACAGACGGACAGACTGCCACGCCAACACCCAGCCTGCCTGCTGTGAGGGGGAAAAATTGGGCAAGGGCTGTGGCAGCAGCATGTCCTGGCGTCGCCCAGGCCACGCTAGCAGGTGGTGCATTGCTGCAGACGGTGCTTGCATGGTGTGGGTGCTGTGCTGAGCAATGAGCCAGAGGCTGTGAGCAACCCTCTGCTCTCACCACGCTATTGGAGAGGCTCTTGCTGTCTTCTGCAATCCTGGGTGGGGTGCAAGCATTTGCCACGCTGGCCACAGGCCCTCTGCGCTGCCGCTCTGCTGCGGGGCGGTTACTGAAAGCAGTGGAGCCACCCTTCCTGCTAGCCCACGGCTGGTGGATTCCCACCCCTTTTTTGTGCTGAAATCTGGGGGGCAGTTCAAACTGTCTGCCTGCAAGACGAGCTCTGGGCTGAGCTATTAAACGCTGCTCTGAAGTGCCAACTCCTGTGCCTTGCATAGGTGCTGCGAGCACGTCCGGAGCTGGGGGCTGCTCCAGCCTGACCTGGGGGTGGGATGCTGGCAGCCAGCTCTCCTCCACGGCTCACAGCCCACGGCGATTTCAGGCTACCCTGGGCGCTTGTGGCTGCCTACTGGTTTTGATTAGTCTGTGGCTGCTCTTGTGAGGAGACAATGTATGTGTCTGTATTTCTGAGCCTATATTAAAGGGCACTGTCGTGGTTGGTGGGCCTAAAATGAGCTGTAGGTGGCAACTGGTGAGCTATGTTATATGTAAACAAGCTTTGAAAGTCTCCTCTGGAGCCCTGCAGCAGAAGGCAGGGTGCATGGAGCTGCTCTGAGCAAACACTCATATGTGCATCTGAAGGTTATTCAAACACAGAAGAGGAAATACTGTTCCCCTTGGCTAGATACTAATGTGCTCTATCTATGCTTCCTTTAATTGGTGTAATTAACTGTTTTACATTCCCTTTTCTCACAACAACCTTGCAGCAGTAGGTGCAGCAGTTTTAGTGGACTTCCCATAGGCAAATACTGGCAAGCTGGGTCTCAGAGCTAGTTTAGGTCTTAAGGCTTAAAGCACTGATGAGTACATCTTGCAGGTGATCTTCACCTTGGTGCAAATCCTCCCTTTATTATAAGGTGAGTGGTAGCAGCAGGTCCCTCTGGGCTCACACTACAGGAGCAAAGAGCCCAAGCTGGGAGGTTTGTGCAGGGTCCTGCATTTGTCTCTATCTCTCTGGCTGGGAACTGACAGTATAGCAAATATACCTTGTGTCTGTCATGGTGTGAGACAAATCCTGGATTAATCTGACTGCTTTGATCCTCACTACAGAAGGGGGAACACTGGCTTGCTAAATAAAGTCGGTATCAAACTGTCATCTTGACAATGCAAGGTATCAGGTGTTACTTCACTGTCATAGCTGGATAGTGAATTTCTGTAGGGTTTCCTTCTCTCTGCAAGACTCAGTAATTCTGCTTGTTGGTCTCCCAAATAATCCAAAGCCCAGGCACCTTTGAGGCTGCTCCAACACCTGGATGCTCCTGCAGATCTGCTGTTTGCTGGTGTCACTGCCAGTTGCGGTGGCTCTCTGAGCAGTTGTCACTTGCTTAGACATGGCTTGTTATCAAATTCCCCTGTGGGGAAAGAGTTGGTGTATGAGCAGACTTAACATACCAGCTGTGGGAAGACTTAGGATGCTAATCGTGTTGTTTCAGCTTTGTTCTGGCTGTTGATTAACAGTGTGGCTGCATGCAAATATCTGATAGCTTATGTAACTGCTTGAACAAGATCAATGATCTAATTAAAAGTCAAATAGAAACAGCTTTAGTTGTCTCTGAGGATTATTTCTTTTGGTAACTCTTTTAGGCTTGTGGTAAAAATGCAGCTATGAAGAAACAGAAGAACTAGACTGGTGGCTGCTAGGAAAGTTTGTGGAGACTCTTGAAAGGGTTGTGACTTCCAGTGACACAGCCCAAGCTCAGCAGTGCTTCACACTGCGGCTGTCAGATGTCAGGACAAAGACATGGAGGCTTTTGAACTGGGATCATGGGGACCCTCTATAGTGGTGCCATCTTGATGATCTCTTAATGCTTTGTCATTATATAGCCCCATGGTATCTAGTGCTGCTTGAAGTGATTTTTGACACTCTTAACAGAGGAAGCAGCATGTGTGCTGGGCAGCTGAACAGCAACATCAAATATGGATGGCCAAAGGGAAGAGGGTAACTCTTACTACAACCCAGTACAGCTGCTATCAGAGAAGACCCCACTGGCAGTGTCTAGCTGTGTGTTGATAAACCAGCTCTTGTACTAATAGTATTTCCCTGACCTAACTGGAGTAGTGAGCAAGAGCGAGGAATGCCAGCTCAATCAAGTTGCCAAAGGCCAAATGAGATGTCTACCTGAGCAGCCACAAAATCGGGCTACGGAGGAGTGCCTGCAGATCCCCGCGGCCCTGCACTGCAGCGTGCCCCGGGGCTCCCTAGAGCTGTGCAGAAGCAGGCACGGCTCACAGGTAGCCAGTTATATTTTTTGCATCCAAAAAAAGCTGGAAAAGCCTGAGATACTCTTCCAGTGGTTCAAGTTCTCCCCCAAAATGTAGGAGTGAAGAAGCCTTAATCGCATTCAGCTCACTGCCCCTGTAAAGCGGGGCGTCTCAACCCTGCCCTTGGTGCTGTCGCATGGGATGATTAGCGGCTGCTAAGTGAGCATTACTGAGCACACTAATGACTTGCAGACATCTGCAGTTATAGAGATAGGAGCATGTGAGAATCCATGGACAAGAGTATGGCAAAGACCTTGTCCCGGAGGATTAGCCACTTCGCTGCTGGGATCCTCACTTGAGTATATCCCGATATACCGCTTTCTGGGAGGAAACAGTTTGGAGCTACTCTGGGGGGGTCAGCTCACAGAGGTGGTTTGCTCTGCCATGAAAGCACTAGGAGCAGCAGACTCCCGTGAGGAGCTGCTAGTTCAGGCCCGGGAAACAGCAGAGATGTGTGGGTTTTCCTGGGTGGAAAGCTCTGCTGAACAACCCTGTCTCAACCAGGGAAGCCCCATGAAGTTAGTGGCATAAAACCCTACTTCAACAAATCTACTTCAAATTTTGCGTGGTTTTGTAGCCTAGCTCTGAGTTGAGCCTTTAAAACTAAAGGAACACCTCGTCTTGTACACAGTTTTCTCCAGTTATTTATCTGTGCCTTTAACAGGTTTTTAATTGCAAGGAAGGAAAATGAACTGCTTCACATGAAGTGCTGCAACTATTGGTTGAAAACACTGCCTAAGGCAGAGGAAGCTTAAATATTTTAATTAACCAGCTTTATTACTTAAACATAGGCTTTAACAAGCTGCAGAATATTTCATACTCTAACTGTAAGAAAAGTAGCTCAGGCTTCTGAAGCAGTATGTGGACAGCAAGAGTATTCAAACTCAAACGTAGAAGCTGAAAGGAGCAGCCCAGTCTTTGTCTAGGAGTAGGACAAACACCCGTGCGGCTTTTCTTCTGTCTGGATGGAGGTAATAGCATGTTACTAAAAACTTTTTTCATGGTGAAATGGAGGAATTGATAACAAATGAGGTAGCCTAACACTGTGCCTAACCTGGTAGGTAACTGGAAGGGGTATAGGAGATTGGACAGAGCAGCGTAGCTTGCAGTGTGACTGCAACTATTCCAGCTCTAGAAATATTGCCCCTAGAGCCAGTGCTTTATTTTTTTTTGTGTTGTGTTAAAAATGTGAAATACAATAGGCTTGTAAATACGAACAGTGTGAGACTGCAGTTTAAAAATGAGGTCTTGCAGCTGGCATATTTGGATAATTGCCTGCACCCTGCTCGGTCAGCATGTGTGTGGCAGAGTGCTGTCCCTGAAGAGTAGGGAGAGCTGCGAGCTTGCGAAGTTTGGAAAGGCTTGTGGTGTGAAGCCTTTAGTTGGAAGATTTGAAGTCCAGCCTCTGGAGAGGAAAGGTGGTATCCCTCTGAGTGCTGGCTAGCTTGGAAACGCTGTTAGCAGCCAGAGCCTGTTACGGCAGAGCAGCTCATGACAAAGTTGGATTAGGCTGACTGTGTCAAATGCCTCTTGCTAGGAGCAGCCTGCAGGGGCAAGAGCGGGAGGATGGCTCCTGAGCAGAGCCTGTGCTTGGCACAGGACCCACGGTGTGGGAGAGCGGCTCCGGGGACTGGGGCTGGCCAGCTTGTGGCAGCTGGTGTGAGCCGGGGTCCTGCGAGCTGCTCAGAGCGATGCAAAATTCACACATCTGAAGCAAAGCTTTGCTGTGTAGTGAGCGAGTCTGGGTGTGAGGAGCGGGTATGTGGTCTGCACAAGCATGCATCACACAGCTGTGGCTAATATGTGCTCAAGCTGTACCATTAATCCCATATGGTCCTCTTTAAGGTGCTCAGAGACCACCCGTGCAGGCTGTGCCTCTGCAGACACATGGCTGTGCTCCTGCTTGTGAAGGCTCCTCTCAAAAGAGGTCTGTCTGATAGTGGCTGCCACTGTCGGATGAATTACCTGGGCCTCAAGCCAAGTGTCTATTCCTTATGTTAGCGGCTTGTAGCTGAAACCGTATAAACACAGCGCTATCCTGTGTGGGATGTTAAACACACAGGGCTTAAATCTGGGCCGTGCAGGGGCAAGCCTTGTACTGTGTGCACATGGAAGTGTATTTACTGCTGGGTTGCACAAGTATACAAAAATATCTTCAAACGACTTCACTGCTTTCTCCAGAAGAAGAGGAAAGCTGCTTCTTTCAAGAAGCAGCTGCACAATATGGAATATTTTTTAAGGATTGACGTTCCACAAAGAAAGTGGCCTTCTTCCTTCTTGGACAGGGATGGTTATAGTTTCCAGTGGAGGGGAGGGTAGGTGTCTGTATGTGAAAGAAAGCTCATGAAAAATTAACATCTAGCTGGCTTATACACAAAAGCATTAAGACATCTTCATAGTGGTCATGGAAAAACAACAGTGCCTGCCAGGACTGCAGGGATGCACAGTGGATGCATGTGTTTGTAGTGACGGTGCAACTGCCCTGAGCGTCCTCACTTGGTGCGCGGCTGCAGGAAGCAGCCTGGCTTGTGCAGATGTGTCATGCCCTTCCTGAAGGGCACTTGCATGGCAATGCTGTGGCAGTGGCCAGAGCTCGGAGGCAGGATGATGGCTGATTTCAGGCATTTTGCACCATCATGGCAGTTCTGAATGGCAGTGGCCTGGTGAGACACTTCTGGTGGCAGTGTGTGAGTATAAGGCTGCTTTCGGTGCTGTGTGTTTAAGAGTGTGTACTTATGTCTGAATGTCAAAATGGGCTGTTGAAATGGCTCGGATGTTGGAGGGAGATTTCCAAAGTGGCTGTTCCTATCTGCAGTGAGGGTACAATTGCATGTTATAGATTAATTACCTTTCCTATTGCTTCTCAGGGAAATGGTAAGACAGAGATAGCTGACCTGATGATAAATTCTGGAATAAAACTTTGTCACTAAGCTGTAGAGGGCTATAGAGCATCTATAATAGGGTATTGTGCTTAAATGCTTCAAAACAAACCTGCGTGGAGCAGTGCTGTTAGGTGCTCAGAATCAGATACTACCAAAACTGAGACAAACCACAAATCTTTTGCATAGCTAACGTAACTGGCAGGGTATTTTCTGATGTGTCACAACCCTGGACCACAAAGTATGCTCCAATCCTGAGCTCTTTGGCGCTGCAGTGAGGAGTGGAGATGGGTTGAGCCACGCAGGGCTGCATGAATGGGGATTTCCTTCAAACAGCCCTGTGCACAGTGAATCACAGTCAGTACAGCGATTCTGGTTTCACATGGAAAAATTGAATCTTGGTGTATGTTGTGGCCAAGGATTTCCCCAAACAGTAATCAGTTCTGATAATTTCTAATGTGTTGGTTTTGGCTTCAGGAACAACATCCATTGCAGCTTTCGTGCCTGGCATCTGTCGCGCAGAAGATGTTAGACAGCCCTATCTGAATGGGCTCATTTATCTCGGCAGGATTTTACATGCTGTTTCTTAAAACTATCTTGACCTACCCCCAGTGTGAGTAAACATGCTCTTCAGTAATGCAGAGGTCACTCTGGCATCTCAAACCTCTGGATTACTCATTGCTCTTTGGCCTCACTGAGGCACTTTTTTTTTTTTGCAGCTGCATCTCTCGCACCTTTTCCATCTCCAGTGCACACTGGTGCCTGAGGGTGGACCTTTGTGTTGGTCCCCTGCACTGAAGCTTGGTAACCTCCCGTCAGTAATGTAAGATACAACACAGTGCTAATGACTTGCTTTAATGCCTCTGCCAGCCCCTGGGGAGGTCTTTGCAAGAACTAGCCAGGTAACCTTCATGCAACCTGAAGTGACCTGGTGAGATTTAGGATTACCTTAATCCTGCAGAGGTGGTTACAGCACTCTTATGCTTCAGAGACAAGTCTTAGTTTTGTTGTGTTACACTTGAATTCCAACTCTACAGCCATTTTTTATCAGCTCAGCCTTGCTGATCAAGGCTTGGCTTTTTAGTCGTGTAAGCACAAGACGTGTTGTGAGGAGGCACTTTTTTGTTTGCATGTATGCAAGAAATTATAACCTTGAGTTTATCAGACTCCTAGACAAGTGTTTTGTGTTAAGCTCAGACAATTTTGCGTTTGACTAAAATTTTAATGCCTTCAAATGAAACTTGTTTCCTGTGAATTGGGTAATGGTGTTGCTGACTTGGGCGTAGCTGCCTGCTCTGATGGGAAGGTGAAGCCTTGCTGTGCCCTGGTAATAAATGCACTGACCCTTGGGGAGCAGAGATCTGGCATAGGGTCATTCCCTTTTCACCTCCCTCCTCCAGGCATGGGATGGGAGTGTAGTTTGTGTTGTGTCACTTGGTTTCAAAAGCCAAGCATTTCTCAGCAGAGTGTGGCAAAGGCAGGACGACTCCTTTCTTCCCCCCTCCCTCCATCATTTAAGAGAAATCCACTTTCTGGCATGCCCAGTCCCTACTGCAGGGACTTTCCTTCACCAGTCATTCCTGAATGATTAATCAGCACTCAGGCAGCTGAGTTGCCCTGTCCCCACGGCTTCGTGGTGCTTCCCACCTCTGGCGTTTGACTCCAGGGCGGGGGGGGGGGGGGTGGGTGTGAGTGATGGTGTCGGTACAATCCTGCAGCCCTTCCCACGGCCCGATCTTATGCTGCCTGGCCCTTTCCAGGGGCTTTCCCAGGCGGTGTGTTGCTTGCAGTGTTGATGCAACTGGTCTTCACTGGGCTGCCAGCCGTGCTGTCCTGGAAGATGGAAGGCTGCTGTGTCACTCCCAACCAGTGGGGAGCAGGAATGTCCCGAGCGGGCTCAGGCTTCCTTTGCACAGTGAGGCATGAAGGGGTTGCAAGCCCGTTCCTGCCCTTGCTGCCCAGCTTCCACTCGTTTCTCCCCCGAAACGCAGAGCTTTGCAATTGAGGGTGCTGAACTCCAACCGCTGCGTTCGGCATCCCCACTGCTTCCGCCATCCCCGGCAGAGGCAAGCGGGAGCCGCGGTGTCCCGGCTGCTCGTGGGGCTGGCACCGGAGGGGCGGTGGGATGAGCTCAGCAGCAGGGAATGCGCTTTGCTGGGCGCGAGAGGGGCCGCGCTCACAGGGCCCATTGTCGGGGCGGTTTTGGCAATGATGTCATGGACGGCGGCGTGCCGCAGCAGGCCCTGCGTGCTCAGGAGGGTGGCCAGAGCCCGCTTCTCCATCGGCAGTGCCTGGGCAGGGGAGCCGCAGGTGGGGTGTGGGGGGTTTATGAGAGCGGGGAGCGTTACGGTGCCTCCCGCCCCACGGCTGTCGGGTGCTCGACTGTGCTGGTTAATGAGCCAAGCCGGGGTTTTGGGGTCAGAGCGCGGTGGTGGTGTGCTGGCGGGCTGCCCTGCGGAGCTGGCGAAGGGCTCGCTCGCTGCGAACAAAGCAGCACTCATGGAAACTTGCTGCTGTACGAAGGCTGAACATTCGGACTCCTTCCCCCCCCCCCGCCCCTGAAAAGGGTCTTGAGTAATTAGCACAGTGTTCCTGTGTGCGGCTCGGCTGGGTATCTGCACCGTGGTCCTGCAGCTGTGAGCAGGGACCTGCTTGGCAATGAGCAACGGAGTCTGAAATAGCCAGTGTGAATGGCAGCTCTTATTCTTGTGTTGCATCCTTGCTCGCTGCTAGTCCTGTCCCAGCAGCGTGCAGGCAGAGTGGAGTCGTCCTTGTGCTTGTGGTGGAGGTGCTCCCCAGGAGCACTCGCTGCAAGAGTCGGATGTGCACCAACACCTCATGCCTGGGGCTGTTCTTGAGCATCAAATCAACACATTTACCTTCTCATATCCGTAACACGGTATATGGATATGAGAGGCAACAGAAACCCTAGGTGTATTCAGACTGAAAGTATTAAGGAATTTGATCATAAGCCACCCGTAATTTGACTTTTATCCCCACCCACCCTAACAATTCCTAATTTTGAAATTCTTGACTTCTCCTTTCAGCCCCCTTGGGTGTTTTCAGTTTCTCTTGGACAAGCTGGGTTGGTTGCTGTTGCTGTTACACTGCTGGCTTAAACTTGCTTCATGTTATGCCTTACTCTTCTGGATGTGAGACATAAGTGGTCTCTGGGTGCCCATTAAGAAGTTGGGCAGAGCTATTTTAATCTGTATTTCACTCCTGTGAACTCTACTGGTTTGATTCTTTTTATTCTTTTCTGTATTAGAAGTCTATGGATTTTTTTTCTTGCCAAACCTACACTGAAAAGACTGGATTTCACCTTATTTTTACAGTTGCCTGTTCCACTTCATGAGAGATCCTTTCCAGAGGCCCAACATGCACCAGTAAACAGTACAGGGTGATGGATGCGGTAGTGGCCTGAAGTTTTCTGACTGATCTGAACGGTTTCAAATCCACTTAAAGTAAAAACTGTAGAAAACCCCTGAATTGTGATGTTTAATCTCTCAAATCGTAAAATGAGTCTCACAAAGGAATTTTACTCTTTTTTAATAACCAGACACCTGGGTAAGGATATAGGAAAACGGTTTCCATCCCCTTGCAAAAAAAAAAAAAAAAAAAACAAACCCAACTTTTTTCCATCCTCCTGTCTGTGCCCAGATCAGCACTCTGTCCTTAAAACTCTCCAATGAAATGGCATTCCTCCTCTGAAAAACTCACCTTGTAAAAAGCTTAGTGGATCTGCTGTGTACACGGTGTATCACTTACACTCGCTCAGGTAGCGAACGCCCTGAGGCTCGCTGGTGAAGCTGACCGCTGGCTGTGCCTTGGCAGGGCGCAGGAGCTAAGCTGAGAGCGGGCGAGCTGAAAGCCCGCTAGTGTTCAGGTAAGCTGGATGTGGAGGAACAGCTCTTCTAAGGGTCCCAGCACTGACTGCCAACACCGCTGAGAAGCAGAGATGCAATGGGGCTGGAGCATGCTGCTGGTAGAGGCTAGCAGGTCACAGCTAGGAATCCCCAAAGCTGGCCAGAGTTCAACTGCCCCAGTGCCAACTCTGTGCAATAAACACAGCCTGTGCTTTCGCTGGGTAAGCTGGCTGCACGCAGCCGGATGACAAGCTATGCACCGAGCCCCGAGAAGCTGTGAGGTGGACCTGGGCTTAAGGGTCACTGGAGGAAATGGTTGCAGTATGTTCTCAAAGCACAGAGGAACCCGTGTAATTGATTTAAAGACATATTATCCCTACAAAGGATGTCACTAATGTCTTTAGCAGGCACGGTAAGCCTATGAACGCATACTGTATGCTTCAGCAAAGAATTTCCTTAGGCAGCTTGCTCAGCTCTGTCTCATCTGCATACTTCTTTTTTGGCATGCACACAGTGTGGAGCAGGGCTTTGGAAGAGCTCAGCTCAATGTAGAGTTTTCACTGTTGTGGAAGATTAAGCCCTAATGAATGCTTAATTTTTCTGTCCCCCAATTGCTATAGCTGTTTAACGATAGGTGAGAATAATTACAGGTGGGGAAGTGCTCAGAAACTGGAAGACACCAGGACTTAAAATTCCTACAGTGTCTACATAAATGATCCATAACTGAGATGAACTTTGTGTGCTATACAAAGTTCCTTCTGTGTCTGGAAATAGGGAGGAAGGGCTGTTGTTGAGACAGCTCCTTTTTTTTGTATTAAGGACCATGCATTTTGAGTTCTTCCTCCATATAATGCATAAAACAAAATTGTAAATGGGGAAGACATCAAGATTGGAGAGGGTGACCACCTTTTAGAGAAGTTGGACACAAAGATCAGTGCTGGTTGTGGCAGAACTTCCACGTGTGAAGATCAACACCAAAACTTCTGAGATTACTTTGCTCAGACTGTGAGCAATCTGTGTTGACTGCAGCCTCAGTCAAGAAACTGCTTAAAAAAAAAAATTCACTCTGTGAAAGTTGCTTTTTCAGTCCTTCATTTGTTTCACAACACTTTGCACAGTCTGTATTACTAGCACGATTTAGTAAGGAAGCTGTCTGCTGTGGTAGCTTATCTCATTTCCACTAATTGTCCAACAGAAAATGACTTGCAGCTCTGCTGTAGGGCAGAGTTCAAGGAGCGTTGCCACAGTTCAGGTAGTACTTGTGCTGAATCTGAATGCAGAGCAGACTTGCACGTGAGCAAAAGATACTAGTCACAAACTTGTTTGTAACACTGGTGGCTTTTTCGAATTGTAGAATAATTTAGTTTTGAAGAGACCTAATGAAGGTCATACAGTTCAAGCCATGTATTTGGAGCAGGCCCAACTTGATCAGGTTGCTTAAGGCTGTGTCCAGTTGAATTTGAGTTATCTCTGAGGATGGAGACCTTATGGACGATCTGGGCTTCTGTTCCAGTATGTGACAGCCCTCGTGGAGAAGACTTTTTCCCAAAAATCTGCTTGGAATTTTCCATGTTGCAACTTGGAAACCCTTCTGAGCAGAGGAGTGAGGGGACTCCCAGGTTGCAAGATTTTCTGTTGAATTTTTTTTTCCCCCCTCTGGAAACAGTGCTTCTGCCAGTATAGAACTGACTGAAATAAAGGGTATACACTGGGCTGGGGAAGAAGCCCAAGAAGGACAAGTGAAGCTGTTCTGCAAGATGCATGAGGTCACAGGAATTTCTCTTGCAGCACTAGCTCTGGAAATCAGGTAATGATTTATTGTAAGTCTAATAAATATTCTTACAGCTCTGAAGATGCCTAAAACTAAATTGTAACGTACCCTAGGTGCTTAGGTTAAAGGCAAAAGATGCTGAATTTACTTAGTCGCAATATCCATGACTTAAAGGCCCCAAACAGCTCTATCTAAAGAGCCAACACCAAGTAAGAGATCTTACCATCCTGCTGGCTATGGCACAACACTCCAGGTAGAGTTTAGGGATCTCCACCGGAGTGGGTGAATTTGCAAGCTTCCAGACAATGCCAGGTTTCAGTTCTGGTGCTTGCTCCTGGGGCAGCTGCAAGCGCAGACACAGAGCACCAAGCCCTGCAGCATTGGCAGTTTTCCCCTTGGTAGGTTGGGTTGGGAAGTTTTTTGTGGCCCAGGCTGTAAAAATGACACGTTTGTCTCAAGGTGGTCGGTTGCATTGCTGGCTCAGGCTAGTCACGCTGCTGGCCGAAGGCTGGGCACGTTAACATCTTTGTGCTTTAAGGAGTGTGATATTAACAGTCCAAGCGTAACATATCGTATTAATATTTAGTATAGAGCAACAATTATAAATCAGCTTGAGCACTTAAAACTTGGTTCCTTTTCAAGACTGAGGCTGGTAGTGTGTACTGCCGGCCTATGGAATTGCCATAATCCATTTTTGGGCCAGCTGCCACTTAGTTAATAGGATAGTAAAAGGGTAAGAATTACAATCTAGACTCAGAGGTGTGATGGGGGAAGCAAACGAGCTCTGGTTCAGTCTGTTTTCCTCTTCACCTTACCAGGCAGCCACTTAAATCTTAATAGCTGACTAAGAAGCAGGATACTCCTACATAGAACTTAATGTTGTAGGCTATATATAGACTTTTTTAACAGAAAAGTGAGTGCTCGCTTGTTCAATGCTGGTGTTGATTCTGCAGAACAGCTTAAGTCTCGTTGGCAGGTTTCCCCAGCAGTCTGTGTGCAGGTCCTGTTGAGCTGCATCCTGATGCCAGGACCTCTCGGCAGCAGGCTGGCTGCAGCCTGTGCCTGCAGATGGCTTCTGCCTGCGTGCAGCTGAGCTGAGCGAGGGCTGCATCTTGCTTCACAGCTGTAGCTCTTGTGTTGACATTGGATTGCCACTGGCTATTTTTAAAGGAGGAAAGCAAGTTAGAGTTGGGGTAGCTGAAGTTAAAATGCACACTGAGCAGTGTGGGTGGGAATGAAGGTTCCTGTTAAAGCTGAACTTGAGTGTTTCTGCTTCTTGTTGGTTCTGGACAGTGTGTCTAGCCGTGGTAACTTGCAGACTGTCTGAAAGTGGTCATCTAACAGCATTCACGTATTTGGAGTGTGCAGCTCAGTATCAGCAGGACTTGCATGTAACAACCCAAAAACTCTTGTTCTAATAAAAAAAAAAAGCCACCACCAAACCAAAAACCCAAAACAAACAAACAAAAAACCCAAACCAAAACAACAACACACCCAACAAATTCAAAACCCCCCAACCCCTTACCCTTTGGCTGTTCTAGGTGGCACCTCTAAAGAAGGTTGCCTGTGTTTCTAGGTGAGCTGGGTCCTTGTAAGTACTGGTCCGGGGCAGGCGAGAGGTCCTGTGGCACTCCAGCCGTGGATTCCTGCTTTGTGCCTGGGTTCCCCATAAAAATGTGTCCTTAGAAAGTACAAGTCAAATGGCTGTCAGCAGGTATCCTGCTCCACTGCTGGTGCGGTGGCATGACTCAGCTCTGCAGGAACTTCGATCTCCATGTATCTCCTACCGGGTACAGTGAACCAGTGAGTGCGCGCGCTCTGGCATGTGTGTAGGTGCGTCTTGCAGATGTTAACGTGAATAAAGCAGATTATGCAGATGACAATGCTTTCTCCAAAAATGGTTACATTAAAGCTGTCTACAATGGTGCTGCAAAGAATTTGTTCAGCCCTGCTAAATTATCTTGGCGGATGAGATATGACAGCTTGCTTCCTCTGAGCTGCAGGAAGGCAGGGATCGGTGCCTGTTGCCTATGTGGAGAGCGTTCCTTTAATATGTGGAAACTCGCCTGGTGCCATGGAGTAAACACAAACTTTTCATTTCGGCTGAAAGCAGACAATTTGTTCCGGTATACCTAACTCATTGAAGCTGAAAGCCAAACACTGCTGATGGTGGAAGTGCATCCTTGAGGGGCTGGGCTGTTGCACTGTGGTTCTGAAGTGCTGACCACAACTGTAAATTTACTATGAGCTCTAGAGGAGCAATTGAGAAACATGGTTTGAAAGGCTCTGTAAATCTGAAAAGTATAGATCATGTGAGTAGTAAGTATGCCTGAAGGGTATTTTTGTAGAAGGAAGGCAGCATTGCAAGATCTGCTGTTCACATAATCCATTTTCCAGCCTGGGATGGCCAGAAAAAGTGTCTTGAAGCAGACCAGGGAATGGGGGGAAATCCAGTAGAAAGCCAGCCGAGCTGGGGTACTTGGAGACAGGTTTGGTTTGGTTTTTTTTTTCACTGTTCCAAAACCTTGGCAGTATTATGCTGGCAGCGTGCACTCAGAGCTTTTGGGGGATGCCTGCAAATTTGGTTGTACTAAGGGTTTCAGGGTTCTCTGGGCCAGCTCTGTGCTCCTTGTGCAGGACCTGTTAACTGATGCTTGTCTTCCGGGGTGCTGCTTGCCTCTTAATGCCTGAGAGGCCTTGTGAAGAATGCAATGAATGTTTTTAGTCAGTTAATTAAAAAGGCAGCACTAAAGTGGAGGCTTTTCTGGAGAGACTGAATGCTTGGGTGGAGCCAAGCTTTACACCAGCACTTGGAAGCCAAGCCTGCTGTGGGTTGGACTCTGGTCTCTTCTTGAACCTGGAGGGTCCTTTTGTATCATGATAGAGACCGTGAGCCCTGGCTGGCCAGGGGCTGAGCTGCCAGTGCAATCCCCTGTAGCTGGGAATGGGGTGCCTGCGGGAAGGGTGTGCGGGTGGCTCTGCTGGGTGCTGATAAGGTCTCCTGTCTTGCCCAGGAGTTCTCCCTCCCTCCTCCCCACCCCAAATGAAAGCAGGCAAGCCGTCCTACAAGCAGGCTTGGAAAAAATTACATCATGAGATCCCAATGCCTGTCAGGAAGCCGGGAGGCTGTAAGAACTTGCTAACTTTGCTAACAAAGTGCAGTCGCAGGGGTGGCACCAGCCCTGGGGAGGAAGAGCTGTCCCGTTCCTGCAGTGGCCTTTTCCTGTCATCGGGGCAGTGGCCCTGCGCCTGGCCTCTCTGGACAAGGCTGATGAGAAAGGATATTCTAGCTCTCGATGTGAAGCTGTCTTGTGCACGGGCCCTTTTTCCCCAGGTTAAGGACCACTGGCTAGCCGTGCCCTCAGAGATGGGGCGCTGGAGGAAGCTCAGAGCATGCGGCCGGCTGCTACAGTAACCACAGCACATCCACATAGAGACTTTATTTATGTGCTGTAAATATGAAACGGGCCATTCTTTATCTCGAGTAATAGTGTGCTTGAGGTGACTCTGTCCTGTTGGATTTCCTCCCTGGGAATGCTGGATGGCTTTCTGAAATGAGTTTACTTGTAGCATACTAAATCATTGCTGCGTCCACTCTAGTAAAAATGCTGATGTCAGTATAAATCTGAAACCGAAGCTCGGAGGCGTTTCTGGCGCAGGGGTGCGATGGCCGGCAGTATGCTCCAGCACCGTGGTGTGAGCGGGTGGTCCTGCTGTGGGGGCACGGGTCGGGGGCAGGCGGTGGGGGCTCGCACCGATGGTCTGGTTTTTGCACACTTGCAGCCCTTAATTCCAGCTTGTGGAGCTCAGGCACCACGGTGAGCCTACCAGCAGGACTTCGGGTCTCTCATAGAAAATGCAGCTCTTCCTTCTGCTTTGGTACAATTTCTTTCAAGAAAGCTTTCACTAATATGTTGTAAGGGAGCATCTTCCCTCCACTGACCAGTGTGTAGCTCAGCTGGAAGGAGGGGGGAAATGGGTAATAGCAGGGACTGTTTAGTTGTCACTAGGAGACACAGGACATACGTGATGCAGCCTTTTACATTGGAACCTGTAATTAAAAAACAGTGGGGCTTAATCACCTTATAGCTGCATATTGTATATCTCAGACTGGATGTGAAATCAGCAGTGAGCAGTCAAGTAGCAGACACTTATCACAATCCTGTAAGATTAGTCAAAACTGATGTTAAAAAAATCCAGTACAAATAAAATCTGAGTAGAAATCAGATATTAACTATTCAGAAAGGCCAAATGCCATTCAAGGTCTGAAGTTACAGTATTATCTGTTCGGAACATACCATCCTATTGTGAAACCATGTAAATATTAACCGCTTTGCCTGAGCATTGGGTTAAAGGGAACACCCTGGTGCTTACTGTTCTTGGTCACTATTGTGTATAATCACTTGTTTTGAAAGTCAGGACATCTTTTTGTATTGATAAGATGGTATTGGGTTGCTGCTGCAGTCTCTGTAGCTGAAGAGGAGCAAGTAAGGCATGCCCAGTGGATGTTGGGCATGGTGGGGCTTGGCTTGGAGGACTCTACCTGTGAACACTCTGAATTTGAACTGGAGAAGGCCATCGAAGCACTGAACACATTTCCTTTGCTAGCTAGGACTCATTAAGATCCCTGTGCAATTATTTCAGTGGCATGAAAGTGAGTTCATACTGCTGTAGTTGTCTTTACTCCAGCATCTGCTCTGGGAGCTGGAGAGCAGACAAAAGCTTCCAGGTCACTTGTAACTTCTGTTGACTAAGAAGGGGCTTCTTTAGTAGTTTTCATTGTAATGGAGGAAAGAACAGAAAAATGCTCTGCTGTAATATGTTGCTGTGAATGAAAGGATCAGTCAGGCTGAGAGCATCCTGTAACGTTGCAGAACAACCCTGGTTTGGTTAAGCTTGGACAAACTGAAGCTGTTACAAGTATAATTCAACCTGAGTAGCAACTATAAACTCTGAGGGAGTGCATCTGACCCATGACTCGCTAAAACCAAAGTAAATTGCAAGAGTATTCACAAAACTGTAGAGGTCACTTCATAAGGCCAGACTGATGCAGAAAAATATCCTGCCCCTTTAGACAGCTTCTTCCGACAATCTGAGCTTGATGCCCAGCAGCCTTAAACTCAGCTACATGGTGTGTCTTAAAGTAGAGCTGCGGCATGGCCGCTGTGGTGATAAACTTTTCCTAGGGTAGAGTGTGACATGGTTTTGCCAGAGCTGGCTTTTCCTTTTCTTCTAACTCTCGACGTGTAGTGTGAAGGGATGACTTTTTGTGCAGGCAGGAGTGTGATGGTGCAGAGGATGCCCAATGGACCTCCACTCCCCGCTTTGCTGTTTGTACCTGGGTCATGATATATCCAGACTTTGCTCTAATTCGAAACTCTGGCTTTGCTGGACTTCATCGTATAGCACTTTTTTTTTTATTTTTTGGCTACCATTTTTAATGCAAACTATTGATGTGTGTGAGAAGGCACATTTGTGTATATAAATGTGGTTTCCTAAATGGTGCTTGAGGTATGCCCTGGGGTATTTTGCCCCTGTTGGGATGCTGTTCTTGTGAACTCTATTGCATGCTGTTTGGCCTCTTTCATAAAATACAAATGCCATTAAAAATACCAGGTGGCACTTATCATCCAAATGCAAAATACCAGAGATCTTAAACTGCTGATTCTCCTAAGCTTAATGTTGCAAAGCTTCAAGGGCAAGTCACACCATACTTGGAGAGCACTGAGCTCTCAAAACAGCTGGAGTTCACTGAGTTCTTGGACTCCTCTTTTTCCTCCCATCTAATGCAGGGCATGAAGACTGATGTGTCTGCCTGAGCAAGTGCCTGAAGTGACCTGGGTCTCTTGTCTTGTCCTTGATTACCTGGGCATGAGTGCAGGCACAGTATTTTAAAAAACATGCCTCTTTTCTTTTGGGTGGGAAATAATCAGAGACATGTCTTTTGTCTTCCAGATAGTAAAGCCATAGTTGATGGAAACTTGAAGTTGATCCTTGGCCTGATATGGACCCTTATCCTCCACTATTCCATTTCCATGCCAGTGTGGGAGGATGAAGGTGATGATGATGCGAAGAAGCAGACCCCTAAGCAGAGGCTGCTGGGCTGGATCCAGAACAAAATTCCTTACTTGCCAATCACAAACTTCAATCAAAACTGGCAGGATGGCAAAGCACTGGGGGCTCTTGTTGACAGCTGTGCTCCAGGTAAGTCCTTTACTCTGATGGTCAGTGTTTCCTTCCTCGCTCTCCTGGTGGCTGCTCTGCTGTTCCTATGGGAGGATGTTTTCACCGCTGAGCTGGAGAGGGGAATGAGGCTTTCAAGAAAACCTGAGTCCAAAGAGGCCAGCTGTGGGAAGCAGCAAGTTGTAAACGACTTGGCTAAGAGAAATACTGGCCTGAAGCAGAATGCGTGATTGCGTTATTGGAGGCACTACTCTAAGCTTTGTGTTGGGTGCAAGGGACAAAGGCGCAAATGCTGGCTCCTAAATGCAAGAAAGACTTGTTCCCACAGCAAGTGCCAACAACCTTTCAACTTAAGGGCGCAGCAGGAGGCTTCATGTGTTCTCCTGAAGTAGGATTGCAGAGGGAGCATAGAGCAGCTAGAAGCTGCACGCTACCTGAAACTTCAGTGTTTAGCAACCTAAGGCTGTGCTACTTAAGGCTAGTAATGTGATGAAGTGTGAAAAAGGCACGGTTTCCTCACCTTTTTGTAAAACAGCCTTGCTAGTGTGATTGCTGGTGTTCATCTAATGCAATCTGGGGTGCTGTGGCCAGCAGCTGAAATTTTCTTTTCCAAATTTGCTGGAGAGCCAACGGAACATAAAGGATTGCTAGATGTATTTGTGATGAATTTAGAGTGGTCTCTTGTACAGCTTAAATTTAAAGCACTGCAGTTGTATAGCTTTTCAGTGAGCCACACATCTTTTGTTGACAGGCTAGGTGGGTGGGAATCTCTCTGAACTGCTTTTGAAGTCTGGGCCATAAGGGCCCCTGGAGATGACGGTTGATGTCTCAGAAGTGTGTCAGTGAGCAGCACGTCCTCATCTTGTTTTGGTTACTTCTGGAAAGCCCCGAGTGTCTTTCTGTATAGCAGCATAATACAAGTGGCTGTGGAGTTCGTACTTGGTTTCTTCAGCTAGGGAAGCTCCTTTGCAGATAATACCTAACAGTGGAAATGTACTTGCAGGCCTGTGCCCTGACTGGGAGAGCTGGGACCCAAAGAAACCCGTTGACAATGCTCGGGAAGCCATGCAGCAGGCAGACGACTGGCTGGGTGTGCCACAGGTAAGGCTGTGCAGGCTGCCTGCAGGAAGCGCAGCGGTTAGCTTTGTACTTGCAACTAGCTTGAATTTAGATTGAGGAAAGCAGGTGAAGTTGCTTGGACGCTTCCAAAAGTTACCGTTTACTCATGTGAAATTGCCTGAGAAAGGGCAAATTGTAATGAAGTGCACTATTACATTTCAGAGCTCTGGTTGTAAGATTTTGTGTAGGGGTCTCTGCTGAAGACAGCTGCTGTTGCAGCATGTAGAGTAGGGGAAAAAGTGCATGTGTAGTGGTCCCCGCTCTGTTAGTCCATGGAGCGAGTTTGTTTTACTGCATTGAATTCCACAGAAGAAAAACTCACTGGCTTAGGAAACCACCTGCAAAGATGACTTTCAAACAGAGAACGACGTGTTTGCAAATCAGATTGTTTTCATGCTGATAAAGGTGGACAGAAGTGCTGAAGCCTCTGAAGCTGTTGGAGCAGCTTGTATCGTGGGAGCAGGAGAAGAGACTGGTCACAAGTTTCACTTTGCAAGCACTGCAGTTCAGAGCTATAGCGCACAGGATTATGAATTACTAATTCTTTCAATTTCAATTATGCCCAAGTTGCTTTTTGGGGGGAACATAGCTACTGTTGTCTTGCCTTGCTACCATTTAGTTTGTCACAGTCTCCTGAGAACCCCTAATAATCAAGGCACAAAAAGCCCCCAGACCACACTGGGACCATAATGAGCTTCTTGATTTTCTTGCCATGAGGTAATAAATGATGTTGTGTGTATTGCGTTATCATGTGGGAATTCTGACATGTAAGACTCTGTTATAGCTCTGTTTCTGTGTTGACATGCAGTAACCAAGCACTGGTACAATATACTTAATTGCACTGTCTTTCAGGTTATTACCCCTGAAGAAATTATTCACCCTGATGTGGATGAGCACTCTGTAATGACTTACCTGTCCCAGTTCCCCAAAGCCAAGCTGAAACCAGGAGCTCCTTTAAAACCCAAACTGAATCCAAAGAAGGCAAGGGCTTATGGCAGAGGTAAGGACTTGGTGAGCTTAAGCTGCACAGAGCATTTAACTCTTCGGAAAGTTGGGTGGGGTTTTTTGCTTATGTTGAACTCCAGACCTACTGTAACTGACTTCAAAGTTTCACTTGTATACTCTTGGTGTGGTGCCTAGTTTCAGAAATACGTGGATGTAGTCCAAAAGACACTCCTAGTTCTAACATGTAAATTCCCCAAAGTCTCTGAACCTGTTCTGCAAGCTGCCAGCCTTGCAGTCCACAGCTGGAAGAAGTAGCATGATAGAGGGCTAAAACAACCTCGGTGTGAAATTTAAGCTAACAGTACTGCTGCTGTCATTGATCTAGCAGTGAATGCTTCTGATGATAAAGCACTCCTTTAAAGAGGAAAAACCTCTTTGCATCTGTGTGTCTCTCTAAGGAGGCTCTCTGAAGTGGCAGAGTCTCCAGTTTCCCAGGCTTGATGGCAGATATATATTAGGGTAGGCTCATTCTAAATAAGTCGTTTGAATTGATCGGTAGGTGTGAATGCTTTGCATGTAGACAAAGGTGGGTTGGTAACCCTTCAAACGTTAAATAGTGCCGAGCTAGTGCCGAGCCCTTTGTTGTAAAGGCTGTATTTGCTAATTGGAAGGACATGTCTGTAGATGCTCATGCAAGTGTAGATCTACATAGGCGTTCTTATTTTTAACTTACCTTATAAATGGATAATTTCCTGTAACTTCTGATGTGGTTCTAATCTAGATTGGGATACAATCACAACTAAATGAATAATAGATTTTTACCTTTAGTATGCTTGGTATGTAGCAAGACATCACTTAAGCATTACCCTTTGTT
This sequence comes from Morus bassanus, assembly GCA_031468815.1. Classification (NCBI taxonomy): domain Eukaryota; kingdom Metazoa; phylum Chordata; class Aves; order Suliformes; family Sulidae; genus Morus; species Morus bassanus. The sequence goes on along the minus strand of CM062580.1, from coordinate 14,549,914 downwards.
CTCCATTCCATCTTCTTTTTTTAGATCTGGAGGCTGCTGTTGGTCCTTCAAGATTTTTAGAATTAGTGGGGTTTGGAATTGGTTGTACAAGAGTGAAATGGAAAGAAACAAACCTCCTTTTTTTCTGTTTTTCTTGTGGTTTTTTTTTTTAACTTGATTTTCCTTTGAAACTTAACTAGTGGAATGAATGCACAAGGACACTCTCTGTGCACTGAAGAGCAGTCACTATTGTCAGAACTGGATTTAGCACTTTTGGGGTTTATGTCCTTTGCTGGTGCCTTCCACAGCAAACCACGATACATAGACACACTTGTCGGACCCTAAACGTATAGACTACCTATACTCCACTTACTCTGTAAATGATTGATCAGCCTGCCTCAATCTGCCAAGTCTGGCTTTAGTCATGTTCTTATTCTTTCAAAAACTGGAATTATTTTGTTGTCTACTTTCATGCATATAGTGCTCTGGAGCCGTTGTAATGGAAATTATAAAGGGTGAGAGGCTCTTTGTGAAAGATTGATGTTTCCCCAAAGTTAATTGCCAAAACAGAGTCACTAAATATAATTGTGACAATTCTGACTGCTAACGTATGTCAAAACTGAAAGGTGACTCCAGCAGCAAGGGGCTCACTACGAAATGGGGCAGGGCCTTTTGGACAAATGAGTAGCAGGTCTTCGTGCTTCCAGAAGAAGGTGTCAAGTGTGAAGTGGGTCAGTCTTAGCTTTTTTTATTATTGTTTTTCCCCATGTAAGTTGCTCATAGCCTCCCAGCGTGAGTCTTAGTTGTAGCGTACTACCCTGGACACTGTGGTGGTTTGCTCCGAGGGCAGCTGTGTGTAGACCTGATGCGAAATGAGCCTGCAGAGGTGCTGTACAGAATTGTGCGGATCGCCAATGATGCACTATGAGTTCTTATTTAACCAATCAAAGCAGATCTCTGATAAGAGAGTAAAATTCAGAAGATGAAATGTAGACTAAGTGCTGTGAGTAATGCTGTCCTAGCTGAAGCTGTCTTCTGAGGATAAGCAATCGTTCTTGTTGTGCTTGCAGAATGAGGGATACTTAACTCGAATACCACATTCTGATGCTTGTGTGGTGGACCGAAGATATGCAGAGCGAATTCGTAGCTCTTTAAACTAGATGATAATCTAGGGCTTAGTTTGAAAGGATGAATATGTCAATTGTTAACACCTTATCAGAATGCTCAGATTTCCTAGTAAAAACATGATCTTCCTTGCATTGCTATCAAGTTATTGTTTTCTGAAGATAAACAAGTTCAGGAATTCTGTTGTTCACAACCACTTCCTTTATAATCTATCAGACGTTGCACTTTCCACTAATTGTGCTATGGAGCAGTAGTGCCCACAGTTTTATGAATAAACCAAGGAGTAATTCCCCTGGACGGAAGGGTATATATGTTTGGGCTAGTCTGGAACAAGCAACTTTGGGAAGTTCTTCCACCCACTCAGTCTGACACCACCATGACAGGTGTCATGACCTGGGGCTGCCTATTGGGAGATGATGAAACCCTGCTGGTAAATGCGTGCTGTAGCAGGCCCTGTGCTGAGGAATAAGGAAACTCTGATTAAAAGTTAAGTGGAAGTGGCACTGAATTGCAGGATTTTCATGGTTTAAAGAGGTTTCTGTGTGCCATTTGTACAGTGTTCGCTCTGGCAAAGTAGTTTGAACAGCTTTCAAGGAATAATAAATCTGAACAGTGTCTGTACAGTTGAATTCTGAAAATGGAGTAAAATGGGACAGTATCAGTAAGAACTGTCTTGCTTATATAAGTCTTTCACCCTTGGCTCTAGGGTAATGCCTTTACCAAAAGGCTTCCAAAAATTTCTCTCCTGCCTCCCTGGTTGTCTTTTCTGTGGTGCAGCACCATTGCAGCATTTAGCTGTGTAAAGCAGAGCAGCTCCTGAAGAGCAACTAATGCACATACCCTGCTCGCTGTCAATGTCAGCTGGGCACTCACTAGCTGTGGGGGTGACCTTCAGTACATTGCTCAGGTAAACGGGGTAACTTGCTTTCACCTGAAACCAGATGCCAGCTGGGTTCCTGACTCAGCCAGGGATCCTGAGATGAATTGAGCACCAGTGGTTCAACCAATTTTAAAAAATATTTGTATTGTGAGAGTGGTAGTTACTGTGAGCATGATGCTCTGGGCAGCTGGTGAAGAGGTGTCATGCAGTGGCCTGGGGAAGCTGATGCTGGGGGCTTGTGTGGGAGGATGGGTTGGACAGCTTGTGGGTAGCCTCCAAACTACCTTTTGGGTTTTGTAGCAACAGCTAATGTGCTGCTCTGCGTCTGTCTCTTAGGGATTGAGCCTCACGGGAACATGGTGAAGCAGCCTGCCATCTTCACGGTAGACACCATCAGTGCTGGGCAGGGAGACCTGATGGTCTTCATAGAGGATCCAGAAGGAAACAGAGAGGAGGTATGTATGTTAAATACTTTGCGTGGAAAAGTTTTTGCAGTAACCTTCATCTTTCACACGTGAGGTCTTAACAGATAAGTAATCTAAAAAGAAGTTGTAAAATACCATCTATCAAAAGTGCAAGCCTCAAGCTATTTCTCATAATTGCCTTACTGGATGAACTTGGAAGAAAACTTCACTATCTGCAACTAGGCAACATAACTCCAGTGTCCAGTAGTTGCAGTGCTTTAACTTGACTGGCCAAGTACATTCTGACACGCTTTTAGATAACACACATCACTAAATCACTGTCTGCCCTTACTCATTCTGCAAGAATGGCTAAAGCAGCTATTTAGATGCCATGAATCATTTTGAGTTAAAATGCTGGGTTTAGTGTTTATAGAAGCTTCTCATCCAAGTGCTCCACTTGATCATGTTACAACATTCCAGAAAAATACAGCTGTGTGTTGGACTTAGCGTCTCCTCAGTTTTGGCCTGCCTTAGTAGAGCAATTAACAGCAAGGGAGAGGGCTGGGGTGGGGAAAAGGTAGCTTGCTTTGTCTCATGTAAAGGCAAAACCAGTGGGGTTTTTTTCTGTATGAGAAGAGGAGGTGGCAAGTGTCCCTGCTCCCACAGCAACATGTCTCTGGTGTTGTTGACTCTGGAAATAGTTTGCAGGATCAAGCACTACCCAGAAAAGTTTTAGACTGGCGTGAGGTAGCTCAAGGATGGATGTGTTTTCTCTCCTAGGCAAAGATAACGCCATCCAGTGACAAAAACAAGACCTACTCAGTTCAGTACGTGCCAAGGGTTACTGGACCTCACAAGGTAGGTTGTGTGTCAATATCCAGTGTTCTCTTGCTAAATGAGCTGCTTTGCTGGTTAATGCGAGGGTTGCGTGTTTACTGACGGCGTAATAGCCACTCTAGGCATCCTGAAGAAAAAGTAACCTGATGTGGCCTTAATTCTCAGTCTGGGCTATTTGGGCTGCCCCCTTCTCAAGGGGGAAGGAGGTTTATTTGTTGGGAGAAAGTATGTGAGTATTTGGGTACCAAGTGCTACAGCTGGCTCTCCTCTCATGTGGGGCCACTTCTTGTAGCTCATGTGGGTTGTCACAGAGTCGCAGGGGAAAGTACCACATTGTTTCTATAAGGCGTTTCTTTGCTGATGATATTGTCCGCCGTAGGGGTTTTGCAGATAAGGTTTCCCCACCCAGCTCTGTCTCCAGGCACCTGCAGAAGCAGGTTTTTATGATGGGTGATCCCATTGCTTGGCACTTGCCTGAGTGGCTGGTCCCCACAGCAAGCCTGAAAAGATAAATGTAACTTCTGCGGCCTCTTCGTTGCTGGATGGTGATCTGCTTGTTATTGGCACATCCAGATTCAAGCATCCCCGCTGGTGTGGCTGACTCCGTGTGATCAGTAGCACTTTAAGGAGGTCGCCAACAGTTACGCTGCATGGAAGGGATGAAGGCTGTGGGATTGATGGCCTCTCTCACCTCTGAGGCATAGACCCTCTGTGCTAGGAACATTGGCACTTAACCCCAAGCTTGGCTACGTGGCGGTGACACTGAGCTCTGCCTCTGCCTGGTGGGTCGGAGCTGACACTGTCTGTCTCTAGGTTTCGGTCCTGTTCGCTGGGCAGCACATCTCAAAGAGCCCATTTGAAGTGAATGTTGACAAAGCCCAGGGAGATGCGAGCAAAGTAACAGCAAAAGGACCAGGACTGGAGGCGACAGGAAACATTGCCAACAAGCCTACCTACTTTGACCTCTACACAGCAGGTAAGCAGGGTGAACAGGTGCCAAAATCCTGCGGCTTCCTCAAATGTGAGGAGAACCTAAGCCTTGGAGGAATAAACAAACTGAAAAGTGGATGAGGGATTCGCAGCCCCATCAAGTTCAGAGGTGAAATAATAGCCAGGCTCCTCTGGAGGCTTTAGCTGTGTATGAAGTGTTTGAAGTACGGAGCTGAGCTGGGGCAGGAATGTGCTGAGCATTACCCAGAAATTTGCCATGAACTTGCTGAATGGCAGCAGGCAAGTTCCTGGCTGGTTTCTTCCCCCAACTCATTTTAAACAGGAATGTGAAATGCCCACCTCTGAAGGGTGAACTGTGAGTAAACTGTAAACGTTTAATGTGTTCTGTATTTAGCTTTACAGAAAGAATCTGCCGCAGTGCTACTTTGAGTTCATACTTCAATGACAAACTGGTTTCAACTTCTCTTGTAATTATTAGAGGGCTACTATCTTCATTAGGGCATCTCCGTCAAGTGGCCTGTTGCCTGCTATTAGGCCAATGCTGTAGCCTAGAGGAATGAGTCAATAAGATGCTACAAATGCTAATTCATTTAGAACAATGTGAAACTACTTAGTGCAGTTACTTGAAGTATTTAAACACCAAAATATGCTGAGTAGCATCTTTTAAACTGTCTTCTGCCTGAGGGTGCTTAGAAATAAAATTAAATGTGGTTATAGTGAGGGGAAGTGTTATGTTCAGCCTCTAATTGGGAGAAGGAGTGGTCTGAATCATGTAAAGACATGTCTGGCCTTTGAAAGTATCTGGAAGACTGCTTTTGCTACATGATGAGTTGAATAAAATGTGAGAGGAGCAGGTGTCTGAATAAAAGCAAATATATACAGTCCAGCAGAGAAGGATCCTTGTCCAGACCAGCATGCATGTTGTCTGAGCTCTTAATCTAAACCACTTCAAAGCTTGAAAGATTGAACTGACTGATAAAGCTGTGGGCTAGTCTGTGATAGAGGTGCTTACAGGGCGGTAGCAATAGAACAACCGGGCTCTATGTGTATTTAGTACTATAACACTGTTGTGAAACCCTGTGGATGGAGCGGCAGAGCCCTGTCAGTTTGACTTCATGGAGATGCTACCTTCCTGTCTTGCGCCCTCCCCGCTTGAATGTCTGGTTGCTGTCAGAAGCAGCTGAATATTTAGGCTGTGCCTAGGAATGGTAGCAGATGATGGCTGGCTGAGCCCAGACAGCTGGCTGTGATCCTAAACACACACATGTTGCTGTGGGGAAGCCAAGGCTCAGCTGGGCTTGTTTCCTTCGCAGGTGCCGGTGTGGGTGATGTGAACGTGGAAGTGGAGGATCCTCAGGGGAGAAGTCTTGCTGAAGTTGCAGTAGAAGACAAAGGCAACCAAGTCTACCGTTGCACCTACAAACCTGTTCAAGCTGGTCCTCACATTGTCAAAGTGACTTTTGCTGGGGAGGCAATTCCCAAAACGCCTTGCACTGTTCTCATCGGAGAGGGTATGCTTTTTTAAAAATGCGCCTAAATGTTGATGACCACTTTTTTGCCTTGGATGTGATCACAGAATATGCTTGAATCTTGTCTTGGACTTTTCCCCATACCTTTCAACATCTTGGACCTGATTCAGTTGGTCACTAAGACAGCGCTCTCTAACAGTAATATGGCTTTTGTTGCTAGAGTTTCCTTTCTGCCTAGACCTCTGAACATTAAGCTGCCCTTTGTATTTTTTTGAAGTGTTTTATGCAGCTATGCAGTGTCTTGCTGTTTTCCACCTTTGTTCCTGAAATGACTATATTTACTGTTTTCCTCCTTAACTGATACCTAACTTGCTTTCTGTTCCGTCCTTACGTGCTCCTATGCTTTTAGATCTCTGCTCATCTCTCCTGAGCTACCCTCCATTTGTGGAATTTTGGACTTCACTGCTAATGGCTTCATAGTTGGTAAGAGGTGTGCAGGGTGCTCTGTCATGTTTGCTTTTTGTAAGCTTCTAGCCTGCAGCTTGTCCCAGCCAAAAGGGTTTTTGGTTTTGTTGGGGTTGGGGAAGAAAGTTGCAAGCAAACTGAAGGGGTGTGTGACCCAGTCAGTGAAACTGGCTTAACCACAAGCTGCCTGACTCAGTTGTGTAAGGGCTCTGCAAGCCGTTCCCAGTCCACATTAGGCATGTTCCTGTATGGTCCCACCAAGTTTTCAGAGCTAGCAGATGGCATGCAGTCTTCACTTACCCTGTCTGGTGTAGGACGTGGAGCAATGTTGGCTGCTGCAGGGGTGAGGGTAAAACTTGTAAGCTATTGAAATGAGTAAAAACCTAATGAGCTGCTTGGCAGACTTGTGCTCCCGCTGTAAGCACAGCGTGTTTTGGGGAAATGCATGATGGGTTTATACTGCTGGGAAGCTGTGATTATTTGTTAGTCTCTTCAAACCCTTCAGGTCTCTGGAGTTGAAGACCATGTGGTAGGTGGGACTGTGTAACGAAAACTGTTCATAAGTGCGTGTTATTTATGTCGCCACTCTGCAGGCCTGGAGAAGCATTTGCAGTAAAGGGGTCAAGCGTAAGCTTAAGCTCAGCCATATGTAACCTACTGCCCCTACCCATGGCTGTTTTGGTCTGCAGAGACCTTGATGGCTTTGCTTCTGAAAGTGTGAACTGTGACAAGCAAGGGTTTTGACGTGACATCTCTTAACGAAGCATGTGCCGAACTCAGCTTTGCTAATAGCAGTTATTCCAGTCATGTGCTTCTGAAAAGAACAGCACAATAATACTGTTCACTGGGGCTTATCTGCAAAGGGGTACTTCACCCCATGCTGCAGTCTGCCTCTCAACATGAAAGGCATCAAGAAGATTGTGCCTAGTACAGTGAGTGTCTGTACATGATAGCAGTGTAAAAGTTTTGTATTGATAACTGGCATCAAATTGGAAAGCAACAGGGCTTCAGCGTTTGCTTTAATTCTAAAAAATGGCCCTTGTAGGGGGTCAGAGTTGCCTGGCTGCACTGAATGCTACTGCCCAAAAACCAAGGGACATAGACAACAGCTGGGAAGACTCCTGTCTGTCTGTCTTAATGCTATAACGTTAAAACTTGTGCTGAAAGCTAAGCTGTGGTTGCCCTGAATCAACATTAAACTAAAGGTTGTTCCAGGCTGGCTGGTCTACGTGTATGTTGAGAATCAAAGACAGTATTGATGTCTGAAATTCCCTTGCAGCCTGCAATCCAAATGCATGTCGTGCCACTGGTAGAGGTCTGCAGCCCAAGGGCGTCCGCATGAGGGAAACGGCTGACTTCAAGGTTGATACGAGAGCAGCAGGGAGCGGAGATCTCGGAGTGACTATAAAGGGACCGAGTAAGTGTTCGGGTGAATTTGTGCTGTGGATGTGTTATGGAGAAGGGAGGGAAGTGGAGACTGGGAAAAGGAAGAGCAATAAGGAGATGGTGGCCTGATGGAACTGATGGGATTTGTATCACCATAATAAGCCAAATTTCAGAAGGGTTTTCTGGTACTTTGTGTCTAGTGTGAAGGTTTTGATCTGCAGGGCTGGGTAAGGTTACACCTGGTTTTAGGTCTGTCCATTTTAATGCATATCGGTCAGCAAAACTGAGAAAATCCACTTGTCTGCTTGCTGAGGCCCCCAAGCTTTATGGGTTCGCATTGCATCTTCATCTGATCTGTGGGAAGAAGCCACACTCCAGGGGCTCCACACACTGGCAGGGTGGAAATCCTGCTCTCATAAAGCTAGGAATGGCTCAGAGCAGCACTCCTGGCTGCACTGGATGCTCAGGCACATGAGCAGGGGAGGAGAGGGTTGAGGGAACCTGTAGGCTGACATGGAGACCTGCCAGGATCCGTGCCCAGGTCCTTCGCAGTGTCCTGAGCTCTGGATGTGGCCCTCCGCCTGGACTGTGGCAGGCTGGGGCGATGGGAGTGCCGGCAGCCGCTGGCTCATGCAGCAGGCTCCTGAGGCTGCCAGCAGCGGTGGCTGTGCTGCTGCTCTTGGGGAGCTGCTGTGCTCATGTTGTACTTGTACTTGTGAGGCGGTCACCTCCCCCCAGCTGGGACGGTATTAAAAGGTGCATTGTATTGCCTTCACCTCCTCCACATGCACAGTGCTCTGACTGTGTGGCTTAATGCGGTTGGAGGGGGCTGAGGGGGGAAGCAACAGACGTATCGATGTAAATTTTAGTGTATTAAGCTTTTCTCCCTAAATTCTTCGTCTTGAAGAAAATGAAAAGTAGGCATTCCCTGCATACTTGTGGTTGCAAAGTCTGACAAATGTTAAGCTTTTTTGTTTTAACATATGACATGCATCATACTGCAGACTAAGAAAATAAAACACAAGGGAACCTATTAAGTCTGGTAACTTAAAATACTTTCTGCTGTATTTCTTCTGGAAGTGTTTGCTGTCTTTGTCCTAGAGGGCAACTAGAACTAACTTCCCTTATAACCTGACCTTTTTTTTTTTCTGGTGAAAGAAATTTATTCTTGCAAGCTAAAATAAATACTAGAAAACGTGAACTTCTCTTGAGTAATTGAAGGCAGGTTGGAAGCTGTTAAGTTTAATGCTGAACTGATCTTTTAACAGAGGGCTTGGAGGAGCTGGTGAAACAAAAAGGCTTTATGGATGGTGTATACACATTTGAATATTATCCAGCTACCCCAGGGAAGTACGTTGTCACGATTACATGGGGTGGGCACAACATCCCAAAAAGGTGAGTTAGGAGTAGCTTGCTTTTGAGTTTTTGTGCCCTTCAGTGGGTTGTGTAGTTGGTGGGCTTTTAAAGCAACACTGAGCTTGGAAGAAACTCTGGGGGGACAAAGTTAGTGGCAAGCAGTTGCTGTGACAGTTTATCTACAGCCTGTGTTAGGACTGCAGTGGCTTATATTGGGAAAGCTTTGAAGGGTGATTTGCATCAGTCTTGCTAAGCCCAAAATGATGAATACAAAACCCAGTAAAACTTGGTGGATCATGCAGCTTGGACTTTGCTGTGAGTTTTTAAAGGGATCTGTTATTTTAGTGTCCAGGGCTACAGCAAGCAGTGCAAGCCAAGTATTTGACATGCAGGATTTCTGGTGCAAGACGTAAGCACGTGATGGGTTCGATGACCTCTCTGCTAGAAAGACAGGCTGCTGGGCGCTGTGCCACCACATGATAGCATCTATTAATTTGGGAAATCCAATGTAAAGCCTCATTAAAATGCCTGGGGAAAAACATGGATGCTGTATTTGTCCTCATTTCTAATCCCATGCTTTGCTTTTCTCTTGTAGCCCCTTTGAAGTTCAAGTGGGTCATGAAGCAGGTCCTCAGAAAGTGCGAGCCTGGGGGCCAGGACTGCATGAGGGAATTGTGGGCAAATCAGCTGACTTTGTGGTAGAGTCCATTGGCACAGAAGTTGGCTCTCTTGGTATGTTACTTAGTTTGCCTGAAATCCTTACACATTACAATGCTAGCAACGAACTCATGAGAAACAATAGCTTTCCCAGCAGTAAAAAAAAAGTCTGTAAGATGTTTTGATTTAAACACAAACTTAGAGTATCAAAGGCAAGTCCTAGAGACAGGAGTGCGTATGATGGGGAGTGTTAATCTGTGGTTTTGTGGGATGAGATCCAGAAGAGAATGATGGATTATCTCCTATATTGCTGAAGAAGAGTGATAGAGAGCATCAGGCGTGGTTACGGTTAATAAAAAGCAGTTTGGGGAAGTGGTGTTACATTAGCAGCCACCACAAACCTAACACGAGGAACGTACTTGTTCCTTTTTTAGGCTTTGCAATAGAAGGCCCTTCTCAGGCTAAAATTGAGTGTCATGACAAGAACGACGGCTCATGTGATGTGAAGTATTGGCCCAAAGAGCCTGGTGAATATGCTGTGCACATTACGTGTGATGATGAGGACATAAAAGACAGCCCTTACATGGCCTTCATCCGACCGGCTTCAGGAGACTTCAACCCAGATAAGGTGGTGTATAAGAGTTCACCCATGGCATAGCACATCTTTGATATAACTACAGTAGAGATCTTTCTGAAGGCTTCTGGTAACAGACTTTACTCTTAAGCTGCCTCTACTTAAAGCTCTGCATTTGCCATGCTCCAGCCAGATATTACTCAGCTTTTCCTAATAACACTGTTGTGGTTTTGATTTAATGTAATGAGAACTTGCTGATTAGTCCAAATTCTCAACTTTCACACTAGCCTCTACTTGTATCCTGTGCTTTATGGGTTTTGTGGGAAGGTCTTTAGAAATAAATAGCTTAGTTTTACTTCTCTTCCTGAACTGCAAGCTAAGGCTCTTGGGGGTTTTTTTTTAGGTGAAGGCTTATGGCCCAGGCTTGGAAAGGACTGGCTGTATAGTGGACAATCCTGCTGAGTTCACAGTTGAAACCAAGGACGCTGGGAAAGCACCTCTGAAGATGTATGCACAGGTAAAAAGCCAAAGGCAGCTATGTGAAACTTCAGCAAAAGGGCTTTAATACTGTTGAGAAAAATGCCTTAAGTATTTCTACTTGCTTACGCACCACTTAATTCTGGGCATGTGTAATTCTCTCAAAGCTCTGTACTTTGATCTGTGTAATGTAGTCAGGCAAAAACCTAACTCAAGACAAGGTGACTTCTCCCTGACGTATGAAATACATAGCTTTGCTTCCTTTCTTGGAGTCTCCTCAGCAAAGCAAGCTGTAATTTCCTGAAGTTGTCATTTGGAAGCACCCAAAGTGTCTCTGAGCCTGTGAATTTCAGGCGAGCTTGTTAAAATATGTGTTGTAGGATGGTGTTAAGAATGAGCAAGCGTTAAATGAGGAAGACTTACAGGAGTGTAATTTGCATGTTTCTTCAGTATTTTGGAGCTGCAGTTCTGGAAAAAAACCACCACATTTTGGAACAGTCTTGGGCTGTTCAAACTATACAAACATTTTTAAAGTACCTGAACCTTCTGCTTGTATTACTGCTTTTTAGGATGGAGAAGGAAACCCTATCGATATCCAGATAAAGAGCAAGCCTGATGGTGTGTTTGCCTGTTCCTATGTGCCAGTTAAACCAATCAAACATACAATTTCTGTTGTCTGGGGAGGAGCCAACGTGCCCAATAGCCCATTTAGGGTAAGTACATAGTACGTATTGCTAGTTCTAGCTAAGTAGGACATTCGTGCTCACAACTACTTGTCATTACAACTAGGATGATAAAACCCTTCTGTGAACTTCAAGGAGGTGTGCCCTCCTGCTCCTGTTTTTTTAGGAATCTGTCCACTTGAAGAAAGCTTTCTGTTTTTATAAGCTCACATGTCGGAGGTCTCCTATCAGTACAGCTGCAGCCTGGGGGAATTGGGGCAATTCACTCTTACCTTGGTACTGTTTTTCTGTAGCCTCTGTCCAAGTAATGCTTCAACTTGACTGTGATCTTGAGCGTGACATGGATGTGTGATTCTGACCCTTGTGAATCCATGTAGGTCCTTATAGGTCAAGGGAGTCATCCTCAGAAAGTGAAAGTGTTTGGACCTGGCGTGGAGAGAACTGGCCTGAAAGCGAATGAGCCAACCCACTTCACTGTTGACTGCACGGATGCAGGAGAAGGTAAAGGCAGGCTGGGCTGTTGCTGTGGTATCAGAACCACAGGTCACGCAAGGGGGCGGGGGGAGGGTGGATTACGTACTGTTTCACGCTGGTTTTCCTTGTTTCATGGAAAAACCTTGGGAAGCAGAACATTGCAATGAATTGTGATGTGACCTGTTACATCAATTAACATGGTGACTTGAACAAGTACTGGAAATGGGAATGTGTTGGCCGTTTGGCTAACAATGCCTGTACCGTCCAGTAGCAAAACCTCCATTTGCTTTTTCTAGGTGATGTCAGCGTTGGAATTAAGTGTGATGCTCGTGTGGTGAGCAATGAGGAAGAAGACATCGATTTCGACATCATCCACAACGCTAATGATACCTTCACAGTGAAATACGCACCACCTGCTGCTGGGCGCTACACTATTAAAGTGCTTTTTGCAGGAGAGGTTTGTAACCTTTGTTTTACAGCCTGATGTTTCTAGAGTCTGTTTATCTGCTCCTTGATCACTGAGCACATGCCAGTTCACAGCTGGCTGTGGCACTTTACAGCTGGCTCCTTCCATTTCAGTTCACATGCATTTTGTCTGGTCACTGTTTCTAAAAACACTTTTGTAGTACTTGAAGGTACGCAAATGAGAGGGGTTGGCTGGAGACACTGAAGTTCAAGTATGTGGTGGTCTGGCATAATGAATATGGTCTCAGTGATGGGGCAAAGTTGCTTTCTGAAGGATAGAAAACCTAAGTGACTCTCCAAGGAACATGGGAATAAAAATAAGGTTTCCTTAAAAAAAAGGTGGGGGGGGCGGGGAGAGAGGTCCTTGCAAACTGTCCAGCTGTTAACTTTACCCTAGACGTTGAATGATCCTACTTAGTAAGGCAGAGCAGAGTGTTTAAATGAGGTGAAATTTTACTCAAAATGGTGCTGGAGTTAAAGCGGAAGTATCTTAAAATTGTTATCTCTAGTTTCAGCTAGTGAAGAGTGACCTGGTTATGTTTAGAGCTGTGTTTCTGTTGCAGGAAATTCCTGCCAGCCCATTCAGAGTTAAAGTGGACCCCTCGCACGATGCCAGCAAAGTGAAAGCTGAAGGACCTGGGCTGAACAAAACTGGTGAGAACTGGGTTGCAATGGTGTGGCCAGTGCTGGACCATGAGGGGCTGTTGCGGGGTAGCCACTGCTTGGCTGCTGAGCATTGCTGGGATGCAGTGGTGCAGTCCTGAGCACAGCGGGGTAGGGTGCCAGGCGATTTGAAATAACTCCATTCCCTTGGCATTTTGCTTGACTGGGCTGTGTAAGAAGCATTTGGTACTTAGGAAGAGTTTCTGTGTGCGAGCTCTGCATAAATTAACATTTTTCTTCAGGCGTGGAAAATGGCAAGCCAACACATTTCACTGTGTTCACCAAGGGAGCTGGAAAAGCACTGCTGGATGTGCAGTTCAGCAGCCTGGTGCCGGGAGAGGTGGTGGCAGATCTGGATATCATCGACAACTATGACTATTCCCACACTGTTAGGTACACTCCAATACAGCAGGTAGGTCCGACTCCTGTAGGAATAGAAGAATGAATGGCTCATGTTGCTGAGTGCTGTGACCTCCCTCCCTGATACCCATGCACAGAGGAATGAGCAGATAAAACTTGCCAGGGTGTCCTGTTCCCCAGGATCCCTAAAGCCTGCAGGACAAATGGGATTGGAAAGCAGTAGTGCAGTTTTCTGGTGTAGTTATTGACAGCTTGTCACTGTTTTCTTTTCTGGGAACAAGTGAGATATTGAAGCAGTAGCACATTGCTCATGTCATTCCACACCTTATCAGTAGAAGAGGAACGGTGGTGAACCTTCCCGGTGTCCAAAATGGAACTGGCTCCTGCACCAGCTGCTCTGGGCTGCTGTGGTCCTGCAAAGTCGGGGCTGTGCTGCCTCTCAGCAAGCTGCTGTTGTCAAAGGAGCTGCAGTGCAAACCAGAGCAGGGACAAAAAGCACAGCATTTGGGTGATGATGCAGCAGCTCCACAGTAGGAAAGTGAACGAGTCGGTGCTGAGGAGGGAAGCTGGGCTGCAGATTAAATGGGTCAAAGTATTTGTCTATATTTGAGGTTTCCCCTTGGGTTGGAGAAAAATTCAGTCTAACTTGTTTTGGTTCATAGACAGATGCTTCCTAGCAACACCATTAAAGAGCTGAAAGTGGAAGCTGCTAATAACTAGAAGTATTCTTCCTTATGCTGCACTTGCGTGTTTGTAAAGGGTCATTAAACGTCAGAAGGCATAAATCTCATCTCTTTCTGAAGACATAGGTGCTGTAGTGCTGAGATGAAAGTGTTTTGCTGCTCTTGTTCTGCTGAACAAACACATGAGCTACTGGGTCATCTGCACCAATTTCCTTGAATGTAGCTGCACAAAAGTGGACTGATATGGAGGACTGCAGCATTATTTATCTGATAATGCTGGATTATCATCCTTGGAAGCACCATAGAGCTAGCGTTTGGTTTTGGATAAAACAGTTGCACGATCTCAGGATGTGGCTGGCGTGCCTGTTTGGAGAAGCTTTTGCTTGTTCAGTCAGAGTTGGTATGCAGAAGGGAGAAAAAGTTGTCTGAACTCCACACGTGTGTGTGTGTGAGCAGCACCAGATTGCTACATTTCATGTGAAAAGCAGTAGTGAAATGAGCCAGGATGCCCAAGCCAGGTTTCCCACTTGGGTCTCCCATCTGGAGGAGCTGTGGACTTAGAGGAGATGCTCGCAGATAGCAGTGGCAGGAGACCAATGGTTAAAAAGGGGAGATGAAGATAGACTGCACAGTAATTAGAGTAGCCTTGTTGTCCCTCCAGGCTGTGAGCACATAGGTTGTTCCTGGACCCTGTCTTTCTAGGGTTTGTAGCTTACGAATGAGCCTCTGGAGTCTTCAGAGTGGGGAGAGGAAGGACTAGGTAGGTAAATTCCTGAGGGGCCACGTCAGCAGCAAAGGAGCCTTGTTTTAATGCTGTTTACTCAGCCTTATCTATCTCTCGGTGTTGCTACAGCTACCCGTTTGTGTGTTTTCTAAAAACAACCAAGAATAATCATGGAAGCTATTCACTAGCTTGTGTGAAACATCCATGATTATTTCACTTGGGACCTGAACCGGCCAAGAACGAAAAGTAAGCAAACAGTGAATATAGCTAAAATATGGACTGCGGTAGAAGAGAATAAAAGGAGCACACATCGTGGGCTGGAGCTTGCTATGGTTGTGTGGTATTCCAGCCAAAATACACAAGAGCATTAATCTTTCTGACTTGTAGGGCTTAAAACCGTGGTATTTCAGATGCTGTAATAATACGGCCTCTTTGCAGGCTTGGCTTTGGCCTGGCCTCTCCGTGTGGTGGAAGGGGATACCTGGTCTGGAGCACTGGGACATTCCTTCAGCTGTCGGCTCTTAGTGCCAAGAGGGTGGGAGCCAGCCTGAGCTGGCGGTTTTGCCAGGCGGCTTGAATATAGTCTAATTAAATGTTGGAAAGAACCATCTTTGTCTCTCTTCCTGCATTAAATAAAATCTATTTAATACTTTGAAGGGCTGCAGTGGGATGAGAGCTTGAGTCGATAAACCAGTAAGTTTGGCTGTGGTCAGCTAAAATGGATTAGGTGAAGTGGTTATGTATTGCTCACATGTTGGTGTGCCTGTATGAAGTGAGGAACTGAACTAACTTGTAAATTCTCCAACTAGGGTCCAATGAAGGTTTTGGTAACTTACGGTGGTGATCCTATCCCTAAAAGCCCCTTCACTGTGGGCGTTGCTGCTCCACTAGACCTAAGCAAAGTTAAAATCAACGGACTCGAAAACAGTAAGTACTTCTGGGCTGGAAGCCCGGTAGCCTGCCTCTGAAGTGTCTCCTGAATCTGGGCAATAGCCAACATATCCTGCTGGAGCAGAAGTGGGCAAAACAATCTTCTTTTTAACTTGCTACAGTTGGGGATCAACCAGCTCCAACTTTATAGCTTGACCACTCTGACTTCTTGAGAACTGAATTTCAATTTAGATTTTTGGGTTTTTTTTAAAACAAAGTTTACATAGCAATGTGGACAAAGGATGTGTTGGGGTTTAGTCCCTTGTGGTGAACAGAGGTGGACTCTTCACCAGGCTGGGTACCTGCTGATGAAATCTGGTTTCCTTGGGGCTAGATGGCTGTTTGTTCAAATATATGTAACTGCTACAGTACAGAATGTCATTCATACAGTCTCTTTGTTTTCTAAAAACAGAAGAACTTAGGGCTGTGAAATGTTGTTGTGTTCCCAAGACGAGCCTCTGATACTGTCAGGCCATGTCTTACAGGCTTGTTTAGCACTGTAGCTTTGTAGCTCCAATTAACCAAAGCACTTGTTTGTTTTTTTGTTTGGTTTGGCAGGTTTTTTTTGCATGCAGAGGGATGCAGACTGAGCAGGGCTCTGCCAGTGCTTGCTCCCTCAGTGGTATGTGCATGAGAGATTTCTTGGAGCACTGTCTGGTGTTGAGTACTTAGCGTAGTAATGTGGGTTTTGTCTTTTTCAGGAGTGGAAGTAGGGAAGGATCAGGAATTTGTAATTGACACCAAAGGCGCTGGTGGGCAAGGTAAACTGGATGTTAATATTTCCAGTCCTATGAGGAAAGCTGTGCCATGTCTGGTGGAACCAGTTCTGGGTAAGGAGTGCAGCACTGCAAAATACATCCCAAGGGAAGAAGGACTGTATGTGGTAGATGTGAGTTATGATGGCAACCCAGTCCCAGGGAGCCCCTATACTGTGGAGGCCATGCTACCTCCAGACCCCTCCAAGGTAAGTGAACAGTTTAGGGCTGTAATAGCAACTGAAACCTGAAAACTGAATTGTGGGCTATTGCATGAGACTTGGCTTGGTTTTGGCCAAACCACACCCAGGATCATCCTTACTTAGAGCACTGAGTTGTTCCTTTTGCAGGCTCCATGACTTGTGGAAGTCATTCCTATAACACTGTATTTGAAAAAACATTGAACTAATTAAGAATACTGCAAACATCCTGCATAGTGTGGCAAATACAAGTATTGCTCCTAATTTAATAGAAGTTGGCCTCATGAGCATCTCGACTGTATTAATTGAGATGCTTCTTTCTAAGGAAATACATTTCAAGACAAACGTGTGTACAGCCATCAAATATTTTAATGTTTCTACCTTTTATATCCCATGGCTATGTAAAAACAGCTATGGTGAGAGCATGAATATCCTTGCCTAGAAACCTCTTTGGAGAAGAGATACCAACTTCACAATAAAACTGGGAGGAGTGGCAAAGGAGACATTGCTTTCTCTGTATTTTTCAGAGCTCGTTAATCGAGTCCCACATACAAACAGTCTAACTAGGCAGTCTGTGCTGGGAATAACATGAAAAAATGAGCTTAGCTCAGCTGCATATTCTCTTCTAGGTAAAAGCTCATGGTCCAGGTCTTCGAGGGGGCCTCGTTGGAAAACCAGCCCAATTTACGATAGATACCAAAGGGGCAGGAACTGGAGGCTTGGGTTTGACGGTAGAAGGCCCGTGTGAAGCTAAAATTGAATGCTCAGACAACGGTGATGGAACCTGCTCTGTCTCCTACCTGCCTACGAAGCCTGGAGAGTATTTTGTAAACATCCTCTTCGAAGAAGTTCACATTCCTGGTTCGCCATTTAAGGCAGACATAGAAATGCCGTTTGATGTCTCTAAAGTCGTTGCCACAGGCCCGGGTCTGGAACGTGGTAAAGTAGGTGAGGCAGGGCTGTTGAACGTCGACTGCACGGAAGCGGGTCCCGGTGACCTGCGGGTGGACATGGTGTCGGATGCTGGTTCCAAAGCCGAGGTCCAGATTGATGATAACAAAGATGGGACCTATGTCGTAACGTATGTGCCACTCTCAGCTGGGATGTACACAATCAAGATGAGATATGGAGGAGAGCAAGTGCCTAAATTCCCAGCCCGGGTCAAAGTGGAGCCAGCTGTGGATACAAGCAGAGTTAAAGTGTTTGGGCCAGGAGTGGAAGGGAAAGGTGAGAATAACTGTTGTTATCAGAGTTTGTAGGACTTGTGGTCCTTTATCCTGCACAGAGTATTCTAAGCATTAAAAGTTGTAATAGCCTTGCTTGTTCCCATGGTGACCCTTGGACGGGGGCGTTTTGTTATGTTCCCAAATGAGTTGTTTATCGTGCTGGTTCACAGAATGTTTTGTTGGCGAAAATACATGCAGTTCTTGAAGTGACTCTTCAAAACGTATCCTGCAGATGTCTTCCGAGAAGCTACAACCGAGTTCACTGTGGATGCTCGACCTCTAACGAAGGCTGGTGGTGACCACATCAGGACGCAGATCATGAGTCCGTCCGGCTCCCCCACAGACTGTCTCATCCAAGACAATGCTGATGGAACATATTCAGTAGAGTACACGCCATTTGAAAAGGGTAACCTCTGGGGTTTTGTTGGGGTTTTTTTTTGTTTGTTTGGGTTTTGTTGTTGGGTTTGGTTGGGTTTTTTGTTTGTTTGTTTGTTTGTTTTTTCTTCCACTTGAGAGGGGAAACCAAAGAGCAAGCAGCTCTTCTGACACTTTCATTTGGCAAACTGCTGAGGCCTGCCAGTAACTTGTTGGCATCTTAGCAAGATGTTTGCCAGTAGAGGAGCTAATTCTGCAGGAAGTAGCTCTATTTTAACTTGAAGAACTGACTTTTATGGTAACTTGGCTTCAGAAGAACAGTGTGTAGATGGCATCTCAGTTATGAAACACTAGTGAAGTATTGTGAAATGCAGGAGGAAGCTCTTACCCATATACTGATATTTAAGTCTGTGGCATCTTGTAGAAGTGATGTTAAGCGATGAGAATATTTAGCGAATTCAGGACGTGTTCTCCTCCTCTTAACAGGTCCGCACACAGTCAGCGTAATGTATGATGGCGTACCTGTGCCAAACACTCCCTTCAGAGTGAATGTGACAGAGGGCTGCCATCCATCACGTGTGAAGGCACAAGGACCTGGACTCAAAGAAGCTTTTACAAATCAGCCAAATGCCTTTTCAGTTGTCACCAGGTAACTGGGCCTACTTGATCCTTAAGGAATATCTGCGGGAGGAGTATAGTGGGCTGTGCAATGCAGAATCGTAGAATCATAGAATGTCCTGAGTTGGGAGGGACCCACAAGGATCATTGAGTCCAACTCCTGTCCCTGCACAGGACAACCCCAAAATTCACACCGTATCTCTGAGGGCATTGTCCAAGTGCTTCTTGAATATCATCAGGCTTGGCGCCTTGACTACCTCCCAGAGGAGCCTGTTCCAGTGCTCCACCACCCTCTGGGTGAAGAGCCTTTTCCTAATATCCACCTAAAGGTTAGGATGCTAAACCCAGTACAAATATTTATAAAAAGGCCAGGCTGTGTCCTTCTGATTGCTGTGTGCACTACCTCATCGTATACTGAGCACTCTGCTCTGCAGAGATTAGGGGTTGATAGCAGTCAATAAAATTCTAGGAGAATGCGAGTGAGGTTGTACTGAATGGCTTTGCATGCCAGAGCATGCTGAAGGCTGGACATCGGAAGTCAGGTTACCACATTTCCAGTAAGGATAAAAAGGCAGCCAGAGCATGCAAAGGTTATGAAACTGCTGTTAGACGCAGGTAATTCTAACAATGTGCATTTCTGTCTTGCAGAGGGGCAGGAATTGGTGGCCTTGGAATAACTGTTGAAGGACCTTCAGAGTCTAAAATTAGCTGTAAAGATAACAAGGATGGGAGCTGCAGCGCTGAGTACATTCCTTATGTTCCAGGAGACTACGATGTTAACATCACGTATGGGGGAGCGCATATTCCTGGTAAGAGCTTTTGCTCAGAGGCTTTCAGAAGAGGGAAGGCGTTGAGCTAAGGACTCAGTGCCTTGGTTGCATCTCATTCATGCTGGGGCATGTTGAGGTTTTGACTTGCTGCTTTTCCTGGGAATTCAGGCAGAAACAGCAGTGGCGTTTGTTCATCACACCTGGCAGGGAAGTGTGGAGCACTTTGTGCTGTGGTGCCGTAGTTTTGAGGAAGGGCTGCAGTCTCTTCTTGTTTCTGAAAAAGCCTAAGTGGGGATGTGGAGGAATCTCATCAAGACTGTAGCACCCGCAGGAGGGAACAAGAGTGGGTACAGATGGGTGGGACAGGGAAAGGGATGCTAGCCCTTGACAGATAACTGGTATTATGGACAAGTGGTGCGTAATACATTAGGTCAAGAAAATAGCCCTTTGGTATGTGGATGCCTTCAAGACTGTTCTGCAGTAAAATGGTCTAATGGGTGAGCTTATTCTAGGGATTATATTAAACACTGCAAGTTTTGTTCACTGGAGAAAGCACAGTAACTGTTTCCTAAACCAGATGTTTACCTGTGTATGCATTTGCACTGGATGTTAAACTGAAGTGAAGTAGGTTTAAGGTACATCTGGCATCCAGCAGTTCACAATTAAAAGAAAGATATTTTGCTTGATACCAAGAATTAAATGCTCCTAAATGCCAGACACATTTTGCTGCCATGTTTAAGTTCTTACATGCTGTCATACAGTATACATTTAGGTATTCTTTCCTAGACATTGTGAGTGAGCTGATTCTTTCCCATTGGTCCCATTTTATTTGTCAACATACTGAAGTTGGTAAAATATGAAGGAAACAAGTGCCTGCATGACACTTCGTTTGCACTTTTGGTTTCTTTCATGCATTTTTTTCCTGAGGTGTGAGAAGCAGATGGATTACAACTGAATTGTTGAGTAGACAGTGAAAATATAGAAGCACCATCATTACACTTCTGGCTTTTGCAGAAGTGGAGAAGTAGCATGGAGGCTGTGGGGTTGTCATTCCTGCCTGAGGTTGAGCGATAGTAATAAAAAAGCCCAAGGAAAAGAAGGGGAAAAGACCTTTGGTTTCCTGTAACTGTTAACTCTATGGAGTTTAACACTTGCTGTGTTAACTTCCAGGCAGTCCTTTCAAGGTTCCTGTGAAGGATGTTGTGGATCCCAGCAAGGTGAAGATAGCAGGATCAGGTCTGGGAACAGCTGTTCGAGCCAAAATCCCACAGTCCTTCACTGTAGACACCAGCAAGGCAGGAGTAGCACCCCTTGAGGTGGTGGTGGCAGGACCCAGAGGTAAGAACTGGAGTACTCCATCCAGCTGTGCCCCCATCTCTGTGTTTGGGTGGGTAACACGGTCCTGGTCCTGCTTGCAAAGGTGGTGATACCACTTGAATGAACGTTTCTCTCTGTTCCTGTTCATGTGGTGCATGCACCTTGACTGCTGACCCATGTATTATGCTGTAAAAGGAGAAGAACTGTGTCCAAGGTAGTGCTGCTTTGGGCAGTGTCTCTGATGGCCTTATCCTAACCTTCAGAGCTGGGAGAAGTGACATGAGTAACCATCATTGGTGAGCAATTGTGTCTTAGATTTAGACATCAAAAGGTAAATCCAAAGTCTCACATGTGAATGGTGACTTGGGAAACCCTTGTCAATGGGTTGCAGGAGTCTCTGAAACATGGCGGAACCCTTTTGGTCCCCAGAGAGCAGCAAGGCCCTCAAGCGATAGTGTTAATGGTGTTTGTATTAACCTAGGAAGCTGTGTCTCCGTGGCACAGTGTCTCAGCAGCAAGTACCTTTTGGCTGCAAGTCTCACCTTGCTAGGAGGCAAGAGCTGCTTCCCCACCCAAGTGTCAAGTCATGCTGGTGTGGGTACCCCTCAGGTAACCCTTCTTTAATTTTAGCGGATGAGACGGATTCCCAGGGACGGCACTCCCCATTGAAAGCGATTTTGGATTTCTTTAAAGGTGATCCAAAGGGTGACACTGAGACAGGTTTGAACTCTCACTAACTACTGGCAATTTTGGCTCTCGGAAATCCAATCAGCAACAGCAAGAATCATCTGGAGGAGGGAATGGGAACCAATGGTGTTGCTTTTAAGCTTTGCATGGCGACTATACTTTTCTTTTTGCGCTTGCTTTACTGCTAATGTTTCCTGTGTTTTAAAGCCGACTTGTAATTGTAGACTGTTTTGTGTGTTGATCTGAACCGATATGCCATGTAATCTGCTCTAGATTTAGCTTAATGCAAATTGAAATAATTGATCCTGCTTTCTTGGGACTTTCTGAGCTTGCAGGGCTCTCTTGCCTAGGCAGTGAGCCTGCCTTTCCAAATACCTGATTGTGAAAGACTCAGTTGGTGAATGCCACACACTAGCTGGCTTTAGGGCTCAATTCTGTGCATCGAATCCCAGTAACAGTATGTAATCTTGTAAATGACAGTTCAGGCGATTATAACCATTACTCATTTTCCTTCTCGAAAGATCTTCAGTGTATTTTGAGCAATTGCTCTTGACCTGGACTGTACGGAAAGGCAGATTTTTCTCCAGTATTTTCATGCTAGCTTTTGTTTACAGCGAGAAGATGGGAGCCCAGAGAGCGGTGGATAACAAATCTATCTCCAGTCAATGGCTCTTGAATACAAAATAAGGGAAGCTGATCACTGATCCACGCCCATTGCCTTAATTAAAAAAAAAAAATTGAAATTTAGCTTTTTGCAAGCTGTAAATGAGCAGTGCATCTTGGAGCTCTGTGCAGCAAATGCTGGTGAGGAATTGAGTTTTAATAGCACAGCTGAGAAAATCATCTGTTACTTTTTTAGGAGTTGTGGAGCCTGTTAATGTAGTAGACAACGGCGATGGCACCCACACAGTGGTATACACCCCTACACAGGAGGGCCCCTATATGATCTCTGTCAAATATGCTGATGAAGAGATTCCTCGCAGGTAAGGTGATGAAGATAAACTTAGACGAACTGAAGATTTAATGATCTGATCGTGCTCTCCTAGCACATGAGCACTGTTTAAAGGGCTTGTTGTGCTCCTTTCTACTTAACCAGTGCAGCTCCTTGCACAACTTCAGGGCTCAGCAGTGGTCTGAGCCTGCTGCACCTACAGCAGAGATGCTGTAGGGGAGTGTATCCACACCTCAGTGTGTACTGCAGTAACTATCAACCATTGACTTAGGAGGAGAGGGGAGTAACAGGTTTCCCTTTAAGTCCCTTCAAGGTGAAGGTGCTTCCTACATATGATGCCAGTAAAGTGACTGCGAGCGGACCAGGTCTCAGTTCTTATGGCATACCAGCCAGCCTGCCTGTGGAGTTTGCTGTGGATGCTAAGGATGCTGGGCAGGGACTTCTGGCTGTACAGATCACTGTAAGTAACTACAAAACCAAGCAGAAGTAGAAACACGTTCTAGGTGGGCGTGAGTGGCTCCTATTGGAAGTGTCCATAGCTGTATCCTGACATGCCCAGTGTCCTGGAGACTGGGCTGCTGGCTGGACCTTAAGCTCTGGTGCAGTAAAGTCTTGCACTCTGCGTCTGTGAAGCTCTTGAGCCTGCTTTTATGAGACTTCTGCCTTAAAGTCATCACCCATGCTATACTTGGCTCTTGGTTAACCTTACACCCTACAAATGCCCAAAATGGGACAAATAGTTTCTTGTAAGATTATGAAAATGCTGGAATTTGAAATGGAGACAGCCTTCTAGCAGTGTAGTTCAGCAAGGCCATGAGATAACATCCACACTGAGCATTACATGAAGATAATTAACAAACAAGTCGCCCTCAAGGTTGCCAAAAGTCATAAGCTGCTTAAGGAGATACTACAGGAGTGTTTTTATTTGACTTTGTTATTGCTGTTCCTGAGAAAAAGTCTCTGGTTAGTGGGCCATAAAGCACATTTCTCAGCTCTGGCATGCCTAGGTCATGGCATGGCTGGTTGTACTTGCCCTTCTGCATTCTTGCTCCCTTGCTGTCCTGCAGTCTGCTCAGGTGCAGCAAAGCAGTTGCCTTTATTCTGGCATGCAAGTGTGCTCTTAAAAGATCCAAAATGCTTATCAGAGCTCCCAGCGTAGCCATGGCTTTGAAGATCAAGTTCCACAAGTCCTGCATTGTGGGATTGCATAGGTGATCCTCCTCTCAGCATTTGTTTGCTTCTCGTTCTGAGCTGTTGAATGTCAAACGTTTCACAAGCCTTCTGAAAGAAGTAAGTGCTGTACCTAAAATCTCAAGTCCTTTGCAGCTTATACTGTACCCCAGGCAGTGTTAAGTCATAAAATACAGAATGGAGTCAATATGCAGTTCCCTGTAAGCAGGCCTGGAAGACTTTCTGAAATGCTTCACGCTTTGCAGCTGATGAGTTGCATGGAAAGCTGAGGCTGGGAGTAGCTCTGTTGGAAACATCATGCACAGTGTTGATCTTGGCTGTAGACAAGAAAGCTTGATGCTGAAGCTCAGATATGTATTTTTTATGCATCTCTCTAATTTTTGTATTCAGTGTAGAAATGGTAGTTGAAGGGACTACATAGACCTGCTTTTAAATGTAGACCTTACAGTGTGTCAGGAGCTGGGTGCCTCATCAAGGAGAGTTGATGGCATACTCCCGTAATGCTTCCCTCAACCTCAAACCTTTCAGGGAGCAGCTGGCCAAAGCTACCCAGTGCTTTGTCAGGACAGAGCTGTGCAGTCTGGCTCCCGATCTGTGCCTTAGGGACCTGGGAAGTGTTCTTTGTTTCTGGCAGCGATGTGACAATGAAGCCTAAAACTTCTTACAATTAATATAAAGTTCATTAAAATGGCTTGCTGCTTCTTATAAACATTCTCATATCAAACAAAAGGTAGTTAATGATAGCACTGATTGTTTTATAGTGGTCTGATGCCTTTTTGCTCCTAATAGTCTATTCCTGGTACCAGTCCCTGAGTGAAATATATTTAACCCTCAAAAAGCTGCAGTTCTGTTTCTCTTTGAGACTATCTAAATATAGTTGTGAACAGATTTGGTGCCCTGCTAAAGAAATTAATAACTAACTTCATAGTGCCTAAATCTTCTGTTTTGCATTCCTCAGGACCAAGAGGGCAAACCCAAGAGAGTGGACATTCATGATAACAAGGATGGCACTTACACAGTCACCTATGTCCCTGATAAAACGGGTCGCTATACGATTGGTGTAAAGTATGGTGGAGATGATATCCCGTCCTCTCCCTATCGGATCCGGGCATCTCCAGCTGGGGATGCCAGCAAGTGTTTGGCCACAGGTCAGTATTGGCTCCTCTCTGTTGCTGCTGTTTGTACTTGGTGTAAAGCTGCCTTCTGAGCATGGTACAGTTTATGTAATGGGTGTAGAAGACGCTAGAAACTAGATTGTGTAATCTGGCTGCTCTTACAAGAGGGGTTTTCCTTAAGATGAAGAAGTGTCCACCCTGTGGGTGAGCAGGAATCTCTTGCAGTCTATAGCAAAATCTTTCAAACTGCCTGGGTTGTTATAACAGCCAGATGCAACTGAAGTCTGATGCTTATTTTGGCCTAGATAAATCCTGCTGAGAACTGCAGTGAGGTTGATTTAAAAATAACATATCTGCGCATGTTCACTGAATCATGCTCCTTGCACTGCGAGTGTTGCAAGAAGCTTTTCGTTCCGAGCAAGAACAGAATTAAGTCTGAGGATGTAAATAGCTGGCCATGTGCTTCTGCATTAGCAAAGCCTGTTCTGGCTGGGTGTTACTAATGGAGGTTTCTGCTGCTTTTCTGTCTGTTCAAGGTTGGCCAGGGTCTGAACAGACTTTGGGAAGGCATGGATGGAAGGGGAGGACCTAAAGATATAATACATTACTGCAACTCAAAAAAAATCATTGCCTCAAAAATCAGTGCCTTGATGTAGGGGAGGAACTCCAAATTTGTTACTGTAGGAGCACATACATAGCTTTGACCCTTACCCGTTCTTGGGATGGGTGGTCATCACGCAGCTTTGGGCTGGCTCCCATGGCATGCTGCCACCTCCCAGCCAGCTGGAGGCTGTGGCAGGGAGCGGAAGTGACAGGAACTAGTTACAAGAATGCCACTGAATGTTAAATCCCCCGATTTTAAAATAAATAAATAAATAAATTAGGCAAGACCAAATTGAACAGGGAAACTTAATCTGTGGTTGTAGACCTGTGACAGTGTCTGGGCATTGTGCTGACCTGCATCATGCAGTTAGAGCATACCCAGTGCCTGTCCAGCAGCTGGCTGCTTTCAGGCCTGCTTAAACAGAAATATATTCCTGGCACAGTGGAAAACACAGAGCGGCAGGTATCCCCTTTGCTACAAAATTTGTTTAAAAGAGGCCTTAATGGCTGAATCTGATACTCTTCCAAGTAACTCAAGTTGCTAACTATTCAAAATAACTGTGATGGAGATTACTCTCAGATGCCAGCTTAAATTTCCCCTTTCCAAGAAGTGCCTCGGACTCTCCGCTGTAAAGCTGAAATACAGTCGCTGTAGGAGTAGATGCTGGAATACTGTCAAGGTATTAAAACGGCAGGTTTGTTGCCACTTGAAAATGAGCCATTTACCTGGTAACAAGTGCTGGTCAAAAGCAGGAGTATTAAATATGTACGGCAAATAAGACCTAATAACTCATATTTAAAAACAGCGTTCTTCAGGCTGGATCTGATTGCTACAATTTGGGCATTGTTTCATGATTTGGGGAGGGGGGGGCCTGGGGGTGGGGAATGTGTGGTAGAACAGTGGAAAATCATTTGTGGGTAATGTAGGCGGAAACATGGCCATGGCTGCAACTGTGCCCTTTTATATCTGTTTACACAGGGAGGTTTATGTTAAAGCAGTGACGGCCAAAGTCGCTGGCTGGGGCAGAAGATAGTGCCTTTGGCTCTGCATAAAGGAGTATGATGATAAGAGTATGGGTTAAGGCATTGCTTTTTTCCGACTTAGCCTTTTTCCCCCCTCTGTTCTCATCTAGCCTCTCTGATCGCAGAGGAGAAGGAAAGCTGGTGGCTAGCTCTTGCATGTCGCTGTGCTGACCAACACTACGAATGTCCCTTGCTGTACATCTGCTCCCAAACCCATGTCTGTGGGTCCCTGGGTCCGGCATTTTGGTGCTGTGCTTCCCAGGTGCCTCATGGGCAGCCTGCCTGGGAAAACTGTCCTCTGAACTCTTTTTGTAATGAAAATTGCCTTGTAGGTCCTGGAATTGCACCCACTGTGAAAACTGGTGAGGAGGTTGGTTTTGTGGTGGACGCCAAATCAGCAGGGAAGGGAAAAGTGACGTGCACTGTCCTAACGCCAGATGGGACAGAAGCTGAAGCAGATGTTGTTGAAAATGAGGATGGGACTTACGATATCTTCTACACCGCCGCCAAACCAGGAACCTATGTGATTTATGTCCGCTTTGGTGGGGTGGACATTCCCAACAGTCCTTTCACCGTCATGGTAAGCCAGCTCTGCTCCAAAAACACCTCCCACTTGGTTTCCTGCTGCCACATTTTATTTAGTGATAGGTTAACTCTGTGTGTAAGTGTTTGTTTAGGCATTTATTAGACTGGCAGGACCTAATGAATCCTTGTTACTTGCAGAGCTTATTTTGAGTAGGCAATACAGTTAAGTGAAGAGGGATAGAAGCCATCAGATGATGAAGACTTGGCTTCTCTGAACAAGTTCACTTTTCATTTCCTGACCATGTCATTCTTCTAAGTGATGTAAGGGTGGTTGTAATCAGCTTCTATGACTAATTACTTCAGCTGTTGTCAGATACAGTGCTCTGACTTGTCTGTCTCTCACTGTTTATAAGGTTGACCCCAAAATAAGGAACGGTCTGCTGACAGATCCCAGGGAAGCAGGCTGTTAGCTCACACTTAAAAATGATTTGCAAGTGCTAGTTAAACTGTTAGAGCCAAATCCCCCTCCTTCTAATTACGTTCCTTCCAATGTGCAGTGCTTCAGCATGTTTAGGTTTAAAAAGCAAATGAAACCTCAGCCTCCCTGAGGGGCAGACTAGGTGCCTCTCAGGGCTCACAGAAACCCCTCACGTGAAGAACAGCTCTCAGTGTTGGCAAAACAAGTCTTGGTCTTGTAATCTCGGCTGAGGTCGCCTCCAGCGCATCTCGGTCCATGAAACCACATGGCTGTACTTGTGCTGAGTCTGGCCAGAGACCGCAGGCGAGTCCTCGGGGCCAGGCATGCCAGCAATTCCTACCTGCCGCTTTGGTGGAGGCGCTACCGGCGTCTCCAAAGATTTCCACAAGAAAAATTACTCCCTTGGTTGCTGCTCAAAGCTCACTGCAGGAAATGCCTCTTGAGGTCAGGGAGCCTGCTCCCAGCCAGCCAAAATTCCCACTTCCTAGCTGACTGATACAGTACATGTTTCACTTGGGTGTCTCAGCTGGGGACAGAGAACAGTGAAACAGCAGTATTTCTGTTTTGCATTGGTTTTCTTAGTGGAGTCTTTCCATGCATAAGTTGCCAGCGGGTTATTTTGTTAGGGTGGTTTGCAGTGGTGTAAACGGGCAGGAGGAGCTGGGGTGGCTGAGCCTGATGGAGCTGCGTGGGTGGGTGTCAGCCCCAGCCACTTTTGCTAGGTTAAGTGGGGGTAATGGGAATTTGCAAGTCATCCTCTTGGCATGTCTGGTGGGAAGGGAGGCCAGGGGAAAACGCATTCGGTGTTTTGACAACGCTATCCCACCTATGAATCGGAAGAATAGCTTTGCAGCTATGACTGGATGTGGGCTGGGTCATTCACCCAAGCGCTTGAGCTGGGAGCAGCCTTCCCACGGAGGCAGGCTCCCCTGCCTTCCAGCTCACACACTGTGCTGCGCAGTGCTTGGGAACTCTCATCTTAGGTTTAAACCTTTCATTTTCCTCCCTGCACCAGTCCCATAAAAAAGCAACTCTGAAATTCAATTCCACCAGCATTCAGGCACTGCTTTCCAGCTTCCCTCCAAAGCTCCCAACAATGGCACGTACCAGCTTTGTCCCTTTGCTGTGCCACTGGTGGCTTCCCCCAGTGCCCAATGCCTGTGGATACAGGCAGTTTCCCAGCTCCCCTGGCCAGATCCAGGTCTTTGCAATGGCAAGAGGACTGGGAGGGCTATGTGGTGGGAGGAGGGCGTTCAGGAGCTAGGAGGAGCTGTGCGTTCTGTACTGTGAAAGGTGGGAATGCCTCCGTGCCAGAACAACACCTAACCTACCTTTACCCCTGCTCAGGCTGTAGATGCAGATGATGCCGCCGTACGGTCGCAGGAGCCAGTGGGCGCTTCCCCCCCCGGATTCCACCCTTGGGTACACAATTTTTACATTTTTCAGCTGTTTTCCCCCCATCTGTGTTCCATTTCAGATGACAGCCTGCTTCTTGGGACTGCTTGAATCGCTCTGGTCATTGTGTTCATTCTTTCTGTTTGATCAATTGTTCTTGGGATCCAGACTTTGTTTTTTCTTTGCTGCTTGAAGGGAGTCTCCAAATAAACTCTCATTTAAACATGAAGAGGATCATTACACCTACAGCTTCTACTTCTGCAATGTCTACTGTTGGCAAAAGCAACCTGAGTGTATCGCTTTGTTTCTCAGTAAAACAGCACAGTGTCTTGAGTCCAGAGTCGCATTGTGAAACTTCTTTTGTCCGTTTTGTGTTGCAATCACTCTGCCCCATTCAAAAATCACTTTCTCTTCCAGGCCTTAAGCAATTAAATCCTTTCAGATGGAGCCACTTTGGGTCTTGCGTGTGCTACATTGTCTTCCATCCCTTTGTGTTCCATTTTTATCTCTTAACTTTTTTCCAGCATGTCTTCCATTCGCGTCGTGTTTGATTCACTCTGCTCTGCGGTGTGGTGGTGTTATGAAGGAGAGCTTGGCGGGACACTGCTCTGGTTGAGCCCAGTCCTGTGGCTGGCTGCGATAATCGCCACACGCTCTCTTCTGCTTGTGCACGCAGTGGAGTTGCTCAATGCTCACTTGGGTATACCATCCCTATTGAAGTGACCCACCCTTTTGCTTCCTTTAGGTCACGGAAGAAGCTTATGTCCCAGTTGGAGACATGAACGGCATGGGATTCAGACCCTTTGATATGGTTATCCCTTTTGCCGTAAGGAAAGGAGAAATAACAGGTACCTGTGGTACGCGTAGCCTCTCGGGGAGGTTTTGCTTTTTCTTAGGATGTTTATCCATTTGCAGCTAACAGTCTGGGTGGTCTAGACCACAGCGTGTGGGGGAGGATTGTATTCTGCCAGCAACTTAGTTGTTTAATTTCACATCAAGTGGCACCCACTGAGGGTGAGTAGTATACGCCCTGCTGATGGTTTGAGTTAAATGAGGGGATTCTTGGTGCTGCTGTGGTCCTCAGTGCTAGGCTGTGAGCTACTGCACTGTAGGACCTATTGCTGCCTTTCCCCTCTGGAGCAGCTACATGCGTCCTTGATAAGCTCTGTTATTTATTTTGTGCAGATGCTGCAAAACAGTCTAATCCTGCATTTCTGTCACATACCTTCTCCAAAGCAGGTGACCCCTCTTCCACAGGGCTGGCAGCTGAGAGCATCACCCCGTAACACCCCGGTTGCACTAAGCTCCTGCACACATGGGCTGCCCTCTAGCGCAGCAGTCCCACCCCAAGCCCTGGTCTGTCCCTGCTGAAGGGACAGTCAATCTTTCCCTTTCAAAAGAGCCGCAGGAGAGGGAGCATCTTGCGATGAGGGAGATCACTGCCTTTCTTGGTGCTTGCTGTGGAAATTTCAGTGGCTGAAGCAAACA
The DNA here is from genome assembly GCA_031468815.1 of Morus bassanus. Taxonomy (NCBI): domain Eukaryota; kingdom Metazoa; phylum Chordata; class Aves; order Suliformes; family Sulidae; genus Morus; species Morus bassanus. The sequence continues at coordinate 14,519,654 of CM062580.1, read as the reverse complement.
GCCCTGCCCGTAGAGTTTGTAAGGTCACAGGACTGTTTGCCAGATGTCTACCACTGCATTGTATTCATGTAGTTTAAGTAGAAAACATGTCTGGTTAGTGTTCCCATTAGTCTCTTATTTGTGCCTGTGGGTAAGGAATTTAACAATTTAAAATGCTTGTTTAAAATGGCTAGACAATTCTTTGTGGGTGGGAGAGGGGAAGCAGACAGCTTCTCCTTCAGTAACTCCCATGGTGGCTTTTTGTAGGTGAAGTACACATGCCCTCTGGAAAGACGGATACACCAGATATTGTGGATAACAAAGACGGCACAGTAACAGTGAGATATGCTCCCACTGAGGTCGGGCTGCATGAAATGCACATAAAATACATGGGAAAGCACATCCCAGGTGAGTCTGACAAAGCAGATGATGCAAATCCAAGTGCAGTGTCCTGCTGATGCATCTGCTCCATGGTGAGGTTTCTGTAGCTTAGTTGCATACACTGGAGTAAGAACTACCAGGGATGTCTTACTGTTCAGCAGCAGTTCATCTGCAAGCAGCCCAGAGAGCAACTAAAGCAAAGAATTAAGTGCCGGAACATGTGAGCTTCCATTGTGGTTTAATAGTACCAGCCAGGCTTAAAATGGATTTTGGTTTTGGAAACTAGCTTTTGTGGCATTTTATTATGAAGAAGAAATATACAATTTTCTAACTACCATTTTTTTTCAGGTTGAAATTTACTGCTGCGGTGCTCAACAAAACTAGTGGTTACAGTGTATGTTTATCCTTAAAACTGCATTGGCATAAAATCTCCAATCTGTGGGGAGGACTAAGTGGCTAAAACGCTATAGTTACTCTTTCCATTTCATCGCAATAAAATAAAACACACATGCACGCTATGCTGTAATCTTTCTTTCTTTCTGGCTGTTTCTTAACAAACAGAAACCACTGCCTTTCATTCGCTCTCTCTTCTTTTGTCCTTACTTCACCAGCTCCCCAGCCGAAGCTCTGCGTCGCCTGGAGGCTGGGGCTGCCCCGCAGTTCTCCAGGCATGCCAGCTGTGTGGGGCTGGGGCAAAAAGGGGCAGACCTGTAGAAGGGTGTGTAGACATGAGACAAAATACCTTCAGCACTGCCTTAACTGGGCTGCTGGTTCTGTCTGTGTACAGAAACACAGGATAACTTTGGCTGAAGCAGGGAGCTCAATAATGTGATGCATGGTGCTACTTCAGTATCTTCAGCACTTTGTATGGATATAGAACCTCCATGAGTGCCAAACTGTCAGATGTATTGGTTCAGTAAGACTGTTACCCTGCGCCTGGACAGAAGGATGGTGTGCCATAATGTTTCCTTCTTGAAGGCTATTATGAATCAAACTTGCTACTGGCTCAGCTGCAAAATCTAGCTTTGGACTTAAGAGCTATCTGTGCCTTTTTTTCTTTATTTTTGAAATGATTATTGGCTGTTGGTGACTGTACTTTTTGTTCTTGTGCACCAGCTTAGCTAATCTGAGGCTGGCAAATATGGTTTTGGATAGCCTTCAAATTTGCTAGTTCAGGTTCACTGAATCAGGCAACGTGCTGTGCTAGTTCCTAATTCTGAGCTACCAAAATTCAGGATCTGTGCCTGAACTGAAAGCCTGCTTCTGAGTCATGTTCTGATGTAATGTGCTAAAAATAAACTTGTAATGAATACGACCCTTTACAACATCATTGAAGCTTATCTCTGGTAATTTGAGTAACACTTACTTTGCCATGACTGAATGTGGAACAAATTGTGGATATGTATCTTTTGAAGATGAAAGGGGAGGCTTACTTAGTTTTTTTACGTGTGTTACAGTCACATAAAGGTTCTTCAAATATCAAGTAGTGAGACTGGCATTGAAGAACATGGGTATCAGTAAGCATAAGAATAAGATCCTGTTGGGCTGGAGCTGCTTGATGTCTGTTTTGTTCTTGTAGTCCAGGCCACTCATCCTTAAAAGTGCTTCTTTGGGTTTTTTTTCCTATAGAGAGCCCTCTGCAATTCTATGTGAATTATCCAAACAGCGGCAGTGTGTCTGCTTATGGGCCTGGCCTCATTTATGGGGTTGCCAATAAACCAGCAACTTTCACCATTGTCACGGAGGACGCAGGAGAGGGTAAGTCTGTTCTTTAAACCCATCCTACCCTAAGCTTGGAACTTCTTGGAAGTGTGATGTGCATCAGCATTAATTTGCATTCATCTGTCCAGCTGTGAATCTCTGGTGTGATACAAATGACTTGTGCAATTGTCAGGTGAAACAGATTTCGTCAAGCTGTAACTTGCAGTAAAAGCTGTCTTATTACTTCTTCCTAAGAGCAATAGATGTACCCTGTGGTACAGGGTGCAAATGATTCATTTAATTAAAAATGAACTGAAGGCAGCTTAGATCTAGTGGATGACGGCTGTATGTGGAATCACTGCTAGGTGAATCTAACAGCCTGAATAGAGTTGTGGCCTTAGTGGATTGGCCTGAGCTCTTTTTGCTGCTGTCCCTTGAAAACATGCATCTAAGCCGCATTTTCAGTACCAAGTACTGGATCTTCCTCTTTGGACCAAGTCTTTGATGTGCATGAAGATTTACAGAAGTGCTCTTCTCCTTGTTTCCTAGGTGGGCTGGACTTGGCTATTGAAGGACCTTCAAAAGCAGAGATCAGCTGCATTGATAACAAAGATGGGACGTGCACGGTCACGTACCTGCCTACTCTACCTGGGAATTACAGCATCCTGGTCAAGTACAATGACAAGCACATCCCAGGCAGTCCGTTCACGGCCAAGATCACAGGTATACAGTTCAGACTTCTGGAAGTACTTCATAATGAAAATTAACCTCTGATAGCATGGGGGACCTGGTTTGTGGCAGGAACATGAAGTCCTCTGACTTGTTCTGCACTTAACCTTGTAATATTTTCTGACTTGTTTCTCTTTATATATTCAGATGATAACAGAAGACGGTCCCAGGTTAAGCTTGGTTCTGCTGCTGACTTTTTGTTGGACATCAATGAGACTGATCTCAGTCTCCTAACAGCCAGCATTAAAGCCCCATCAGGTCGTGATGAGCCTTGTCTTCTGAAGAGGCTACCCAATAACCACATTGGTAAGCTCTGACAGTCTTGCTCTGAGGGAATAGTATAGTAGCCTCTACTCCAGTGTGCTTTGCTATGTAAAATGACTGACTTCTCTGCTCCTTCCCAGAAGAGCGTTGTCAAACCAAGTGGTTGATGTTGTTTGGTACAGTTGGCCAAACACAGAAGAATATGAAGAATGACCTCTTGTGTTAGCTTGCATGTGACATGCCAGGGTCCGATTGAAGTGCTTGTTGTCACCATACGTGAATGGCTTTGTGGCCCATTTGAGAGCAACACTTCAACATGTGTAAAGAGAGTGCTCTTTCAGTATTTCATTTCTTGGTGTGATTAAGGCATTTAAATTAAGTATAACATGCATAAAAAGTGAATAAGTTCGTCACATTTCTCTGCTTTGTAGGTATCTCATTCATTCCACGGGAAGTAGGAGAACATCTGGTTAGCATCAAGAAAAATGGGAGTCATGTACCAAACAGCCCTGTAACGATCATGGTGGTCCAGTCTGAGATAGGAGATGCCAGAAGAGCAAGAGTTTTTGGACGTGGCTTGGTAGAAGGAAGAACCTTTGAAATGTGTGACTTCATCGTAGACACGAGAGACGCAGGTTAGTTCCTTCGCAGAGAGGCTGGGAGACGCAGGGAGATATGTGTTCTCTCTAAATGAGAGCATTGTCTCCCTCACCGTGCGACCACCAGGTCACAAGCTGCAAAGCAGCAGATGCAAATAGCGTATTAAGCATGTCCAGTCATTATTGCCAGTTATTAACTACAGACAATGCTATTAACTTCTAGAATGCTTCGCATTGTCTGGGCTGATATCTTCTGTTACAGCCAACAGGGACTGTCACTGAGGCCCTGATGAAGCTTGTGTTTCATTTGATGGTCCTGGTTCTAGTATCGTTGTGTACAGCGAGAAGGAAATGAGGAAGATATCTCCCTGTTGGTTTAAAGTGGAGCCTTGGCCACAGTCTTTGCAGCTAACTTTTCAACATTAATGAAATAAAAGGAATATGATCAGAGCATTTTAGGAGCTGAATGCATGCTGTGCCTTGAATATCTGACTGATTAGGACTACAAAAATGTCATTAAGGCATCATACAACTCCCATGTGCTCATTATGATACAAACCTGCTGACTAGCTATTGCTATGTGTTTGGACTTTTTTTATGTCAAATTTATAATAGCACTGTGGACATCTGAGGCTAACTTAGCTGTATTGTAGGTTATGGTGGGATCTCACTGGCGGTTGAAGGACCCAGCAAGGTAGATATCCAAACTGAAGACCTAGAAGACGGAACTTGCAAAGTGTCCTATTTTCCAACTGTACCTGGTGTGTACATTGTGTCCACTAAATTTGCAGATGAACATATTCCAGGTAAGCAGAAGTGTTGGACAACTTTTTGGTTAGTACAACAAAAGTCTTACCTAGCTGGCCAGCACACTGGAACTGTGTGTGGGCTGTGTGATCTGGGTCAGACCATAAGTCCCAAAGATTCAAGGAGGGTCCTACCGGTACCCTCCACAAGCAGCAAGCATCCAAAACTGTTCTGGTTACATAGGTGTTTTTGACTTGGACCTGACTGTTAGCTGGCTCTAAGACTTCCCCTATGATCCCCTACAAGTCAGAGGAAGCTTTCACTCCTGCCCTCGATGCAGTGTGTAATGACTTGCTGTGGTACTTACAGGCAGCCCATTTACTGTGAAGATAAGTGGTGAAGGAAGAGTGAAGGAGAGCATCACACGAACAAGACGAGCTCCTTCTGTTGCAACCGTAGGAAGCATATGTGATCTCAACCTAAAAATTCCAGGTAAGCAATGTCCTTATCCCCATAACCATAACTTGCACTAGTATACTGTGGGTGTACCTGAAGCAGTGGAAATAGGAACTTCAGTGTTGCTAAGGTATCCTCATATTAAGATAGTTTATGGAGGAAACACCCGTAGTGTGGTCTCTTCTAACAGTTAAAAATAAGCATAACCATGATCAACTTATGGAGAGAGAAATACCAGGGAGGCCTTAATCTATTCTGTGTACTGTAGGCTGGAGAATGGGCTGCACAGCTCATCCTGTTTTAAAACCCTCATCCAGGGTTTTAAGGTCATCATGTTGGCTGTTCAGTGTTTGTACTGCTGTCTGGCAAATGTGAATCACATAGGCCAGTCTTAGCTGGCTGCACTTATCTGGCCTCTTCAACTGCCTCCATAGGACCTGGTAAGCTGTAACTGGCCGGGCTTGCTGCTCAGCAGCATGTATCTAGCTGAGCGTACAAACTGGCACCTGCATGCCTCTTCTGTCATTTGTACTGTGTAATCACTTGTGCTCAGGTCCTGCTTCCAAAAGCAAAATACCAAAAACCTTTGTCCTTTTCTAATCTGCATTTTTAATTTTTTTGTTCTTAGAAATTGATTGTGGGGATATGACAGCCCAGGTAACTAGTCCCTCTGGAAGAAACTTTGATGCTGAAATTATAGAAGCTGACAAAAACACCTATTGTGTCCGCTTTGTGCCACAAGAAATGGGGGTCCACACTGTGGATGTCAAATACAGAGGGCAGCCAGTGCCAGGCAGCCCCTTCCAGTTCACCGTGGGGCCGCTGGGCGAGGGAGGAGCCCATAAAGTGAGAGCTGGAGGCCCAGGGCTGGAGCGTGGAGAGACGGGTGTCCCAGGTGAGTCCTCTGCTATTGCTAGGCTCCAGTGCCCGCCACGCACAGATCTGCAGCATAGTGCTTTGGTTTCTGTTGGGCTCTCCTCTGAGAGCTTGAGCAGAGCTTGGTGTAACACCGTGGGGTCACACCAAGGCAGGGGTGGTCAGTGGGGAAACTTGGAGAAATGATATTGTTGTGTCACGCAGATGGAGAAGTCTGGAAGTCCATGTTTTGGAAACTGCTCTCAGAGGATGAGCTTGAGGTTGTAAGGTGTGTTATACAGGGCTGATAGGCTAATTCAAGGCTAATAGGAATCTCTTGGAGAAATCTCTAAGTATTATCACCCAGGATGATTGACGAGGTACTGTTCCTCATACACATAAGTATGGGATGCTGCAGTCTCTGTTAGGAATAAGCTGCAACCTAGCAGCAGCAAGCTTACTCTTGTGTGTGCTCTCATGTGCTTCAACAGCCGAGTTCAGTATATGGACACGGGAAGCTGGAGCTGGAGGACTGTCTATTGCTGTAGAAGGCCCAAGTAAAGCAGAAATCGCCTTTGAGGACCATAAAGATGGATCTTGTGGTGTATCATACATAGTTCAAGAGCCAGGTACATACTAAGACCAAGTCATACTGAAATAACACTGAATGCTACTTTCAAAGAAACTAAGGACACTCACTGCTTCTTTTCTCCCTGCAGGCAACTATGAGGTGTCCATAAAGTTTAATGATGAGCACATTCCTGAAAGCCCCTACCTGGTTCCTGTCATCGCCCCCTCCGATGATGCTCGCAGGCTCACTGTCACTAGCCTTCAGGTGAGACATAAGGAAACATCTCCACAACTTGCCACACAGACTGATTTCGTCCTTGTTCTCCAAGATCAAAATGGTTGTCCTTTCTTCGTAGTAATAGTCTTGCCTTGGTTGGTGCTTGTTTTCAAGGTCAGCTTGCAGCCAGAGAGGTTTTTGGCAGCTGGCCCCTTGGTAACTTGGCCCGGTAGAGCTGTCCCAGCTCTGGCTAGCCAGAATTTGAAGGCAGAAGGCTCAGCTGAGTGTATTACAGGTGGTAATGCTTGGGAATTAAGAATAAGAGGCTCTAGAAATAGCATTGGAGGAGCTAAAACCTGCTTTCCACCCCATTAGCTAGGAGAAGGCCAAGGAGAGCTGAAACATGAACGTGAACCACGAGTGATCATGCTAGTACTGAGTTACTCGGTTGGCATGTGGACTGAAGAGCTGGGTTTTCACGGGCGAGGCAGCACAGGGCTGTGTGGTTGGGATGCTGCTGCAGCCTTTCTGGAGCGTTCATGTGGGCAGATGGAGGGGGCCCCGCTGCAAGGTCAGAGTGCAGATTTGCTCTGGCTGACATCACGAAACCACACAGTCGCAGCTCAGATGACTCATGAACAGTAGCGAATCTCAGACTGAATCACAGCTTTGTAGTTGGTCTGGGCTCATCTGTTAACCTCACTGTATCATTTTTGTGTGTGTGGTTACCTGCATTAAAATACAAGTAACATTAAAGGCCTGACTTAAATCTCCAAAGCCAGAAACTTGGATGTGAGACTGGGAATCTGTGTGTAAACATACTGTACCTCAGTCCTCATCGAGTTGTGATAAGCAATTAGTACTTCAGTTAAGGCTTTTTTTTTTCTTAATGTCCCAGCTGTGGTCCCCAGGAGTTTGCCTGGACTGTTGGTCTCCTCCACCTTGGCTGTGTAAATGAATCGAGACAGCCTGATTCGATAGTATCTCTTCTAACCAGGAGTTACAAGGGCGTTAATTAGTCACTGTGGTATTGATGTTTCTCTTGTGTTTCATTTAAAGACTCTTTGACAGGAATACTCGCTTCAATTAAGTCCTGGAGAGGCAGATAAAGCTGAGTATTCAGTAATGGAGCGCAGCGTGCAGCGTCAGCCTCCGCTAAACTGCATCAGAGACTTGCTTTATACATTGTACCTCAGTTCTACTCAGTTGCATTTATTTCCCTCTTCAGGATTTAGTTGAAAACAAAATCAGGTAAAGTATGTTCAGCATAAAATATTATTGCTGGATAGCTGCATGGGCTGCTGTGGTTGAGGACTGTTGCAGCACGGAGGCTGAGCTGCCTCGCCTTCTACCGATGGACTGACAGCACAGCAACATCTGGTTTCGTGTTTTAAATTACTTTCTTATGTTAAGACGTCTGGTGGTGGCATTCTAAATGCAGCCTCTTGTGGCAAATATAAACACGCATATTACTCTTTCAGACAACTGGATTATCAGAGGCTTTTCCCCTGAATGAATCTGGAATGAATGAACGGGCTGAAAATGGAGCTGTAGCTTAAATATCCTTTAAATCAAATGCCTGAATACTGGGGTCTGACATCAGTGATAACGGGTGACTAGTCTTGTAAACCTGCCTCTGCCTGATTTGACAGAGTCATCTGGCTTCCAAAAATGGTCTGTTACCATGAGAAGAATCAGCCTAGCCAATGTGGCTGACTCCTAAATCAGCCACCCCCTAAGAGGGAGAGAGCTTCTGATTTGAGAGTTAACACAAGTCACAACTTTACAACTTTATGCCTTTTGTTGAAATCACAAAAAAAAAAAAAAAAAAAAAAAAAATGCTGAGTTGTTATTTCCCTGCCACAAATCTCGCGCTGTCTGAAACGAGAAGTTTAAATTTGATAATCTGACTGTTGCATTCTCAGGAGTCTGGATTAAAAATTAATCAGCCAGCATCCTTTGCTATAAGGCTGAACGGGGCAAAGGGCAAGATCGATGCTAAAGTCCACAGCCCCTCCGGAGCTGTAGAAGAGTGCCACGTGTCTGAGCTGGAGCCAGGTGAGCACGGCTTTACATTGGTCAAAACAAACTGTGTGACCTTCAAAACACGGTCGCTGCCCCATAGTAAGGGGGTTTAGTCCCTTTGGCTTGTGAACAGTGTACCCAAGGGACAAGCACCTTGCTTGGAGAATGACTTTGTGGTGTCAAGAGTTGTTCCGTCATGGTTATGTCCATGCTTTTCCTAGATAGCTCATGAAATGGCTGAGCCCTAACTTGTGTAGGATACGGATATTTGAGCCTTGGCTTGCCAGTGAAGGTACAGTGATACTAGCCATAAATGAAATATGATGTGGTTGTTGAATTTAGCCAGGGAAGAAGTTTGTTTTTCAAAGCTATGCTTCCATCTTTGGCTAATAGTTTATTTTTAACTCACAGTCACTCCTTCATATGAAATGTCAAGGAAGCTGAATATAAGCAAACACTACAGAAAGCTCAACACCTGTTTCAGCAATGAGCTTTTCTTTTTCACTTGAAGTCTGAATGAGTTATGGTCTGTACTATGGACAGACAGCAGCTGTCCGGCTGGGAAAGATCAGTCCCTCCTCTGGGTTAACAAACAATCAAAAATGTTAAATATCAGCAAATTGCTAAATGACTTTATTAAATAAAGGTGTGGTGTCTGTGGTGTCGGAGCAGCACGCTGAGCCTGCTGTATGATTTGGCTTGCTCTTACCAGCTGCTTTTCTTCTCTGCGCTGCTCCCTTGACTGCTGACAGGTTGGGCTGTGATTAAGCTGTCATGTTTAGTGCATGTGTGGAGCAAATAACACAAAAACTCACCCTGCAGACTAGATGACAGTTGAGATCAGGTCCTAGTAGACAAGGTGAAAATGCAAGCCGTGACACCTCCTGCGATAAATACAGCATTTCCCTACTTAAATATGAGCATAGCAGCTCGTGTAGCTGAGTTTGCTTAAGCTGGGACCAAAACATGTCAAAGCATTACAGAAGCTTTGCTTGGGTTGCTAACCAGCCCTGCATTGGGTTTAATTGCTGTTTTATTGTTATCTCTGATACATCAGAAAAGCCATTTCTCTCTTACAGATAAGTATGCTGTTCGGTTCATCCCCCATGAAAATGGCATCCACTCAATTGACGTGAAGTTCAACGGAAGCCATGTTGTGGGCAGCCCTTTCAAAGTGCGTGTTGGTGAGCCTGGGCAGGCGGGCAATCCTGCACTCGTCACGGCATATGGATCCGGCCTGGAGAGTGGTACCACGGGTAACCCTTCTTTTACAGCTCTGATAGAGACCTGTTTGCACTTTGGCTTTCTGAGAGAGATAGAAACTGTTCCTAGGCATATTTTTACATGACTTTCCCTGCTAAGGCAGCTGAACTAACCCACATTCTCTGCCAACGTAAGCACAGGCTAATTTTGCTTTCTTGCATGCTCCTCAAGTCTTATAACCATTGATTAGTGAGTCTGCAGGCTATACTGAGTCTTAATGAACTTACAACCTCTGTATACTAGCATCTAGAGCACGAGTTCACTTGAACTGGTTAGCAGCTGGGCTACGACTCTGCCGGTTAGCTTAGCTCTGCGTCGGTGGTCCCTCGGAGCTCCAAAGATGCTCTGGTTCCTTTCCACGCGTGAACACAATGTCTGCAAAGGCCGGAAGCGTTTGTGAATGCAGATACTGAGTTAGGGGTCTAGTTGAAGGAGTCTTGTTTAACTTGCATACCCCTGCTAATTAAATGGGTACGAGGGTATACCCAGTCACCTTTTCTTCAGTACTTGCACCTCTAAGAAATTTCAAGTTAAGTGCAACGTGATGTGTAAACTCTAGGGAGTATGGTGCGTTGTTCTGTGCAGTGTGCTATATGTGCTTCAGATGCAGCGTGATCGCTGACTGTTCTTGGAAATCTGACACCTAGTTATCTGCTGTGGCTACCCCTTCTGATAGTTCTCAAGTCAAGAATGTAAGGTTTAGGGGTTTTTTCATTTTATGATTTATGGCCTTAGTAAGAAAATATGAAAACATTCCAGGATATGCACTTCGATTCATTTAATTGTGAGCTTTCTCGGGCCACTCTGCCATTCACAGAGGTGAATAGCAGAGTAAAACTGATTTATTTCTTTTTCCTTTTGATATGCAAAGTGATAGCTAGTTCCTTTTATCCTATCTACTGCTGTCTTTTGTGGATTCAATTTCATATGGAAAAAAAAATGCTGCAGTTAGTGAAAGCTTCTGCTGTTCTGGAGAAACCAAGCAGTTCGTTCTGGAAACATGCAGATATACTACATAAAATAACAATATTATAGCCCGTGCTGCTTTAATAGGTGGAAACAAAAGCACTCATTAATACTAGCTGCTGATGCATCAGGGATAGGGGAATTTTTCTCCATCTATAAAGGTGCTTGGGGTTGTTTTTAATCTAAATAGACTGTTTAACTTCAGCAAAGTTACTCTGTGCCCCCTTGTTGAGTCCTGGCTGCTGCCAAAAGCTCGGTGCCCTGGGAGCTGCTGAGCAGTGTTGCCGAACAATGATCTAGTGTAGAAGTTTCAATAGCCAGTGGCTGAGCACCTGAAATGTCCCCCTGGGAGGGGTGCGCGTCTGCAGCCTCCAACAATGCGAGCCTTCATTTGGGGCACAGGGAAAAATCGGTGACTGCGGAGCAAGAAGTCTTCAGTGAGAAGCTGTGAAACTTGCTGGCTTTGGAAATTAATTTTCCTCTGTTTGAGTGGTGCATATTGCAAGCTGACTGCCTTACCTCCCAGGCAGGCGGTGCCAGTGAGATTTACTGGTAAAGCACTGGAAGATGGTACTATCCTCGCTGGGAGCCAGGTTCTTCCAGCATTGCGACACAGCAGCCTCTTGTGTGGAGAGGTTAGAAACTTATTATCCTAGTTTATCACCACACTTGCATGCTTCAGTCATGGCTGTAGTAAACTTTCCCATAACTGTCCTGGTTTTGATTGAGCTCGAGCACTTCATTCCTCCTCAGCAGTGTCTGATACAACAGCCCAAAGATCATAAATATTTGAAGCCAGAGTTTGACAGTAAATTATTTAGGGGCGGAAAGCCTTGCTTAATTTTTTTTCTTGTGTTGCTGGCATTGTGTCATTGGCTTAGTATTAGCAGTAATAATTCAGCGGTGTTAACCAGATGCTGTAATTAAACAAGCTTTTGTTTCCACAAACTGCTTGGAGTGCTGTTGCCAAGCAGTTCAAACACCCGTCTCCTCCAGGAGATCTCCTGCCCCTCGTCTCTCTTGTTTTTTTGTGGGCTCTTTGCTGCTGATTTATGGTCCAGGCAGTGAGACGGCTCTGAGGTTTCCCGAGCTTAGCCATGCAGGAGGCTGTGTCAGCACGGGCTCTGACGCCCAGTAGAAAGGCTCTTATTCTAAGAGTTTTCTCTCTAAGCCAGTGTTTTGATGCCAAAATCCTTCTATTTTGGTCCTAAAGGGCTCTCATGACCCCTTTTCCTGCCCGCCCCGCAGTCACACACCGTGAGCGGAGGAGGGAGCCGGGGTGCTGGCTGGGAGACTGCCAGGGTGCAGAGCCCCCAGCTGGGGCTGGCCTGTGCGAGGATGCTGGAGGGAGGCACGCTGTCCCTCCCTGCCTGCAGCCTTGTGCAGCCTCGCCTTGCACCGAATTACCCGTTCCTATTTAATAACAGGCTGCTTTTGTAACCTCGGGTGTGAGGAAGAGTGTGTCTTACTGTGCTACATCTTTCTAGGATTGCAGTCGGAGTTTTTCATTAACACGACCAAGGCTGGTCCAGGTACCCTCTCTGTTACAATTGAAGGGCCATCAAAGGTGAAAATGGACTGCCAGGAAACTCCAGAAGGTTACAAAGTCATGTACACACCCATGGCTCCAGGAAACTATTTAATTGGAGTTAAATATGGTGGACCTAACCACATAGTGGGCAGCCCCTTCAAGGCAAAGGTTACAGGTAAAAAGCTAACCAGTATTTACTCTGTGCCTGAAGTAGTTTGTGTCATTCAGCAAATATGTCCCTCCAAGATAGTGCGGCATTCAGTTTTAGATGCCCAAAAACGAGAGGCAAAACGTTTTTCCCCATCACCTCCAAAGGCTAGATGAGGGATCTCAGGAGAGGCGTTAGTCACGGAGTTTGCCAACTTGACTCAGTGGAAGGCTATAAAATAGCTTCACGGGGGAAATATTAAATCCTGACCTAGCACTAGGATGTTGCCTTGGCAGCGGTGAAATACGACTTATTTACCCACTTCCTCCCCAAAGCCTGAAACCTGGATGCCTGTAGTATATGTGATGCCCCTCTTGGTCTCATTTTGGTGCAGGTGTCACCTAATCAAAGGTCACTAATGTCTGGGAGGCTTTCAGATGATGCGAGGAAGGCTGGTTTAGGAAGCTCTTTCTCTCTTCAGTGCTGTGTCTAAGCACAGACTGGAGTTCATCTCTACTGCTGCCCGAGCTAGTGAACCCTGTCCTGGTGCCTGTGTCTCGGTGATGTTCTTGGGAACGGACAGCAAGGACTGCGCTCCCCCGGGCTGGGACTTGCTCTGCTTTCAGAATGGGTCGTTGCAAAATTGCACCTGCTTTTCTGCCAACTTGAGTCATTTTTGGCATTTGGTGATTGGAGCACAATTAACTCTTCTTGAGCAGCCAGCTTTGCTTAATGAATCCTGAAGTTCCTGTGGTCCTTTAACCACTCAAGGGCTCTGGGATGGGATTGTTGCCAGTGTTGCTGGAAGATGTCGGCTTAAAGACCCAAGTAGGAAATTGCTCCTCTCCGAAAATGCATTTTTGGATGCAGAATGCATGCTAGTCATTGGGAGGGTTTCGAAACCTCCTTGTTAAATGCCTTTCAGATGGGGTGAATCTGAATGTCAGAAGTCTTTTCTGTTTCCAGGACAGCGACTGGTTAGCCCAGGCAGCGCCAACGAAACTTCTTCCATCCTGGTAGAGTCGGTGACAAGATCGTCGACTGAAACTTGCTACAGTGCCATTCCCAAATCCACCTCGGATGCTAGCAAAGTGGTTTCGCGGGGAGCGGGACTCTCAAAGGCTTTTGTGGGTCAGAAAAGCTCCTTCTCTGTGGACTGCAGCAAAGCAGGTACAGATACAGGAACCAGCTGGGTGTCAGGGTGGTTTAGCTGGACATTTTTGCCCTAAACCAACTTGCAAAGTTAAAATTCAGAGCTTGAGGTGGTGATCTGGTTCCAAAGAAAAACTCTAAATGCTACACGGTGCTCACCCAGTCAGTCCTAATACAGAGGCTGTAAAGATGCCAGTTCCTCTCCAAATGGCTTTATCTGAGCCACCTGAAAGAAACCGCAGGGTTATGGCATGAGAACAAACAGGTTGCTGAACTTAAGCAACCCTCATGGTGCACTGTAGCCTGTAATGCAAGGTGTTCTCATAAACCTTGAGCGCTGATCATCATCATCATCTGGGCGTTTTGTGGTGGGTGGATTACAGGCCAGCCATGTTCACTGGTCTCTGCTATTAACTTCTAATGAAGTACTTGAAAGGGAATGCCTGCTCACTTTCACGAGCAGTGTTAATGTCTCCTGTGCTCTAGTTAGATAGTGGTAGCCTGTCGGGTCTGGCAAAATGCACAGATAAACCCTTGCCTCTGTGGAGTTGAAGGCTTTTTTAAATAAAATTCCTTCTTATGCCAAATCAGCTTAGCCATACCCCAGACTGCCACTCTGTGAATTAAAATAACAAAATCCTTGTGTTATGGAGCTAATATATTATGGTACAACTATGCTTGTTTATTAAAGGTTAGGAATGCTAACAGTCTTTTTTTTTTTTGCTGTAGGTTCAAATATGTTGTTAGTTGGCGTCCACGGACCTACAATACCGTGTGAAGAAGTGTCCATCAAGCATTTGGGCAGCCATCAGTACAATGTAACATATGTCGTCAAGGAAAGGGGTGACTATATTCTGGCGGTGAAATGGGGTGATGAGCACATCCCCGGGAGTCCCTTCCATGTCACCGTTCCTTAAACTCACCGAGTGTCAGAGTCGATCTTTGCATTTGCAATTCAGATGTAGAGTTATACTGGGTGCAGTCCTGTTGCAAAATGCAGTATCTAGATACACATGGCTCACATTTCAATACAGTCAGAAGTAAACTCTGTAACTTTATTTTTTACAAGCATTTCACTTCTATCCTACTTACCAACCTAATGTCAATCTATTTAATGTCCTCCTCAAATTGTACCTTTGCAGTACTGTCCGGGTCATTGTTAATGTTTGGAGAATCATGTGGATAAGTAGACACTAATTTCCCTTGCGGTTGTTAAAGACTTTAGATGTTAATTGAAAACTGGAATTTGTCTTTGTAATTGGGTATCTTAACTACTGATTTTATTTGACTGGAGACTTTACGTTTTAGTTATGGAATATGACTTGGGCTGTCCCCAGTTCAAATTCTTTTCTGTAAAGAAATGAGGTAAAACTGGTACTATAATAGGTGCCTTCGTATACTTGATCAATTTTAATGCTTAACCTTATAAAAAGCTACTAAAAGTGGCTTTACCACTCAAATTTAAAATGTTTTTGAAAATGCTTTGCTAATGGTTTACATTTAGGAAAAGTTTATCTTTTATAGCAAACCAAAAGCAGACTGAAAATTACTTCCTGGAAGCTTTCAGCCTTTCTATGTTAACGCTTTGGAAATCTAGACAGGTAGCTTTTTGGCCATGATGCTAGCAATGCGGTTTTTAATTAGCTTGGGATTCTGGTGAAATTTCTGTAACTTTACAGATAACTCCTCACACTCTTTGATTTAAGAACAACCCTCAGTTTGGCTAGGTTAAATAAAGCCCCTAAACTTGCTGAGCCAGGTGTAGCTCTCACTTGTGTGACCCAAAATTCACGCAGGTGAGAGCACGGCAGTGTACTGGGAAGATGATCAGCAGTTTCTCTGGAGGCTGCAGGCCAGGCGAATAGCTGAGATGGTGCAAAGCCAACCTGGGGATGGGACCCCACATCTGTGGTCGGGTATAGGGTGGGAGGGAGGGCGGTTGTGTGAATCTGCCGATAATAGCAATATGAATCAACAAACCTGTGTTTGGTGCAAGTTGTTTTATTATATCTCAGTCCAAGGACGTGCCTGAAGCACGCTCATCTCTCCTGAAATCCCCTTTGCACTGCAAAAGGCATTCCTGCTAAGGGTCAGGAAGTGAAAACTTCTGTTATAACTTGTCTGTTTGTCCTGGATTACTCCATGCTACTTCCCAAGTGCATATCTCAATTGCTGTCAGCTGCTGGAGTTTTAGTACACTCTCTAAATGAGCTTTAACTCTGTGGTTAGGAGAAGGTAGGATTTGTTGAAAACCTGTTGAAATGTCACTGTCTGTCCCTAGGGAGAAGTTCACACTTACAGTTCTGTAGTTACGTGTGGATGCACTACTCTCCAGCACAGTCATTGGGGAAATAAAGGAAGGTTGGGGTTTTTTTACTGTGCTTTTTTTTGTGCCTTAATGTGAAATGCTCACTATGTTGTAAACTAGGAAGTAAAAACAAAATAAACTGGAATAAAATGCAGGATTGTAAAATTGTATCTTATAACTTATTAAATAGAAATGTTTGCTTCATTAAAATGTGCATGTTAAAAACAACATTGGATTCTTTTCATATGTAGTCAGTAAAGTTCAGGCTAAAGCCACAGCATGCAGCAGCTTCAGGCAGACCGAATAACCCCTGGCCCATAAGCCTTGCAGGTAGCCGTGAAAAACTTGAGCATAACCTCAGTGCCATTCATTTTTTTTTCTCTAAAACTCTTTTTTTTCCTAAAAGAAAATGTCTGGCAAAAGTTCAGGCCATGGCATAAACGTACTGGGCAGTAGCAGGCGGAGTGTGAACGGAGCATGACACGGCCGTGCTGGTTTTGCCCTGTGTAGAGCCTAGGCACTGGGGCAGCGGAGCTGGGGAGCGGCATATCCCCAGAGGTGCTGACAGGGTTATAGGTCTGATCCTGGGGCACTGCAAGTGGCACCCGCTGGCTCCTTCAGGCTCCCTGGGGTTGTTAGCAGAAGGTGGTTCCCAGCAGCGTGCTGCCCCTGGGGCTGGCCTGCCATGGAAACCAGCAGATGTTTTCCCAAGCACAGCTCCTGCTGGAACCTGAGACGCAGCGGCTGCCAAGGACTTTCCTGCAGCAGTTTTATCAGATTATTTCCTTTTTATAGTTAACTGTGTTTCATTAGCTTTGTGCTATGTCAGCTTGAACCTCCTGTTTAATGTTGTTAAACAAAACAAAAAAACCTGGATACAGCTGTTGGGTTGAGTAAACCTGAGAGCCTCATGCCTGTGTAACTCCTATTGCCCAGTAAACCTGCTCTTGTCTGGCCTTCTCTTGCCTGTTACTGCTTGGCTTCTTTGGTATAATCACGCTAGCTGAAATTAATGGGAGTTGTCTGTGAAGTTGGTGGACACTGATTGTTACCTTGTCTGAGGTTACCTCCAGCAAAAAGTGAGGTCCGCTTCAAGCGTGCAATTCTGCCCTGCCTGGGTGCTGAGGGCTGTGGGGTGGCTGCAAAAATTAACTTGCTAAGGACAGCAAGCACCCAGTGGTGTTGATTAGAAGAGCTTTTGGTGCAACTTGGCTGCATCAATCTTTGGCAACACCGTTCAGCCAACTCCGCTAGCTCTGGCAGCTGAGAACTGATTTTTGTGTTGGGCACAAAACGGTACTTTGTGGGGGACTATGCTCTGCTTTTGGTCTTTGGCACCTTGTCAAAGGTTTCCATTTGCAGTACCCACTTTAGTAGGCGGCTGTGGGGCTGGGGTGTCGGTGTACCAGCTTATAGGTGTCCCAATGCCTCTTGCTGGGTAGACTTGCAATGGTGTGAGATGTGTTCTCTTCGTTATTTGCAAAGGACAGGCATGGATTTTTGCCTTTAGCTGTGGAATTGGACTATGCTTTTTTTGGTTGGTTTTTTTTTTTTTTCCTGCCAGTTTAGTTGAACTTCAGTTCTTTTCCTTTGTTTATGATCTCTCTCTTTGCTGGTGGTTTGCAGTAGGATTTGGCCACCTGGTACCTGTGTCCCCCACTGGGAACTCCTCCATCCCTCCTCACCTGGCCCAAGCTGTCCTGCAAGCACTCAGCTAGATCTGGCAGTGCCCTTGGTAGCCAGCTGGAGCCTTGCCTGCTGGTGGCCAGTGACCCAGAGCAGCGTGTAATAAGTCAGGGCACTGCCACATAGAAAAGCCTCCCGGGGTCCATTGCACCTTCAGGAGGTTCACCAGGCATTTTGGTAGGTGGTGGAAGGTAAGTCCCTGCAGCACACCAACCCCAGAGATGGTAACTCTCAAGAGCATCCCATCCCCCTGTCTGTATTGGTGGTTTTTGATGTCAGAAGCACTTGTTCATCTCGGTGGGCTGGGGAGGGGTCTTTGGAGATGATGTCCTGGAGCTGGAGCTCCTTACAACCTGCATGCCCAGCCTGTCCTTCACTCCACCCTGCTCAAGTCCATCCTGTAGCTGTCCCCATCCTTGTGCTGTACTTATTCCTGCCATGCCCTGCGGTCTTGCCTGCATTTACTGCCTGCTGACTTTCTCCTGTGCTTTGGGGAGCTGCTGGAGTTCCCCCTTCAGACCCCTCTGGGTGTCCCTGGCCTTGCCCCCATCTGTTTCTGATGGCCATCACTGGAGCCAGCATGGCAATAAAAATCTCTCGTATGCCTGGGCGTTGTACAAAACTGAGAATTGCATTTGGTCTTGTGCAGCTCTAGTACAGAAATGCAACCAGGAGCACTTCCACCACTTCTCTTCTGAGCAATGCTTTGGAGGCCACCCCTGGAGAGAGATGAGGTGGTTGACGGCCCCTCCACGCACACATGGTGTACTTAAACCTGCTGACAGCCTGGCCCTTGCTTTCTGCACCACTCACAAACGTGAATGGACACCCTTTGTTCTATTATGCCTGATACAGAAGATGCAAGAGGTCTCGTGTTAGCTGGGGGAGGCAGCTTGTTACACGCGTGGCTCTGTCAGTCGTTCTCTGACAGCAGTAAAGGCCCCCGGTTTGCTGTGGGTGTCCTTCATGCTTGGGCACAAATCTGCCTTCTGCAGGGCTCCAGTGCCCTCCTGTGCATCATTGTGGGGGAAAACCCTGGGCATAGGCACTTCCAGCCACTGGCTGATCCCGGGCTGCAGCCCACCCGCTCCGAAGCTTTGCCTTTAGGAAGACATTAAAAAGTCTCCTGATTCTTCTCTAAATGTATCATGCTGTGCTTCCAGGGCTGCCCCCAGGCTTAGGGGCTGCACGCACAGTGAAGGGGGCATCTCTTCACCCCTTCTTGTTCTCCCCAACCCTCCTTCGCACATCACTCTGGAGCAGTGGCTGCATAAACAGGGTTTCTCTCACATTTTATGTTTCTCTAGTTACCAGATGGCCCTCTATTCTGTAGGTGGCCATATGTGGTTTATTTTAGTCTTTTGAGTGGACTCCTTGATTTTTAAGCAATTGCATGTGTAAGTAAAATTAAATGCATATTCATAGTGCCATGGCATGACTTCTTTGCCCCAGCATTACCCTAGCAGTGTGGGGATTAACTTTTCAAAGTTGCTTCAGCCTTTTTGAAATGAAGTATTAAAGTACAGCTCCTTCCAAAAGCGCTAACATAGTGTTTTGGCTCTGGTCCTTGCCTCGGGCAGGGGTGAAGGTGATCTGTCCACAGCATGGTACAATCTGGTCTTCTCCTTCAGCATTTGTATGCTGGTATAATAGCTCCTGTGCCATTTGTCACCTGGTATATTCTTCCTGCAATATAATAAACACTGGATGATACTGTTTGGGATGTAGCACCAAGTGCCTTGCTTTATTAATGGGCTAAATCATGTCCCCTGTGATGCATGTGCTGAGGTGTGTGGGTGAAGTCGTGGCAGCTGGGGTGTCTGGTGACTGGCAGGGCTGAGCGCAGGGTGCACAGGCAGGGTGAGGGCTGACAGGGTACATCTTTGCCCCTTCCAGTGTCAGTGTAAGTGATTATCTTTAATTTATTACAGATACATATATCTTTAAATTATTTTAATAATTTTAAGTTGTTAAATCTTTAAATTATTTCAAATTTTAAATTAATCTTTGGTTTATTTTAAGTATATATATAATACATGTATATCTTTAATATATTAAAGATAATCCAGTATACTTAATTTTTCTGGAGGTATTATCACAGCAGTAAGTCTCCAGTCCATGCCAGGCCTGGGACTGCGCAGAATACGTCGGGTCTCCCTTCTCCCACCAAGCAGCATGGAGCTGCTCTGACGTTTATCGGGTGTATTAGCAATGTGGGTGGTGGGGCTGTTGGTTAGCAGGACTCTGGTTTTGGCCAGATTATGCAAACCCTGTAATTAGTTTTCCCTCTAATTGTCTGTGGAAAGTGAGATTGTGAACTTTCCGATGCAGAACCTGCTTTTTTCTGTACTAAATTTTAACTTCTAAATGTATTTGTTTTAAACTGATTTTATTTTCAATTTTTTTTTACCCCATGTTGAAATGTACTTGGAGTATAGACAACGCACCTTTCTTACTTAAAAGAAAAAGGAAGCAAACTATGTATTAATCACATTTAAAAGCTTGTCCAAAGGAGTTACGTATGAACAGACATCTCTTGACAGAAACTGGGATGGAGTTGCATGAAACTGTTAATTCAGGGAATGGCACAATGCTTTTTTACAGAGTGTTTTTTATTTGTTTGAAGAAAGACTCCTTCCGAAGCATTTGTTATCATAACAGCTGGCTGCGCTGCTCCCTTTCCCTTGGGCCACACAAAACCAGTTGCCCAGTTTAGCCTCTGCCAGGTCAGGGACAGCTCTGGACCTGCTGGCACACAGGGGATGGGGGTCTTGCAAAGCTGCTGTCGGCATCCCCAGGTGTTTATCCTGTGCTCTGTGCCCACTGGCTTGGAGAATCTTATTTTTCATATATTTTTCTTATGTTTTTCTTATATTATACATCTCTTGTTTGCATCCAGAGTAGCAGAAAGGAGTGTCTGAAGTTTTGCTGCTGGTGGTAGCAGTGTGGGACATGCCACCAGAGCACCCAGGCCTGCTGTATTGCTGCGGGCCAGGACCAAACCCACCTGGTACCTGCACCTTTCAACATTAAACTTGCCAACTCCTGTAAGCAAAAGTTTATTTTAAAAAATAATTTTTCCCTGTGTTACAGTAATTTAGAGTTATTCCCATCCCCACCCCACTGTGAGGTGCCACATCTTCACAGCTCCATCCGAGCTGGAGAGGAAGCAGCAGGATGGGCTACAGCAATTTTTTTTCTCCACAGCCTGCAGTAATCGTTAATATTCAGCAGGTCCCTCTCGCAGAAGGTTATCAAAACAGCCCCGCTGCCAGCCCTTCCTCTTGTGCAGGGCTGTTTTCTCAGTGCCTCCTGGGAAAATGCTTTTAAATGGCTTTTCAGAATTTCTCAGACTTTCAGAGTTAATTTTCATAGCTGTGAATTTATACTGCACGCTTAGAAAAAACATTGTTGGCTGGATTTATAGCTTGTGTCGCTATTAATTTGACAAGGATTTAAAGTGCATTCTTTATATAACACAAATGAAAGGCTAATATATGTGATTTTCAGAAAATATGTGATAGGCAAAATATGATTTAGCAGGACCCAGAGGTATGGTGCCAGCTCTTCCCTGTGATGAACTGCCTTTCTGCAGGACCTTGGTACTGCAAATATTTACGTCCGTGCTTAACTGGAAGCCTGTGAATCCTTCGAGGCCCGTGGAGGAGCTGGCCTTGCTGGGAGGGTATTTTTTTCTGACAGTGATGTCCTGCTATGGTATTTTGGAGGGGAGGATTTTGCAACTGGCTTCACTGAAAATGGCTGGGGTCAGGCCCCCGTCCCAACTGAGATGCACAGAAAGCAGTCACGTCTCAAATGCCAGCATTTGCAGAGCTTTTCAGGGAAGGTTTCTGGTTCCTTTGCCAATATGGAAATTAATTCCTATAAATCTGTTTCCCAACTAGCAGAAAAATACCCTGCAAACACCGACAGCTGAGGCACTATATTTAAAATGACACATGAAGTATTTAACCTTGTTTTTTTCACCGGCTAGAAAACGAGACTGCAGAGAAAGGACATTCATAGCTTTATACCAGGTGATAGCAAAGAGGTTGTGTCGCTTAACCCTCAGGATGGTGGAGAGGAACGTGGGCTAAACCCAGGCCCGGGGGTAGCAGGAAGAGCCCCCAGTCCAAATCGCAGTTTCCCCCAGTACTGGAGAAGGGGGACGGTGGCATTTCCTGCAGGCAGGCATGGCAGAGAGGGGACGGTGGCACTGGTGCCGGAGCGGTCTCACACTGCTCCCAAAACTAGGTACAAAACACCAAAGGGCAGAAGCAGACTCACTGAAAAACATCCTGAGGGGCCACGCAGGCTGGAAAGGCTGTGATCGCTGCTGGACTAAACCCTGATGCTTTTGCTGCAGGTATGGCAAGGGACACTAAGGAGTCCCCTGGCTGGATGTGCCCCGTAACCTGCCAGCACCTGGTCCTGGGAGCCACTGCCTGCAAGCAGGGCAGTCTTGTAAAGGTCATCGCAGCATGTTTCCTGGTTAAATAACTGTGGGCAATTAATAAAAAGGCCTGGAGCCAAGAAATGTGCTACCTCTTTTTTGCAAAGCTCACGTACAGACGCAGTGAGACAGGGACACTTGGGGGACAGCTGTGGGCTAGCTGTCGACAGTGAATAGAAAAGGTCTGTACATAGAGGCACGTACAGGGATGCAGATCTATGAGCTCAGGCTAAGGGTGAAATCGTGTTTCCTTACCACAGCTGGGTTTGCCGGCTGTGCGGCAGAGTCTGGGTCTAAATACGGTGGGACCCCCGCCAGATGCTGGGATTTATAGCGGTGCCACCAGAGGGTGCCCTAGTAATATTTAATGCATGCACGGCTCCGCATCGCGGGGTGGCGAGATGCCCTTGCAGAAAGGAGAAACCTGCCTTATCCTGGGCAAGGGGCTGACAGAGGTTGTGGAAATACCCATAGGCAGAGGAAAAAAAAGTGAATTTTCCACTTGTTTTCCTTTTTGAATAAAGGCAGGGAAAAGATGACTGCTGTCTGCACCTTCTGCTCTCCATCACCTTGGCTTGCTTGGCAGAGAAAAGCCCCACCAGGGACCACTGAGCACTGTGCTACAGGGAGATTGAAAACAACCTCCCCATGGGGGCCATGTGGGCACTGCTCAGGGAGCTCCTGTTCTGCTCTTGGTCCTTTTCTGTGGTGGATGCTCCATCAGTGAGTGGCCAAGTCCAGCCTGGGGCACTGAGCTGCTCCCCGCAATCTCTCCAGATGCTGAGGGAGCCGTGAAGCAGCCAGGCTTGGACCAACTGCTGGGTTTGGCAGTCCTGCACCGGTAGGCTCTTTGATTTTTCTGCCTTTGATATTGCTATAAGTGCTACTGGCCCCGCTGTGCAATAGTGCAACAAAGTCTTTCTGAGGGCTGCAGCCCAATTGCTTGCTGCACGTCTGTATGTGGCCATACATCTGTACATGTGCACATCTGTATGTCCAGACACAGGAGGTATATGGGTCCCAGCCCAAACTGCATCAGTGGCGGCTTTGGCCCCTGCTTCTGTTCAGCCATCACCCATGTGGTGGGGAAGCAGTGGGAGCTTTGGAGGGTGTTCAGGCTTGAATTGCTCATGTTTGTGTGTATTTGTGCACAGCTAAACTTTCAGGAAAGCAAAGCAAACGTGGATGTAAACCCAAATAAGAGAGGCTGGGCTGCACGTGCGTGTTGCCATGCCAAAGGGCTTCAGAGTTGGGGACACTTGCCCTGATGCAGAGAGGGGACGGTCCCTGGTCCTGCTGATTCCTGTCCTTCCGTGCAGTTTGTTAAACAGCACATCCCAGCATGTTTGTCTGATTGATGGTCATTTATATGTAATTTCTTAATGTTCCTCTAGTGCTGCATGTTCAGTCGCAGTGCATGCTGCATTGGTCTGTGTTTGGGGATATACTGACCCCAAACGAACAAGCCAGGTGGGTCCCTGTGAGGTTTTGTACCAGCTCTCCTGGGTCCTCATTGCTGCCAGAACCTAAAAGGAGGCAAAAGGAGGTATGTAGAACCTTGCCCAGGGCCAAAGGGTCTCTCACCCTCTGGCAAAGGCAGAGGGGTGTCAGGGCCCTTGGGGGTTAGTGGGGAGCAGTACCAAGGCCAGGAAGAGGACACAAGCCCTGTTCAGATGAGTCCAATGTGCAGATGGACAAACCTAGCCAGTGGAGATGATGGAGGTTACAGAGAAATGGCAGTCCTGCCTTGGGCTGCTGCTGTGGGTTCCTGGGGGTTTCCCTGCCAAGGGACTCACTCCCTCAGGGCAGCAAAAACCACACCCGTGTGGGTTCTGCAAGGCAAGGGGCAGGCCTGGCTCCATCCCTGGGGCAGGGCAGCAGGGACCTCCCGTGGGGCTGGGGAGGGGGGGTCTCTGTGAGGCGGTGGAGACCTCAGGTCTGTGGGAAGCAAGGATGCCTCCAGCATCCTGCATTGGAGAAGGGCCTCCCAAGGACCAAAACCTGAGGGATCAGGGGGTCTTAGCACTTTTTGTTCAGCTGGACCCTGTCTGCTCACCTGGCCAGGGCTGCTGTGGAGGAAACAGGGTTTTCAGCTTCTGAAGAACCTTTTGTTTCTCTCCCAGGTCTCTGAGACCTGGTTTGCATGAGACAAAGTGTCCCCAGGCCATTTTGGATTCCCAGTGTAAAACTCCTGTTTGATCCAAAATAAAGCTCAAGAAGCCTCATTCATCTAAAGAGAAACTTTGTTCTCGCTGCAGAATACATCAAAGCTCCTGCAGGCTGGAACTGTTGAAAAACCCCTTTGCAATTGGGACAACTGGGTAATGATAGCATGGTGAGGAAAATCTAGAGAAGACACAAACTGTTAAACATTTTAGGATGTACTTACAATATTGTCTAATGAATGTATGGGATATACACAGGAATATCTATAGAGACTGACTGTGCTGACTCTAAGAGCTTTGGACACCTCTCAGCCCCTATCAGACATTATGAACAGAGCGCAGATGCTGTCTGTCTGCTTTGAGTCCCACAAAAGTGCATCCCAGCTCTCCATGGAGGAGCATCATTTTGCATTAAGATATCTCTGCTGGTCAAATGCTCAGCCTCTCTGCAATAGCATCTCCAGACCGACAGCCGCTAACCTCAATGCCTGAGGCTGCAGCTGCTGCAGCAGCTACTCTCTGGCCACGTCTCTTATCTTCAGATGCTGGGTAAAGGATTATATTCAATGTCACAAATAAGGACAAAGCTTTTTCAGTAAAACTTAGTCATATTTACATATTTTTCATGATTGAATGTATCCATTATTGCTTTCCTGGAGTGTGATTTATTGCTTTGTGCACTGCTTCTTTCTGAAAACCAAAAGATAGTAGGGACTTCCGTAGGACTAAGATGTGAGGCCTTAGACTTAAACTGATTTCAGCCTTCACATGGACCATTGCTGCTGTCAGCCAGACAGTGGCATTTCTATAAAAATCCCAATGTAAATATTTGTTCTAAATCAGGCTCTTTCTCTCCTTTTGCCTTGGCTGGATTATAACCAAGGGAGCTTATGAAATGCTCTATCATTTCAAGATTAATTGCTATTGAAAGTATGTGTGGGGTTGTTGTCTGCCCTGCACGCCTCCCCCTTGGGATAATCTCCTCTCAGTTTAGTTTCTTATCTCAAATTCTTTCTCCCCAGACAGTGAGTTTTGCAAAG
This sequence comes from Morus bassanus, assembly GCA_031468815.1. NCBI lineage: Eukaryota > Metazoa > Chordata > Aves > Suliformes > Sulidae > Morus > Morus bassanus. Next base: position 14,494,419 of record CM062580.1, on the reverse strand, counting down.
GCCAGACTGTTTTCCTTCCCTAAAAGTGTATCTCATTTGCTAGCCCTCCCTGCCCCATCAGCAGACAAACCAGGGGGCGTTGATGAAGGGAAATGAATATTTGCCTCCACTGACAGTTGGATTATTCCCACTTCTTAGATGCCACCTGTGTGACAGCGTTTGGTTTGCACTAAATACAGCCTGTGGGCTGAGCTGTGAAAACAGATTGATGCATCACTATGTTAAATAATCATCATTAAAGTCTGGTTCATCACAAAACTTTAGGCTGCTGTGGAGGTTTTTTTGGGGGGGTGATGCAGCTCATTTCCATGCCAGGATGCTGAAATCAGATTTTAATTTAAGTTTTGCTCATGCTCTCTGTTGGTAGCACTGTCACCTGGGATCCACAGGACTTCTCACCTGCAGTTTGCAGGCAGGGTGATGGCAGCTGGCAGGGGTGAGAACCACCAGCGCTCTGTTCCTGCTCCTCCATGGCTTGGGTTAATGCAGAAAAGGGGTTCTCACTGCCTGTCACTCTATCTTTTCTTTCTGTCTTTCCCCAAGCCCTCGATGCTGTGAGCAGTTTCAAACCCAGCCTAAGCAAATACTCTAAGTTCAGCAAAATTTTACATTGCAAATCACCAGGCACAGACCTGTGTCCCACCGGTCGTGGCTCTGAAGCATCCACACACATGCGATGCAAAAAGGTCCTTTTAATCCCTCTGCCCCTGCAGAGGAATGGCAAAGCTCCAGAGCCTGCATGAATGCATGGAGATCCCTGCCCTTCAGCCCTTACAGATAAGCAGACAAAAATATTTTATCCTTGCAGTAGCTTTTTATATTTGGGATCAGTACTCAAGTCTAGTGTGCTGCTTCTAGCTGATTTATTTTTGCATACAATAAGAAAAATATCCTGAAGTTTTAATTCACCTTCTTACCCAAAATATTTGAAGTTTAACAAAATATTTGGGTTTTTTTTTTTTCACTAAACATTGCACTTGCTGTGAGTATATCTACATTAGTCTTCTACAAGATCCATTAGCATCTGTGTATTTCCATGCCACGTGAGAGGACTCAGCACACTCATGAGCTCGAGCGGCGGCGCTTTCTTTGTCTCCTCTTCTTTGAAAACTGTGATTTCAGCCAGTTGAAGAAGCCGCCTCTTGTTTTTAACTCAAACTCTACAGGGAAATGGTCACTCACCCCCAGTGCCTGCAAGATAACAGCATAGAGAGGTTGTGAGCCCGCCGCCCAGTCTGCTCTTTCCAAACCCTGCCCCAGGGGGTTTCACGGGGGCAGCAGGGAGGTGGATGTGCAGTGGTGGGTGTGGGGGGGTGCAATGAGAGCATTGCATTACTTTAGGAGGATGCAACAGTTTTATGGACAAGACCATGTTCAAAACTGCCTGGATACCATTGACTTTGCGCTTCTGTGTTAGCCCTTGCCCCACTGCTGCAGAGGCCATGCTGTGCCTACCTGCTCCTCGGTCATCTGAAAGTCCTTCTGGAAATGAAAGATGTTGACAGAGTGTGGTATGACGGCGTGGACGAGATTCTGCCCGCTGATCACAATCCTGCAAGGAGCAAGGGAATGGGGTGCTGTTATAGGGTACCCGACCCGCAGTAGCTATGCTACACTGAGCCAGTGGCTAGAGAGTTGGCCTTGTTGGAGTCACAGCTACGTATGGTTTGTCCTTTCCCAATGGCTGCCTAATTAGAGATGCCAGCATGTGCTTTCTGCTGAGTTTGGCCGATTGCTTTCCTTGGGAGTGAGACACCTAAATACCTTGGTGTGTGTTGGCCTTGGAAGCCAACATTAAATGACTTGTATCTAAACCCACCCCAACAGTGCTGCAAAGTTCAAAACCGTACTTCAGATACAAGAATCATACGACACCAAAGACTGGCATCTCAGTGAAGTCCTGCTTTGATCCAGAAGCTTGTTCTGCAAGAGGTTTATGTCTTGACTTACTCTGGGCTCTGATAAGCTGATGTATTTATTGTCCCTGCTAAGGGAGCTGCAGGTAGCAGCAGGACTTGCTACGTGCCTGGGGAAGGCGAGGCATCCCACCTCCTGAGCAGAACTGGATTTTGCATTTGTCAGTCCAAATTATGAATGCAAGAGCAAAAACCATGGTGCAAAGCCGGCACGGAGGAGGCAGCAGCACATTTCGCCTAGGTGTCTGCAGGTCTCTGCAGGTGAGAAGTGTTGTGTAATTGCCTGTCATTTATCTCAACCTAAGCCACAGCAATGGCTGACTCCTGCATGAAATCTTACCCTTTCTGCAAAACTGCTTGCCAACAAGCCTGCAAAGTGCTTTGTGCTCCTGACTAAAAGTATTCAGATCTCATTATCCCCTGGACACTGTTTTATCTTCAAAGGCCTCATGCACATTTGCTTTATCTGACAGTTACTGACACCTTTCCGTATTTTTTTTTCTCCCTCATAAACAGGGAGTGGTTTGGCAGTGAACCCTTTACCTGTCATATGGGCAGCTTGTGCTTTCCTTCACTGTTGTGTCATTTTTGTCCCCGATTAGCCAGACGAATTCGGAGTAAGTTCTCAGCCGGATGTTCTTCCACTGCTTTTGGGGAACGTAGCTACATCCAGCATTAAAGTCCCCCATGAAGATGAAGTTCTGGAAGGTAAGAGGGTTTTCAAAAGTAATTATGAGGACAGCTCTTCAAAAGAAGACCAGCAAGGACTTTTAGGGTGAACAGATGCTTCCAATAGCCCATACAGCTCAAACAGTGAGCACTCATTGAGTGCAGTGGGGCCTTTCCTTTCTGCTGGGTGCACCACCAAGCCATGCGGATAAAACAGCAGTTTTAGTGGGAGATCAGGTTTACCCATTAAAATGTGGAGAACTCAATGAAAATATGTCAAAGAGATTCTCAAAATGTGGGGCTTGTCATCAACAGTTTTAAGGTTATCAGGCTGTGAATAGTGAATAGCGTGCTAGGTGACTCAGTACCGAAGCTGCTCTTAGTAACGTAGATGTGGCAACTAACCTCGGTTTTCCAGCGCTGTTTTACATCTAAATACACATCATAGAGCTCATCAATCTCCCGTACTGCTGTCTCCGGTGTGGTGTGCAGAGGGATTATAGCAAACTCGCTGACAGCTTAAAATCAAGGCAAAAGAACAGGAAAGAATGTAATGGTTAAACACACACTAAATCACAAAGAAACAGAGATTGGCTTGGAAGCAAGAAGGTTTTTCTGAAGAAGAAACAGCTTCTATTCTGGCTGTGGATCAGAGGCGTTAGCTGTGTAATTGCACAGTGCGCCCCATCAGCTGCCCAGCTGACTCTGAGCTGCGATGCGGTTAGGTGCTGTGTCAGGGCAAGGCAAACCCTGCTCCGACACCCACAGCAGTAGCTGCTCCCAGGGCTGTGCCAGTGGCATGGAGTGCATCCACTAAACCACTGACCGTGGTGACGGCAGAGGATTTCCTGGGGCTGCCGGCCACAGGGCTGCAGCAGGCACCGAGCTGTGGGCAATGCTGCAGGCAGCAGCCCCAAAAGCAAATGCTGCTCTTCTAAGGAAATGCAGCATAGGGTCAGAATGCGGCCCCTTTCCCCTGCCCCCACCACGCACTCGGGTCCAGCCAGCACCATCTTGCTGTGTGAGACTCACCAGCGGGAGAACAATTTCTTTCTGAAACTTCTCACCGGTTTTTGGAGTCTGGAACCAGATGGCAAAGGGCTCTCTGGAGAAGGCATCCTCATCCCCAGGCTGGGTGTCAGGGTACTGGTAGGTTTGTTTCACCGATATCAGATGTTGCCTGCAGCAGAATAAAGAGGATAGGGGATATCACGCTCGTGGCTCACCAGGGTGTGTCTAACACTGACTCTGTGCTCTGACCTAGATCCCAGGCCATGGTCCGGAATGGATACAGCCAGGCTGGTGGCTGTGCCTCGGATGATCCTCACACCCAGGCACAGCCCGTCCCACCTGCACAGCCTGCACCTCTCTGGCTCCCTTGGAGCAAAGCCATCACCACCATGCCAGCCTGTCTCTACAGGGTTGTGATGTGGGAGGGAAGAGTAAGGGGCCAGCTTGTTGGTGAGGGGGGGTTGCTCACCTGTAAATGAAGGCATACTGCTCCTTGTAGCTCTTCCTTCCCAGCCTCTCGCTGACCACGCAGCTGTATCCCTCCTTCGGCCCCTTCAGCTGACTGGAAGGAGAGTGGTGTTCCTGAGTTTATTTCTGCATTCACAAGGGACTGGGGAAGAGGTAATTTTGCCTGTGCCTAAGGGTACAGGACGTTGCCTGCCTGACCTCAGAGGTGCATGGTAGAGACAACAAACCCTTCTCAGGACCTGTGATCTGGACCTGTGCTCCATCGCTGGCTCTTTCACTCTCCCCCCTCTCTCCTTATTGCAGCTTCTGTCTCTCTTTCAGCTGGGTCTCATGTCCAGCTGAGCGTATGCTGCTCTCTCCTCTGGACTGTCAGTCCAGGCAGGCAATCCCCAATCTAAAGCAATTCCTAACCCTGCAGAAAGGCAGCTGCCCTGCTGCAGCCTGGAGCTAGCCAGGCGAGGGCCTTTCCCTCCCTTGTGTTTTCCTTTGAGAATTAATCTTTAACAAATTGAATCTAACTTGGTTATTTTGATTTAAAAATATGCATTCTACAGTGGTGTGGAGCTGGCTTTGCTCCTGGCCTTCAGCGAGGCTGCCAGAGCCTAGTCGTTCCTTGACAGCTGGGACAGAACCCAGACCCTGAGTTTTCGCCCCGGTAAGGCAGCACTGAGCAGAGCACGGGCTCTTGCCAGGTGTCTTTCACAGTATTTGCCCACTTGCCCATGGCCACCCTACCTGGTGAGCTTCTCCACCAGGAGAGGACAAACTCGGTTCTTGTTCTCCTTTATTTCCATCAGCAACATGATATCACAGCGAGAAATGATCTGCAAGGGGAAGGAGCACAAGCAAGTTTGCACATGGTGGGTTTTGAAGGATTAGAAAGAGGTTAGAAAGAAGTGGTTATTGGTGCAGGGGAAGTGCTTTGTGGAAGAAGTGGTGCCCAGCCTGGGGTCATGGGAAGGAGGCAGCAGCCAGAGCAAAGCCCTTCTGCTTTCAGAGCTGCCTCATGCCTGCACGGGAGCTGAGAGAGGGAACTTGAGAGCAGAGCAATTTTGGGTTTGTTGAAAAACTTCTGTGCCTGCCCCTGAGGAGGAAGTGTGGAGGGGAAGGGACAGTGAGAGCTGCTGCTGTGAGCATGCTCTCCCCCTGCCACTGCTGGGGTCCTGCCCCCGCCTCCCCCCCTCCCCCCCCCCCCCCCCCCCCCGCCCAAGTTGCTTGCGCTTTTCTCTCCTCCCTGCCCCTTACAACATACGTTTTCTTCTCTGCTTCAGACTAGTGCTGCACACAAGCATCCCAGCTCACTGGGTGCCCAGGTGGATGTGGCAGGAGGATTTAGGGGGCACTGAGGAGAACCTGTTTGTGTCTATCATCAATCCACTGCAACAGTTTCCATCCTTTTTCTGGTGTATATACCCCTAAGGTCCTATCACTATACTGTGCCTTCTGAAAGCTGCGTGTGCTGTCAGCATTTGCCTGTCCCAGTTGTCTGTTGCACACCCCTCTGGAATAGCCCACAGAGCCCAAAGCGACGCCCGGTCCCGGCGCCTGTGGGCTGCAGCACTGCAGAGAGCCGCAGGGTGCCGGGGAGCTGGGGGAAGGCTGCCTAGCCTGGCTCAGCTCCCATGGCCAGTGCTGGGATTCCCTGCGGGAAAGCCCAGCTCAGCCCGCAGCCCATCATGCTCAGGGGCTTCCTTCTGCCCTTGGTTTTGTCGCTTTTCAAACTTTGTGGGTGATATTTGTGGAAAAAAGCCCCTTTTTGCCCCCTGAAACTTGTAAGAAATGAATATATTGCCCATAATTTAGTATATATTGCCCATAGTGTTGACAGTATAGGAAGAATGATCCAGAAACACAAACCCCTCTCCTCCAGCTGTTTGCAATGAAAGGATTAAAGCCCAACTAAACAGTGATATTCCTCACTGCTGCTGTTCAGCACATACAGACAGCCCTCTAACATCAAGCACCACATCCTCCGTTACTGTGGCGTCTTGGAGGTGACTTCCAAAATCTCTTAAGTCCAAAACATGGTTCTTTTAAAAAGCTGAGTTATCTTCAGCTGCTGCAGAGGAAGACTGATGGTGAGGGTTTATTTACATAAATTAGCAATCAGGCTTTTCAGTTTTGTACCACCATCTAATATGATACTTTCTGCTGTCCTGAGAATACATTTAATTAGACAAGAATATTTCAGAATATTTAGCACATAAGCAAGGTAAATAATGTATCACAAAACAAAGCTCTGTGGATTCAAAGTGAAAATTATTTTTACTGTGCACAGAGGTTTTCCTCCTTTCCTAACTTCATTGCCAAACGAAAGAGCAAATGTTGTTTCTGTTATATTCCCATGCAGGCTAAAATAACAGCAAACACCCTACTCAACCACAGGCTGGTTTTTACTTTAAGAGTATGAAATTATTTAAGTTATTAACTCTTAGATTTTTACTTGAAATTCAACTGTGGAAAATAAATAAAGTGTAAGATTATGTAGCTAAGAAATCCTCGGACAGCTCAATGTCTGTCTTATCCAGGCAAATGAACATACCTTTACCACAGCATCGACGACTTCAGGTCTGGCTATTTTTGTTTCTCCGAAAGACCTCACGTTGAAGGAGCAGATTTTTAGGCTCAGAGATGGGTTGTAATGGAAGAGCAAAAGCAAGATGAAGAGCAACATCTTCAGGGACTGGGACAAAATGAGTCGCTGTGAGTGTGGCTATAAATATATATATGTGTGTTTGTGCATCCGTCCCCCTGCGGCCAGTTGGGAGGTCAAACTGAGCAGTCAGCTGTGTCGATAACGAACATGAACAGGAATCACCATTTCCTCCTTTCCCTCACTTCCATCTCCCAGCATGAAGCAGCATGGAGACTTTCAACTTCTGCCTTGAGGGAAAACTGGCTCTTCCGAGCTGACCTCTCTATTCTGGAGGAGCAACTGCTCTGCCAGATCCCAGCATCCCTCCCCAAATGGAGTCACCCGCTGTGGGATGTCTGTCATGCCTGGGCACCATCCGGGACCATCCCAGGCAGTGCCAGGCCAGGACTAGGCTCCCTGGGCCACCCCAGGTGAGACGTCAAGAGCCTGCAGGACCAGGAGGTGGATGGAAAGCAGCGGTGGGAAGAGGTGGTTTTCTGGAGGGCACTGGTGGTGGGCACAAGAAACCTCAATGAAAAGCAATGGTGGTGGGACACCCTGGATATGGATGTTTTGACCATGTCCGCGTTTTGTTCTGCTTTCGCCTTGGTTGGAAAACCATGCCATGAGAAAGTGATAAACCATCCAGCGCTCCAGGCCACATGCTTTTACCCACTTCTGCCTTTGCCCAGAGCTGTGATGTGCCCTGCTGCAGAACAGTTGCTGTGGGATGACCACATTCACTTGCCCACAGTTAACAGGCCCCACTGGCTCAGCTGCCACAGTGCAGCCTTGGGGAAGGTACGTGATGCCCCCAAACTCCTGGCCAAGTGTCCCCAGCACACCAGTCTCAGCCTAGTGACCCAAGGTGCGCGCACGTGGGTCTGGCTTATGCTGCGTGGCGGAAGGGTACACACGAGTTTGGCCAAGACAAGACTGGTGTGAGGGTGCTGCAGCTGGGGTGGCTTTTGCAGGGAAACCGTCCCCCTGCCCTCCCTTCCTCCTCAGCTGTGTGCCAGACCTTGGCTGGAGATGCACTTGTTGGCCCATGATTGGGTATAACGGCGGGAGGTAGAACAAGAAGTCAGGCTAAATGGTGTCTTCAGGTGTCTTGGATTTTTCTCCCTGTGCTTACAGGGTGCTTTCACATCCTCTCACCTTTTCCTGAAAGCAGCCACGAAGGCTGCTTGCACCCTGCTGCCCTGCCTACACAGCAACCCATGCAGATCCAGATCCGGAAGCACCAGTGCATGGCTCCCGACCCTGTCTAAATCAATTAAACAGGGACAGATGGAGCTGGCACAAAACACGGCGCATGGGGGGCTCCCGAAAATACAGCACGGCAGACCTCAGTGAGATCCCAGTCTTGCTGGGGAGGCAGCTGTGCCTCTCCAGGGTGCATGCTGCGAGCGCAGGAACAGTCACCACAAATCCATTTTGGGTAGACAGGGATTTGGAGTAACTGCTGCTAGCAAGTGCGTGCTGCCATGCTGCCCTGGTGCTTGCTAATGAGCACAGGTACTTGGGGAGCAGCCATGCGACCCTCCAAAATAACAGGGGTTGTACAGTGCTTTCTCTCCACTGGGTCTCTAACGAGCCAACCTTGGGAAGGACAGGCTCTGGAGGAAACTAATAAAGAGGGAGGGAAAGTGACAGGAGATTGTAAATCTCCTGCCTGACCTTGCTAAAACTGTAGCATGAGCCAAGGGCTTGCGAAGGCGGCTACAGCCTCAGGGTCAGAGTCATCAAAACCTGGAGCTCCTCCCAAAACCAGGCTCGCTTTGGCTATCCTTGCATCAAAAAGCAAATGTTTGTTGTGGTGCCTATGAGGGCTTTAACCCTGAACTGCAGGGACCCAGCTTCGTTGATGCAGTGTTTGTCCACAGGACTGCTTGCTTACCAGTCTCCCCTGTCCCCTCTGCCCCAGGCGTTATCAGCAGGACAGGCAGAGCCACCCTCCGCAGAGACAGGCAGCAGTGAGGTGCCCTGCAGGGGGAACGCAGGGAGCTCACGCTCCTTTCTGCACCGCTTTATCTCTCTGTTTACTGCACTTTCTGTGCATGTACTCTTTGCTCCTTATCAGGCCATAAAACCCACTTGATGCGGGTTCGTGGACCCTGCCAGTTCAGGGCTGTCCTGGTCTTGCACAACAGGGGTGAAGCTGCTGGTGAAGCCAACCTGGGCTGGGTTTTTGCCCCTGCTCTGAATGATGCTGGGTGATGGACACTACCTCCAGCTGAGCAGCACCTGCAGGACGTTCCCTAATAAAGACCCTCATCAGCCTCTCCCAGCTCCCTGGGGAGAAGAGGCAGGTGATGAGGCTGTAGGCAATGCTAAAGCCAGCTTGTGCAAGAGCTTAGAGCAGTGAGTAGGTGCTGCCTAGGCTCTGCCTGCTCCTCCTGAGCGTCCTTCAGCCAAGCTTTGCTGAAAGCCTGTGCTGGGTGCACGAGGGCTGTGGCTGGTACATTACTACCTCTGGAGCAGTGATTCAGCCCTCTGTCATCTTTCCGCTCCCAAGAAGGTGCTGGGGGATGGGTGGGGTGGGATGTGTCCCCATATCATATGCCTGCTTAGGGCCCCCATGGGACAGTGGGGGAATGAGGGACTGGCAGCGATGTGGGGGTTCCTCCTCTCCCCTCTGGCACAGCCACTTCCTTTCCACTGCAGCCCTGGCTGCCTCACAGCAGGGGCATCCACAGTTTTGTTTTTGCTGGCGGAGATGGGCTGAGAGGATGTCTGACTTTTCCTGTGCCTCTCTGGGAGAGTTGCAGGGAGAGGCTGTGGGCAAGCCCACATCCCCTTCTACTCTGTCAGAGGAAGCCTATTCTGGGCTTGAAGGGCAGTGTGACTCATGGGGTACTCCATGGAGGGGAGCACCTGTGGGGCATGAGGTTGCCCTGGGGCTTTGCTCAGCACCTGAAAATAACACTGAAGCTTTGTTTTCCTTCCTGTGGGCAAAACCTGGTGTCTGTGTGCTGGTCGGGTGTTTAGCGCTGCTGGGGACACCAGCGCTGCTGTGCATCTTTTGCAAAGGGTGCAGAGCCTGCCTGAGCTCCTGCCTGTCAGGGTGTCCCTGCTGCCCTGTTCAGCACCCCTGTAAGCCTGTCCCCCCAAAGGGGAGCGTGTGGCTCTGGGGAAGCACTGGCAGCATGGGCGGAGGGTGGTGTTGGGGTGCGAGGGGGCGGTATGGGGACTGGCACCTCCAGGCTGGTTCTCCCCAGATGCCACCACACTTCTGTTTTCTGGACAAGGGGCCCACACGTTCCCCTTCCCATGTGCCAGCTTTAAGGTGTAGGGTGTTTCTTAATTTTTATCATTTTTACCCAAATTGCAGCTCTGTCAACATCTGCTGCAGTGAGGGTAGGTCTGGGGGAGAAGCAGGAAAGGCCAGACCCAAAGTCACCAATGTCACTGTAAAAGTAGGTTCCTTAGGGGAAATGAAATGACCTTTGGGCTCTCAGTGACCTTATCACAACCATCGGGCAGAGTATTTTTATCAGTCTCCTGGAATTTCAAGTTAATAAGTAGCAAAGCACTTGGGCCATTTTGTAATGCTAAAGTTCACAACTGGGCTGCAGACTGAATATGGTCATTTGGGAAGTGGCTTCAGTGTCAATCTAATGGTGACAAGTGTCCTGGTGTGACCCTCTGGAAATTCAGTATAACTGAGGGCAAAAATATGTGGTGTGCAAGATACATGATTTGTTTTGAATCAGTAGGGTCATCTTTGATACTTAATCTTTATTTATAATTCTGGAAGGCATGTGTTCTACTTAATAAATTACTGTCAGGGCATAATTCCTTTGCTTGTACAGGACTCTGATAGGGTTTTCTTTTTCAACTTAATATGTCAGTGTTGTTCAGGTAGCAGTTTAAAGCATGAAAGCCTGCCCGCTAAAGCAGTTCAAGGAAAAATGCCTCATCATGTTTTCAGTTTCTTGAATGAGGCCACTGAGCTGAGACATAGGGGAGCATGCAGTAATCTGAAATAAAGGCTTTGATGCATGATGATTAGACAACGCTTTGACATTATCCCTCCATGAAGATATTGCAGCCACAAAATAAGGAGGTTTTTGTGACAATAAGTACACCCTTATTGTTAGCAGTTAAAGATGTAATTAAAATGTGTGTAATACGTGTATTAACTTTGAGTATAGTTAAGAAAGTATTAGTTAAAGCTGTTAACAGGCAAGTAGGTCTTGCTTTATAACACTTTAAAAGTCAGGAGCATGTGTTCCTGCATTTGTCCCAGGTTGTGCAATGAAGCCACTGAGGTGTGACCGGGTGGCTGCCCAGCATGGTGCCCAGAGGCATTATTTACCCCTCACTGAGAGCTGCTGTTTACAAACCGGGGTGAGCTGAAATATTATCCCTGCCCTGGGGTTGAATATTGGCAGCAGTATATCATTAAAGTTGCCCTCTGCTCCAGGCATGGCGAGGTGTTCCTCAACAGCAGGTCCCATGGGTGGGCCGTGGGGCCATGCTGGGTTTGTGGGGCACCCACTTGCCCCGGTGCTCTCCCGTGTCCATGATTCCCTGGGGATTGCTCATGGCATCGTGCCATAGGGCCAACACTGCATGAGTGGAAATAGATGAGGACGAGTCATGTTGAGAAGATGATTCACTTTGCCAAAGCAGCATGCCATCACTTGTTATGGTTGCAAACAATCCCGCCATGCCCTCTGGGGATTCATCACTCAGCAGTGAAAAATAACATGGAAGCCTTTCATTTGGTGGAGCAATGCTGCTCCTCAGCTTGGTGAGGTAGAAGCTTCAATTCTCCACAGCTGCTCTGGCCAGAATCCAACCAGATCTCCCACCTTCCTATGGAGAACAAGGAAGTTTATGTGAATGCGTCACTGCTTCGTTTCTGGGTACACAGGACAGGTAATTCTGATTATTTTAATTTTTTTTTTTCCTGTGTCTCCTCTGATTTAGAAAGATGTTTTGTTTCCAACTGGATCATAAGTCATCCTCTGCCCTGCTCACATCATCAAAGCTATGCTCCTATACTGGTGGGAAGCCCGGCTTCTGATGCTGGCATTAGGAATGAGAAATTTTCGGCTGATGGCCACGATAGCTGGCACTGGGCTCCAATGCCAGCCGCCTCAGGGGGTAATGTGGGGGTGACTCGGTCCTTGCCAGCTGCCGCAGCTGTGTAATAAGCTGAGTCTGTGGGCTGAAACAAAATGCATGGGGCAGGTCAGTGCACGTGCTGGCCTTTAATTTGAGCTTGCCACGCTACAGCCACCTCAAAAAGGGCTTTGCAGGGTCCTCAGGGAGGTGCCCAGGGAGCTGCTGGGGCTTCCCCTCAAGCCTGGGGCTCATCTGCTCTCTGCGGGGACAGGGAGCCCAGCTGTGCCCTGTGCTCCTCCATGACTGCCCGTGCCACCTGGAGAGGCCAAGGTCTCCTCCACTGTGCTAGGACAGAGGAGCAGCCTTGGCCTCCACCCAGAAAATTCATCACAGTGCTGCCAACTGCCTTGCTGGGGCCGTGATCTGTTGAAGCTGTGGCCTCGTCCTAGCAGTGACTGGCTCAGGAGAGCCCTGGAGATCCCTTCTTTCCCCGTCGCTACCAAAGAAGACACCTGATGACCCTTCCCCCTGGCTGCATGCTGAGATTGCGAGAGCGGGTTCCCTGGTTAGCTCATGCCATGTTTCGACATAAAACCACTGCAGGTGTCTGCTTTGGCTTCTCTATTTTAAGAGCCACCATTTGCTATGACTATTTCCAGAGGTGTTCCCACCAGGTGGCCTGGAATAACCAGCCGGTGGGTAATCCATCCCTGGCATGAGTCAGTGCTGCCCTGCACTTGTCCTGTGGGAGTCTGGGGTCGCGAGTGAGAGAGCTGAACAAACAAATACGACTGCAAACAATGTTTAAAGGCTTGTGAAATACTGCCAATGTCTGCTTACATCACCTTAGTGGAAGCTCATCTTTGATCAGCCTAGCATGACTGGGAAGGTCTCCAAACAAAACCCCAAAAAAGCTGCACAAAAGGTGCCTCGTCTTCACCGGGCCACCTAAAAACCTCAATTTTGGTTATAAATCTCTTCTGACAGCTCATGTTATCAAAAGCTTTTAGTTATTGTAGTGAACTCTGAGCTGGAAAGCTCTTTATGCCAGTTCTCTCGGTTCTCCCAGACTGCCAGACCAAAGGGACATCCTTTATCAAAGCACACATGCGGTGAGGATTTGACCCAATTTGCTTGCATTTACTCAGGAGCTGATCTCATTTCCAATTTAATTAAGTTTTCTCATATTTTTGGCCATATCTTAAAGGTGCATACCAACCTGACATGTGACCTAGGAGGAATGAAAGTAAATTTGCTTATAGCAAAAGGATTTAGATGGCAGTTTTAAGAAAAATCAGAGCAGATTCTAAATGGAGGTTGAAATGTAGCTCTTGAGAGCAGTGTCATCTCTTGGGAAGAGAAGGCAGGTAACAGGTTACAACTAAATGGCAGGCTTAAAAATCCTACTTCAGGTGTAAAAGAATCAGTGGGATGCTCTGATTTCAACCTTTGTGCCCTTTCCACGGGGAAATGTGGCAGAGCTCTGTGCTCCCGGATCACAGCCCCATCCCAGGACCTGGGAAAGGGACAGACCTCCCCCACCCCCAAGTGAGGGGGCTGTGAGATCTCTGTGTGGGGTGCAGCACTGCATTCCCCTTTGTATCTCTGTGGCAGTTGTACCACACCCCCTTTTCGTCCCTGTTGTAACCCCTGGTGTATCCACCCTGTGTCTCGTTGTTGTAACCCTGTTGCAGCCATATGACATTCCCTTTTTTATCCCTGTTGCATCCCCATGGCAACCCCATTGTACAACTTCTGCAGCCTTGTTTCATCCTCCTTGTGTCCCTGCTGTGTCTCCTTTTCACGCCCCCTTACATCCCTGTTGTATCCCTGTTGCAGCTGCATTGCATTCCCCACTGTACCCCCTTGCACCCTGTTGTATTCCTCCCCTTGCACTCCCTGTTGTGTTGCCTTTTGAACTGCTGCATTGCATCCCTGTTGCAGCCATGTTGCATTGCCTCTTGCACCCCCAACTGGAGTGATATGGCATCCCCCTAAGCATCCCCACTCTATCCCTATACAGCTGCCTTGCATTCCTCTTGCAACTCTGCTGTATCTCCCTTGTACCCATGTTGCAGCCTCACTGCAGCCCCCTCCCACCCTGTTGTATCCCCTTCACGCTCTCTTTGCACACCGTTGCAGGCCCCTTGCACCCTTGTTGTATCCCCATCGCAGCCTCTTCGCATTCCCCACCACGCTCCTGTTGCATCACCCCTTGCACCCCTGTTCTTATCCACCTTGCGCACCCCCATTGTAGTGCCACTGCGTCCACCTTGCAACCCCCTGGAAACCCCATTACGTCCTGCAATTATACCCCTGTTACACCCCCCTTGCACCCCTGTTGCATCCTATTGCACCCCGCATTGCAGCTCCCCCCTCTTCCACTCCTGTTGTACCCCTCCTTGTATCCTCATGGAAGCCCCATTATATCCCCCCTTAGCACCCCCCCTTCACCCCTCTTGCAACCCAGTTGTATCCCCTCTACGCGCCGCCACTTCCGCAACCCCCGCCCGCACCGCGCACAGCCGCGCTGCATCCCCGCCTCGCCGCCCCGGCACCGGCGCGGAGGGAGGGACGGAGGGAGCGACGGAGCCGCCGCGTTCCGCCGCTCGGCGCTGCCATTGCGGCCCGCCGCGGCTCGGATCGGCACGGTGAGAGGCGGCGGGGGGGAAACGGGGCTGAGGGTGGCGATGCCGGCACCGGGGAGGTTCCCCCCGTCCCCGCCCGGTCCCAACCCTGCCATCGCTGGGGGTGCGGAGGGAGGTGGGCAGGACATCAGAGGCGAAGCCAAAATGCAAGAAAAAATTTAATATACATATATATTTTTAAGATTTAATTAAATTGCCTTAAAATTCCCCCCTCCCCCCCAAAAAAAATCAGAAAACAGGGCACAAAGGGGAGGAGAGCGGCACTGCATCTCAGCCGCTGCTCTTTGGAGGATGCCATCATTTTGCTGGAGGAGGATGCTTTGCGGGGGGGGCGGGGGAGGCTGTGTGCTGGGAGAGGTGACCCGGAGGTGACCCCCGGTACCCCTACTCCACCCCTCCTCACCTCTTTCCTATCCCCCCACCCCACCCTGGAGAGGGCTGAGTCCGGGCGCACTCGTGACATAAGATGTGCCATTCCTCCTCCGCTGTATGCGCGTGCAGCAGGATGGGAATGGCGATGGGATCCGGAAGGAGGACGGGCACATTATCAATTTCTAAACCAACGGCTGGCTGGCAGCACAGCCTGCTCTGGTCATGCTTTTCAGCCACCTTGTCCCCAGGCTGGCTGGCAGTGACACTGACGGCTTGTCCCTGTGTGTTCCCAGCCCAGGGTGCAGCAGCGGGACTGGGTGCCAGCCCTGACTCTTCGGCTCATGTTTATGAGCTGTGTTGCATAGATACAAATGGGTCAGAAATGCACGTTTTGTGAAATGGCACTGCAGAAATAATGATCTCACTTTTGCCTTCTATAAATAAATGAAGGTGAAAGGGTACATTTCCTACTCCCAGCCCTCCGGAGGCTGGATTAAGACCAGGAGAATTGTCTGGCTGATGGACAGAGATCTTTCAAATATTAATAAATCTAAAATTATAACTTCACTGTCACTGTCATCTTAAAAGATCATGCTGCAAAATATAACAGGAATTGTAATATTAGCTACGTCATCATTTATGGTCAATATTATTTTTCTGGCTGTTGAGGATGCCAAGGGGGAGGTGGTTTCCAAGGGAAATGGCTTACTTGCATTTTGGTTTTTTTTTTTTCTTACATGGTTAGCGGTGTGAGTCAGGGTTTCTGGGGGCCCCATCTCAGCCACTGAGGCCCGTCAAAGGCCCCTGTTTCTGCAGTGGGATCTTAAAAATGGTTAATGTTTCTTCTTTTTAAGTTCTTAAAAAAAAATTAAAGTATGCCTAAATGTGCTGCTCAGCTTTCAGCTATTCGGAATTTCTAAATCTATTGTCAGTCAGACTTGAGCTGCTCTGGGAGCAGGGAGCAGTAAGTGAAATGGCGAGCACAGGCAGCCCTGGTATTGCAGCCCAGTCCCGATGAGCACAGCCTGACCTTTGTGCTTGAATTTTGGCACGTCTGGTCAGTGAGCACACACGTGTGATTCCTGCGTTGTGAAAATCCTCCCTGGCCTTGCATGGGGCTGCCCAGCGTGTTAGCTGCCGCTCTCCCCTTCCAGCTGAGCCCCTCTGCCTTGTTAAGGCTTTTGTGCCGCAGCCCCCCAACATGCTCCCCCAGCTACCCCTTGCCAGCTCTTCCCCTGTCAGAGGGGTTGGCTCTGAGACCTGCTCTATGAGAGATGCTGTTCCTGGTGAAAAGCCTCCAGGTCTCCCTGGGTAACAAACCCAGCTGCTTTCACATTTCTGGGATAGCTTTTTTTTTTTTTTTTTGAGCTAAATAGAGTTTTCTGATCCCGCACACTGGGGTCTGCTGCTGCTGCTGCATCTGACAGGGGGCTTGGAAAAAAAATCAACATATACACCTGAGTTGCACTGTTGGGTCTTCTCCAGCCTCCCTGGTGTGACCCAACGAGCTTGAAAGAGAAAAAATAACAATGTGGATTCAAACCTTGCTCACAGTATTCTATTGTCTGGTGGCCCTGGGGACTGTCATCAACATGCTGTCCTCTGTAGCAACCTGCAGCCCTCTCCCGCCTCTTGACCCCCTAGTTTGCAGGTGGTGAGGTACCTGCTTGAATTTGGTGCAGGGGAGGAAGTAGGAGGCAAGTGGAGACATGGAGCCTCCCCTTAGCATCTGTCTTTGGTCCATCCATCCCGTTACCTGGGGTGGCTGGTCTGGGGGGCTCCTCCCAGGTGGGACGCAGGGGCTGCGGTGGTTAGTGCCTGCGGCTTGGCTGCCAGCATGGGTTTGGCATCCTGTGCCCTGCCGGCTGTGCAGCTCGCTCAGCGTTATTGCCGCTGTGATCACACAGCATTTATCAGTGATGTTTACAAGTTGATTTTTGAGGTACTTGGAGATCCTTCTAAGAAGGCAGTAGCAATGCTTGGGGCTGTTGGCTGTGACTCTTGATCACAGGGCGCTCAAAGTGATGGATGAGCTGTGGTCTGAAGTCTTACAGCTGGTACCACAGGGCTTGTTTATATTTTTAAGCCCATGGTGTCTCTCCAGTTGGTAACAAAGGACTGTGCCAGGGTCTGGGGCAATGCTGCCTGCTCCCATCCCTGGTGCTGGTGTGGCAGGGAGGGTGCATGTCCCCTGGGAAAAGCACCATTGCAGGGGGTTGGCACTGCAGGTGCTCCCATGTGGCTTTGGGGAGCCTGTGTCCCTGCAGCGCTACTGGGTGCAAGAGTGGCTTTATGGGGATGCTGGGGGGCCAGGGTAATGGTTGCTGTCCCCGACCATGTGGCTGGGCCTGCCAGTTTCCTTTCCCGCAACCTCCATCAGGGATAACTGTAGAAATTGGCGGTGATGCTTTGTCCACACAGAAGGAGGCTCGGCTATGCAGCGGGGCTCCCCGAGCATCCTCCCCCAGGCACCCATGGCTGACAGGGACCCCGAGCGGGGCTTGCCGGGTGCATGTGGCCAGCATTGGATGCCAGGCTCATGTGGTGAGCAGCAGCTGCCACGGCCCTGCCGAAACCCTCTGGCACGATGGGGCCGGGAGCCCCCTGGGGCACACCCAGCCCTGCAGCTGTGGCAGGGGGGGATCTCTCAGGGATTTTCTGGCTCAAAGCAGCCCTGGGCACTCATGTGGGGGCCTCTGGTGTTCCTGCTGTGCCTCCAGCTTGAATTTCCACAGCCAAAAGCTGCAGGCAAGTTCAGGCCAGCGTATTACTGCCTCTCTAGTAATTTCCTGTGGCTGCGCTACACTTCAGCCTGACTTGCAGAGGGGAGGCTTGGGAGGGCACTGAGAGCACTTGGAAAATTACATTTAAGACGAAGAGGAAGGGGATGGGAAGCAGCTTAGCTGGCTTTGTTCTAATAGCTGTAATCACCCAAAGCGTAACCATGAGCCCCGTTTCACTGGGTGCTGCACAGCCCTGCCGCGGTGGGGGCTGCTGGCAACAGCTCTCCCCGCCGCGCCACGCCGGCTTTCGCTTCATCTCTGATGGCAGCTTGCACTTTGTTCCTGCTTGGAACAAGTGCCCTCGTTTGGCTTTATTGCATAAAAGACCATATTTACATAAACAGGGGAAAGGCTAGTCAGAAGGTAAAGATGAGGGGTCTTGAAGGGAAGCCAGTGGCTTAAATAACCCAAACTTGCAGTCTTGCCCAGCTACCAAGTCTGAAAGGAGGAAAAAAAAGCAGGAATGTGATTTTAAGCTTTTTTTTTTTTTTCCTCTTCCAACAGTGTTTTCAGACGCCGTCGCTGCTACCCACAGAGAGCAGGACCTGTGCCGAGAGGACAAGGGGATCTCTGCAAAGTAAGCCAGGCTTTTTAAAGGCTTTCTCCTTGTTTTGCTTTCCAAGAGTGGCCTGCGCTTTTCCTGTGCTTTCTCCTAGCTGCAACCTTCTCTTGTTACTGGTCACCGATGGGGATGATGGTGATGTTCTGTGCTTAATTTCTTCCCTATTTTAGTAACATAGCGAAAGGCAGCAAGTGCCCTCAGGTGGGCTCCCATGCAGCCCTGCTCTCACGTACAAGGTTTAGCTGTTGCACAAAGTGTTTGTCTATGAAAAAGCCATGTGGAGATCAAAGACCTTTCTACAAAATATTAATTAAACGAATAACGGTGTGTTGTTGAGGCTTGAAGAAGGAAATGAGGTTTAGCGTTGTTAAGGAAGTGCCTGGTGGAAATATTTACAGTATTTCTCAAATTTCAGTTATTCTTGTTTTCCCTGGAGCAAGAGGGAAAACCTGGCTGTTGCTTCAGAGGTTCTGTAAACTGCTTTTCTTGGTTGTGTGTAATGTGTGGGTTTGATGTGATCCTGTGTGACGGCGTTGGAGGGGGAGGGGATGTGACTGTGGCGATTCAGTTCCTGCTTCACGGCATAACATATAACATACCACATACCACCGTGAGTCTTGCAGGAAACAGGAATAAATCTGCCTGTCCTGGCACAGAGAAATGTGGTGGTGATGATGGGGGGGATGGCTGGTGGGAGAGCAGGCACTGGAAACATCTTGTTTTAGAAATGTGTGACAAAAGAGCTAGTGCCGAGGAAAGGGCGAGACATAAGTTGGTTAGCAGCAGGAGTTAGAGGAGATGTGTGTGAGACAGGGTTTAATCTCTTAATGACAAAAATATATCCCAGCTGCCTGAGGTGGGGCGAGTTCAGGGACGAGCACAGCATTGCGTGACAGTTCACCCTTGCGCCCTGCGTCCTCCGCCTGCTGCCCCTGCGGTTTGTCCGAAGGATGCGTGGGAGCTGGGATGGGACCTGTGATTGACAGCCAGTGCAAAATGCCTGTGGGGCAGGAGCAAGGACATGGGCACAGAGATGAATTTGTCTTAGATAAGGGCTGGTCACCAGAGCACCCTGCCAGGTTGTTTCCTTCAGTTCCCAAGCCCATTAATAGGCTCTGCTCCCTTGATTAGTTGGTGCCTGTGCGGAGCAGTAATGAAAGCCGGGCTCAAGCCATCAATTCTAGGTCAGTGGTTGTGTGCAGGGGGAGGGGAGCCGGAGCTCGACATTTGCCTCCAAATAGCAATGTGGAGCCTGTGTTAAGGCAGCCCTGCCTGCACCCATCAGTGGGGAAATGTTGCCTGCACCCATTGAGGGGGGGACTCTGCTTTCCCCGTCTGCAAAGTGCCCCAAGGGCCATGTGGCGTCCCATCACGCCAGATGTGGTCTGTGCCTGTTAGGAGGCTCATTGCCCATTTGAGATGTGCTCTCCTGAGAGGATAACACTGCAATAATTAGATCCGTTAAGGAGCCAGAAGAAATAATCAAGTTTTAAAACTGAAAGAGAGTTTGCTGTGCTTCTCAGCAGTATCCTTTGCCTCTTGCAGAGCTGCCTTCCTCTCTCCCTGGCAGCAGAGATCTCATTTAGCATCAATTTGTCAACATTTCTGGTGTTTAACCTCTGATTGTTCCCTAAATGCGAGCAGGTGAGGCTGGACAGTGAAGAGCAGCATGGATCTGGATGTGTTGAACATGTTTGTCATCGCCGGCGGCACCCTGGCCATCCCCATCCTGGCCTTTGTGGCTTCCTTCCTGCTCTGGCCCTCAGCGCTCATCCGCATCTACTACTGGTGAGTTCATTAGCCTGGCTGCTCTCATTTTAGTGCAGGGGTGGAATTACTGTTGGTCCCCAGCAGGTCCCTGCACCCTCACACACATACAGGTGCACAAAGAGCTGGTGGGCAGCAAGGTGGTGCGGACAGAGGTGGGTGTTCCTGCCCATGGTGGCGATAGGAGCAGGTAAGGTGTGGTTTTCCAGGGGCATACTGGCTGTGTGGAGCTTTAAGCATCTCTGGGAGAAGAAAATGTCATTTTCTTATTGCTTTTTTGCTGCTGAGGCTTATGTCTGTTGGGGCAGCCTCAGCTGGGCTACACGACATCTCCAAACCTTTCTGGGTTGTTTCCCCCAAGGATGGGACTGCAGCTGGGAAAAGCATCACTGTTGCTGCCTGTCCCCCAGCCTGGCAGCCCCGGCAGGCTGGTGACCTCCTGCCTTGTCAATGCAGCCATTGGCGTGGGTGTCCTCAGCTCTGCCACGGCTCCCCGGGCTCACACACTCCCTCCTGGTTAACAGCCTGCCCAGCAGGCAGGGACTTTTCTCTCGCTAGTAGTTAGGGATGAGGCTTTTCTCATTCTCTCCCTCTCTTCTGGGCTGGAGCATCAGAGAAGATGGAGTGATGCTTTTCCTTACCCCCTTGCATCTCATCCTCTCTGATTAACAGCGGGCAGGCATTACATCCTTCTGTCCTCATCTGTCCCTGGAAATCAGTGATAAGCATGCTGGTGGATTTCCTGTCTGGGTTTGTTGCAGAGGAAAGCTGGAATAACACTCCCTTCAGAAGCCAGGGCAGCATCTGATCACCCAACACGGGCAGCAGCAGGCAGCGTGGCAGGCTGCCCTCACATGCCACTGGCAGATGGTGGCTCCTGTGGTTTTGCTTACGGGGTGTTTCCAAATAAAAGTGACCTCATGTGAGAGGAGGACGTTAACTCACCCCAGCACTCAGACGCAGCAGCATGATGAAGCCTGTTTTTCAAACAGCGCATTTATTAGCAACCTTTTAATCACAGCACCTGGGGGCTGACAGAGGGGAAGGAGGATGGGATGAAAACCCCAGCGACAGGATCAGCATGAGAGAGAATTTATTCCTGTTGTGCGTCGTGTGGAAGACTTGCAAGGCCAAATGTCACTCTGCGGTGTGACAGCATTCTGCCCTGGGGATGTCAGGGCTGGTGCCCAGGGGCAGGTCCAGACAGTACCGGGTTTCTCAGTCAAAGGGGTTTTTTTTTCCCCTTTGGACATACAAGCGGCTGGTGGAAGCCAAGGAGGACCCTGATGGGCTCAGGTTCAGAGGAGGATCAGCGGAGAAACGCTGCCATGCCAGAGCAGAGCGAGTGTGATTGGGGCGAAGCCTTCAGAGGGATGCAGGTAGGGGTGGCAGGACAGGGCAAAGGAGGTGAAAGGGGCTGATGCTGGGGAGCTTTGAGGAGCTGGGTTGAGTGGGAGGTAGAGAAGAGCCTCCCTCCTTGTCCTTTGGGGTTGCAGATTAGGGGCTGAGTGAAAATGCACTGTGGGTAGACCCGGCTGAGGGAGGGAGCATGTGAGCAGAGATCACAGGGCTGTTTTCCTTTGAAGGGTGGTGAGTGCTCCCATCTCTCTCTCCTCCAGCATTTCTGGTAGCATTGGCATCTTGCAGCAGTGTCTGGAATGCTCTGTGTTTCATAGGCACCTTGTTTCTTAGGGACAGTGGGTGAGAAGAGCAGGTTTGCCCTTTACTCTTCCTTTCCTATTTGCTCCTTCCAAGTTGGATTTTTTTTGGGTGAAATCATTGTTTCCCCATCAGCAGAAGCAGGAGAGGGGGCAGGCAGCATGCCATGCTGCCCCCATCTTTCAGCCCCATGCAGCTCCAGCTTTGTGGCACCACTCCTGGGAGGTCCCCAGGGACTCTTCTCCCACCACTCGCTGCCCCTCTCCTCCTCCTCGCTGCTGCTCTGCGAATACTCAGCCAGTGCGGCCAAGGGTCATGCAGGGTCCCTGTCACTGATGGCCTCACTCCCTCCCCTGCTGCTAATGCGCCTCCCTGCCGAGCGTGACGTCTAGGGCTGCCCCGCTGACCCTGGCCGCAGAGCCTGCCTGCTCTGCCACAAGGGGTTAATCCGTTTAGCTGCTGCCACTAAGCATGTTAACAACTTCCGAGGGATCAGTTCAGCTTTGCAGAGATTATTTTGCCTTCTGCCGAATTGATCCATCAGGATCAGTTGCTAAAAATGTTATCATCTTCCCCATCAGTAGTTTACACCAGTGCCTTTGAGGCGAGGACTCTTAAGACACTTATTCAGGGAGAAATTCACCTCTCCTTGTAGGACCAGCACAGAGCCGAGATGCTGCTTAAGTCCCACTAACTCCCTCCAAAAAGGGATTATGCTAAAAGAGGATTGCACTATGCATAAGCTTTGAGTGGGCAGAGAGCTAAGACAACCCAGCAGTGTTGGTGACCTTGCTCTTATGTCTGAAATAAATTCTGATATTGCATATAAAACTATTTGCCAGTATCTTGGCCATCAGGAGTAGCCCAGTAGTTGTACTGACAAGGGTTACGTCTCAGCAAAGGGGAAATGCAGACAAAGCATGCCTGCTCCTCTGCCTTGGACTGCTCGTGCACATCATGTGTCCAAAGTGTCACAATAATCTCTGCCCAGGTCCCCTCTGGCTGGCAGTTTCACTGCATCCTCTTTGAGCAGGCTGCAAGCGTGCACTGGCAGGAGCTGTCTGTCTTTTTGCTTTCAGAGGAATAACCTAGGTTTCCTTGGGGTATCCTGGTATCTTCTGGGGTGTTTGTCCCTGTATAAGGATGGTCCCCTCCAGTCCTTCGCATGTGTGTAAACACATTTTTAAAGATCATCTAGCTGGCATATGGGAACCAGGTTTCTGTGGTGCTCCTGGTGATGTGGTTGTTTTGACTGGGATCGATATGCTTGTCTGTGGAGTGATGTTGTCCCATGGCTGCAAGGCTGGGCCCAAATAAACCCATGGCAGATCCACCGTACCCACCTGGAACACATGCCTCCCTTGGCCCGCCCATCCTGCACGCTGCCTTGCCATGTGTTCTGCCTTTCTCTCTTGAGCTTCTTGCCTCATAGCAACATTTGGGTGTTTTAGTTTTAGAGTTTTTTCTTTGGCCCATTTCGATTGCAAAATTAGTTGGTCTTTTTTGAAGTTTTTAACAAACAGAGTGTCTCCACAAGCCATTTGCAGTGCAGCCATGAATAGCCAGCCGCCAGTACTACACATGTAAGGGATCACATGGAAGGACAGGGTTTGGTCCAGGAACCAGATGCTCAGAATTAGTCCCAGTTAGGGCCGTGACAGCACCGATGTGAGCCCAACATAATTGGCCTTAGCAAACTAGCAAATCTGTGGCTGAGTTTGGACCTGTCACCTGGCTTATATTGCCATTGGGCCCTGCTCTTGCCTTGCTCACTGGTGTTGTTTTCTCCTTGTTTCCAGGTACTGGCGCCGAGCCTTGGGTATGCAGGTTAGATATGCAAACTACGATGACTATCAGTTTTGTTATTCCTATAGAGGGAGACCTGGATACCGACCGTCCATCCTGATGTTGCATGGGTTCTCAGCCCACAAAGACATGTGGCTGTCTATAGTCAAGGTGGGACTCTATTTCTATCATGTTGCTACTTAGTGAGAATCGATGGTCCTGGGCTTGAGGGCAGTGTGGGGACCCAACAGTTGCATGCCTGGGATGTGGATTGCTGTAGCATGCTAGAAATACCCTCCTTAGCTCTGTGCTCATTGCTTGTTGGATCCCTTTCATCCCTATGACATGCAGAGCTGCAGGGGAAGAGCAGTACGTACCTGCCTCCTCCATGGGAAGTGAGTCTTGGCCATGGTTTCTCATCATGTCATCCTTGGTACATGAGCTGACTTATTCTGGTGCACGAGTAACCAAGGGCTGCTAGGAGGAGAGCAACCCCCCTGCTCCCACCTGTGGTCGCCAGTTTCCATCCCTGGGCTTCGCAGAGGTTCCCCTGCGCCGTAACCGCCCCTGGTTTGTTTCTGCAGTTCCTGCCGAAGAACCTACACTTGGTGTGTGTTGACATGCCCGGGCACGAGGGCACGACCCGCTCAGCCTTGGACGATTACTCCATTAGTGGGCAAGCTAAGAGAATACACCAGGTAATGCCCCAGCATCACATTGCCTCTGCAGAGGGATGCAGGGATGTGAGGGATATGGGAACATGACGGATGCTAAGCCCCGTGAGCCCTGCCTCGTGCGGCCGTGCTCCCTCCCTTCCCAGCCAGCCAGAGCCACTGACCTCAAGCTTTTGAGTTGAATTTCTCTAATGACCCCATGCTGTTGCTTCCTCTCCCCTAACAATGTTCCTTCTGCTCCCCTGCCAGTTTGTGGAGTGCATCAAGCTGAACAGAAGGCCCTTTCATCTGGTTGGCACTTCCATGGGGGGAAACGTTGCCGGCGTCTATGCTGCTCAGTACCCAGAAGATATTTGCAGCCTGACCCTCATCTGTCCTGCAGGTGGGCAATGCAGGGGAGGTGAGACGGGGAGAGGGCAAGCAGGAGCCAGTGCAAAAGCCCAGAGCAGCAAAATAGGCTTTTAATGCAAAGCATTTTGAAATGATTTTTACGTACAGTCTAAAAATCTCTGGCAGGGCACGGGAGGAAATCACAGCCTTGTCCTGACTGCTGTTCTCCAGGGCTTTGGAGTTTGCTGCGCTGTGCTGTGGTTAGAGCTGGGACTAGGGCAAATGGGATAAGTCCTGCTCTGGAAGAAAATGTGTTTGCCCTTGGAGTGGCAGCTGTTTTATGTGGCACATCGTAGCCTCTCCCTTCTGGAGGGGGAACCCAGGCGACAATGGGAAAACCCTCCCCAGTCTGGCTGCTTGAAAGCCCCTGTGTGCCGGAGGGCTGGGGCTTCAGGAGCTGGAGAGCTCAGTCTTCCCATGTTTGGGTGCTCCCATGTTTGGGTGTTCCAAGTGGGAAGAGCACTTTGGGGCCAGGCACAGGTCAGCAGGGTGTCCCTGTGCCCACGCAGCCCCCCTCCATCCCCACCATCCCCTCGGCCAGGGGGCTCTGTGGAGCCTGGGCATGACATGCGGCAGGAGGCACAGGGATTTGGCAGGGATCTTCTTTGCTGGGGAGGGCTTTGCTGCATCCCAGTTGTTATAGCAGCTCCTTCCCCCCCCATGCAAGGAAAATGGCTCCCCGATAAGAAATAAGTAATGAAGCAAAGCGAACGTTACTTAGCTACCAGGCTCTGGGGGTGGCAAGTTTCCCCTTCCTCTCTGGGAGAGGTGTTGGCTGACTCTCTGAGGGTTTCTGGATGTGAAACCTCTGTGTGGGGGCTGCAGAGATGTTTGGGATTAAGCTGCTGGGGGATTTTTCCCTGCAGTGGTGCATGCAGATGGGGCTTCTGAAATTTTCTGTCTGACCCTTTTCTGTGTCAGGCTGGGCACAGGCATTAATATTTGCATCTGCTGTCCACATAAAAATAAACACTATAATATTTGCCAAAGTATTAATGCCTGTCTACTGGGAATACACCTCATGTTGCGTCAGCCCACAGAGCTCATTGGTGTCAAGCCCTGGAGCAGGAGGAGGCTGGGGTATCTCTGGGTCCATATTAAGGTTGCTGTATGTACAGATTTTATTTTCCCCCTCTATTTTAAGGGGTTTTTTTTTAATGATTGTGCAAGCAGGAGGTGGGAGTCAGGGATGATGGAAGTCAATACAGTGATGCTCTCTCGCTGGGGCTGTCGAGGTCTCGTCCGGGTTTTAGCTTGTGCTCCCCTTCTCATTTGACCCAGGCCTGCCAAGTACCACCGACAGCAAGTTCATTAAGCAGCTCCGGGAGCTGCAAGAGTCTGATCGCATCGACAGGATCCCTTTAATTCCCTCAACTCCTGAGGAGATGGCAGATATGCTGAAGCTTTGCTCCTACGTTCGCTTCAAGGTGCCGCAGCAGGTGAGGAGCCTGGGCTGGCTGCAGCAGCTGGGCAAAGGGGTCTTGGGGGGGGGGGCAGGTTTGCTTCTCCCCAAGCCTGTGTAGCGGCAGCTGAGGCAATGCTGGGAGTGGAGCCAGTGCTGGAGAGGTGCTGGCAGCGGGGCCAGGGGTGTCCCAGCCCTGCTCCCAGCACCTTTCCAGCACTTTGCCTTCAAACACACTTTTCCCAGCTCCCTCCAGCAATGCCTGTTGAACTTCCTTCTCCTGTGAGGTCTTTGGCAGTGGGCTGGCATGTCCAAGAGTTTTTTATTAAATATGGCTGGCAGGAAGCATTAAATAACTAACTATGACAGTTGTTGTCTGGCCTGGAGGGGGATTGTTTGTTGCTTTTTAAGCAAAAGCTATGGAAATGTTACTCACCTCATTGTCAGGGGAGAGGAACTTGGAGAAGGGCTCACCATTAAGCTGGTTTTCCTTAGGAAGTCTGGTATTAGTAGATTGGAGAGTAAGAAAAAATGTAAGGTAATGAATGCCAAGACCTCTTTTTTTGTTGGCAAAAGAATAAAAGAAGAAAGAGAACACAGTCATGGCTGACGCGGCCTGCTGGCGTGGATAGCTGGCCTGGGGGAGAAATTCGTGTTTGCATCAAAAGACAAAAATACTTGTTGCTGAAATACATGTTACTTAAGCATGGTTATGACAGCCAGACGTGCTTAGGAAGGAGCTTGTGCTGAGGCCAGGCTGCGCAGGGCATGTTGGGGCGGCGGGGGCACGTTCCCCACCGCCTGCCACACGCACGGCTCTGCTGGGTGTACTCAGCCCCGTGCAGGGCACGGGTCCCCCCTCAGCAGCTCTCCTATGCTCTCCCTGCAGATTCTTCAGGGCCTCGTTGATGTTCGCATCCCACACAATGATTTTTACCGGAAATGTAAGTGCATGGCAGCCCCTCCAGCCAAGATTTCCAGCCAGACCCCCGGGGTGTGGAGACAGGCTGTCCCCAGTCCCTGGGTCCCCTGCATGCCACCTGGCCCCAGCACCCCCTGCTGCCTTGCGGAGGGTGGGAGGGGGCAATGTGATTAACAGATTTGGGGATACACCTTGGTTGCTGGTAGCAACCCGCTGGTAGCAACCCACTGCCACCCCCAGGAGCGATGGGGATGCTGCTTCACCCTCACCCTCCCAGCTGGGTTAATTAGTTCTAATCCCTATGAGGAGATGGGCTTGGAGAAGGATCTTTCCATAGCAGGGCTTGGTGGCAGTGTAAGGATAGCCTGTGGTGGCTCACCCCGTCACCCCTACCTGGGGTTTCCCACCCAGGGGATGCTGGCAGGGCTGGCCTGCAGGGACCCCTGCAAGAAGGGAAAGCAAAGCATCCCTCTCGTGTAGGACTGACTCTCCTTTTGCCCCCACTAGTGTTTTTAGAGATTGCGGATGAGAAGTCCAGGCACTCTCTCCATGAGAACATGAGCAAGATCAAAGTGCCAACACAAGTCATCTGGGGAAAGCAGGACCAGGTACACAGCCCTCTCTGCCTCCCCGTGGGACCATGCCTCCATCTCTGCCTGCATCCACCCACAGGGGCATGGTGCGGGCTGTGCTGCTGAGCTGTGTGCTGCTCTGCAGCGAGCTGGCACACATGTGTCCCTGTCCCCATCCCCGTCCCCTGTGGGTTTGGACCGAGTGGCTCAGCAGGGTGATGGGTGGAAAGCTGCTAGCCTCGTGGGGCTGGAGGGAGGACAAGGCAAAGCCAGGGCTGGGGAGGGAGCGGGGGCAGGTGCCAGCATGGTGGCAGGCGTGGGCTGGGAAGAGGAATAAAGTGCCAGCAAAGACAGTTGTCCTGGCAACTGGGGAGAAATGTGCTGTTTGTGGGCAGGTGGTGAGGCAAAGGCATGGGGCTTCTGTCTTTTGTTCTATGTTTCTGTGTAGGCATGGTTACGGAGGGAGGAGCCAGGGCAGGG
Source organism: Morus bassanus (assembly GCA_031468815.1). NCBI lineage: Eukaryota > Metazoa > Chordata > Aves > Suliformes > Sulidae > Morus > Morus bassanus. The sequence continues at coordinate 14,466,628 of CM062580.1, read as the reverse complement.
GGCAAAGGGCTGTGCAAATGCAAAGGTGCAAGCTTTTGCTTGCAACGACCCCTTTGCACTGAGCTGGCAGCCAAAAAGCATCCAAGGGAGTTCCCTGCCGCATGCTGAGGGGGGCACTGTGCAGCCTCCCTGCCCCGTACCCAGGCATGGGTACCGCAGGATGGGGCTGCCATCACAAGGACCGTGTCCGCATCCCTGCTCAGCACTTGGACTTGCAAAGGCAGCTCCAACAGGTTTTCTACGGTGGCCAGCAAAACCTAGCTCTGCCCATGGGAGTGACTATTTTTTCTGCTGCCATCCAGGTCCTGGATGTTTCTGGCGCCACAGTTTTAGCAAGCGCTATCCCGGACTGCCACACATACATCCTGGAGAACTGCGGGCACTCGGTGGTGGTGGAGCGGCCCCGCAAGACAGCCAACCTCATCCTGGAATTCCTGGCACTGCTGCACAGCATGGACAGCAACAAGAAGCAGGCATGAGTGTGGTGGGGAGCCGAGCGCCCACGCCAGGTCTTTTAAATTGTAAAGTACTGCAGCTTTGATAAGTTCTCAGGGATCTTGTATGAATTGGGGTGAATGTGCCAAAGTCCCTGAGGAAGGCAGAATCACTGATACCTAAACCTATAGCACCGCCAGCACAGCGACCTAGGGGTCATTGAGCAATCTCCGTAGATACAGGAACGGAAGCAGAATCTCTCCCTTTTCTACTTAGAGATAAAGTAGGAATGAGACGAAATCACCAAGCACTAGCCATGCAGTGTGCTGAAGTTCCTTACACAGCCACCCATCTTACCCAAGTTACCGGCACGTAGTTGTTAATGACATTTACCTAAACTATATAAGAAACGTAGGAAAGAGGAAGCATCCTGGACTGAGACTTACAATATTTCTACTACTTAGAGTCCGTTGCGTTGCATGCCGCCATGCTGTAAGAGAACCCCAGTGCTCCAGGTGTCTGCTCGAGTGCTCTTTGTGTAGCTCCTTAACTCGTGATTTATGCAGAAAACAACAGAAAACTTCATACGTGGAAGTCCAATGACTGTATGTGCAAAAATGTTTACACTTTGGGTTTTTTTTAAATCCCTGAACAGCTCCTGTGTATATGTAATGCCTTAACATTGCCCAGGGTACGGCGCCCGTGTGCAGCCTGCCTCGCCCAGGGGATGGTGAAAACTCGGGGTGCATGGAGCATGGAGTGATTCGATCCCCGAGCCCGAGTCAGCAATAAGCCCATGGGCGGGGTGCAAGTCAGCAAACTCGGGCAAACTCTTGTCTCAGCTCTTCTATCACGTTGTGCTGCTGAACTCGTTGATGTAAATAACAATTTTCTTAATGAATTCCGTGAATTCTGCAAATGCCAATGTCACCGAAACCAGGAGTGGGCTGCATATGTGAATAGCGTGGGGGTGTGGGCTCCTGAGCTCGCTGGGTGGCGAGGAGGGGGACAGCTCACCTGGGAGGCACTGGGTGGTGGCGTGGAAACGTACAGTGTGCTTGTGCATCCTCTCGATGTTTTATAACTCCTGACTGAGTGAAATTATAGGTAGAAACGGGCAGTGCAGACAAGCTATGCTTTGCAGCCTGCAAGGTGATATATGGGGACAGATCCTGCACCTCCCCAGGTGCAGTCCCTTGCCACACGTCCCAGGGGGAGAGGGCTGGTCCTGGTCTTGGCAGGACCCATGGCTGCTGGAGGGCAAGGCGGTGCATGGTCATCTTGAAGGAAAAGCAGCAGGCAGCCATCAGCCCTCGGTCACCCCCAGCCCTTCTCGGGGGTTGACACAGGGTGCTGCTAGAGCTCCCCCGCAGACCAGGTACGCATGCTTGCGGGGCTGACAGCCATCTTCTTGCCGTCTTTCCAAGGTACCCCAATCTGTACATATATCTGAAACTCCCCACCAGCTTCTCTGCTCTTTTTAAGAGAAGAAACATTGTTCTTTTAGAAATTTAGAAATTTGCTGTTAATGGCTTGGTTATTTCTACTACAGGAGTTGATTAAAAAAATAAATTGCTGATTGTTTTATGTGGTAAAAGCCAGAAGAAGTTGTTGGGTATCTATATGGTTTCTCATATGCCACAGATTGCTGTATGCAAAGGATTTATATGGCTATTAAAATCTAGTGATTTAAGGAGTCTGCCGTGCAATGATTATTTTTTCTTTTGGGGAGGAAGGGGGCTGTGGGGTGGGATGGCGAATGGCACAGCGGACTTGCTCTGCTTCTTCTTTCCTCCCCACATTTCTCGGAGATGCAGGTTTTGCCTCAAGGAATACTTAATAATGTCAAGAGAGATGGTGAGGACTGGGAAGGTACAGGTCTCATCCCTTCAAAGACAACAGGAGTTTTGCTTTTTTTCTTTTTATTAAGAAGAGGTAGCACTAAACACTCAATAAACAAAATAAAACCTCAAGGGGCAGGGGAGTTACATTTTGAGCACAAAGATTCCTCTTAAAAATCTTGGAAGTGTGTTAAATACCAATTTCAGCTGCAATTACAAGTCTTACTGAGTTCATACAGTGTGCTGGGAATAGCGTTACATCAATATCCAGGAAAAGTATTTGCATTTCTGCTTTCCCCAGGTGGCTGCTTTGTGTGACAGCGGAGCTGCAGGGCAGGCTGGGGAGCATCCTCCTGGCACCTTGTCCCCCTGCCCAGGCCCTGCTGCAGCAGCCTGGCTGCGCTGCAATGCACGGGTCGAGGTGACAGTGGCTGCAGGAAACCTATTAATTACTGCAGGGCAGGGGGCCTCTCGCCTCTGGGCAGGGGCTGGGGCAGTTCAGGGTGTCTGCATCACACATTGCAGCCTCTCATGGTTCGGTAATAAAAATCCCAGGTCTATTTGGGAGGTGGGGTCTGGGTGCTGGCCCTGCTCATCCCAGCTGCACCGTTGAGGGCAGCTGCAGCTGGCTGCTGCGTGCTCTGTCTGTGCCCGTGCCCAAGCCAGCCCTGTAGCAGCAGCTGAGCCCACTGAGGAGAGGCAGGGAGGGAAGCTGCCTGCACCTGGAAAAACGATTGAAAGCACACCTGATAATGCTAACTGCTATTCCCTTACCCTCATTTCCGGCTGGGAGCCAGAAAAGCACCATGCCAAGGCCCTATGGCCCTGGCTGCAGAGCAAGGGCTGTTTCCACATTTTCAGCTGCTGCCTTCTTGGCACTAACCCTCCTGTGTAGACCCAGCTACTCACCATGTAAGGCTGCATCCCTGGGCTGTGCGTGGGGCTCTGGAAGGGGTAGAGGGTCCTGCTGCTCCTGGTGGGTTTGTCTGTCCTGTGGGCAGGGCTGGGGGAACCATGGGGAAACCAGTGGATCCAAGTCACAGTGAGCCTGGGCACTGGGAACCTGCACACAGCCTGAGCATCCTGGTGTGGTGGGAGGGAGTTTGCCTTTTGTTTTGTTGCCTGGTGTTTAATTGTTGCTTTCCTTGTAATTATGTGAATAAACCAGGTCTGTGATGGGGCTGCGCTGGGAGACAAGGCACAGGGCAGTAGAGGTTCGTATAAAAGCTAAGGAGTCAACCTTTGATTGTTACGGGTCTTGCCACGGGTGATTTGCTGTATCCTGAAAAAAGGTTGCAAACACAGCAGGGCTGGCTTGCTGATAAACTTAATGATGCCTCTGAGAAAGTTGTTTTGCTGCTGAGCATCCAGGTCCATGGTGGTGTCCAGCTCCCGGGGTGTCGATGGGAGCAGGAGGGACGGAGCTGGTGGCAGCCACTCCTGGGCACTCATATGTGCCCAGATGCTGCTGAAGAGGAAAGTGTGGTGCTCCTGAAATATGGCCAGTCAGGAAAACCTGGGCTGGGTCCTGCTCCACATAGCTGCAGCCAGATGTTTGTCTGCAGTGGGGAAGCATCTTTCTCCCTTTTTTCCATTAAAGGAGAATAACAGCACCTGCTGCCTTGCAGGGCAGCACTGCACAGAGCGTCCTCTGTCAGGCGGAGCGATGCTCACAGTGTTTGGTACCGTGGTTTAGGTGCAAATGTCCCCCACACCAGCAGCCTGTCACCCAGCTAAACCTTCCCCTGACTCAACGTGTTTCACAATCTTCTTGGACACAAACTGTGTTTTTCCCACGGAAGCCTGGGTGGGAGCACCCTGGGGCACAGCCCCTCTCACCCAGTGTGGGAGGGGGCACCGCAGCCTCCCCACCCATGTCCTTGCATGCCGGGGCACAGCGGAGGCATGTGTTCCCCGTTACACCTGCGGCTGCCCTGTGATGTTGCGAGGGTCCCCTGCCTGGACCCTGGAGCTGAGACTTGTAGTGAATGCAAGGAAAACATATAGGATCTGGTGGGGGGGTTTGGTTTTGGCTTTTTCTTCCTTCTGGGAGGCCCTTTTCCGAACACCAGCCTCTTGGGGGCGGTTTGGGATTATTCACTGAATTCTTGCTGGGCCACTAGTACTCGATGGCTTCTCCCTGCCATTCCCTGCCGGACAGCGCTGCCTGCTGCCTCCTGCCCGCAGCACGAGACACAGAGCGAGCCTTGATTTTCCTATTCTTACAGGAAAAACTTTGTCTTCGGCTATCTCAACAGGTCACTGCGCTTTTTTTTTTTTTTTTTTTTTTTTAATGCCCAGCAAATAGCTGTGAATAGGGTGCTCTGACAAGGGCTTTGGCTGTTGCCTGAAGCTGGGTGCCTGGCACAGACGGTGGGATCATGCCACTTTCTGAACCTCACTCTTCCTCAGAAACCCCTATTGCACTCCGGAGGGCAAGACCCACGCACAGCCTTGCTGTGCTGCTCTACTGATTTTATTTGTTTTTTCTTGCATTCCGGGAAAAGCTGCGTGGGAGCTTGGTGAGCTCACCTCCATAGTGAAGTGGCAGGTTTCCTGTAAGGGTACGAGGATTTGTGCTCCCGTGGGTCTGCAGGGCATTCCCTTGGCCTGGGCTCTGGACTGTCTTGGTGAGGGCAGCCTGCATTCCTCAAGTGGATAACACAAAGTCCTTGCAAGGCACAGGCAAATGCAGCTGCAGGGGAGGCTTCACAGAGGTTTGCCTTGGCCTCTGCCTTTGTCACCCAAGTGTTGGGGAAGCCCAGGAGAGCTCAGGCACCAGGTCAGAGCCTGTGCCTGTGCCCTGAAGGAGCAGCCTGTGCTGCTCCACAGCCATTTCATGGGGTAGTAGTAATGTAGGACAGGGAGAAACCTTGAGAGATCATGCAAGCCATCCCTAGATGGACTCCTGTGTCAGCCCTGAATGACCCCGTTGGTCTTGGACATCCCACCACAGCTCCCCAGGAGCTGCTGAGCTCACAGGGCATCCTAATGAGTAGCCTGACCCTCTGCTAAAATTAAAGCTTATTACTTCTATCTCCATCAGATGCTGGCAGCATGTTCCTAACTCCCCACAGCACCCTCTTTCATATTCACAGACTTGCTGTGTCCAGAGTAAAATCCTGCAGGCTCTGCCAGCTGTTCCTCCTGTACCTGGAGGGGTAATGCAGGCAGCTGGGCACAAGCTCTGGGCTCGGGCTTTGCTGGCTTCAAACACTGAGTGTCTTGCTTCATGAGTGTGGTGAGAGCAAACATCCCAGTCAGCTTGGTTTTAAAATAAATAAATAGTAACAATAACAACAACCCCCCGAATGATGTTGCTCAGGCTGTGATTCACCCTTTCCTGCAATCTTGCTCTCTATCCTGCCTTTGCACAACTGATTATCCATACCTAAGGGCAGAATCCTGCATTGATCTTTCCAGAATTACATCCTCCTTTCATTTCCCCCTTTTTTTGTCTATTTCCAAATTCATCTGTATCATACCCCAGCTCTGCAGTGCCTCCCCTTGGGGTGGTCTCAGCTGTGTATTCGTTAAGCACCCTGTCCCCATCCTCTGCTTCAATTAATGAGCTACTGATGGAGCTGTGGAAAACACCATATCTCCTTCCGCTGCCACAGGGAACCACTGGTAATGAGTGAGAACAATTTTGCTGTATGTTTTGCAGCTACCTTGCAGGTTCAGTTAACCTCAAATTTCCTTATTATTTCATTGGAAATGACACCATCTCACTTGCCAAAAACCCAGCTAAAGAAATACAATACCTACTGCTCTGTCTTTGCCCTGGAGGCCTGTTACCCTATTGCAAAAGAAAATTGATGTGGAGTAACATGAATAATTCTTGTTATCTACCAGCCTGCTGTTTTCTAGGTGCTTTGCATCCCCTTTCCCAAGATGTTCTGGGACACCATGGGGGCCACCTCCAGGTCCGGTGCCTGGAACAGCCCTCTGCCTTAGAGGAAACAAGCCTTGGTGGTGTTCGGGAGGTTGGGAAATATTTGGAGTCCTGGCTTTGACCCCGTAGGCGGGAGAGAGGTCACTGGCCTGTTTAGAGAACCAGGTGAAGGTTGTCCTTTGGAGGACAAGTGGGGCTGCTTGGGGCCATGGGTGTCGAGGATGGGGTCCCTACTGGTGCTTTGCACCCATGGGGTCCCAGTCTTCAACACCCATAGCATCCTCACTTTCAGGTCCCCAGCGCTTGTGGCGAGGTGGCACCAGGTGGCAGCAAGTGACCAGCATGGGGAGATGCTGCAGCACCCTGCGGGAAGCAGGGGGAGCCCTGATGCTGCCCCCCGACTCCAGCCTGCACCCAGCAGAGCCAGGCATCCCACTGGGGTCTTGCTCCTTCCTTTGGGCTGATGCCCGGGCACGGTCCAGCTGCTCTCTCCCCGGGAGCTGGGTGCACTATGCGTCCCCAACCCATGTGTCACCCGTCCAGGGTCAAAGCTCAGTGTTCCTCTCTTGTGTTTGGAGCTGGGTGCTCTCGAGGTCAAATTCTCTCCTTCCATAAGATGTCCAAACTTTGAAGTTTAAGGGCAAGTCACCCCTGAAAGGGGTTAAATCATTAACTTGTTTTGCAAGAGCCTTGATTTGGCCTGCTGCAAATCCCCCATGCTCCTGGGGATGCTGTCACCAACTGACAAAGACTGTTTCTGAGCTCTGGCACAGAGCGGGGATGATGTGAGGGATACGAAAGGAGAAAACTGGGGGTTGCACCACTGCCAGGAGCAGTGTTGGTGCATGCACCACATTCCCTAGGGGGGCTGGAGGAGATGGGGCGAAGCATGTGGGATCAAGCACCCTGTACCCCTGGAGAAGTAATGTCAGGCCTTCCATCCCACACAGCTCAGGAGAGCCTGTTCAGCAGCATCCCCTCCCCTCTGCATCTCTATTCAGCGCCCACTCCCCTGACAGAGTTTCCCAGCCATGCAACCAGAGCGCCACAGCCAGGAGGGCTCCTGCAAATCCTCCGGCAGTGCCTGAGAGCTACCAACCTGGATTTGGTTAGTGGGAGACACCTGGCCACAGGCTACCTGGAAATATCATCTGTCTCACTGCCTGACTTTGGGTTTAGCTACATGTAAAGCCTTAGCAGGCAGCTCTGGGTGGAGGCTAGTGCGGCGCCAGCACAGAGCAAATGGGATCAACAGCCTCTTCCTGTTGTGCAACCGCCGCACAGCCCACGTAGAGAATTTTTGGGAGATTTGTCAGGGCTTTTGTGTTTCCAGATAATATTTATTTGCTTGTTTCGGTTCTCTCTTTCACAAGCGAGGGATTTAAATAGCACAGGCTGAGAGGGGGCACAAACCTTGGCTAGTCTTCCCTGAAGCACCGTTTCCCACCCCAGGGGCTCCCCGTGCCTACCGCACCATGCCCCCCAGTAGCCCTTGCCAATCCAGTCCCAGCTTCTCCTGAGCATGGTTTGCCTGTCCTGCTGGCTCTGGAGTTAGGATTCTGGCACAAACATTATTTACGGTTTCGCCTGACAGCCTGCACGTCACGTGTTCCTGCCCTTATATAATAGTTCAGTCTGGGGTGCAAGCCCACTGATCCATCCCCTGCCCACGCAGGGGTCCCTGGCCTTTCGGTACTGACACCCCCACCCCAGACCTCATGTTGTGGGAAAGGATAGCTGAGCTCATCCCACTGGTGTGCAGGGCCCCGGGTGAGCTCTGCCTGTGGGGCTTCGGGTTCCTGGCTGGGTAGGGCTGAGGTGTAAGCTCCTCTCTGCTCCAAAAACTGCCACTTTGCCACCTTCCTGCTCTCCGGTTCGTTTTATCCTCTCCTGCTTGAACCTGGGGTGCAGCTGGGGCTAGGAGTAAGGCACAGAGCTGCTCTAACCAGCACCTTCTAGCAAGACCCATTTACTTGATTTCAGGCATTTTGGCTGCGCATACCCCTGACCTTGCTGCGTTTCTGTTGCAGTTCCCAGAGCAGATACGGGAGTAGGCAGGCTGCAGGCAGCCCATGCCCAGGCATGCATCGGGGGCAGGAGAGCTGGCTGCCCTAGGCATCAGTCTTCTCAGGGCAAAGCCACCCATGGTGCATGGGGGGGGAAAGGCAGGGAAATGTTGCAAAAAACAGGGTGGGGGCCAGAGCATGAGGTGCGCGGCTGACACATGCTGCCCATGGTTCAGGGGGTGTCTAGGCATGGGAAGCATTTAGAAAAACAAGCACGTGAGAGACACTAACACTGCCAGGAGCCCAGTGCCACTGGCACCCTGGCTGTTGTAGGATGAAGCACTGTTGCTTGCGGTGCTGTTGGCGTGTGTGCTGGCCCCAGGGTGGGGTGCTCTGTTGGCAGCGGGGTGCAAGGCAGCCCTCTGCCCACCTCCCTGTGCTGGGCACCCAGAGCGGGTGGCATATACACCAGCTGCCGAGAGCAGCCTGCGCATGTCTGGCAGCAGGGTCTGTGGTATGGGGTGGGTGCTCTCCTTGGCCTCTCACTTTTGGGTGGGTGCTGCAGGGAAGGATTGCTCTCCTCCTACTGCCTGCAGCCCCCCCGCCATGCCAATGGTCCACCAGTGAAAGGCAGGCAGCTCATGAAACATGTCCAGGGTTGGGGTGGGAGGCAGTGGATCAGATGAGGCAGAGAACAGCCACCTGCAAAAAAATCTCTCTGCTCTTTCAGACTATTATTTTAGTTCATCCCCACAGCCCCAAGGAGCTAGGTGACCGTGCCCTCTTACTGGGCACGCTGAAACTGAACACTTGTCACTTGACTTCACTGCAGCCCTGGGTCGCTGTTCTCGGTGGGTTTGCCTTTAATTGATTGAGCGAGGTGCCTGCCAAAAGAGCAGCTTGGCGTCAGCTCCAGCTTTCCCAGGTGCGATCCCATGTCAGGTGCAGGCAGAGGGAGACTGACATCTTGCCCTGCTGACCAAGGGAGGCTGGCATGCAAAAGGCCACCAAGGGCTGGCAGGCAGCATGCCCAGGCAGTACCCTCCTGCCTGCTCTGAGCTGCACAGGCAGCACTGCGTATTTAAAACCACGTGTGTCAGCACCGGAGTTGTGGGGCACTCCTATAACCTGGAAGGTTGTTGGCTGCGCTGGTGGGTTCAGCCGCAGTTGTCCACATTGCTCCAAGAAACTGAGGGAGCCCTGGGAAAGTGGGCAAAGCCACTGCAGTAGCGTCAGCCAATCCCTGTTATGGGAGCACCACCCTGCTCTGGGGAGGGCAAGCCCTTAGGGAGATGAGCATGAGGATGCAGGTGGCACTGGGAAGCACCAGCCTCTGGCCGGTGGTGCTGGGAGGGACTGGAAGAGTGGCAGGTCCCAGTTGTAAGGTCCCAGCTGCTTTGTCTCCATTACAAAGAGCACAGAAAGCTTTCTTGGTAAGAGCTGCTGTAACTCCAAAGTTGAACCACAACCAGGAGCTCTCCTGGGACATGCCCTTGTGTCCAGAGCAGATAAGATGTGATACCAGCGCTCCTCCACAGTGTGGTCATGGCCAAAGCTTGCTCCCATCATATTTGCACCTCTCCCTGTTGTACGGCCATGGCCAGCGTCCCAGCCCCTAATGCCTGGAGGGACAAAGGCTGGTGGGTGGTAGGAGCAGGGCTTCCCTGTTCCCCTCACAGATACCAGAAGTGATGAGGTTTACATAGCTCCTTTGGGGAAATCAAGAGCAGTTTGTCTAATCATCAGGGGGTGGGGGTCCTTTCTGGACCGTTGCTACGGCTGGAGTGATTCCCCCGCAGTTTGTTGCCAGCAAGAGACAGTTCCCCATTTCCGGGCTCGGCACCACCTCCGTCCTTAACAATTCCCATGCCCTTCAGTAATCTTCCCCAACGTAATTCCCTTCAGTAATCTTCCCCAACGTAATTACGAGTCCTGTGCCAGCCACCTGTGGCTGCAGGCATGCTGGAGCCGAGGGCACCCAAGAGCTGGTGCTGGACCCCCACCTCACTGCAGCCCTGCCAGCGCCGTCTTCATTGCAGCCAAATTTCAGCCATTAAAGTCTGTCCAAGCACTCGTGATGCAATCTGGCTGTTGTATGCTGGGCTGACCGGCACCACTTAGTGTTAAAATTGCCCAGAAATTCCCTTTTTAAACTTTATTTGCAACAGCTCGCTGCTTTACACCATCTTGGCTGTGGGGCTGGCACTGTATGGGACAAGTCACCCGCCTGAGGTGGCTGTTGCTGGAATTGTTTTAGATGTGGCCAAACCCAGTCACATCATCATCTATGCATAATCAGAAAGGAAATATAAAATCTAAAAGAAAATATAAGATACTACAGCATTACAGGTGCTGGGCCTCTGTGAGATGAGGCACACCTGGCCTGACCTGGGGTGTCCTCACACCTCTCAGTGGGACTCTGTCCCGCTGGGACCCCCGTCTTCCCAGGGTTCACACAGGGAGCTGAAGTGGAGAAGGAATGCAGCCGTGAGGAAGCTGTCTCCCCTCCCTCCAAAGCCAGGGTTTCATTTGAGCATTTTGGAGGAGTGCATGGTGACTCCATGAGCTTTCCTGATGGGAAAAGCCTCTCGGCGCCGTTGGTTTGGTTTCTGTGGTGGCTCCCTCTGCTAAATGTCTCATTATGGGACGAGTTAGTGTTTTTTGATATTTTTAGATGCTGCTCGATACAGCAAACACAAGTGCTCAGGACTTTATAATTAAAGCAAATGTTTCAGCAGTTGGATGTTGCCAAGCTGGAGCTCTTGGTTTGAAACCTCCTTCCCACAGAAGGATGCGTGATGCTGGTGCCACATCCTGGTGAGGGCACGGCTGTTCCAGGAGGGACAGGGCCCCTGTGGATGTCCACCCTGCCGGGAGGAATGAAGAGGCTCAGGGATCACAGCCAGGGTGCGTTCCGTTTTTTTTTGAGACCTGAGAATCTGGAGCTGTGGGCTCCCTGTGCCACTGCTCCCCCAACAGAGGTGGCAGGAGCAGACCTGCCAGGCAGGCAGGGTGGGACAATAGGGACCAGCGTGTCAGGGCTTGTCCTACTGCATCCACTGTGCCCTCAGTGCATCCGAGGTGCATCCCTCCTTCATCCCCACCACAGGAATCACTTGCCCAGTGCCCGGCTGTGCCCCGATGGGTTGGGCAAAGCCTGCCTGAGCCAGCAAAGTCTATTTCCCTTCACAGGCTGAGAGATAAACCTAAAAATAATGGTGTTACCATCCACTTGATCCAAATCAACATCAGCCCCAGCTATAAATAGCCATGTGTTTGTCCAGGTGGATTGATGTCGGGAGAAGGCTGCAAGGGCAGGTTGCAAGGGGTGGGGGCCTGGTGAGGTCACTGTCTCCCAAGGGGGGCTGGCCTCGCTGCAGGGCAATCTCTGCACCAGGCTGCAAAGTCTCTGCTTTTACCCTGCCGCGGGGCTGAGGCATTTGCTGTGCTGGGAAGGGCTGTGCCCCCAAGGTAACGGCATGCTGATAGGCAAGGAGGTTCTGTCCTGTTGCAAAACAGGTCCCAGAAATAGTCTGGGATGAGCGCTGAATAAACACCGCCCTGATGCACCCTCGCTGACATGGAGCCTCGCACAACTCATCACCTGGAAATCCCCTGGCACTGTTAGGGCTGCAGGACCCTGCCCTGAGGGGCCACTGCTTGGGTCCTACCCAGTCTTATCCCGCCCCGTGGTCTCACCCCGTGCTGGCATGCCATACCATGCCACCCGGGCCTTGCTGCAGCCCCTGCGGTGCCCTGCAATGGCGAAGGGCAGGCTGCCAGTGCCCCCTGATTTAATACCTGCACCCGAGGTTTGCTGCTCCCCTGTGCCAGCTCCCCCCAGGGAAGTATGCCTCTTTCCGGCTGCAAACACAGAGGAAGTTTTGGGATGGAGGCAGCAAAAGAAACCCTTCCTCTGAGGGGAGAGCAGTGGGGCCAGGTGGGTCAGCGAAGAGGGATGAGCAACCAGCTGGGAAGTGGGAATGGGAACCTGCGCTGCTCCCCGCAGGCTAAGGAGGAATTACTGCACCGGTTAATCCCTTGGCTCAGCTACTGCGAACAGTCGAACTGGGACAAATCCCTGCTTTTGCAACCGTGTGTATGTGCTGGGAATGGGCTGCTGTCCTCTCACAGCATGGCCACCTGTCCTCGTCCCCATCACTGGGGAGCAATGTCAAGCTGGCACATTTCACACCGGTCCCAGTGCGGTTTCCTCTGGCCTGGCTGGAGGATGCCCACTGGTCGTGGCAGCTGCCTGCCTGCCTGTGGCTCTCCCCAGCTGCTCTGGACAGTGAAACCCTTGTGGTGGCACACTGGGTGGGGGAAATGATCTGCAGCATCCTCGGGGGGGAAGCTGGCCCTTGTCCTGGCATCAGCAGGCACAAGCAGCAGCAGGCAGGAGGGACTTGGGACAGCCTGACACCACACCAGCCGCCAGCCACCTGCTAGCGGGTTTGGAAACTGGTGCTATAGGTGCTGCTGTTGGGGTGAGCCCCAGCTTGGGACTGTTTTGGGGCTCAGGGGCACAAGCAGCCCTTTGCAGCGGGGCTGGAGCTGCGCTGGCTTTGCAGCAGTGCCTGGGCAGGGCAGGGAGCCCAAAGCGTTCCCAGTGCCCTGTGCTGGGCCCCAGCCAGAACCCTTGCACTCGCTTCTCCAAGCACTGAAATTAGCCACCAACATCAAAGAGGAGTGGGGAAAAAATAAGAGAGGTAGAGGTTTTGTTTACTTGAATCAAAAATAATTTGTGGCAACACATCCTCTTCCAAGGCAAACAGAGCAGGAGCCTGTCCGTGCTAATTTGGGAAGCTGAAAGGGAGTTAAAAAAAAACATGAACCTGTGACAGGGAAACAACCAGTCTCTCATGCTAAAATAGAGCCGCGGACGCCAGTCAGCTTGATCTGGAGGAGCTGGGGAAGGGCAGGGAAGGTGGGGTGAAGTCCAGGGCAGCGAGAGGGAGGCACACCCTGCGCTCCAGCATTGGGCAATAAAACATAACGTCACCCTGTGCTGAGCCCTCTGCCAGCAGCCACAGCCAGCCTGCAGCCCCGGGTGGGCAGGGCACGGCAGGGCTGGGGTGCTTGCATGGGGACATCTGCTTGTGTTTGTATACAACTGTTATATATAAATATAGGTATGTATATATATGTGTGTTGTGTATGTGTGTATATATATATATGTATACGTGTGTGTGTGTGCGCGCCTGCTTCACCTGGGGCTCAGGCTGGGGACCCAAACGGACCATTGCATGAACACAAAACCCCCCCAGGAGCTCATGTGCGTGGCCAGGATTGCAGGAGGTAAGTGTCACCTCCTATCACCCTGCCTCTCATGAGACCCCCCAATGGCTGTTGGTGTCCCCAGCATGGACGCTGGCACTAGAAACGTACGTCACTGCCTTTGGCAGTGGTGGCTTGGAGGTCAGTGCACCCTGGGAACACCCTTGCAAAGGCTGCAGGAGGGTGTGAGGTGGTGGCACCCCAGCCTGGCAGTGGATGTGCCATGGGGAGGGGTGCAGGTGCTGCTGCTGCAGGACATCCCCTTTGACTGTGTTTCTGCTGCAGCTCCTCTGCATGCCCTGGGCAGCTGGGGGAAGCCCTGAGCTGGGAAATGCTGCTGTGTGATACAGAGCAGGCGGCCGAGCTGAAGCAGAGCTGGGTCCAGCTCCCTGTGCTGCTGGGCAAGGTGGCAGCAATCACTGCCTCCAATTGATGCCAAGCATCACCATGCAGCTACTGAAAGGCCTCCAGTGCATCACTGCACTGCTACCACCTGCCGTGTGCGGAGGTGTGACCGTAGGGAGCCGAATAAGAAAACTAGCTGCTTGTATGAGCACAGTGATGTGTTTGTTTGGGCAGCAGGGAGGAGTGGGTGCATGTGTGTGAAATCTGTACCTGCCATGGGAACAGCTCAGGCTGTCCCAGCTGCAAGGACAACCTGTTACAGTGGGTTTCCATGTGCTCCAGAGGGGACCTGGGAAACACCCCCAGTGTCAACCCCATGACAAGGGACTCCCCAGTGCTCCAAAACACCAAAGGAAGCCCCCCATGGTGCATCAAAGGGGGCGGGACATCCATAGTTTCTGCTGGGGCAGGATGGGGTTGGATGACCAGCCAGCAGGTTTGCTGGGGCTGCTCCTGTGCAGGGATATTCTCCATTAGGGAGGGCACTGGGCTCAGCTCCGGCCCCACTGCAGCTTTCCTGGAGCCAAATGCAATTAAAAATTTGCCCATGGGGTCAGGCACTTAATAACAGCACCCTGCTCTCATCCACACCCTCCTGGGATATGGACACAGTCCCACCCACAGCACTGGCTGTCAGCAGGAGTAAATAACCCGCAATGATGGGGCACCGAGGTGCCAGGTGCTAGGGGCCACAGAAACCCCCTGTCAGCAGCACTGGGAATCGTTTTCCTCCAAAGTTTACCAAATTAATGGTGGAGCTGAGCCTCAGCTGTGCAGGGATGGGTTTCAGCTGGTAGAAGGGTTTTGGTGGGGTTTTGAGCAACAGCAGAGTGGGTCCCTGGGAAGGGACAACCTTCAGCTCTCTTTTTTCAAGCAGAAATGCGCTGCCGTGCTGGCTGCCTTCTGACCTCCTCACCTGCCTGGGTTTTGTAACTGGGCACAGTTTGGCTTCACCTCCCCACCTGCTCTCCATGGAGGGGGGAAAGTCCCATCTTGCGGAAGGGGATTAATTGCTTGTCAGTATTTTTAGCCAGCAAAGCCTGAAATTATCTGAAATTGGAGCAAAGGGGAATGCAGTGCCAGGGAGGTCAGAACTGCAGGGGTAGTTGGCTGAGCTGGGCCCCAGGGTAACATGCCCAGCAGGAGCTGCAGGAGTGAATACCAAGGAAAACAAGTGCATGTGCAAAATCCAAAGCAAACAAAGCCACCCACACCCCCGAAATCTGCACCTCTGGTAATGATGGGGCTGGCTGGCTCCTGGGGCGGCTGGTGCAGGTCAGTGCTCCAAAGAAAGCCTGTGTGCATCTGTCTGTGCCAGCTTCTTAAAATAACTGCATAGCAAGCGTGTTTAGTGCAAGGAGACTAAACCAAAGGCAGTTTCTCTTTGGCATGATCCTCAAGGGGAGGGCTCCGGGAGAGCCATGCAGGCGTGCCAGCTGAGCCGCAGCATTGCCTCACCCATCTCACCATGCACCAAGGCATTTTGCAAGGCTGAACCGCACATGCCGCTCTGATGGCTGCTCGTGTCACCCCAACTTTCTCACCTAGGGCAAATGTAGGCTGATGTCATTGTTATGATATGACACATGGGTTTTTCTCCCAAGGGTATTTCTTTAATTGAAAAATTGGGCTGAGGAGAGACCTTCCACCAAGTGCAGTTAATTGCTAACAGGAGCAGGGAGTTTGTGGGGTGCCAGCCCTGATACAAGGAGGGAGGGAGCCAGGGTAATTCAACACTCCCTTCCCATCCAGGTAAATTGGCAACACTTAAAAAAAGAAAGAGGAGGATGCTGACTATGCTCTTGGAGATCCTCTTGAAAGTTGGGTCGTGGCATAACTGCTGCAGGTGAGCAGGGGGGACCCATGGTGGCATGCAGCTGTGCTGGGTGCTCGGCCACTAGGAGCAGTTTTGCAGCTCACGAGCCCTGCTGCTCCTCACTGGGTGTACAGCCCCCAAGAGCCCCCAGGATGTAGGGGGGACCAGATTGTGGTGCAGCCTCTCTCCGTGCCAGGCAGCCTGAGCAGTATGGCCACCTGCCCCAGGCACATCCTTGGCAAGCCCTGTCACACGCCGGTGTCAGCTGGCAGAGGGGGATGGTGCAGACCCCTGTGGGGATGGCAAAGCTGTGGGCATCCCGGGGAGGACACGCTGCCACCCTTGTCCATGCCAGTTACTACAGTCGGCCATGCCTGGGCTTGTAGTGGCTAACCTGGCTCCATGGCTGGCAAAGAGCTGATGGCAGCAGTTGGGGTGATGACTGCTCCTACAGACCCCAAGAGGAAACCCCCTGGGTGTGGGGTGTGAGGGAGCACGCCTGGGACCAGCGCTGCCTGGCAGACCCGAGGGAATGCATCCCATGGGGATGCTCTGGGGTGGCTGCTGGAGCGGGAGCTGGTGTAACCCAGAGCTGCTGCTGGGGCAGCATGGCTCAGCCCTGCCTGACTGCCTGGGACAGCAGGACCCTGGGGCGGGTGAGTCTCTTAGAAAAGCCATCGGTGTGCTCCAGCGTTGGATGGCTGCGGAGGGGGAGCATGAGTGCAGGGCTTTTTTCCTGGAAAATCATTAAGTGTTCAACTCAAGTCACTCCCCAGGGGAAGTGAGCACAGCTCTGTCCCTGCTGAGCTGCCCAGCAGGGAGGTGATGGCACAATCGTTGGGGTCACCCCCCAAGCAGGACACCACTGCCTCCCGCGGCATCAGCACAGGGGGACGCCTTGCCAACTGCAATTAAATGGTCCCTGCAAGCTGCTCAGTTCCTGATGCACAGGACCCCATGCCAGGAGGAGTCGTGAGTGTGCTCAGCCAGAGGGAAGAGGCTTTGGGTTTTGCTCTGTGCGTCACCAGCCCAGGGGGTGACCTCTCTGTGGTTTCTCCCCAGCACACTGGCAGATGACAGCCAATTTTGCTGTCCCCCTGCTGTGCCCTGGGCACTGCGAGAGTGGTGGTGGCCACTGTGGGAGCCCAGGCAGGGGAAAAGGGCTGCCCTGTGCCTTGCTCCTCCCTGGGTCTCTCCCCATGCAGTTTCTGCAGAGGGCTGAAGGCTTTGCATCACTGAAACTGGCACAGTCAAACCCAGAAATTGCTCCTGCCCAGCTGGGCTGTGTGCACAAATGAATACTGGAGTGGGGCCACGGGCAGATGCCTCCTTCCCCCGCAAGAGCCTTTGCTGCTGGGCTGGGAAAGGTTCATTTCCTCGGGCATATGATAATCTATTAATTAGGTAATAGACACTGTTGGTCGAGGTTTGGGTTTCACCCGCCGTGATGTCAAATGGAGGTCAGGCTCTTGGCTTGTCCCCTGCTTTGCCTGCCCTCATTAAAAAGCTGTGTTCCTCACAGCCATTGCTCAGGCAGCAAGGACATCTTTGCTGCCTGCCCTGTTCCCCCATGCTTGGCATGGGTATGTGTTGGTATGGCTGTTTGTGGCACAGAAGCTTCTGCTCAGGTCTCAGGGATGGGGAAGGAGCACAGATGGTCTCCAAGACATCCCCAGGATCTGGGTTTGAGATGTGGGGGACCACATGGAGGTGACAAGGGTGTCCTCGGCATTATCCCACACTCAGGGTGTTGCCAGTTTTGCCGGGTGAGGGAGGGAGCACGTGCTGCCAGCTGGCACAACAGCGGGATTGCAGCACCAGCCATGGGCCATTCCTGTTCCCAGCAAGCCCACGGCCATTTTTACAGCCCAGAAGCATTGCACTCCCAATGCCATGGGTTAGCAAAGATACTGAGATGGATCAGATTGACAAGAGCAGCTTCCCCATGACCTGGAAAGGTGCAGGGAGCCAAGGGCTGGGGCTGGGGGGCTCTGAGGACCCTGAGGGGGGTCCCACAGCCTCATTACATGTTGGGACCAAGAGCCCATACATGAAGCAGGGGTGATGTGCAGCCAGGCTTTCCCTGGGATGCATCCCAATGAAATCCCAGCAAATGTGGCTGGGGAAGGCCCACTCCAGCCTGGATGGAGGAGAGTCAGCTGCCCTGTGAGGACTCACTGCATTGCTGCTGGTGCATCTGCTCACCACTGCAGCTCTCCTCTTCTATTTTAATTTGCTTTTCTCATTTGCTGCATTGTTATTTTGTTCTGAAAGAGCTTTAGGAGGCCACTTTGCATACATCCCACTGGGAGGAAGAGGGCCACCCCTCTGCTCTCCCTGCTCCCCGGTGTAAGCAGGCCTTTCTTTTCCCCCTTTATTTTAGCGCTTTGATGTCCTTATAATTTATTTTTGTAGCAGAGTTGTTTTCATGATAAAATGGAAATGTTTCCCGTGGGTGGCTGTAAAATGAAAGGCTGAGCGAGGAGGCTAAAAATAGCCCTGCGTGAGTCTCTGGCTGCCTGAGCTGTTGGGCTGGGCAGGGGCTGCCTGCCTGCTGAGCCAGGGAGGGGACCTGGTCGTCCCCAGGGCTGTGACCATGGGGACCCTCGCTGGTGGTTAATCCTCCCCACCCCAGAGCACATGGGCTGGTTCATGGGCCGAGATCTGGATTGCTTTTCTCTGGAGCTAAGCTTGGTTATGCTGTATTTGGGGCAGAGATGTCCCCTCTCCCAGTGTGAGCCCTTGTTGGATGGGTGGGGACACAGAGAATCCCCACGGGACCATTGCTAATGGCATGGAGCACACAAGGCAGCTGAGGCAGTGCCAGCGAGGGGGTGCTGAGGCACCCAGCCTCTCCCCACCAGCAGGAAGAAGAAAGCCTGGAGCTGATGAGCAGGATGAAGCTGAAGGGCCATAATTCAGTAGTTGGGTCTGCCCAGCCCCTGCCTGGCTGCCACCCCCCAGGGGTGCACTAAGGGCTGCCTCTGCAGGAGCTGCATGTGTCCTGGGTAGGACGTGGCTCTCAGTCTTTATCCACTGGAAGATTGATGCTGCTGGGGAGAGCTCTCCTGGTAATGTCTCTCTTTACATGAACCAACTGCCCCGCTAGAGGGAAAGTTCAACCCCATTTAACCTGTTGACTCATCTTCTTCCTTTTCATCTTCTCTCTTCGCTTTCATCTTCTCTCAGATGTAGCTTATTATATGGGGCTATAAATAGGGTTTGCTCCTGATTACATGTGCCCAGCTATTACTGTTTCTCACCCAGCCATGACAGGAACAGATAGCCTCCCAGCAGGGATGCGTAATGCTTTGTTATGGCTGTGGGAATGGGAGTGGGCAGGTGGACTTGTCTGCGACTACCTCCTTCTTTTATTTTTGATGGCAATAGCTCTGTGGGTGCCTCTGACTGAATCTCATTGCAGCATCCCTTTCTGCTGCTCACCTGCATCTCTTCTGTCCTCCAAGTGCTGACCCCAAAATCCTGCTGCCATGTGCCGGGGCTCTGCTGACTGGTTCCTGCTGTCATGGGGCTGTGGAGAAGAACCATCCAGGCTGTGACCTTGCTCTGCAGTAGCTGTGAGCAGCTGGGCAGCGTGGGAGGTCCCTGTCCCTGGGGACGGGGACAATGCAGCCACTTGGCATCCTGCACTTCGATTGCATCTCAGCAGGATCCAACATATTTCCTGAGCACGGCTTCAGAGCCCTGTAAGTGTGCCAGAGATGGCAGGGAGACCATCATAGGAGCTTTATTCCCTGTGTAGGTGCCCTCAGGCTGTGATCAAGTCACCCCACAGTAATTTCTGATGAGAAGGTGCCGGGCAGGCTGGACCAGCACAGCAATGCTCCCGGGAGGCGGTGGCACATCTCTCAAAAGCGTTTGATATAAATAGATGGGAGGCTGAAACCAAAAGCTGTAATCGTGTGTGTGCCAGCACAAGATGGGAGTGGGTAAACACAGGTGGCTGCTGTGTCCGCCAAATGGGTCCCTCCTGAAATGCAGCTCAATGACATGATTGGCGTCCCACAAGTGTGGCCCAGTGACACGAATATCCCCAGCGTGGCTGTGAGGTGGGGAGTAGGATGAAGGCAACGGCAGAGCTCGCAGCTCTGCTGGGATGGCAGTCAGAGTCAGCAGGGCTGATGAGGACCTTCAGGAGCCTCCTCCTGCATCGAAATCCACTCCTGGGAAGTTATGAACATTGAAAATCCCAGCAAGGATTGAGCTGACCCCAACCACGAGCCCTGCAGTGCCCAGGGATGTTTGCTGGGGTAGCGGTCTCTGCAGAGTTTGGTGTTTGGGGGCTGGTGACATGGCTCACATCCCCCGAGGCACAGTGAAGTCAGCCATTTACTTGGAAATTACCCTCAGCTGAAGGCAGGCAAGGTTAAATTGCAAATGAAAGTCAAATATTTACAGCATTCAAATTAGCACTGTGATCTGGCAGGCTGGGAAACCTTGTGCACCAATTCCTATGTTGCACAGAAATGTTTGCAAGCTAGCAGCTTTGCCCTGCTCCAGGAGGCCATGGGCTGTGGGCAGGTCCAGCACACTCAGTCCTGCCACACAGATCGTGGACCCAGCTGGCCTCACTTCCCAGTGCTGCCCTTGAGGGATACCAGTTCCCTGCATGTTTTCTGTGCCAGTGTGCAGTGGGTGAAGGTGCTGGGGTGCATTGCCAGGCTTTTAAGGCCAGGAATAACAATGATCTCCATTTAGTGGATCAGCTCCTAATAGGGACTATTGTGACTCTCGAATTCCTTGGTAACTATTTGGGTGGCTAATTACCCTTGCTCTTAAGTAAACAGATAATTGTGCCTTATTGAAGGGTGGATGTTGAAGTGACAAAAGATGCGGTTTGGGCTCTGCTTCCCTCATTTGCAGCAGCTCCTCCTGGCCCTGCCATGCAGGATGAGGACAGATGGCTGGTGCCAAGTCTTTTGCATGGTGCTGCATCTCCAGACCATGGGCCACGGCTGCAGCTCTGCCCTCAACCTCCTCCAACACTTTGAGGAGCCTGTCTCCATGGATCCAGGGTGATTTTTGATGAATTTGCCTATTCACCAAATCACGCAATTGATCATTTGCCAGCATGGCTGGCGTCACTGGCCAGCATGAGGGAAATGTGACAGGAACAACCGGTATTTATTAAGGAGCTGGCACTGGAAGGGAAGCACCCCGGTGAGAGCCCTAAGAAAGTGGCTGGGACCGGAGAGGCTGGGTTTCCCAGCAGATTTAGGCAGCAGGATCTGGGCAGCCTCAAGCTGGTGGAAGCAGAGACCTAAATGCCCTGATTACTGCCATGCTATGGTTTCTAGTTTTTCTTTGCATTGATGGCCAGGGACATCATGGTTTTAACATCAGGACTGAGATGCTGGAAACTGCTTCAGCAATAAGGAGCCCATCAGGGCAGGGACATGTGAGCTCATGCTGTGATGCCCCCAGTTCTCCATTTCCATAGCCCTTGGTGATAAGAAAGGCAGGAAAATGAAACAACCACAAACCCACACTTTGTAAAACTTCTCTCATTGCCTAAAAGAAAGGGGGGAAAGAGCCTGAGCACCTTTCCCATCTTCCCTGGGACAGGCCATAGTGGCGAGGCTGTCTTGCAGCCGCCCAAGTCGAGACATGGGATTTGGGGCTTTGCAGGCAGGTGAGGAAAACTCTCCTGGATGGGTACCTGCACATCACACAGGCACAGTCCGGCTCTGCCTGCAATGCCAATCGACTGTGGCTCTCCCACGTGGCACCAGCCACAGTAGGGTGCCATGAGCTCTGTCCCAAATGGGGCAAGCAGGACTGGAGCTGCTCTGAGTGGGCTGCAGCCCTCACTAAGCAGCACAAAGCGTGTCCTCATGGGGCAATGGTGGTAAAGATGACAATAATCCCTGCCAGCTGTCAGCAAAGGTGCTCCGTGGGCTTCACGAGCAAGCATGAAGTGAGCCCCTTGTTGCCTTTGCGAGGATGGGAAACCCAGCGTGAGCCCCAGCCAGCTTGCTGTGGCTCACAGCACGTGTGCACGCCACCAGCCTCTTGCCTCCCCACCAGCACAGTGCCAAGCCACCTGTGATGAGGGAACCAAAACGCTGTGGCTGGGAGGATTTTGCAGGCTTTTTCATTAACCTTGGCCCAGATACAGTTTAGTTTAATAATCCCTACACAGATTGCCCAGATCAGGGCAGTGTTTGCCTCATCTCTGAGATGAGAGAAAATTGTCAGGAATTTTTTTTTTCAGATAACTTCACCACCTCTGTGACCCTGCTGATAGATTTAGTCTAGGAAGGGGGGGGCAGCAGCCTTTGCTCCATGCCAGCCGCAGCTCACGTTCCTCCCATCCCTAGCACGGCTGCTGTGGCTGCTCTGCTTGCAAGCCTGCCCTACTTTGGATCAGCCCACAACATCTTTGATTTTGAGGTCAGTGACAGCTGCTTGCCGGCCTGGCCTTATGCTATGTTTACTTTTTAAGCAGCTCAATGCGAATGCAAAATTAACAGCTTCCTTGGGCTGCTTTAACTATTTCATTATTCCTGCTGAGGAACTGAGGATGAATTAGTATGGAACTCACAGCTCCACGCAGCTGTGGCTGTTTGCACTGGATGAGGCTTTGGTCCTTCTACTTAATCCTGGGTTTGGTTATTGAGCCCTTACTAATAACTGCTTTACACTGGGCTCATGTATAATCTGCAGTGTAACTCTGTTACTCCTTTTCCCTTGGGGGATGGAGGGGATCTTTGCAGCTCTCTGGTGACCTTCTGCATCCTCTTCCCTCCAGGGGATGCAGAGCTTTTCTGGTGAGGGGAGGCGTTTGCCCCATGCTGCCAGCAGTGCACCCCCTGCCAGCCCTTCCCCAGGCAGAGGCACTGCGAATACGCCCTCCAGTCCTTCTACATCGGCCAAACCCTCGCGCCGCCTTGCTGGGAGAGCCTCGGCCCCACGGTGACAGGCAGCCGAGGAGCGGCAGGAGGCCAGCAAGACGTCATCTCTGTGCTGGGAGCACACCCTGTTCCCTTCTGCAAATGACTCGGGAGGAAGGAATTTAACTCAGAATTTCCTCCTTAAGAACTCCGGCCCTTGTTCTGGGCAGAGTCTTCTGGGAGAGGGATTTTGGCCAGCTGGGATGCAGGGGTAGGGCAGGGGGTGGCTGTGGGGGCCGGGATGCCGCTGGGGAAGAGTGTTCAGCCAGCTCAGATCCTCCTATTTCCTCATTTCTGCTAATCTCACCTGCACAGGTTTCTGTAGCCCCGGCTACCAGGGGAGGCTCAGAGATGGAGAGATGGGGAGGAAAGAGATTAAAAGTGACTGTGGCTTGTGGAGCCCAGAGGCGCTGCTATGCAGTGACAGTGTCAGACTGCCTGGGGAGGCACGTGAAGCATTTGTAGCCTTGCAGGCATGCTGAGGGCTCCCTGCGGAGATCCCCTGCCTCTCCTCACTGCCATGGGGCTGCATTGCTTCCCCCGGGCTAGCTGCCTGCAGCTCTCCACCCAGAGGCTGCTGGGACCCCTGTCCCTGATGCACAGCATCTTTGCAAACAGGTGCAAGGCGAGTCTTCCTCTTTGCCACATGGCTGCTGGTGCCATCTGATGGCCTGAGCCGCCCTTCCACGTGGCTGGCCAGCACATGAGTTGCTCTTGCCCAAAAGCAAGAGCCGGTGGCCAGGCTGGAAATCATGACCCCCCTGCAGGAGCAGCTTACTCTTACTCCAGAGCTGTGAGGTTTTGCTTTTCTGCTTGCTGCTGTTTCGGCTCTGCAGTGGTCTGGGTACTGGGAACAGCCAGCATAGTAAGTGCTTTTGGTGCCCCTTGCTCGTCATGGACATTGAAGCCCTTTGCAAATTTCCCTGTAAGAAGTAGGTCAGCTTAACCCCTCTCTTTGGAAAGAGGAGAAGCACAGAGGATTAATTAACTTGCTTGGTATCGCACAGCCAGGCAATGGCAGTGCTGCTGGAAAGCATCCTCCGGTCCTGGGGGAAGCAGGGGCTCTCATGGCAGGGCCCTCCTCCTCCTAGTCAGGCACCAGCATGATTGAGATGCTCCTTGTTTGCTCTCCCAAACCAGACTCCATCTAGCAGCTCGCGAGTGCAGCCTGGTCGTCTACTGGCTGAGTGACAAAGTTCCTGTCCTTAACAGCCCTGCAGCTCACGGTATGTGCCTGGATGTTCACAGCCAGTGCCTGTTTCAAACCAGCAGAAGCTGGCAGTGATGTAACCCAGCACTAAAAATAGCTGCAGGAAGAGTCCCTGAAGCAGCAGGAGCAACTGCAGGGAAGGGATATATGGGATATATTTCACAAGAAATGACATTCCCAATCAATGCTGATTCAGTCTGTCCTCTTGGCATTGCCCAGAGCGCTGGTGCTCCAGGGGCGATGGGCCAGGAGTGCTGGCTGCTGCCAGGTCCCTGGGCCCTGGAGACCTGATGGAGTGTGTTCATCCCAGCTGGGAGAGAGCACTGCTCATCCCCATCCTTCCCAGCTCACATGTGGGTCTTCTGGTTTGCACCCTTAGCCACAGAGAGCCTGTGGGGAAGACTACAGCTAGGTGGTGTGCAGGATGGAGTGCCTGCAGCAAGGAGCAGGAGGGTGCAGGACCCAGCCACAAACATGCACATTACAGCATTTTTTTGGCAGAGGACAGGTCTACGGTCAAGTGGAGCAATCTGCTTGGGAAGTTCACCATGAAATAACTAGGAAATCTGCAGTAGCTGAGCCTGTTCCTCCTTGGTGCCCATCACACGAGGCTGAGGTTCCCTGCATGGCCATGGCTCTGAGGGGGCTTGTAGCCCTGGAACTCGCAGCCACTGCCAGCCTGCCCCACGGCACCATGGGCTTTGCCACGAGCACTGTCAGCTCCTCAGTGGGGACAGCTCTACTGGGGGGAAGGATTTTGCTCTTCCATGAGTAGAGAAGATTTATTCTGAGGTGAGCTGGACCTCCTCATTTAGGAGAACATAGTAGAGTTTTCCCCTTCAAAGTGGGATGAAAAGGCTCATTTGCAAAGCTAAAAGATACGTGGGGGTATGTTCTGACTCTTACAGCATCACCTCCTCCCTGATGGCTGGAGTAAGGTGGCTGCTCAGAGGAAAGCTGCCAGAAGGAACAGGCAAGGGGAAGGAACAGGAGGAAAACCACATCCAGGCTCCTCCATGGGAGGGAAAACAGGAGAGTGATGGGGGCTGCCACCAGGGAAGGGGAGGGAGGCTTTGGTTCCTGTGGTGGGGGCTTAGCGCTGGAGCATCTACAGCACAAGCCTGTGGTTACTCTGTTGCTGCAGGCTTGGTGGGCAGGGAATGGAGCTGTTGCTGAGTCTGTGCCACCCCGAGCTGGAGTCACGCTTGATTTCTGCATGGAAGCAGGTATCGCAGACAGTGCCTGGCCCATCTGTGGCAAGATGGATGGTGGTGAGTGAGGCGTCATGAGCCCTTTCCTTCCTGCACAAAAGGCGCCCTGTGATGTGTGAAATACAGACAGTCCCCTCCCAATCACTATTTTTGCCAGTGTTTCTTTCTCTTGTTTGACTTACTGATGCAAGATCTTGCAAGCATTAAATTGGCTGAATGGGGACAAGAAGTTTTCTATAATTGGTTCTTCACCCAAGGGGGACGTGGTGAGGGATGTCTGCAGCTGCCAAGCTGAAGCTTCTGACCTTCTCTTGCCTGCAGACACCTCTGAAAGGCTCTGCTGGGACTGACCCTGATTCCCCAGAAATGCAGTGGGAGCAGGATTTGGGGTGTATCTCTGCACAAAACCAGGCTGTGCAAAGCGGCCACAGAAGCGAAAATGGAAATCGAAGGCTGGGGGTGGCAGGTTTAAAGCAGCTGAAGGACAAGCCGACTTATTTTGATTGATATTTATATCTGAACTGGCTTTTCCCTGCCCTAAATAGTCTGCACTGCTGCACTGTGCTGAGCAGCACCAGTGGCATTTCAGCAGTGCCAGGCAGGTAGGTGTGGCGGGGTGTGTGACCATGGGACGCCAGCCAAACCCCAGTATCACCCAGCTTGGGAAGTCCCCAAAATGTTCCCTGGAGGAGTTTCAGCTCTGAGTCCTGCTCCTCTTTGCATGCTGGGGAGTTGGGGCTGTTTTGCTGAAGGCAAAGCCATGAAATTGTGACCATATAAAGGGCAGAGAGCAGTGCCTTGGGGTAAGAACACGAGCTGCTTCGTGGTGAGGTCTGGGTGCGCCAACAAAGACCGAGGGTCACTGGGCAAAGCCTGCAGTGGAGAGCACAATCCCAGACACAGGAGTCTGGCCCTAAGCGCCACCATGATAAACATAATTATTCCACAAATAATAACACAAATAGAGTTAATTATTCCAGCCTGCTGGAATGGCCCTTGTGCCACTGCCTGGCCCTGTGGGATGGGGAAAGGAGTGGGAGGATTTATTCACCAAGGAGCGCCTGAGGGAGGCTTAGAAAAAGGAGAATCAGACGGCAAACCTGCAGGAGGGCAGGCGCTGGGGGACAGAGCTGCCGCAGCCTACAAGCACAAGAAGAAACCGAAACTGCCGGCTCTTTCCGGCTTCAGCTGTGGCTGAGATGGTTGCCCACAGAGCATGGCAGCGCTGACACAGAAGGCAGGAGCAAGGAGCTGACCCAAACCTGTGGATCTGGATTTTCACTCTGGCTGCAGAGCCTGCAGCAGGGCTGTGAGCTGCCGCAAACACACACCCCACCACCCTGACAGATTCCCAGCGCACTCTCCCAGAAGAGCTGGAAGACCACATGTGGGTGATTCCACCGTGCCGGAGCAGCCATGGCTGCGTACCACCAGTGTTATCAGCACACACCGGGAGGTGGGGTCCTGCCTGTGCTTTTAAAGGCTCTGCCTTACCCTGCAGAAAAACTTAGAAAAGATTATGTGGAAAAAGCCCTCCGGCCTCTCCTAACCTTTCGGCACTTGCTATCTATGTATTGTTCTTTTTGTGTGTTTTCTGGCAAGTGATTGTTTTATCCTACAATAACACATGAATTCTGCCATGGCAGCAGTTCACTAGGCAGGAGAGAGTCCTGCTGGAGAGTTACAGCCTCAGCAGACAGAAGTGATGAAGGGAGAGGAGCGAGGGGACACAGCAGTAACCGGTGTATGTTATTGGGAGCCCATGCCAGAGCTCCGTTAGCAGCCCACGAACACTGTCTCCAGGGCTCAGTATGGCTGACTGCACAAGGCAGGCTTTCTGGGGCCAGGGGGCTCATCCAGGGCCCCCAGGAGTAGGTCTGGCAAGAGTCCTTGCTCTCTGAAGAGGCTGAAGATCTTCCCGGGACAGGCCAGGGAGTGGTTTGCATGCATCGCTGGCTCAGAGGCAGCTCTTTGTTGCTACCCTCTTCTCTGATTTCTCTCCTGCATCTTCCCCGGGGCAGTGGAGCAGGCTGCAGCAGGACAGAGGCACACACAGTCAGTCCAGGGCTTCTGCAGAAACCCAACAAGCGCAAGTGGGCTGGGCTGTGTCCTTCAGCCCTTTCCCAGCAGGTAAGCAGCCTGCCTGGCTGGGCACTGCCACCGTCCCCATTTTCAGTGCACCGTGGATCACATGTGCTCCCTGCTTGCCTGAAGCATAGTCAACAAATTAAACCTTAAACCATAAGTTACAGATGTTTTTGCTTGTGGTTCCTGAGTCTAGTCAGATCAGTTGAAAGGAACTTAGGGTGGAGAGAAACCTTTCCCTTAGGTTTCAATCACAGCCTTTTGCAGGAAAGCACAGATCCTTCACCTGCAGTCCCTCACGCCCTGGCTCATCAAGCAGCAGCTGTCAGCTCTCCATCTCTGCAGCTCTTGAAAAATCCCAGAGCTGAGCTTCCATTCCAGTTAAACAAAGTCCAGTTGTGTTCTTCTTCTGTGACTCATCCATCAGTTTGTAATTGCTCAGGACTAATAGAAAGTGCCTGGCAAGGGACAGGCCTGCCCGGCGGGTGGCTGAAGTGCTGGGGCTCGGGCAGCTGGCTTTGCTGCTGCCCCACGCAAAAAAACCCCATCGTTATCCGTCTTCTTCCAGCTCTGTTCTCATAATTATTATTTTTGACCCTGAGAGGACTGAGGATAGAGCATGGAATCTATTTCCGTATAAGACATCTTCAAAGCATGACATTTCCCTGCTACTTCATTAAATTAAGTGCTATCCTCCTTTAGTGGCCTGGCTTTTTGAGTCCTGAATCAGACACATTGTCTGATGAAATGTTTTGCAAGTAAATAATAACTAGAACCATGTGCATTAATTTTAACTACCACAGGCACGGTAAAAATGGCACGGACCATACCATGCAGACAGAGCACGGGATTAAGATTGTGGGTGAGGACTATGCAGTTAGAAAATTGTATTGGATTGGAACTGGGCTGATTTGGTGAGAAGGGGCTGAATTTTGGGGATTTTACATTTTTTGATTCAGGGTCTCAGTTTTCATATAAATGAAATTTTACAACCCTCATCATGGCAAGAATAATATTGAACTAGGGAACTTCGTAACAGTCCTCTGCTCCCTGTAAAAGGAACAATTCCTAGATCCTTAGCAGGGGAGACAGAAAAATGAATATGCATGAACTTTATGTTCAAGAGTGTTTCCTCTGGATCATGGATTTGACACAGCCCAAGAGGGAGAAGTTTGCTCTGCCACTTCCTGTATTGTACCAGTTCTGTAAATAACGGGAAGTGCTTGTTCCTTTAAACTGTCAGTCTGGCACTTTTCACCAGCTCTTTAAAAATGCATGTGTATATATGTGTATGTATATACATGCACACACAGTGCACACAAGGGAGAGGAAAGTGTTTGTGGAAGCAGGATGTTTATTGCCTAATTATGTTGTGAATTATTTTGGCAGCGGGAGAAACAGGCACCTTTCTGACTGCCTGCATGAGCAGATCCTCACCGGGTTAAACACTGCATCTCCTTTGTGTTGGCAAGGAGGAAGAGGGTTGAGGAGCCTTGCTATTGCAGTGACTCCTAGAGCTAAGCGTCTTACATTCAACAGCCTCATGCCATTGCTCAGGGTGAAATGTTCTCAAGAAGCGGTGCAGGGTCACCTGGAGTACGAGGCAGCCAAAGGATCAGCCTTGCTTGCGTGTCTGGGAGCACAGTTAGCTGGACGTTCATCCTAGAGCCGATGGGATAGCGGGGCTGGAAGTTTAGGAAGTGACCGTAAGCCGTGTCTAGGCAAGGGCAGTGGAGGAATGAAAAGCTTGCCAAGCCCAGCTTGATGTTGATGTCTTATTACAGGCATGAACTGTATCAGGGAAGCTGATTGCGGGGGTGGTAGGAGGTAGCTGAGTGACGCGCATAGCCTGGAATTGCTCCCCCGCTAATTAAGAGGAACGGAAAGAAGCGCAGCAAGGACGAAGGCTTGAGGAAACCTAATGCTGCCATGAGTATGTGGGAATATTCCCAGCCTCTGGAAGGATCGTGCAGCCACCCGCTGGGGAGGGGTCCCATGGGGTGGCACCTCAGCTCCCCTCTCCGTGTGGCTGAGGAACATAAATCAGATGTGAACCCTGGACCAGCTCTGGGCTTGCAAATGAAGATAAAAACTAGTAGCATGTGTCGATAATCTCCAGCCATAACTGCCAGTCTCTTGAGTAAATTACAGACCTGCTGTCTCACAACCAGCTTCAGCCCAAAGTGGCATGTATTTAAAACAAAAATCTTTAAATATCCAAGGAAAGTCACCAGTTTTAAATGGTGAGACACACATACAAAAACAGATTTTGAAATTAAGATAATCATGATGGCGCCAGCCAGATTACTGAGGAAACTCTCAACAGGCAGCCCTGCTTGGCTTCGACTGTCAGCGTGATGGACAAAAGAGACACATTTTAAGCAGCAAGAACCAAGGGGTATAATTGTTCCTTACACAAGACTGTACACGTGCTCGTACTTTAGAACAAGGAGAAATCAGACATCTCTCGCCCTCTGAATCTCTTTGGTGAACCGATGCTCACCTCTCCAAACCGAGGAGCCGCTCCTGAGCCAGACAGGCCCTGGCCCACGCAGGGGCAGGCAGTCGGGGAGCAGAGGTGGGAAGTTTGAGCAAGATGCTTTGTGTGTGCAGCCCTGCCTCGGGAGCCCATGGCCAAAAAAGCTGGGTCCCTTCTGGAAACAAAGGATGCCTTTTGCTGGGTGTGTTGTACAGCAGAATTGTGGTGGCTGGTGTGGCTTTTAGCTCTCTGAGCTTTATTTAAATGAAATGCAAAGTAATTTGTATCTAAGTGGAGTTGTTCTGTCTCATTAGTGTGATTAAATAGGTGGCAGAGCGTTACTAAGTTCATTGTCAGAGAGACTGTTGCTTAGTAATTTAAACTGCAATAATCTCATTATTCAGTCTTTTTTCCTCACAATGATAGTGGCTCTGTTGTTACAGGCACATTCATGGGCTCACAACCCCCGACAACTGCGATGGCATTTAAAACATTAGGCCGCAGGCTCTGAGAAGTGATTCAGGGTAAAGCTGAGTAGGGGGAGCCTCTGGGGCTTTTGGCTGCGTATGCCTGAATGAGATTTTTGGTGGTATAGAAACTGAAACGCAGAACTAACGGGTGAGCTCAGGCATACGGCCCTGTGAGCCTCGCCCTGCTTCAACGGCTCGACAGATGCTCTTCCTCTGCCTCCTCAGCGGGGCGAGCAGAGAAAGGGCCCCTGCAGCCAGGCCCCAGTCACGTCCAAACCAACAGTGCACGTTGCACATGAACAGAGATAAACCGTTTTCAAGCAGGCACTGAGGCAAAGTTAACGCGAGCCCCATCTATGGCTGCTGCGGCCTGCAAGTCAAGGAGGTGCAACTCCAAAGTTCGTTGAGGGTGCAGGAAGAGGAAACCCAACCCACCCCGCAAAGGGCTGGCGCCGGGCTGAGGGTGCTTGGGTGGGGGCTCAGAGCTCGGGGACGAGGCTCAGCGGGGCCAGCTCCGGTTTGCCTCGCCGAGGCGGAGGCCATGTCCGGTGTTGGCTTCGCCAAGGCGAGGCAGGTCCCGCGCAGAGGCTGGGAGCCACGGAGGGACGGCTTCTCCCCGTGGTCCTGCTTCCCAGGCCCAGACTCTACGGGGCAGGCCGGCCATCCCCACCCCGCCGCGGCTTCCGTGGGAGGGGGCGCGCAGTCGGGCCGGGCCGGGGATGGGGATGGGGATGGGGATGGGGATGGGGATGGGGATGGGGATGGGGATGGGGATGGGGATGGGGATGGGGATGGGGAGGCCCCGCGGGGCCGAGCGCTGCCGGGACCCGGAGCCCCGCCGCCCGCCACGGCTCCCCTAGCAACAGCGGCGCTGGCGGCTGCCCAATCAGCGCGCGGCAACGCGGGCTGAGCCAATAGAGAGGCGGGCGGGAGGGCGGGGCGTGCTGGGGTGGGGGAGGACGAGGGCCGGCCCCGCGCCGCGCCGCCATTTTGATGTCTGAGGAACAAAAGAGGTGAAGCCGCTGCCGGTGCCGGCCTGACATCAGGTAACGGGCGCGTCCCGCCGCTCCCCCGCGCCTGCCGGGCGGGCCGCTCGGCGCCGCGGGCTCTCGGCGAACCCGCCGCTTTGCCCCGGTGCGAGGGGGTGGCCGGGGGCTGCCGCTGGCTGGCGAGGCGCGGCGGGGCCCTCCCTCCGCAGGCCCCAGCCCCGCCCGCCGCGGGAGGTCGGTGCCCGGGCCGGCGGAGGCGGGGGGAGGCGGCTGCCCGGCCGTCCGCTGGGGATGCTCGGCGGCACCTCCGGGCGTGTGGGGGCGGCGGCGGGGCGGAGGGCACTGCCCTGGTTTGCCCCCGGGGGAGGGGGAGCAGGGCTCTGGCCTGGCGCCTCCCCCGGGGGTGCGGGTTTGGTGCGGGGGGGGGGGGGCACGGCAGCGTTCGCGGCGCATCCCCGCTCGCGCAGCATAACGCGCGCCCCGCCGAGCCTCCCCCCGCTCCGCGGGGCTGCGCAGGGCGGCGGCGGGGGGCACCGCTCTGCCCCGGCTCAGCGCGGGGGGGGCCGCAGGAAGGGGGGCTTAACGTGGCCGGGTGACCCCGGAGCTGGTTGTCGCCCCTTGCTGTTACTCAGCAGTTCTCATCTGTCTGAATCCTAAGAACGTTGGTTTTCTGTTGTGACTGGGTGATGGGTGTGCTGCGGGGTTGGCGACTGTTTCATGCGCTCGGTAGTATTACAGAATGAAGAAAGAGTGCTTCGGGACGTCTTGCATAATTGGACGTGCTGCTCACGAATACCCTTTTTCTGCGTAAAACGGAAGCACTGGGAGATGCCCTGCTACGAGCTGTCCCGAGCGTCACAGATTTATAATACCTTGTTAACGTGGCTTGGGGCCCTCGGACTCTTAAACAAAAACACCTACGGTTGAGGCTTTGGAAATCGGCATACTGATTAAGAAAATAAATGTTATCGTTGTTGATAGAATAACAGCCTGTTGGTAGTTACACCCTGATGTGTCCTTGGCCTTAATTCCACTGTGGAAAGTACGCGTGTTCAACACCGATACCTTTCTTGATATATGCTGGAATTTAATTGCCCTCTACTTCTAGCCTTTTTTTTTTTTTTGACGCAGTGCCTCCTGTGTCCCATATACTCAGGTGTTTTAGAAATGCATCTGGTGCCCATATGCTTTTTTACACTCATGAACACCTAAGGGGGCAGTTCTATGTCAAATGTTGTAATTAGAATTTTGCTTTAATATTTAGTTCTGGAATGTTAAAGCTAATGTAAGTTTGTTTGTTTTAACTTTTCAATCAGATGGTGTATTATTGATCATTATTCAACATGTAATAGTGAAGTGAGAGTAGAGCAGTTCAGACTTGACACTTGAGAATAACAAGATCAGGGTTATTTTGGCTTTTGAATGTATAGGAATTGGCATCTTTGCTCATAACTGCTTAGATAAGAAAAAATATTTGTAAAATTTAAAATTGTCTTTAAGTTGAAATTAATTTGCATTTTTTCAGAACTTAGGACAACATTAAGGAATAGAAACTGGGTTTATATACACAGACATCCACACACAAATATGTGTATTTAAAAAATGGACTGATTAATTTGTTTGCATTTGGCCTGTTTAGCATCTTCCAGCTTGTTATACTTTAATCAAGAAAAAATTATATTACTAAATGAGGAAGATCCCAATGATTTAACTGCCAGAATTCAGGAATATTTCTTCAAAAAAGCATAACCTGAAGTACTCAGAAGTGTCTCCTCGTTAAGGGTTGCAGGAAGGATTTCAGGGAGGCATTACAGCCATTCATATGTACTTGTTTGTAAAAATTTCAGACCTTAAACTTAAACTAGCCAGGTAAATTTCTTAATAAATTTATGTTAATTCCTTTAATTGAAAAGCCATTTTCCTACCTTTTCTGTCTTTGCTGTTTATATGTTTCTGAAGTAATAATACGTTATCTTGTCTGTGGTACTCTGGTCATACAAGTAATGTAAGCTTTATGTTGCTGTTTCTTCTTGAGGAAAGGTAGATCAGATCCATCATAACCATGTGGTATGGTAACTTGGGAAGGAGCTGGAAAACTGGATAGTGGTCAGTTGTATGAATGCTGGGCTTTGTGCTCTCAAAAATTCTTTCCCTGCCAGTTGCCTGCAGGGAAGACTTCAGATTTGTCAGGCATACTGTTTTGAAAAAAACAGGATGAGAAAAGATGTTAAAGAAAGAAACTCTTAGCTGCCTGTCAGTGGATGGGCTTCCACTGGTATGGTGGTACTTTAATTGTTCTGTGATCAGCTGGGGTGTGTAAAAGGATATCTTGGGGTTGGTTTTTTTTTTCTTCTAAAGGGTAGGGGAAGGACATAGACCTTGTCATAACTAAGGGTGCCTCAGTCTGTCAGCTGTGGTGCGAGGGACACAAATGTCTGTCTTTTTGGTTTAGGAATAGGTAGAGGCAGGGAAGCACATGCTGTCAGGTTGATGGTGAAACACCTACTTCACTAGCAACAGAAATTCCACGAGGATATCGCATCTAAAAGGATAAATTGAACAGTCATTCTTAAAAATCTTTGATTATTTACTCTCTGAATATTAGTGAATTGAATTAGATAAGGTCTGGGGGAGTTCTGGAGTAACTGGTATTAAATGTCAGTTACTTTTGATGATTTTCATCTGGTGGTGGTTGGAAATTGAGAGACAGCTGAGGTGTTTCTCTGGGAGGTCAGCAGTGCTGCTCCTGCAGCCAAGTCAGTGCCTGCCTGAGCTCGGGAGCAGTTCCAGATCCAGAATAGGCAAAACAAGTGTTTCCTCGGTAACACTTCTGATACTGCCCTGCCCGAGGAGCTGTGCTTTGAGTGGGGAAGGTTGGGGCAAAGGCAGGGTTTTGAAGTGAAGCATGATTTGATGTGGTTTATGCTAAGCCGAGGTGTAGCTTCTTCCTTTTTGATGTAGTTCATTGGTTTCCTTAATATTTCTGCACCAATGCTTGAACACAGAACTTGTTTAGTGGGTAGGAATGTATTCCAAAAGTTCAGATACTGCATCAAAAGACTGGAAGGGCAGAAGTAGAGTTGCCATGAATGCGTTCTACTGCACTAGCTGTACCCAGAAGTGTGGGGGTAAGAGCTAAGCTGTGCTTTATTAGGCTGATATTTTATATTCATAACAATCCTTGTATGTCTAGTGAGCACGGGCTAGAACCATTATCTGAAAGCTATCAGGTTTGTACAGTGGTGTGTGGAAAAACTTGCTGCCTCTCATTCAGTTCATCCACTTACCAGTTGTTGAATTTGCTGACGCTTAGCTCGTCCCTGTTGGCAAGAAGCTGCGATTGGTCTCCAGGCAACGCAGGTCCGGCTGAGCATCTCTGTGCCTTGCTTGAAGAGATGAAAATTTTCCATTGCGGGGAGAGGATTTTTCCTCTCTCGCTAATTCTTTTATCTGGCTTACTGTCTTGCACAGGGTTACTGTATCTTTGAAACAATATAGGGATAGCTTTCATATATTAAGAGGCTGCATTTTAGAGTTTTAAGGTATAACTGCAGATGTGCATTTCTATAGCTTTTGTTAGAAATACCTCATTAGAATGTTATTTTTGCGCCTTTCATAACTATGTTGTTCCAAAATAATTCTTTCTTCCTCCCTTTTTGCATAAAGCTGTATGACACAATATCATGTGCTCTAAGTAGCTAGAAATTTCTCTTCCTGCAAAGTCTGAAATACTGCAGATGTAGTAGAAGCAAAATTGTTTGTTCAAATGAAGGTCTAACAGTTGTTGGTTGATTTAATCAGGTGTTCAGGAGCTTGAAATCATCACTGAAAGCTTTTGCAACTTCTTGACTTTTGTAGCACTAAGTCTTTGAAATCCTGAGTGTGTCTCAGAATGATAGGCTGTGTTAGAATAGGGTAATGATAATCTTTGTAATAGGTACAGAAAGTACTCTTTCACTCTACTGGTGATCAGATATTTAACATGCAGTCTTTGACCCTGTGTCTGGGTTGCTGGTGCATATAGAAGTGTCTACTGGAGATAGTTGGAACCTATACTGCCCAGTTTTGTGTTGTTTTACTGGAAAAAGAAAGGCTTGCTCTGAAAATGGTATTGGCCACTGAGAGTCTTGTTTTATGAAGACAAACTCTGTGCATGTGCTATGATGAATGGTTGGGCAAGAGACAGTGCACAGGCGGTGGCTGGTTTGGAGCTGTATACGTGTTCTGCTCATAATAGCCCAAACAGAACAGGTAAGTACTGAGTTCACACAGTAGCCTTTCAGCTGTACAGCCTCTCTTCATCCCTGTCTTCTGTCCTGCTGTGTTGACATCCAAAAAGTTGGAAGGAACTGAAAAAAAAAATTTTTGGATGACTTGCTGAAACTGGTTAATGATGCCTCAGGTTGTTGAGACTTACAGTGAACAAGCTCATGGACAGAAGTTACAATCATTTAGGCTATTTTTCCTCAGAAAATCATACTTAAAAGAAACAAGAGTTTGGGGAATTTATGCCAGAATCTGTATTAGAATAAGCACAGGAAAAATGTTGATTTTATTTTCTTGAAGCACAGAGGGCTTTGAGCCTACCCAAATAGCTGTGCAGTGCTGTGGTGCAGAAATTTTCTACAGTGCCTGAAACCTTCTCAGGAATTGTGGGTGCTGCCTAATTTTATGCTTATTGAAGATGACCTCTTCCTTTTAACATTTGATCTTTTCCTTTTTCATATCTTTCTCCAGAAGAATATTTTGGATATATGGGGAGAATGTGATGGCAATTGATTTTCTTTTTTTAAGGACATCAATTAGATTAATGTAGTTCCTTGTTAGAAAGGTGAGGAATGAAATTGCTGACATGATAGGCATCATCTTGATGTCTCTGAGGTGTTAGCTCTTTTAAAAGGCTGATTCAATATAACTGACGATACGAGGTTAAATTGATGGGTGCATGTGCTCAAATTGAGATAACTAGCATTGAAACTGGGAATCTGTTCAAGCTAACTTAGGAAAAAATTTGAATCTGGCTTAATATAACCAGTCAATTTTCTAAAGAGACATCTGTGAATATTAAAGTTGAGGGTATAGTTCTAGATGGGGAGGGAACAAAATGGTTTTGGAGAATCATTTCAGAATTCATGGAAACAAGTAGTCTCAAGGATGAGGGGTAAATGAAGTAAATGCTGATGGAGCTGCAGTGAGTTGCATGGTGAGAGGAGGACTGTCTTCCAGTTCTATTGAAACAAAATCTTTCACGTATTTAAATGTAAATGCTGAATGGTGATTTTCTGTTTTAAAGTGCAAATAATGATTTAACATCACTATGCACAGTTTGCTTCCAAAAAATACAATAGTCTTTTGTAACCTTGACTTCTCCTTCAATTTTTTTTTCCTAACAGTATGCTGTGTGTTAGAAATACAGAACTGGAACATGAGCACAGCGTGGATTGCAGTGCTATATTGCAGGTTTTCAAAGAGAAGATGGGGTTTTGGCAATCATCCTGTCTGAGTCTTCCCTTTCTGGTTAGTGATGGCTTGTCTTTGAAGGCAGTTGTGCAAACCACACTTGCTTGTGCTGTAGAGTCACTGGCTGCTAGAAAAATTGCCTGTAAAGCAACAGATATGCTTAAGGGAGTAAGACTTAAAATAGTTGTGTCCTGTTACCTGGTCTAATAAAACTGGCTCTTTTTCATCATTAAATGTATTTCATCTTGTGGGGGGGATGAAAGCAATACAGCCAAGCTCCAGTGAAAGCTTCCTTTTATAGATAACTGAAATTGATAAGATTTTTTCAAGTGGTTTTTTACTGCTGTTTGAATATGTAAACTCTATGAGATTAAAATGGATTAATTATTTTACAGTTATTATGGTGAGCCTGTAATTGGCTGCAGATGGTGTACTATGAGATCACTGAAAGATGAAACATGAAATACGTAAATAATTTTTTTAAAAAAGTTTTTGAAGTACTGTGCAGGTGTGCTTGTACAAAAGGTCCTTGTCCCTTTTACTAGGGAAAAACTGTGCTTGAAATGAGTTACATTTACCAGGGGAAACATTCAACGGCTTTCTCCTTGGTTTTGTTGCGCCACATCAGAGTCTGTCTTGTAAGACTCCTCTCCTGTCCTTACTTGCTTGTGGCCAATCTGCTGCAGTTTAACAAGAAGCACAGTGAAATTGTTCTTTTGTATTTTGGGGGTTTGAACTTCTGTAATTGCTCAGTCATCATGGAAGGAGCTTATACATTCAAGGTTTTAGGACCCAGTTATTTTCATAACTTTTTAGGGAAAGAGCATGTAGGGATCACTAAATTGTATAAACTCTTCCCTTTAAGATGCAAGTCTGGGTTGTGTTACCTGATTTGAGATGTGTTTTCAGTAGCCTGAAATGTTTTGAAACATAAATACTATTTAAAAAGATATGTTAAATGCATCTCATGAACTTGAGCTGTTCTGGAGCAAAAACTCCATCTACCGTGATCATCAGAATTCTTGGACCTAAACTTGAAGAATTATAGGTAAAAATGTGGATGGGCATTTCAGGTCTGACTGTCTCCTTCTGGGCTACTTTTTGACCAGTTTATGCAAAAAGGGGCTAAGCTTCTTCAAATGAAGTATGTTGATGGTATAGATGAACACAGACATAAATGGGATGCATGAAATATGTAATTGTGTGTTTTGGGCACCATTCTTCCTGTAATAGTTTATTTATAGATGATCTTTGTTTTGAGCTCCTCTGGAAATTTTTGCTCAAGGAGTTAGACTGGATTGTAGGATTTGGGCATCTAAGTTTAAATTCAACAGTCTTGTCCTGTGGGCTGCTAGTGCTTATGGTTTAAAAAGTATTAGGGATTGGGATTTCTGAAGGGAATACAGACAGAAAATCTCTGTTGTTAAGTGAATGTGACCTTTGAACAGGACTTGATGGTTGTCCTCTCGAGCAACTTCTCATATATGGCAAATTGGTCACAACTCAAGGACCAGTCACAAAGAGATCATGTTCTCTTACTGAGTGGCTAGAAATACAGTTTCCAGACTGCTAAATTCATGGTAATGAGAAGGGCATAGCTTTGGATTTATTTTAATCTTAATGCTGGAATTTCTGGAGTTGTTGGTATCTTGAATAACACTTTCATGTGTGTAATCCACACAATTTAGCTCTTGCTGTCATATTTTCAGAAGATTAAAGGCTGAATGCTATTTCGGTTTCTCCACGACAAAGGGCAGTATTGTCTTTTTATAGCAACTGGTGTTTTTAGCTGCTGGTGCCAGAATACTGTTTTAAGATGGATTCGTTTCTTAATAGGAAGTTTAAGTAGCTTAGTTTTGGTGGTTCAGGTTTCTTAGTTTCCATGGCATTTTTACTTGGAAAAGAGGCTAGTTCTTAAATTACACAATCCCTGGAAAAACTGCATGGGTCAGAACTGCATGCTCTTTTCTGGCTGAATATGCTTAGTAACCTGTAACTTGGCTTTATTTTAGTTCTATGGAGATAAAATAGCTTTACTGGAGAGGTGAAACTCTGGCATTTCTCCAGAGCTTTATGTATGTAGTTAAGTTTTCAGATTACAGATGGTGTTGGGAAAGCTGAAAACTGTTGCTTTTGGGGATGTTGAAATATTAGTTGTACTGAGCACATAACCTCCCCACTGAGGTTAAGAAAATGCAGCTGAGGGGTTTCTGTGAATGCTTCTGTTAAGAAAAAGCTAGAAGCTCTTGGAGACCACCTTGGTTACTGCCTTGCTTTCCAAGATAAAAGGATTGGGCAACTGGGTTTCTCCTAGTAATGTAGAGCTGGTTTAAGGAAGATAGGGATAATGATTGTGCATGAAGAACACTAATAGAACATTATGCAACTTCAGACTTTTTTTGTTTATAGTTTGGTCCCTTAATATGTTATGCTTAAATATATCAATGTTCCATAATTCTTAGTTTCATCTGTTAAAGTTGTATTCAAAAGTCTGTCTGATGTTTGCTACAAGAGGTGGCTCTGCAGCTGTGGTGTTAAATTTACAGGTAAATGCATGTCTTAACCTGTGTGGCAGTGTTTATTTCTCATAGTAACTACTGCTGTGTTTGGGTTATATTCAAAGGAAGGCAAAACTAGAACTCCATGTTTAGAGAGTAAAAGGAGATAGTATAAAAATGTTGCTACTTTAAAAAAATGTGCTGAAAAAGTACATT
Source organism: Morus bassanus (assembly GCA_031468815.1). NCBI lineage: Eukaryota > Metazoa > Chordata > Aves > Suliformes > Sulidae > Morus > Morus bassanus. Next base: position 14,427,421 of record CM062580.1, on the reverse strand, counting down.
TTGATACATTTTTCAGCATCTGAGTGCATTGTCGTTCATTTCTGTATTACAGTCAATTCCTACTGGATAGGCCTGATTCCCTTTTTACAAAAAGTGATCTCTACAAAGGGTGCTGGCTTACACTCTTGAGTTCATAGCAGATCTTGAATGTAGCATTTGGGAGTCTTTTGCCATTGTAGCCAATGTTGGACTGTCCTCCTTCTGCTTTCAGTGGAGGGGACAAAAGATCTAGAGGACTAATACTTTCAGGTGTGACATACCTGACCTGAGGTCCTCAGGAGAACCTAGGGCATTTCAGGGTGTTCTTCTGCACTGTAGTTTTAAACTGCCTAGAGGTGTTTTGAATTACTCAGGGGTTTTGAAGATATGTTAAACTGTTACATGTTTACAAAAATGTTGAAACTTTTTTTTAAAAAAAAACTAAATACTATTTAAGCTGTGTTTGGCTTGTCATGTGCCGGTGATAGATGAGCTCTGGCACAGAACAGAGTTTTCTTAAAATCTAATGCCAGTGGGTGTTACTCAATTTTATTGTTAAATTCCTCCAATAATATAGCAGGAAAAATGTATACAACTTGATATAGGGAGTTCCTTTAATTGGTATGGAGAAGGGCAAGGGCTGCTGCTTTAATTTATTGAAGTGATGAACAGATACTTTCCACCTGATAATAAGCATGCATTTTTTCTTGGTGGGAACCCTTTGTTCAGTCTAATGTTAAAAATAAGATTAGCTTTCTACCCTGATGGGCCAAGGCTGCTATCCAGTTAGCTGTGTCATGTTCCCAAAGGGTTTTGCAAACATGTTTCGTAGAAACTTTGTGCATGAGTTCATGTATAATTCTGGGTTCCTAGATTCAGTCTGTTTTGACTAAGTAAATTCGAGGATTTTTTTCTTTTATCTGGAGAAGTTCTTTAATTTTTCCAAACTATAGCAACATGTTGCTGCACTTACCAGCCATTTAATAAAGACATTAAAAAAATACTACTTTATATCAGTGTTTTAGCAAGCAGGTGGTTTCTTTTATGGGTCTAGCTCAAGCACCCTATGTTCAGCAAGAAGAATTTACTCTTTTTTGCTTTTCTTTGATAGACTCATCATTACTACGGTGCCTGACTCCCGTCACCATCATGACTTGCTGGTGAAGGCTATAGCAGAAGTATTTCTGCTTGGAAAGGGAATGCGCATGTAGTCTCAATATGTAGGTGTGGAGGAGTTGATATTTTACTCTTGGATTTGTAAGTGTTCCTGCTGAGTATTTTTAAAAAACTTCATACTTACTCATTGCCAAGTACATGTCATGTGGAGATAACTTAATGATTGTTACATTGATTGATTTGCTGCAGAAGAGCTTAAATAACCTTGACTTGTGTAGAAACTTAAAGTTCAGCATCCTCTTTTTTTTTTGCCGTCACAACCACTTGGTTTAAAGTTATACTTCATGAAAAAGAAGGGTTTTTTCCGCTCTAGTCTTTCTTTTAAAGTAAGCTCAATGGAGTTGTTTTCCGAAATACCTTATCGATCTGGGTATTTCCAAACACCAGCCAAATTTGTCAGTGGACGCTGCAAAGAACTACAGCATGCTGCTGCCTTGTGTCATATTTTGTTCTTGCATTTAGGGAAAACAAAGTGAGACGGCTAAAAAGCAATATGGTCACCTGTGTGATGTCTCCCCCGCCCCAGCTTGATGCTGTGGCACTGCCCCTCTTCCCCCCACAATGTTGAAAGCTATTAAGTCTGCTGTATTAAATTTGTGTTACTTGTAGTTTAGGGGACAGTTCTTTTGTGAATGCACTCTTGTACTGAAGATAACCTTTTTGCTTAAAACTATTTACCAGAATAAGTGTTTGCTTCCTGTAATCATAGAATCATTAGGGTTGGAAAAGACCTCAAAGATCATCTAGTCCAGCTGTCACAACCCAACACCCCCATGCCTCCTAAACCATGCCCTGAAGTGCCATGTCAACACATTTTTTGAACACCTCCAGGGATGATGACTCCACCTCTCTGGGCAGCCAGTTCCAGTGCCTCACCACTCTTTCAGTGAAGAAATTTTTCCTAATATCCAATCTAAACCTTCCCTGGGGCAGCTTGAGGCCGTTTTCTCTTGTCCTATCACTAGTGACTTGAGAGAAGAGACCAACACCCACCTTGCTACAACCCCCTTTCAGGTAGTTGTAGAGAGCGATAAGGTCTCCCCTGAACCTCCTCTTCTCCAGACTAAACAACCCCAGCTCCCTCAGCCGCTCCTTGTAAGACCTGCTCTCCAGACCCTTCACCAGCTTTGTTGCCCTTCTCTGGACATGCTCCAGCACCTCAATGTCCTTCTTGTACTGAGGGGTCCAAAACTGAACACAGGATTTGAGGTGCAGCCTCACCAGTGCCGAGTACAGGGGCACAATCACTTCCCTACTCCTGCTGGCCACACTATTCCTGATAATCATGCAGATTTTAAAGCTGCTCCTAAGGCTTTTTCCAAAACCATAGGATTCATATGAGCACATTATTATGCAGGCTCTGCATTTCTACCTTAATGACATGGAAAGCTAGAAACTATAGCTTTTATTGCTTAAACTTAGTTATATTGTTACTGTTGAAGATACAAAAGGCTTCAAAAGTATCCTAGCGTGGGACTTGCATTCTATTTAGGGGTATAATGCATCCTTGCAGTTAGGAATCTATTAGAACAGTTGTGATAAATGAACAGATCTTTTTTCCATTAAGAATTAAAAACATCTATCTATTGTACAGGGCTTGCTTCCTAATCTATATATGCAGTTCATCTTTAAAATGTAATTTTATATTTCTGATACTGTTTTAAGGCAGCTGACTGGACACTAGAGAATTTGAGTATCTCCATTCTAGTCTTAAGAACTTCTGGAGTAGAACACACCAGAGTAACTTCAATTCATGAGCCAAGCAGCAATTAAAGCGAATGTTAGAAGCATTTCCTTACCAATGTTAGACAGGGCAAATTTGCTAATAAAATAATGTTATGTGTAGAGGATACATGGTTTTCATCAAAATGAATCACAAGTTGTGCAAGAACTTTGAGCCTGAGCATGTTTAACATAGCTAATGTTTTTGATATTCTGATGTTGCATCCTCTGCTTTGTATTTTGTGTTCTTTGACTCAAGTATGTACTTCGCTATTTGTAAAGTAACAGAATACTAGTAATGAAGCATGTAGTTTGGTCACATAAGGACTTGTAAAATTCCTGCAGGTTCTTAGTGTGTTTATTCTGCTTCAGTTGTGAAGGGTTGTTCTCTTTGAGCATTGTAATGACTTATCAACTCAGACCTGAGGTACCTCTTCAGTTTTGTGCATGCAAGAGGTGGTGGGCTCTCATAAACATACCATGCACTTTCCACATTGATATTTGCATGTTCCTGTGTCCTTTCTCAGCTGGTATTCATGTGTTTCTGAGTTCTTTTTGGGTTGAAGCACCTTTTTTTTGGCTTCTCTAATGGGTCACTGATACTCTTTTTTTCCTCCTGTTGTCTGGCTGTGCCATTCTTCTGCTTCCTTGGAACCTTGGGAAGGGGCTTAGCTTTGGTTCAGTGGGGTTATAGCGTCCTGCAGCAGCTCTGTTCTGCAGGTAGCTACCCTGTCAGCTTCCCCTTTGTACTACCTAGAGAAGTGAGAAAAGGACAAGCAGCAAGCTTTGCTGCTTTGCTATTTCTGTCACTGTAAAGCTGATTTATGGCTATTTGGAGCTGCAGATATTGACTATCCAAAGAAAGAAGTCTGCACTTGAGAGAACCCAGTTTTAACAGATGGCTTAGGCGGGCAGCTCTGCATCAGTAATTCTGCTATTATGAAGTTTTGGGAAGAGGTGCTCTTTCTGAGATTGTTATGAAGGAAGGAGCTGCTGCTTAACTGAGAGCTGCTCTCCAGAGGATGTGTGTGTTAATGCAATTACATATGGGACTAACTTGAGATTCTGTAATGACATGAAATACCTTCCAAAGCATGCTGTCACCTGAGATTAGTATTAAAAAGTCTGAAAACATGAGTTCATTGTGGTATTCTTTTGATGGTCACTGTCACATGTGAATGAGAATAAGATGTCTGTGCATGTCACTTCTGTTTTACAGATATGGGTTTTAAACATCTTTTGCTGCTTGCTGTCAGAATGACATGGCTCAAGCTATTGTTATTGTGTCTAGACAAGTTTTTATTTGCTCCCTTCAAGTTGTTAGATTTTTCCCTTAAAATGCTTGACATGTGAAGGAATAGTACATCTGCTTTTTTTTTCTGATGTCCTTTGAACAAAAGATCTTAACCAAAGGCACTTAAAAGCACGTAGGAGGGAAAGGGCAGGGTACACTGAGCCTGTGTTTGGTATCTGGGAAAACTGCCTAAACCCAACTGTTCTGTGCCCAAAGAGCACTGAAAACAAGCTGGGTGTAGAATCAGAGGAAAAGGCGCCGAAGAAGTGTATTGTGTTTATGCTGGTCAACATCAATGCACTTGAAGCTGTTGGTCTTAAGTTAAAGTTTTTATTTCTAAGGAAGTAGAACTGATTTGACATACTTGTGCGGTTGTTTATGGAGGTAAGGTGCAAAGCATTTCTGATGGGCATTACAATTGTGCTCCAGGTCCTGTTGTTAATTGAAGTGGCAAGATTCCCCAATATTAAGTAGTTCCAAAATGACAAACAAATCCTGATTGTTTGTAGTGGTAATGTTAAAGCATGCAGCAGAAAAAAACCTTAAGCTCTTGCTCATTTTTTTTTGCAAGTGAGAACTTCATTGGCTGAAAACAAACTGAATTTATTAGGTGAACAGTGCTGCTTGTCTTGAAAGGCTAAAATATAGTAGTTGTTCAAAGTGCAAACTAAAACCTCTGGATAAATAAAAATCTAAATTATTGACAAGATTGTGCAGGCTTGCTGCTGCCTTCTTGGGCACTGTTGCTCTGTTCAAATCATATGTGCATTATAGGTTTATAAGAAGGCAGTAAATTCCTTTGCACAAATAAGGAGCTTGCTTAAAGGCTTTAGAGCAAGGGACCCCTTGCTGACACTCTGTTCAGCAGTCCTCTTGCACACGGTTTTATACTGCATAGTTGTATTAATACAGCTCTCCCAGCAGGGGCACATACTACAAAAATCTCACAGTAGAAGCAGAACATGTGGGAGTTGCACTGTGGTTCTGGAAGATAAAAACAGAAGGAGAGCTTACGAGTACAGGCACAGTAAACTCATCTTTATTTGTGTGAGCTTCGCCCTTTATCTCTGGTAGATTCACATTTGCCTTGTAGTCATGCAAACCGGGTGCACTGTGTTTTGACTATGTATAGATGTTTCTAATGTTTCTCTCAAAAAAAAAAATGCCAACCCTGCCTAAATATTTCATAACTGATGTTTTTGTAATATCAGAGCTATAAAAAGCTTGCTTTGTTATCCCTTGAATGGGACGTTACACTGTGTGATGTGCTGCCAGATCTTACTTTTTCGGGAAATGGTAAAGTAGCATGAGTAGTCCTGTCCAGTCCACTTGGGTATATATGAAAGGAAACAAGTTGAGCTGCTACTAATGAACTCCCTGAAGATGTGCTGGGTAAACAAGGTGTTGTGCGTTGTCTGTGGTGGAGGTGCTTTTTGCCAGGGAGTCGTTTCTATAGCATAAGCATTGACAAGGCTTAACTCCTGATGCAACTCTGATGCAGTAGGACTAGGACTAATTCTGGTGTTGGAGGCTAAGGGATGTTGCAAGATACTTTCTCAGTTTGAATCGCCGCAGCTGCCAATCAATGTTTCCGTATCAGGGTAATTAGGAAGGGAGCCACAGAATGGTAACGCTGTCTTGGAAGGGGTGGCTCTTGTAATGCTGATGTGCTGTGATGCTGTTAGAAATGGCCCTGCTGATGTAAAGCCCTGTCACCACAGGATCTTGTACTTACGTAATTGTGCCTCCCAGTGAAAGCCAGCACTCTTCTGGCTTTCCCTGGGAAATTCCAGAAGACTGGAAGCATTGACTCTAGGAAATCCTGATGAAAATTCTTGAGACTTGTAAAATCATTAGTGCATTTTACAAATGCAAACTGATGCTTAAAATTTCTCTAATAGAAAATGGAAGCAACTCTCAGGAACTGATGTGGCTTGCTGAGCATGCGTTTGGTGAGAGCTTGAAACTTGTTACACATCTGCTGGTAAACCAACTTGCAGTGGCCTCTAAGGTGAGGAGCAGTATGGCCCTCTGTGGAGTGTGGGGAGGCATCGAGCAAACCCGTGCCTCCAGAGCAGCGGCAGTGCCACCTTCTGACTGCGGCAGCTGCAGAGGTGGGTCAGACTGCCCGGTGTTTGAGGTCAGGCCAGGGTATGTGGCTTTCCACACTGTCTGGGCACCGCAGTGTGGCTCAGCTTGCTTGTAGTTAAATAGGTTTTTGGAAACGGCTTGTGTCCAGGGCGGAACTGAGAGGTTTTTACCTGTCTGTCTCTAAGTTGTCAAGTTGTTGATGTTGAGGTAGATGAGAAAGCTCTCTGGCGGTGCAGTAGCTGCATTATAAAAAAATACTAGGAAATTAAAAGTAGTACAAATAGAGATGGAAAGATTACTGATTTTGCTCCAATCTTAAAACTTAATAGTGTATCAGAAGAGAGTATTGTTTCTGGGAAATACTATTGCAGATGAAATTTTACATACTCTTGCAGAGGTGGCCCGAGTTTTGCTTTCTCTATTAAATACTCTTTAAAAAAAAAAAAAGCTGGTAACTTTTTGTCAAATAAGGCTCTTGAAAGAAAGGAGGGGGTGGGAAGCTAACTGGTGTGTAGTGAGTGAAACTATTGACCTGTTATCCTTAGGTGCAGGTAAACATTCCAGGAGCTGGAGTTCGATTGATCGATCTGTTGTTTAGCAGTTTAGTTGTTTAATTCAATTAATGCCCTGAAGTACAGGGCGAGCTGTAGGCATCTGTAGTTCTGTTAGTGCCACTGCTTTAAGCCCGCAGGTCTCTACTTTTCCAGTTAATGTAAAGCTGTTAAATATCTAAGGAGGACGAATAAAAATAGACCTGTGACCTAGAACACTTTGTAGTCTCTTTGAATTAAGTGCATTATTGTTCGTGTAATGGTCTTCAGACAAAATAAGTACGAGGTTGTTTTTAGCTGCAAAAAGTTAATCATTAAAGCTCGGGTCTAAAATTAGAGCAACTTGACTTAAAAATTTACTGGAAGGTAGAGACCAAGACAGCCACGTTTCGTTTTCTTGCTTTGCTTTTTTAACTGCCTATTGAAGTGCAAGCTGCGTGAAGCTGGAGGCTGGCCAGAACTGAGCGGTGTGTAGTCCCAGGGGTGCAGGGGCAGCTCCTTCGGATGCAGGGGGCACAAAACTCTCTGCTGGGTTTGCGCAAAAATGTGTTCTTGGAAAATGGCTCATTCGCAGCATGTTTTTCATCTGAAAAGTTAGCGTCTGGGTAATATTTGAAATATCTGACATGTTGTGAATAAACCGGTGAGGTAAGCGTCCGGCCTGGACCCGGGCAGGTCTCTGTGACTGCTGGCGCTGTCCGGAGGGGAGGAACTGTGAATTGGTGCTAACTACCCACTTCTCCGGCCGGCCCGGGCCCGGCGCTGCTAACCGCCAGCACGGGCATCGTCGGGAACGCTGGTGCGTCTGGCTCTGCGAGCGGACGCTGGAGGGCGTTAGGCGTAGCTTGACGGAGGACTCGCCACCACTCACCGCCAATACCTTAATCGAAAGAAAAGCGAAGCCGGGCGTTGGAGCCGCAGCTCGCCCTCTGACCGGCGCCGCCGGTGCGCATGCGCGGGTGGGAGGGCGCCCCGCCCCGCGGGCAGTCCGCCCCGCCCCGCGGCGCCTCCCATTGGTTGCGGCGCGCTGAGGGGCGGGGCCGCGGCGTGCCTGTCTGGGTGCGCCCCGGGCTGGCCCGCAGTCGGCGGCGGCCCGCTCCGCTCGGCGCCTCTACGACCCCCTCGGCTCCGGTAGCGGCAGCGGCTCTCAGCCTCCCTCGCCCTGCACTGACGGCCCGGCGCTCTCTTGTCTTTGTTTCAACAGACTTTTGAATCGGAATAAACACCTTCAGGTCCCGGAGGCTTCTGGCTCTGAACTGCCTTCACTACTGTCGCCTTCTACTGTCTAATGCGCTACAAGGATGAGCCCAGCATTTGGAGCTATGGAAGTGGAGCACTATTCCAAGGGAGTCCTGCTCGAGCCTTTTGTCCACCAGGTTGGAGGACACTCCTGTGTCCTCCGGTTTAATGACAAAACCATCTGTAAACCCCTTATTCAGAGGGAACACCAGTTCTATGAGACTCTCCCAACTGAAATGCGTAAATTCACTCCGCAATATGAGGGTAAGTTACCAAACCTTAGGATGGGGTTGGGCTTTTGCTTTCTGTACATACAAGTGTGCTGTGCTCTCTGTTATCTCTGAAATCTCTTCTGTGTGGAAGAGATTTTAGTGTTTTCTTTTCATGTATTTTGATGTTGTCTGAGGCAGGCTGTGGAGATGCAGGGTGGAAATGCTTGCCAAGTTGGTGTTTGGGCTGACTAACAGCATTAGAGTAGAGCAGCTCTGCTGGTGATAGCCCATATATCTCCCTTAGGCACAGGTAAGTAGCTAACAGCTTGTGAATGTTTTCAGTAATTCTCTGCTGCTTTTTTTGTGGATTTCTCTTTTTTTTGCCACTTGTTTAATGTTTGTTTACAGGGATTTGGTAAGATTGGTTGGCAGTGTTCTGTGTAAGCTTAGTTGTGGTCTCTTTTGTTTTTGGATTTCTCCTCTGACTCTCATTTTGATCACAATAAACACATGTCAGCAAGGTGTCTTGTTGAATATTTGCAGTGTTGTTTCTGCCATTAAGGAAATGAAAATTCATGGCATTTAGGTAGGCAAGGATTAAGTAGCTGTGAGGCTGAGTCAGATGTTATGTAGGAGTGGAAATTCCAGTTCTCGGAAGTATTGTGCTAGTTAACAGAAACACTTTTCTTTCTCTTTGCTATTCCGTCAACTGCTGCCTGGTCATTAATAAATATTATGTCTGAAGCACTTTTTTAAATGGAGTTGCTTTTTTAAAGCACACTGATTTTTAACAACCGTAGGGGTGATGAAGTTTTGTATACTGTTTGTGAAGCTGGCAGAAGACTTCAGAGGAGGTGTTGCAAAGTTATGCTTCCTGCATGCTTACAGAGACTTTTTGAAACTTCTAACTACAAGTTCTGTTGGACTGGAAGAAAATGTGATTTTTGAATGATACTTCTCAATGTAATAGAACAATTGTACTAGTGTATATGGCTTTTTGGGGAGTGTTGGGAGGGATATAGGGGTAAGGGGCCTCACTTGGTCCATCTTATGTTATTTTTTCCAGGATAAAGCCAAAGGCCATTTGCTAGCTGGCTCCCCCCTTTTTTCCTGTTGTCCTTCCCTTTGTGGCAGCAGGACTGTCAGTCAGAGCTTCTGTGCTCCCTGCCCCAGCTACTGTAGGTCTCGGAGCCGCCTGCCCAGCTCAGAAGTGCCAGTCTCTCGCCAAGACCTCTCCCCTCTGGCCTAGTGATGAGCTGCAAGAACTGTGCAGACTGAGATGAGAATAAAAAGAGAGGACTGAAAAATAAGATTAAAAAACAAATCAGACTATTGTTATGGCTTCAATAACCACTGAAACTTGCTAATGTAGCACTGAGCGCATCTCTGTCAGAGCGCTCCACTAAGACTCTTAAAATGCAATGCAGTGCTCTAGAGACTATTGAGGGGAGGATGACAAAAAAATGCTTTCAAGGTTCACCATGTTTCTGTACAACAAACAGATTTGTTTTGTATTACATTTTTGTTACTTATTTCACAAGATTGCTGCATAACCAGTATCAATAAAACATATTCCGTAAAGGAGAAGAAAATGTATAATTAAACGTGGTGATTAAGTGGAAGCTTTTGGACTAGTTTCTATTGTAATGTGACATTTTCCTTGTTTTGATCTACTTGCAAATCTTTCCTTTCCCCTGGGGATCTAATAACCAAATCTTGTTTGGATAAGTGCTTTTTGCTTTGCTGTCATGCAAAACTTAAAGCTTTTGGTGTGTGAGGGTTTTTTGTGCAGGTCACTCTTCGCTGCAAGATGTTAACAAATGTTTTACATCTCGCTTAGGGTCAGACCAGTCAGGTTTTTTAAATTAATAAAAACTTTTAATAATTGAAATTGTCTCCTGTTATTATTTGATTCTTACTTGACTTCATCAGAGAGAGAAAAGAACCTTTTGTATTGTTGTTTTGTCAATATGATAAATTGTCTTTTGTGAGGTGTCATTTTTGTCTAGATCTTTTGATATTTGTTAGGTTGGCAGATGAGGTTTGGCCTGTGGCAACATAGAAACTAAGGACCAGGGTAAGAGAAAAAACCAAAAGTTGCTATATTCTTAGTGTAAAATCATGTGTTCTAAAAGGCTTGCTTGTCACTTCAGCAATTCATAACTGTCTGTGTCCTTTCTCTCTTCAGGTGTGGTGTCAGTGAGCTTTGAAGAGGATGAAGATGGAAACTTATGTCTAATAGCATATCCGTTAAATGGGGACCATGATAACTTAGAAAACTTAGATAATTCTGACTGTGAACCCAAAAGTAAGCTGTTGCGATGGACTAACAAAAAGACAATGTTGTTAGAAAATGAAAAGATATCTAAGGAATGGGTCCGACAGCACAGGAAAGAGGAAAAAATGAAAAGGTAAGTTTGATAGGGGGAACTGGAATGCAGAGTATTGAAGTGTAACGTATTTTGCTGTCAGACCAGGATCTGGTCTCCAGAATTCCAGAGAATTCTCCAGGACTCTTAACTTTCATTTTTTTCTTTTTGTTTTTCCTCTTCAATGCAGACAGGTTCAGTAGTGAAACTAATACGTCCTCAGCCCAGTATTGTGTTGAACTGAGAAAGGTTTCCCAATGTTATTTTTAATGCTTCCAGAAAAAAAAGAAAAAACCCAACCACCTGCAAAAGCACAACAGTTGTATAAAAACAAACAAAAAAATATGGCATACTTCTGTAGGAGTCCTGCTTTATCCCTGTTAGTGACATTAATCCCCTTGTTCATTTGTATTATTTGTGCCCACTGTAAACTGTGAGCTGTGATGTGCTAAAAACAGTGACCTTAGCAAAGGATAAATCTTCCTTGCTACTTCTTGCATTACATCTATGGAAGTCGTTCACACGGGTGAAGAATATATAGAATAGAACTACTGCATGTTTCGTAACGTATTTGGCTATATGTTAATTTATATTAATGTGGAAGTAGCTTTATGAAGGTTGAAATATTGTGGGCAACTTGTACAGTTGTACAGAAAGCAAAATAAAGCTTATGCTAGCTATTAGTGAAGGTGAGCAAAATAGTTTGTAAAGTTAAATTCACTGACAACCCCTTTAAAGTGCTTGGTTTTCTACTTGACCTCTAATTTGTTTTTTTCTGTTTTCTAGTCACAAACTGGAGGAAGAATTTGAGTGGCTGAAGAAATCTGAAGTCTTGTATTATACTGTAGAGAAAAAAGGAAATGTCAGTTCACAGTTTAAACACCATAATCCTTGGAGCATGAAATGTCACCAGCAGCAGTTACAGCGGATGAAGGAAAATGCAAAACACCGGAATCAATATAGTATCCTTCCCTGAAAATACGTCATAACAGTGAATGAGTAGGGCTCTGCTTTTTATTTCTTGAACATGCCAGATAAAAGTACAGCGCAGGCTTAACTGCAATCCAGAGTCTCTGAAGCCATGATTTATTTGGTGACTTTGAAGGGATTGCCAGCAATTTCCAGAACACGGGCTTTTCCAGCATGTAATAGAGTAGCTAGGCTAGGAAATTCAGGTAACTTAATTCAAATCTACAAGCTGTGGATTATTTAGTGGAAAGGTTTTAGAGCATACTGTGTCTGGGATCTTCCACAACACCAGTCTGCTAATGTAAGCTTTCAAAGGAGAAGAGTTCTGTTGCTTTTTGTTACTGTTTTGGTATTAGTGATCTTAAAAACTAGCGTTGTCTTTTGCTTCTCAGCAACTTCTTAATGTTGCCTTAAATACAGAGGCTATTCCAATACCTGGAGTTGTCCGCTTCTAGTAGTCTCTTTAGTGAGCCTTTTTGATGAAGAAAAGCTGAATATAAACTGTCATGTAGGATTGGAGCATGAGAAACACAAAAACAGTGACCAAATCCATGAAAGCTGAAGCACACTTCTTGTGCTCTGGAACTGCAGGCAAACATCTCCACTCTGTGCATTCTGTGGAAAAAAGCTCTTGCTGTATGCAGGCTTGGATGCAACCGATACATCCTGCAGAAATATTAATATCTATATAGTTAGGTAAACAAATTCTTCATGCGTGAGGAGTTTTCAGTGAATGGATTACTAGAACATCTGACTAATAAAACTGTTCAAAACGATAGGAAGCATTTCATGGCTGGTATCTTCACCATTTCACTGTGTAGAGGGTTATTGAATTATCTAAGAAGTGTATGGTATCTCTGGAACAGTATTAGTACTGTTGTAGTACAGTACAGATGTTCTGAAATGCTTTTTAAGTTCTCGGTTTCAGAGGTGGTGTGAAAATGCTTCACTGTTTTTGAACGGTAACTGAAGCACACAGAGATCTGTTTCCCACAAGAAAATGTCTCTTGCTAGACAGGAAATACTTCATAATTCCAGGTCTGTGCCTCAGGTGCCATGGTATATTTCTCTAGGACCCCAGTTACTCCCCCCCTGCAATGTGGAAATTCACCTGTCTTATCTAGAGACCAGTAAAACTGGAATTAGGTACCTGCTCTGCTTTATGCCAAGTTTACATAACTAATTTTTGATAGGCTGCTATATACTGGGCATGTTTCAGGTATGCTTAAAATTAAGACTATGGCTATTAAAACTGATAATGGTTTTAAAACCTGTATTCCTCATTGTGAGGATTGTTCCTTAACTAATCAGAATTCATTTTGCTGGAAAACCTAACATCTCGATACGAAGTACCATGTGTGTTGGACCTTAAGATGGGAACCCGACAGCATGGAGATGATGCATCAGAAGAGAAGAAGGCTAATCAGATTCGCAAGTGTCAACAGAGTACATCAGCTGTTATTGGGGTCCGTGTTTGTGGCATGCAGGTGAGAAGAAAACTGATGTGTAGGGCAACAGACTTGCACCCATTTCTGTTAGTGGGGTTTTTGGCTTACCTAGTCATCCCATGTGTTGCTATCCTTGAGGTCGTAGAATAGAATTGTTTAGGTTGGAAAAGACCTCTAAGATCATCGAGTCCAACTGTTAAGGAAGCACTCCAAGTCCACCAATAAATGGTGTCCCGACGTGCCACATCTACACATTTTTTAAATATCTTCAGGGATGGTGACTCAACCATTTCCCTGGGCAGCCTGGTCCAATGCTTGACAATCCTTTTGGTGAAGAAATTTCTCCTAATATCCAGTGTAAACCTCTCCTGGTGCAACTTGAGGCTGTTTCCTCTTGTCCTATCACTAGTGACTTGGGAGAAGAGACCAACACCCACCTTGCTACAACTACCTGAAAGGGGGTTGTAGAGAATGATAAGGTCTCCCCTGAGCCTCCTCTTCTCTAGACTAAACAACCCCAGCTCCCTCAGCCGCTCCTCATAAGACCTGCTCTCCAGACCTTTCACCAGCTTCGTTTCCTTCAGTGAGGGGAATGAGGCTTCTGAGTATCACTTATCAGTTGAGGTGGCAGCATCTGCAGAAGCAGCCTGCAGCACGTGCCCCACATCAGTGAGAGTGTTCTCTGAGCACAAAAAGTCTCCTGCACAATAGCAGCAATTCAAAAGCGTGTAGTAAAATTACTGATTCGATTAACATTTCAGGATAGCGTAGGAAACAATTTAAAGGGGGGTCTGCCAGCACATGCATTTTGAATAAAGCATGTGGAAATTTGCCAGGGTATTAAGAAGCAATCAGTTCTGTCTTGTTGACTTTGAAAAGCCACAGATCTTTCACTGCTTAAAGTAGACTTGTTGCAAAGTGCAGACAAGAAGTGGCTTGGTAAATGTGGTAAGACTTGTGGTCAAATAAGGAGATAAAGTTGCGTGGACTTTCACCTGAGTTTTTTTGTTTACCTGTTTCTGTATTCCTAGAGTGACAAATGGGAAACAACTTGTTTGTATTTGAGGCTTTTCTGAAGCCTTTCTCCTCCCATCCAGTAGATTCCAGGAATGCCAGCAGTGTTTGCTAGGACTTGTTCCACAGCATGACTGTTGGCATGTTTGGTGTTCAGCTCACTGTTTAACTTCGGAGAAAAGCGCAAGGCAGAAATGGAAGTGTGAGAGCTGCATTTCAAACCGCAGTGGGCTGGGATTTGAGCGGGGCCTGCTTATTGTTCACCTTCCAGTATAGAGCTGTGCTGCAAAACAAGGAGGAACTTTGGAGGCACCTGCAATCCTTACTTCACCCGGATGTTTAGGCATTATCGAGCTGTGTGGTGTGTAGACAACTCTCCTATAGGAAGGAATCTTCCTGCAGGAGCACCTCTGACTTCTTCAAATACAGAGGATTATGTGGCACACCTTAGTTTTGTATAGGAGTGTTTGCTGTTACTTTGAGCTCAGTGTTCTGGGAATCAACTGGTATGCCTGTGAGCGGAGGCAGGTAATGAGCTGAATTGAGTGGCTGTGGTACAAACTGTAGCTTGACTTTGGAGATCTTGGCCGCAGCTTTCCTCATCTCACTTCAACTCATTCTTACATTCCTGTGGAAAAGCTCAAATCTAAACTGAAGGATTTTTCCGTTTCCTCCGTGCCTGAGTTTCATAGACACTGCTGGATCTGTTGTTGTTAGCAGTTTCTGTAGCTGTGCGAGAGCAATTTTAAGCGAGTAGTATGTCATCTTTTAAAAGCTTTCTGTAGCATGTTGTTCTGGGTTTTTTTTCTCCTTTCCCCTTCAAGGCTTTGAGTCAGTATTACCAGCAATTTTAACTATTCCTTTTCTCTTGTCTTGTGTGTGTGTATGTGCAGGTCTACCAGGCAGGCACTGGCCAGCTCATGTTCATGAATAAATACCACGGAAGAAAACTCTCAGTCCAAGGATTTAAAGAAGCACTTTACCAGTTCTTTCATAACGGCAAATACCTGCGCAGGGAACTCTTTGAATCTGTTATTAAAAAACTGACTGAACTCAAGTCTGTCCTAGAGAAGCAGGAGTCTTACCGCTTCTATTCAAGCTCCTTGCTGATCATTTATGATGGAAAGGAAAGGCAGGAAGTTGCTGTGGACTCGGACCCAGAGGACTTGGAGGACCTTTCAGAGGAATCTTCAGATGAGTCAGCAGGAGCATATGCCTACAAACCGACGGCTAGTACTGTTGATGTCCGTATGATAGACTTTGCCCACACGACCTGCAAGTACTATGGAGAAGATAGCGTGGTGCATGAGGGCCAAGACACGGGTTATGTTTTTGGACTTCAGAATTTAATAGATATTATTAAAGAAATAAGAGACGAAAGTAGTGAATAAACAGTGTGAATGCACATCAGTAGAAAGCACTATTGTGACTCTTTGTATTCCAAAATTATTGGCCACTTTCTGGTGGTAGGAATCTTTACAGGCTCTGCAGGGATGGTCCCGGCAGAGTCAGACTTGTTCAGAGGGCATTTACTTAAATTGGTGCTGGACCTAGCACTGGCAAAACTTGGTATCCTTATTTATTTTAACTTTCTTAAACATTCCGTATTTGATTACTCAGATACCTCTGTTATCCCTGTGTGTATATGTTCCAATAAAATTCTTTTTGTTCATTGTAAGTGATGCTTCTGTTGTTGCTGGTGACTGAGGAAGAGAGTAAGCTCGGCGATCTTTCTGGTGGTGTAATGCAAAAGCAGCGTATAAGTGGCAAGGCTTACCTGCCTTCTGAGGCGGGGTGTGGCATAGCGCGTCTGTCCTGGGCCTCCTGTCAAGAGCGATGAGCAAATCCAAGAGAGAGCCACCAAGCTGGCCAGGGGCCGGAGCACCTGCCCTTGGAGGAGAGGCCAAGGCAACAGGGCCTACATAGACCGGGGAGAAGATGGTTCAGAAGGACCGAACAGCAGAAGGTTGGATGAGAGACCGCCAGAGGTCCCTTCCAACCAGAATGATGGTGTGACTTTGATAAGTGAGAACTTGTCTCTTTAAAACCTCCAACAATCTATTTCCTGTTTCAGGATCTTGTAAACTAGATCTCATGCTGTGTAACCCATTTCTAGAGAGCTATTGACTTTTTTTTTAATCTAAGCTGAGTCAAAACATGTGTAAAACTCCTACAGGATTAGCCGCAATGGCGGTGACTAGGGGAGAGCTGCAGAGCCTGAAAGGTATCCTAAGCAGCTTAAAATCTTAATTCAGACAAATAGAGGGGAAGGAAGTGTCAGAAAGTGAGAGGACAGTGGGTAACTGAAATAAAGATAACAGAGTAACTCCAAACCACTGGTTCCTCTTTTAAGAGGAACATTTGTTTATCTAACCATTTTTAGATAAATGACTTCTCTCCTTGTGAAGCTTGTAAGTCATTGTGACAATGCAAAAGAAAACTGGGTGTGGAAGTGCTGAGGGAACTGCAGGAATGTTGTTGCCTGCTACAGTTGCCCAGGATAAAACAGCAAGTTTATGTAGAAATGAAGAGTCTGGGGAGGTGGGTGATGCTGGGATTATCCTGCAGGCATGCTGAGGAGAGGTGGGAGGTACCAGGAAGGCTGCAGATCCCCTGGTGGAAGGTCACCCTCTTCGATCAGCTATAACCCTGCAGCTTTAGTTTCATATTCCCCAGCTGTTGCTATCAAGTTCTCCTGATCAAAGTCTCCCTGATGGCTGTCCTGTGCTCTTTTGTACTTTTTGAAGAGGTTTTTTACCTTTGCTCTTACATTAGCTTGTGGTTTTTGTTTGTTCCATAGTGTTCAGGCACAAACTGAGGTCGATATTAAACAAGTGTTTTTACATCTTGCAGTCACCTTGCTATTTTGTGTCTGCACAAGGGGCATTTCCCCATGAGGTAGCTTTGTCCATCCTTAACTTGCCGTTTGTTGCTACTTTATGAGTCTCTGGTGCTGGGCGCAGCTGACAAGGGCCCTGTGAGCTGCCCCCGAGCCGCTCCTGGCACTGGCTGTAAAAAACCTTCTGGCAGAGGATGGGGCTGTTTATTCTTGGCACTTTCGATTGCAAAATGCTTTGGGCAGTGATCGGCAACACCTCCTGCCTGCTGTCCCCGAGATGTGCCGTAGGTGTGAGTCAGAGTGCCCGGAACAGGGAGAGGGGTTGTGGCTGAAACGTGATGTTTCCTTTTCGGTTCTCCTGCTTAGGCAGTGATGCCCTCTGCTAACGAGCTAATGATGAGCCTCTTGGCAGGCACGATGCTCGCCTGTCACTGGTGCTGCATGTAAATGAGCCTGCCTTTGCAGATTCATCTGATACACGGTTTGACTTTGTAGGCTGAAATTAGCAGGGATAAAGTCCTCTAATGTACTTGTGTTACGTAGGAACTCTGGAGGGAATTCATAATATCCAATGAGAACAATCGCATTTGCTCTGATGCAAGTTGCCTCCAGAACAAGTCCTCTTTGTTTTGCTGGGCCCTGGCTACAGGCAGGGAGCTGCCCTCTCCGTAATACTGCTAGTGGTGTAAGCTTGGGTCTAGACCTGGTCTTAGACCAGTATGGTGTCAGCGCCCAGACCTGGAGCAATTGGGGGCATATATAATAATAATAAAACCCCAGATGGAAGTGGTGCTGCTGCAGGAAGGCCGGGGGACAAACCTCGCCCCTGCGGGCCCTGGCCTGCACTGCTGAAATCCTTTTTGCCAATATTGTCTGAGGATTAGCGGGGGCTGTGCCAGGGCTGCAAAGCAACAACAAGGTGGTTGGGAGCTTCCCGGGCCTGCAGCAGTGGGAGGGGGGCAGTGGGGACAGAGGTAACCTTTTCTATTTAGTTGCTTTAAAAGCTGCAAGAGCAGAATGTCAGGAGGAAAAAATCTCCCTCACCTGCACGTTGATCTAAACTGCAGGCGTCCTGGCCCAGACCGCGTCCTCAAGGGTTAAAGAGGGGGCTATCCAGATGCCAAGTCGCTCTGAATGACACATTATCTTGCAAAGTTCAAGAGCAGGTTTGTTTTCCTTCCATGCTGTTCTGCACAAATCCCTCCGAGCAATTCCTTGTGTTTCTGGAAAGGCAATTGCGTAACTGCCAGCCCGGGACATGCTGGGGTGGGAGCGGGGCTCCCACGGCCCCCCCTGCCTGCGAACAGCTGCCCATCACCCCTGCGCCTGGGCTTCTCGGAGAACAGGACTGCGATGAGCAGGTTGTAGGTCTTGGGGGTGCGTAGTCACCGGGGGGGGGCCCGAGGATTGCCTGCCTCTCGGGGCATGGTGAAGGACAGAGTGGCTGGATAATGGGAGAGCAGCAGCTGGGTTGGGGAAGAGACTGGAGAGCTTTTCTGTTCCTGGTTTTCCTCCGCCGGCACGGGGCCGCTGCTGGCAGGCGGCGCCAGGCTGACCTTGGAGGCAGATGCTCTGGAGATGTCCCTCCTGCCTGGGGCTGGCAGCAGGGCAATGGCAAAGCAGCCTGGGCAGCAGCAGCGGGTAGGGGGAGAAAACCTCCCACAAGCTCCGGGGCGTGCGTGCCGTGGGAGCTGGTGCTTCTGCCTCTATGGAAAGTGCTTTCCCCTCTGGGGACGAATCCTGCCCTTGCTGTGCCTGCCCTGAGGACAGCTCCCCATGTCTCTGTTCCTCCCTGGGCGGTAAGCTCCCCCTGGCACTGGCTGTGCTGGCAGGAGCACTGGAAAGGGGCAGCTGGGCTGGCTCTCCCCAGTCTGTCCTGGGACACACTGAGCCCCGGCAAAGGGACCTCCAAGGGGCAGCCCTGCAGCCGGGTGGGAGGACAGGGAGCTGGGGCAGCCTGCACCCCGGCAGGGACACCCCGCTCCGCAGTTGCTGCAGCCTCTGCTCCGTGGAGGACTATGCTGAGCGCACGTCTCCTTTCCTCACGGCTCCCCCGTGTCTGGTCTCCTCCCTGGCTGCTGCTTCCTGATGCTCGGGGAGGACCCACCTTTTCCTGCCAGCCCGGCCCCAGCAAGGCCATCGCCCAGGGTGGCTGCAATGCGCTGGGCCTGGCCCTGCACTGGGGGCTTTGCAGGGGCTGGACCAGCGGCAGTGTGTGGTCCAGCCTGGTGGGCCCAGGGGCCCGCAGACCTGCTTCTCTGCAGCCTCCCCTGCCGATGCTGCGCCCTCGCGGGGAGATCACCTTATGTAAATAGGTCACTTCTAGCCCAAAACTGGGGCGGCTGCCGGGAATTGCCACAGGTCAGCTGGCCGGAGATGAAATGCATTCCTGTGGCTGGGGCCAGCTCCTCTGGTGAATTGAGCTCCACTTTGATGGCAAGGTGCTGGGGACCAGGGCAGGGGGCCGAGTGGGGGTCCGTGGACCTGCCAGCCCTCCTGCCCCCGTGCTCCTTGCCCAGGGGAGAGCCTGTGAGGTGGCGAGGGTGCAGGCTCGTGCTCCTGGGGAGGTGAGATGAGGTTCTGCCAGCAGTGGCCCCATGCATGGCATTGGGGCTGGCATGGGGAAGGAGCCTGGGACCAGCTGGGGCTTGCCCCCGTGGCCAGGGTGTTTTGGCAGGTGGCCACCCTGGCATTGGGGCTGGGCAGGGCAGGAGCAAGAAGAGGCAAGGGACAGCCCATGGTCCTTCCGGAGGAGAGGACACCTGTCCCCATTCTGTGCTGCTGCCTCTTGAGTAGCTGCTGGATTTCTTCCCCCGAGCTGGGTCCCTGCCAGTGGAGAGGGACACACAAATGGCTTTTGTGGAGCAAGAGCGAAATACTCCCCTGTGGCCGGGCAGCAGCATCCCCGCAGGGCAGTGGCACAACATTGCTGTGACCCCTGCCCAAGGGAGAGCAGTGTGCTCCGCTCACCCCATGGCCCCAGGCTGCAAAGTTCTCTGACCCCAGCAAGACACAGGGCACGTTCCACTGCCTCAAGCCTTGCTGGGGACATGGTGACAGCCAGTGCGTGGGGGCAGAGGCACCCTGTGCCCTTGCAGCTCCGCGGCACCCACTGCCTCGGGGATGGCAGGCGCTGTGTGTGGCTTAGCAGCCATGCCTTCGCTGTTTCTAATAGTGGTGAGTTCAAGTTTGTGTAACTGGGCACTAATAAAACTGGTTTTAAGCTGTTTCTATGGTGATGCCATAGTGGAGCTGGGGGTAGGTGTCCATCCATCCTGTGCGTGGGTCCATCCCTGGCACAGGGCACCGAGGGTCCCACGCTGCCACTTGGCGAGCTGCAGCGGTGCCCCAGCCTGGAGCCATGCAGGGCAGGGCAGGGCAGGGCAGAGGGGACAGGGAACAGCTTGTGTCCCTGTCTGGGAGCTGCCGGAGGGGCGAAGCCGCCTTCCCTGAATTGTATGGAAATGAGGGTTGGCTAAGGGATCTCCTGCAGCCGCCTCTCGCCTGGCCTTCACTCGCAGCCTGCGATTCGGCTGCCTGCATGAGGGCAGAGCAAACCCCAGTGGGGTGCCTGGTGCCAGCCCCCACCACACCAAGCACCCCACTCCTCCGGTGGCGATTCCCGTCCTGGCACCCCTTGCCTGCTGCAGCCACCTCCTGCCCAGGGCTCTGCCTCAGGCGAGGGATGCAAGCAGGGACACAGACTCTGGCCCCCCTTTCCCCATGACAGTGGACAGGAAAGGGCGATGCCGGCAGGCAGCCTCACGCGATGCGGGCTGGCGTCTGCCGTGCTGGGCTGCCAGCTCCAGATGGGGCTGTGAGGTCTGTCCTCTTTTCTTTCCGGGATTTGTACCATAGCAATGTCCCCACTCGCCAAGCCGTGACAGGCTGTGCTGGCCGTGCAGGGTCTTTTCGATCTCTCTTTGAAAGGGGAGCAGGGGAGCTCCTCCAGCCTGCAGGACCAGGATCTGATGCTGCACCCCAGGCAACCTCTTGCTTTGCAGCTCTTCCCTGGCTAACACATGTGCAATGGGGAAAGGATGTGAGAAGGGTGATGTCGGGCAATACAGCATTGGCTTGGTTAGAGATATGAATCCAAAAGCTTGTCTCCTTTGCCCTGGCGGCAGGAAGGACAGCGTGGGGAGCTCGGGGCGCAGTGCTGCACCCTGCGCTGCACCCTACACTCTCGCTGCCAAGCACCTCACCCCGGGTCTCCCCCTCTCTTCTCTCACCATGCAAATGCCTTCTGCCTGCACCCAGGTTTTACACTGCAGGCAAGGCGCTTGGCTGCTGAGCTGACGGCAGAAAAAGCAGTATTCCCCTGAAACAGCCATTCCTACAAAGTGGTGTTGCAGCCTGCAGAGCTGCCCCGGCAGGGGAGAGCCGGGTAGGGGCTGTCCTGAGGCTGCTGGCCATGCCATCAGGCAGAGCGTGCAGGCTGGCGAGGTACTTGCCAGATCAGGATGTGAGTAGAGAGCTCAGTGAAGAACAGGGCACTGCTGCGCAAAGCCGAGGAGCTTGTTTTCCCAACCTGGATTTGCAGTGCAGACTGGGCTGTGTGTTGCTCGTCATGCAACCTGCAGCCTCAATCCTTCCAGCAGCATCCCCCTGTCCCCCCCACCGCCATCCCTCAACTCGCCTGACCTTCTGTCTTCTTCGTTTCCAGGAAACGCAGCTGTTGGCAGTGACTGGCTGCTCCTTCCTCCCGGCCAGGAGGGGCCTGGGCCCCCCGCCAGCCCCACTATGGGCTTTGTGCGATGGGTTGCGCAAGGAGCCCTGCGGACGCCCCGGCCCTGCAGGCAGGCAGAGCAGAGTGGGTCCCAGAGCCACCCACTGCCTGAACAGCTTCAGCTCCTTCACGCTTTGGGCTTTGCAGAGAAACAGCCACTGGCATAACAGCCCCTAGCTGGTGTTTTTGGGCTCAGCACGGAGTGCCGTGTCTGGGCGAGAGGCAGCAGCGAGGTTTGCCCCTGCGTGGCAGAGCACCCTTCCCTGCTGCTGGCAGGCAGCGCTGGTTTTGGGGCTTCTCCTGTAAGGGAGCAGATGTAGCCGTAGGGGTGATATCCCCCGTAAGTGATGCCAGTGTGTGCACTCCACAGGCTGGCTGGCTATGGGGCTGCGCTCCCAGCTGCCAGCCACCCCAGCTTGCTCAGGGCCGTGCACATGGCACGGGGTGCAGAGCTGCCCAAACCTGTCCCTGCCTCCTGTGTGCGTGCCCTGTCTCGCTCAGGGGCAGAGAGATGCATGTGTCCTGAGTGCCAGCTGCCCTGGCACAGCCACCCAACCCTGTGCAGTGCTGAGCTGCAACATGTGCCGCGGTCCGGGATGGCCTGGCCGTGAGCGAGCGGGCAGAGCGCAGCCTCAAGCCTCGCGTGGCTCACCCTCCTGCTCCACTGCAGGGGTACCTCTGGTCCATGGCAGCCTCGGCAGCTCTCCCACCTGCAAAACTCCTTCCTGAGAGGAGGTGGCCAGACCAGCTTCCAGCAGAGCCGAGGGAGCTGCTGGCAGCATCCCTGGAACAGGCGAGGGCATGTGGCACTGCCTGCAGAGGGGCTGGGGCTGTCACACCCTGCCAGTTTTGTCCTGAGATTGGAGGAGCCAGGCAGGGCTGCCCCTCCTGCCTGTAACACAGGCAGGGCACGTCCCCTCCCCGGGTGGCCCCCGCTCTTCTCAGCAGGGTGGCCAGGGCCAATGCTGGCAGGGGCAGGTCTCAAGGCATCTGGGTGGTGGTGGGGGTCCCATCTACAGTCTTTTAATGAGGTTTTCCAGGAGGGAGAGCTGCCAGGACATCGGGAAATAGGGGCATGCCCAAGACATCCCAGTGCCTCCACATCCCACTCACAAACATCCCCAGTCCCCGTGGGACACACTGACATTGTTGTTCCTGGACCCATGGGCTCACAGCATCTCCCACCCCATATGACTTTTCGCCCAGAGAGGGCTGGCGGGAGTACAATAATATTTGTATACCTAAAAGTAGAACGATTGATCCCGCTGCTGTTTCGCAATGTGTTGACGACCAGACGGTGCAGAATTGTATAAGTGTACGTGGAGCTGGCAAATTTGTGTTTCAATCATATGAGTGCTGTTGTGCAATGCTTCCCCTCCATGGCCCTGGAGGAAAGTGGGTGCATGTGAGCTGCTGCTGCTTCAGCAGAGGCTGCCCTGCATGCCCTTAGCCCTTCAGGTGCTTATGGTGAGCCTGGTCCCCATGGCTCTGAGGGCAAAGGATGCAAGCGTCATTATCTGAGGTCTCAAGTTTGGCTTTAAAAGTCACCCACAAACGATGCAGCGGGATCCTTGCTCATTGCCCCTCCCTGTCCAAGATAAATTGCCCGGCACTTGAAGTTCAGAGCTGATTCCTCAGCAGCAGGAATCCATTTTGGGCTCCCAATACCCTCGGAGGCTCTTTGCCCCCGGTGTGTTGTACCTGGGTGCAGGAGGGTTTGCAGGAGCCATTGCAGAGGAAATCCAGGCCCCTTCTTGGCCGCTGGCTGGCAGAGCCACCATGTTCTGCTGAGCAGAGTGAGAGGCCGGGGTGCGGCCACCATGTGTGTGAGAGGTGGGTGCCTTCATCCCCCTCATCTGCCTTCGCCTCCCGGCACAGCCTGTGCTGGTGACTTCATGGAAATAAAGCGCCGTTATCCCAGCGCAAACAGGAGCTGGGCTTGTGCCAGGGAGCGGCCAGGGCTCACTCACCTGGAGCGGGGACGTGCCTGAGAGCAGAGCCTGAGACAGGGCAAACACTGCAGCCGAAACCGGGATGGGCTGTGGTGCTGCGGGCAGGGGATGGGCAGGCGGGGCAGATCCCGGCCCCACAGGGTCCGGGTAATACCAAGAGTAAAAACCCCACAAGTGGGAAGGTTTGCCCTCCCGCAGTGCTGCTTCCCAGCTGCCCACTCCTTGCCCACCATCGCACCGTGCCCCCACCGGCCATCTGGAAAGGACTGTGACCAGGCGTGAAGGCCAGACCTCGAAAGGCTCCTGAAGGTTTCAGCCCCAGCTGCATCTCACAGCTCCCATTCAAAGCGCCCCATCACCTTTTCAACATGAACGTGCCCGGCTTCAGCTCACCGCAGCGATTCCCAGTATGCCACTGGCAGCAGGGGGGCCTTGGCAACCACTTGCTCCTGGTCCATCCTCCATCCTCACCGCTGTAACCAGGCTCAGCCAGAATTACCTCACTGGCACTACTGGGAAAACTGGGGGGTTGGGGGGCTGTGCTGGGAGCAGGCAGGGGGCCATGGCAGCTGCAAGCCTGGCTTTTATTGTATAACCACTGGCTGGGTTTGACTGTTGGTGGTTTCTGGATGAATTGAACTCCCCTGTCGCTGGGATGGGGGGGGGGAAGGGGTGGGGTGTGCGGGTCTGTGGACCGATTCCACCTCTGCATCCCTTCATCCCCGCATCCCAGCAGGATGCAGGGGAGGGCAAGACCAGAGTGGGGCACCTCTGTGGTGGACTTGGCTGCAGGAGCATGTGCACCAGTCCCGCTGGGATGCCATAACCTGAGCCCCCTCGGCCTTGCTGCTGTCAACCCCGTGCTGGGCTCTCGGTACTGGCTTTGCCAGGTGGAAAATTCCTCCTGTCCCTAGGGCAGTGCAGAGAAAGCCCTGGCTGGGGAAGAGGGAGCGGAGGACGATGTGCTGCAGAGCTGCTACCCACCTCCCCAGGGCAGCAGGAGGGGCTCAGACCCCCGGCAAGGGCAGCGAGGCCCTGGTGGGAACTGCTGATGTCTTGCAGGGGGAGCAGGGCCTTGGGCTGCTTGGGGTGGTGGCCCAAAGAGTTGTTCTGCTGGAATGGGGCAACAAGGCCTTGAGGTGCACAGGGCCGGGGGCGGCTGTGTCCCCTCCGAGAGCCCCTAGCCCGACGGGCAGCGCACCCGCGTCCCCACGGCCACGCGCCGGGTCACCGTGTCCGCCACGGGGCACGGTTTGCGGCCGGGCGCCTGCTCCGGCTGCGCCCTGTTTCCGTGCTGGGGGGTGGCGGGACACAGCCGCTCTCCGCAGGGCGAAGGGACCGTCCCCGGGGGCCTCCCCCGGGGCGAAGCCCCCCGTGTGCCAGGAGCAGAGCTTGGTGCCCGGGGTGGGGGCTGGCCGACACGCCGGGACTTCGCGGATTTAATGGCACCGGTTGCTGAAGCGTGGGACCCCCAGAGGAGGGGGCTTCTCGGGGGGCACCAGCTGGGCGCGGCGGCGACGGAGGAGGGAGGAGAGGGGGCAGAGTTGGGGCGGGGAGGGCGTTCGTCCTGGGAGGGGGGGGGGGGTCAGACGGGCCGGTGCACCGGGCGGGCGAAAGGCGGGAGGGGGGAGCAGCCCCGGGGGCCGGCGGTGACCCAGGCAGAGCCGTGGCGGAGGAGGGGCACCGGGACCCCGACGGGGCGGGCCTGCGCCGCTCCGCGAGCCGCTGCTGCCCCCTGCCGCGCGGCGCTCGCGCTCCCGCTCCCGGGCGGCGGGGCGGGGCCGCCAGGGGGCGGGGCCGCCGGGGGGGCGTGGCGGGGCCCTGCGGGGGCGTGGCGCGGCCGTGACGTCCGGGGGCGGGGCGGGGCCGGGCCGAGCCGGGCCGCGGCGGTCGGAGGCGCCGGTGCCGCCGCCGCCATGTACCGGGCCCTGTACAGCTTCCGCTCGGCCGAGCCCAACTCGCTGCCCTTCGCCGCCGGGGAGACGTTCCTGCTGCTGGAGCGCAGCAACCAGCACTGGTGGCTCGTCACCCGCGCCGGCTCCGGCGAGACGGGCTACGCGCCGGCCTCCTACCTCCAGCGGCTGCAGGTGGGCCGGGCCGGGCCGGGCCGGGCCGGGCGGGCCGCGGGGCCTAGAGCCGGCGGCTGTGCCGGGCCTCGCCTGCGCCGCCGGGGCGGGGGGGCGCAGGCAGCGGGGCTTTGCTGCTCGAGGCTGGGGCGGCGGCGGCGGGGGAGCAGCTGGGCGGGCGGCAGCGGCCCGGCGCGGTGCCGCGGCTCTCGCCGTCCCTCCTCCGGCGCTCCGGGGAGCCGCCGGCCCCGGCTGGCGGGGCGGGGGGCTTGCGGAGGTGGCCCCCTGCCGCCGTGCGCTTCGGCACGCAGGAGCCTTTTGGGGCACCGCGCTCCTGCCGGGGCGAGAACCGGGCGTTTAAAGGGAGGCAGGAGACGTCTTCTGCAGATGTCGGGTGTGGAGAGTGAGGCCTGGGGAGCAGCAGCCCCGCAGGTCAGCGGCGAAGTGAAGGCTCAGCAGTTTAACCCAGAGGAGATGGGCTAGGTAAGGGTCCCCTGGGCGCCCACTCGCCGGTTAGGAGTTGAAGGGCTGGCTCCACTGCCACACAGCTCTGACAGCAAGACAGCAAAACGCCTAGGTGATGCCTCGGGGAGACGGTGAGGGGCATCCTCCTCCCAGGAGCGTACGTGATGACTTGATAACCCTCGTATCTGCCAACGAGCAGCCCCCGTCGGGGTAAGTGAGCGGCGCTCGTGGGGCTGTCTCCATGCTAGCTGCTCAGTCACGGGGGTTTTTGCTTGTGCAGCACCCCAGCACCTTGAGGGCAGCGAGGGGGTGATCGTCCTCCTCCTTCCGCCAACACACCGTGACACTAATAGCTGACCTGTACCATCCCGGGGGCCGCGAGAAGCCACAGCAGCTGTCTGTGCCTGCGATGACAGTAATTACAGCCAAGTCGGTGAATCTGGTAATTACAGAAAGTCCGAGCAGGCTGCTGCGGCCCTAGCTGGGGTCAGGGGAGGGAGGGCACCTTTCGGCCACCGCAGCTGCGGATGGGAGCCCTGTGCCTATGCAGGTGTTGTGGGAGAGAAGTTGCTTGTGGCTTGTGCAGTGCAGGGGGCTGTTGAGTGGAGGCTTCTGAGGGACAATGTGGCTTCTGAAATTAAAACAGGGCTTTCATATAAGGTTAATTCATGGGGGTTTTACACTTCTGGGCCTCGGGGGATAGCAGTGGGAACCGCGCGCTGAAAACTTTTTGCATCGGTGAATGGGTAACTGCACACAATGTGAATGTTACAAATGGGCCTTTTAATGTCTGGCTGAAAATGGTGACAAACCCCTTTATTTCAGTGTGCTGCTGACACTCCTTGAGATGCTACTGAATTTCTGATTAGCAGTAACTCAGCCTGTAAGTAAGTGTGGGTGTGTGCTTTGCAGAACACTTCAGTGAGTGAGTGTTACCTGGGGAGCCTGTACGTGTGTTAGGGCAACACTGGGTCTCTCTGTCGGCTGCTTGGTTCAGGAGCCGGCCTCCCTGCGAGGCTGGGGCTCTTCTGCAGTCTGGCAGAATGGCTGGACAGGAGGGGACATCTTGTGTAACGATAAGCCCTTAAGCTATTTACAGGAGCTATTTAGTTACAGAGCAAAGACCTTATTAAACTACTAGATTTTAAAACCCCACGGTGGCATAGCTCCAGGCTGCTGCTCATGAGTTTTCTCTCTGCAGTCCCCTGCTTCATTTGCTTGTGTGGCATGACGTCTTCTCACTGCTATGGGTGCGGGAGCCTTCTCCCAGGCTCCTTTCTGGAGCAGCCTTCCTGCATCTCTCCACCTTGCTCATACCAGTTTCAAAATCTTCCAGGAAAAGCATTTCTTTGCTGACTTTACATTCATTTCTCAGGTTATATTTTGCTACAGCCTTAAGAAAGCTTGCAGCCTGCCAGGGTGGATCCTGACAGTCTGTTAGAAATGCACTAATGTTAAAGCAGCATTGCTGGTGACTTTGTGAGCGCTCTCCTCCAGTTCAGATATAACTTTCCCAAATGACCTTAGACCTGGTAGCAGGAAACAGAAGAGCCTTCCCTGCATCTGCTCATCTTTTTTTTGCCATTAAGTTTCTAGCACCAGAACTTGCCTGATGATGCATGAGGCAGCAGGATCTAATTTGCTGCTCTGCAGTTGCAGTAGTGCTCTGTGCCCGTGACTGACTTTCTGCTGTTACATCCTGCCAGCTCCAAAGAGCTGATCTGAAGTCAAAACCTGCTTTTATTCATGGGAGAAGGCATCTGCTCACTGAAGGGTTGCTTGAGGCTGTTTGCTGAATGTCTGAGATGAGGGTGCAAACAATTTGTCACCTAGTTTTGGTTTCATAAGGGCACTGAGACTAATTAGTGACAGCGATTTGGGAGACAATTCATGCTGCCCCAGTCACAACAGGGAAAAAAAAAACACAGCTCATGATTAGTGTTAGTGTGCTTAGCAGGGAGAGAGAGTGGCCAACAGGAGTCACCATTGTAAAAGTAAGCCTTGGGCTTGGTTAGCAGTGCAGTCAGGTTCCAGGTGAGCAATAGGTTGCACAACAGTCGCAGCCAACAGCAGCAAATCTCCCAAAAGCCCCTCGCAGCAGGCTGCTGAGAGGATGCTCACGGGAGAGGCTTGGGCTGCTGTTGCTGCTGCCGTCCGCTATTAGGAGCATTAGCTTTCTTCTGAGCTCCTCTTGATTTTAATTTTTTTTTTGCTCAGCTTTCATACATACAGGAAATTCATGCCTTGGCTTCTCTAGTCAAAAAAATAATTCCCATTTATTATTTAAAGCTTATTCTTGGCTGATGTCTTTTCATTGCAAATGTGGCAGAATTTTGTACTGAAATCGTTGTGGCTCAGTGTTACTATTAAAAGAGGGTTAGTTGTAGGGAGGGGGGAAAAAAATGACCAACAAATCCTTCTTAGAAACACATAATGCCTCTCAAACAAGTTAGGGCCAAGCCAGGGCATCAGAAGGTGCAGATGATATGAAGTTAATTTGGGTCAATTAGAAATGCCCAACTTCAGCTGATATTCCTGCTGATTTTACTCTTCTGTAGTTCCCTTTTAGCTCTGTTGTGGGTGATTAAGAATCACTTCAAGTTAAGTGCCATTCAGGGGAAAGATACTGAACGCAGCAGCGAGAGGGAAGGATTGGGCCACGTGCTCCTGACCTGGGGGCAGCTTGTGAACCACAAACAGAGCGAGCTGCTTGCCGAAACACCGGCCTTGCATGCGGCTGAACCCTGGCTCTGCACGCCCACTGTGGAGGTCTCAAGTGGCAATGCTGGCAGGCATGGCAGTAGTGAGCAAAGCCATAACAAACTCGGGGGGCTGACAGGTGCTGCTGCTGAGACAAGTGAAAATGTGTACCCAGTGCTGTGCCGGCTGGTAACAGCACGTAGGATAATTGCCTCCAACTATTGATGGAGCAAGAGACAAATGCTAATATCTAATGCCAGGCAAATATTGCTGCAGCGAAGCTGTTGGCCTGAGTGCTGTGGCTTCTGATTGAATGGAAAGGTGCCCGTCGGCATGAGTTTGGTCTTTTGTCTCCAGCTGTGTGCTGATGCTTAAGCAATGTATGAGTGGCAGAAAAATGTGGAGGTTAAATTGGAGCTTAGGATGTCCTCTGGAATCAGTCATGGCAGAAAGCAGGCCTTTCAAAGCTTTATATAGAGCAGTAAAAGGTTCAATTTAGAAAGCTTCCTTAGGAGCAGGAGGTTCACTTGGTGTCAGGAAGGGACAAATGCCGAGTCCAGCAAATAAGTGTCCTTCCTTTGGGTTAAATAGCCTGTAAGTTGCTATCATTATGAGGGGACATGTAATTTTGTAACAGGAGTCTGGAGTTATTCCAGGTTTGGCTGAAGGCTTCAGGCTGTACCACAGCAGCACGAGGAGTGTGAAGTGAGCTGCTGTCCTTGAGGATGCCAAACTATGGGTGACACCTGGCCTGCTGGGAAGACTTATTTGCTCTGCTCCCAGTGGGGCAGGGAGCAGGGCAAGGGCTGGCCCAAGTGGTCTGCTGCTGGCTGTGGGACCCATGTACGGGAGCAGCAGTCTGCTTCAGCTCTCGTCTTCATCAGGGATCATGACCAGTCTTGGCTTGTCTCTTGTCTGTGTTGACCCAGGCTGTATTCCACATCAAGTGTTAATATTACACACCCAGGAGGGGAATGGCAGCCATAAAATGCTGTATTGGTAAATGTCAGGGGTGCAAAAATAAGTGCTAAGTTGCAGGGGAATGCTTCCTGGTGAAGTGGGAATGGTTTAGCATGCTGGCTGCTGCAAATCAGCTGCTCAGCTGTAATAAGCTGTTAGGAAATAGCTTTGATGTTACTATTAATAGCCTTTTCAAAATTACTTGAAATTTCTTTGGAATAACTGAAAAACTGCTTGTGATGTGGGTTTAGATTCTCTGCTTGACTGAGGCCTTCTCTGGTTGGTCACAATTTCATGTTGTACCTCTGGAGGAGCAAGAAGGGGGTTGTCTGGGTTGAAGGTGCTTATGCTGATGGCCAAGAAGCTTTGAACTGTCTGGTGAGAAAATGGACCCAACTGAGAGTATAACAAGCATTTTGAAGATGCCTTGGATTGTTATTTGCCGTATCTTTTTCTACAAGAATAAACAGGCATGTGGTAAAAATAAGAGACTGCTTTGTGCAGCCTAGCAACAACTTCCAATTCTCCTGCAGCATGAGCAAATGCACAGCAGCAGAGTACAGGTAGTACTGGACAGGCAGGTGCAGGAATGGTGTTTCACCTCCTAAGCCGCAAAGAGAAGAGAGGTTTCTGCAAAGGAGTGAATTTTGAGCTCTCTGTTTGCAGGAAACCCCTTTGTTCTGGTTTGTGTTGCAGCATTGACACGGGTTCAGGATTGGAGTGTGTTGTGCAGAGTGAGGTAGTGTGGGAGTGCAGACTGGGGCATGCCAGGGCTCAAAGCATGGGTCTGACAGCTTGTGGCTGCTCCTCGAGCCTGAGCCCACATCCTATGCCCGGCACCGCTGTCCAGCCTTCCCCTGTGCTGCCTCTGCTCTTGTTGGCCCCGCTTTCAGTTAATTCAGTTCACTGGCTTGCTGGAAAATTCTTCTTTTCTAATCTGGTTGCTTTTCTGCCAGGACAGCAAATGTGTTGGTTCGGTGACGGAGCAGCACGTGCTGAGGCTGATGCCAGTGTTTGACCGCTGGGGAAGCAGCAAGCTGTTGTAGCTCAGGTACTGTCAAACCTTTCATGCTAGTGTGGAGACAATGATGGTTGTGGAGCACCGAGTTGGTTGTATGGTGTCAGTCAAATGATCAGATGTTCTGATAGCAAATCCCCAGTTGCTGGAAACTGAACTTTGGCAGTTGTGTTTTGCTGTAAGAGTTTCTCCCTCCATCTACATAAAATCCACCTTTAAAATCTGTTGTCCTGACCCCTGGCAGAGTTCCTCTAGTTGCTCCTGAACAGAAGGTGACAATGGTGCAGACTGTCATATAGACCATCTCCTGTGCTGGAGCCTGCATAATTTTTTTGTAATCTGCTGCAGATTTGACGGAGCTTACAATGGGTGTAAGAGCTTAATCGCAATACTCGCACAGATCCTGAACAAGCGCTTAGACTAAAAATAAAGTTTTATTTTTGGAGAATAAACAGCTGGTAGCACTTTGCAGCTGAGGCTGTGTTTCTTCACACATGCAAGAAACTGAAAGAATGAAGCATTTTTCTTTGGGCTGTCGCAATAACAGAGATGCTATCGTGTCAGAGCTGCTAATGGTTTGTGATGAAGTTTTATTCTGGAGACTAAATTACACAGTCAGGGGAATTATAACCATTTCTAATTACTGTAGCTAGAGACTTGAAATTTTAGCCAGAAGTTCTGCAATCTTTCACAGTTCAGAATGATTAAAGTAGAAATATGCTAATGATCTTTAGCCTCTGTTTTTGCTTGCCTGTGAAGACATGTTCTTCTCACTTTTACTCTGACTAAAAATAATTAGGCTTTTTGATATAAGATAAAATTTGCCTTTGTGACCTGGTCACCCATGTATGAGCATTGTTGGCAATCTGTGCTTATTGCTCCTGCAGCTGCGTAATGGCTGAGTGTGGGTGGAGTGGCACTGCTGGGTGCTTGGGTGGTCCCGGTGGGTTTGCTTTGGGCTGGAAGCGTTAAGCCCGTTTGAGGGTTGAACAACATGAAGGCTGCTTTGGTCAGAAGTGAGCAAACAGTAGGGAGATGTCTGAGAGCCCATGGCTGCTCTTGAGCGATGTGGCTGTGGCTCTGTTCGCCTTGGAGGAAGGGCAAGATGAGGGGGCAGACTGGAAAGAAAAAATGTGCCATTTTCTTCTAGGGCTTTGGAGAGGCACTTGCCTGGAGATGATAGACACAGTCTGGTTTCCCGCTTCCCCAACGGGGTTGCAGTGTCTGCCAGGTAATTTGCACCCCTGCACCTAGTGCTGGTCTTGCTGTGAACATTTCACTGTGTTAGGCAGTGCTGTTGTCCTGCAATTTTACTGACCAAATTTGTGACTTTTGGGCTGCCTGCTATATGGTTTTTTGAATGCTTTTCATCAGGAGAAGGTGGCTAGACTTCCTTCCCTGGTTTACAACTGGAAGATGATGAACTTCTTGCAAAGGGAAGAACTACCAGTTTTGGCCTAAGAGCATCCGTTCAAAATGGCTAGCGAGGTGCTAACCCTGGAGGACAGCAAATGCAGACACCTTTCCTCTTCTTCCATTTGCAGGAAGAAGTCTAGTAATGCCCAAGTTGTGTATGTTTATTGAGCAGCGTGCTTCCATAATTAACATATGGGAATCTGGATTCTGTTCAAATCTGCAACCAGCTATGGGATTCCATGCAAGTGGCTCTCTTTGCTGGACCTTGCTCCCCTGCTAAGTGAGGATATGGTCAAGAGGCCACGTAGGAGGGTTGTGGCTCAGCTGAATTTCTCATTAATGTTGAAATTTAGTGGATACAAACTGAAGTTGATCAACACTGCTGTCAGCCCATGGGAAAGTTGTTGATGAATGCCCAGCAGTGTAGGTATGTCTGTCTAAAATAACAGTGCTAACATCAGGTCAAGCTGGTGGCTGTGCTACACAACAGGTCTGCTGAAAGGTGTCCCACCTTCAGCCATTGCTGTCTTGTGATGCTTCAGAAGATCAGTCTTATGCTGTCCTCACCTTGAGCAGGGCACCAACATCTCAGCCTCAGCTGCTCTTTCTGAGCCAAAGGGGATTGGCAGATGTCTTCAAGCATGAAGTTTGAATGTGTCTGGGCTTGCTGAGCTGTACCTGCTCTGTGCTTGTGTTTGCGCACCTCTTCTCATGATCCCACTCTTTTGTTTCCTTCCAGGATTTCCAGCATCCCATCAGATGAACTCTTAGTAGGAAAAAAAAAACAGGAGGAGAGATTCATATTGAAACCAATAAACCAGAAGGTTCATGGAAATTGATTTTTTTTTGTGATTGTTGCTCTGTGTGAAGTACAGAGGGAGCAAGACACTGAAGAGCAGGGAGAAGGAATTTGAATTGCTTGTCCTTGGAGAAAAATGTGCTGGTGTTACTGATGATGGGAAAACAACATGAAGGACTGCTTGCAAGTGCTTGGAGCAGCCTGTACACTAGGAAAGGCTTTGGCAAAAGCAGACTAATTATGGTCACTGGCTGACCTGAGTTCCCTTGCAAGTTCTGGGGCATATTAATGCCTGTGGGGAGAGTCAAATCCCATATTGTAAAATGGGTATTTATGTCCGTCAGTGGCTGGAACATGGAAAACAGCTGAACCTCTCTGAGGTTGTTGTTAGGAGAGCTCTGATTCTGGAACAGAGGCAGCCTCCTCTTTTTCTTCCCTTAATTGTATAGCCCAGATGTACATAAAAACAAATGGAATTTTTAAGAGCATCCCAGCTTCACTCCCTCATGAAGGATTTAAACTTTGTCATTCCCAGCCAGGATTATGTATTCAGCATATGAGCTGTCAGTCTGGGCACTAGAAAAAGGATAAATTCCAGGACGGGCTTGTAAGGAGGGAAGTCCAAACAGCCTTAGTGTGCAACTATAGCACTAGATAGCCCGCAAGAAAATTAAGACTTCAGATGCTGACATCCTGCGTGGTCAATGCTATAACCAAAACTTTACAAGCCACGGGTTTAATAGAGCTCTGTGTGCAGAGATGTTTAAATTAAAATACATGTGCATTGCATTTGTTCCAGAGAGAAAACCTTAAATTGAGACTTTCTTCTTAGCCGTGGCAGTAATGGTTGGTTCAATTTATTTCACTAAAGAGGCACATTTGTATGCGGACTTGCAAGGGCTGTGAGGGCTGGAAGTGTTTGCTGGTGGGCCGGGAGATCAACCATGGTTCACAGGCTCTCGCAGACCTGCCCTGTTTTTTCATGTCTGATCTCTTTCTAATGACCTGGTGCCTTGCCGAGGAGGATGGGGCAGGGCTGCCTGTGCTGCTCGCTGTCTGCACCAGACAGTGTGTGATGATGAGTAAATGTGGTGGAGACTGCTGCAGTGCCATCGGGAAGTGACGCTGGTCCGGCTGGGCTGGTGATACGCTGCTGCTCAGGCTTGCTGTGGCTGCCTTTGCTGAGGCTGTGCGTGCAGACTGCTGTGCTGATGGACGCTAACCTCTGACAGGGAAGGAGGTCCTATTTCCAGGGTTGGTCTGGTGAGTGGAGATGACAAAGCTGTGTCACAAGGCCCAGGAGAAATAATTGACCTCTCTGCTGGGGCTGCTTCTGAGTGCTCCTGCTAATGGGTCACAAGAATCAGTTTGGTCCCTGTGCTGTGGCAGAGAGCTGGCCCTATGGGAGGACCCCAGTTGGTGCTTTCTCTGTGAGTCGGCATCTGGAGCTGCAAAATGCTTGTTGTATTTAGAGGACAAATTATCTTTTGAAATGACACTCTGTTTAGTTCCACTGGAAATTCTTTTTGTGGACCCTGACCACCCTCGTTGCCTCTGGTCTTGAGTTGCCACGGGAATTGTAGTGGGTTCTGGTCCTGCTTCTGGAGGAGCATCGCTTTGCTTTCCCAGCCAGTGGCTCCCAAATAAAGTTTTGACCTTTATTTGTCAAGCCTAATTTGTCTTGATTTTTATCACATGGCAAAACCTTTGATTTAAAAAAAAAAGCTTCAAAACTTTTATGTGAGAAGTGGAACAGAGGTCACAATTCATGACTGCATCTGTTTCTCTCCACGCCCCTTCACCCCCCATCCCCAGTGCCACGGGGATGTTGAGCATTATTCTGGGCAAAGCTCTGTTGACACTAACAGAGAAATAGAGTTGTGCCAAAGACAAGACCCACTGCAGCAGGAGAGAAGCATTAGCTTCATTCCAGCTCTTCTGTGTTCACACCCTGTGATGCAGAGCTCACTTGGCAGAGCTGTTTGCTTCCCTTGCAAGGGAACAAAGTACTAACACTTGTTCGCTTTTAACACAAAAGCTTAAGCAAGAAGGGGAAGTAAAATTTTGGCAGTGTGGGCTTTTTAGAACTATGTGGGAAGTTCATGGGTTTGTTTTTCCTGGTTATTTGCCTCTTGAAGTTGTTTAGAACAAATTGTCGCTCCCTTCCTCTTTGGAAGCTGCTTGCTTCTTGATGACTGAGTTGTGAAGCTGGTGTCCTTCCTCCTGTCCGTCTGGTACAGCTGAAGGGGCAGCGTCACCCAGCTGTGAGCATAGTGAGCCCATTCCTTGCACTCATTCTGCCTTTCATGCTAGCGAGATGTGCTTTTGAATAGGTATCTATCCGTGCTGTTCTGCTGGTGGGTCCCATCTACGCTGCTTCGTCCCCATTTCCTGCTCAGGCTGCCGAGGCTGGGCTGTTGTGTGTGAAGGTGGCCTGTGAGATGGTGATTTTTGTACCTGTGATCTGGAAATGCCAGCACAGGGTGATGTTTCAGTTTGTTCAGCTACTCAAGAGGTTCAATTTAAAAAAAAAAAAAAATTAAGCTGTTGGACTATGCATGCTAGATAATTCCAGGCTATGGATTGCTTCTTGTTAAATCATTGGTTCGAGGTTCAGATTAGATCTCTCCTAAGTAATAGCTATTAATTATTTCTTTGACTTTTTTTTTCTAGTACAAGTGGGGACAGTGCCTTGTAGTACAGAAAACTGAGGGCAGGCCCCAGCTCCAAACCTTCTATTATACTGAATAAAAACAAAGGGATGAGGGAGAAGATGAGGCAAGAGCTGCAAAAAATAGACACTCGCCCATGAGGAGGAGGGGAGCACCTGGAAGTGGAGATGATGTCTTGATGAAAAGGTCTTGAATTCTCATCCATGGGGTTTGTGCGTGGGGTGATACATCCACAGCTGCTAATGTGGTCGGTTTATCTCCCACTGTTCCTGCCACCTGCTCCAGCTTCACTGCCCTCGAGCTGCTCTGCCTGTCCTGCCAGTGAGGGCTCAGCCTCTGAGTTGCATCCTCCTTCTTTGGAGGTGGGAAGAAAGCCTTGATGGACCATGCAGGTGGCTTTCACCCACTCGCACATGGAATATGGAAGTGGTGGTGGACAGGTTATCAGGGTGGAGGGCTCTCTGTCAGTCAGATTCAGTGCAGTGTCTGTGTGCTGTGATGGTTGTACAGAGAACTGTGGCAGCTCCTGTAAAAACCAGATGGCTGCCTAAAGAAATCAAGTTGAAGCTTCCCAATGAGCAGACAAATGCAAACCTCCGTGGCCTCTGTCTGATGTGGTGACAATCCCTTTTTGTGTAAACTCAGTGAATTGTGTGGTTTTCCGCTGCTTTAAGATACCCTTTTTCCCTCTCCTCCTGAGGAAATGATACGTATTTGCAGGGGGATGAAGGGGATACCATGGTTTGAACATCAAGTGTGCTATGCCTGGGTCATAAATCACACCCAGTGACATGCCAGAAGGCAGGTCCGTGGTCCCTTTCCCTCTGTTCCTGGGTTTGGCTGTCCCTGAGGAGTAGGTAGAGAGAAGCTCAAGTATCAGGGAAGCCCACATTTTTCAGCATGTAAAAAGAATAATTGTGTGAAAACCCAGTACCTCAAGTAAGAATGATGATCCTAAAAATTCATTTCCTACTTAATGCAGAAGCTTAGGGATTTCCCTGAGCCTGACCAAATCAAAGTGTTTGTAGCTGAAGACTTTTCCCATTTGACACAAAAAACCAATGTCCCTTGAAGTGCTGGCTTCTAAGTAATGACGTTTTTGTTCACCCCAGAATCACCTTTATTGACTTAAACTGAAAAATGCATCCCCTTTAATTTGTTCTTTGAATCGATTTCATGTGTCCATCTTCCATTAGCTTGATGACGAGATAGCAGCAGCATTACAATAATTGTGCAGTTATTATCAGGGGGCCTGTACAGTATAATTCTTTATATCACGGATGGAAAGATACTCTTCAGCATCCAGTTTTGGGAAGCACCATCTTGTCTGTGGTCTCGTACTCCCATAGAAGCATTGCCCAGTGATACGGGCCAGCGTCTGAGATGTTTACATGCATGAGTACATGTGAACTGGCTGTATTCTTGAGCTCTCATTCAGAAGCTTAAGATCTCAAAATGATATCAAGTTCTGGTCACTTTAAAAGCTTTTAAACACTATTAATATACTATTAATGGCTGAGCTAAGAAGTTCTCCCAACAAAACCACTGTTGGCAATATCTGGTCTCGTGTGACTCTTGATGTGGAGGACCACCCATACCTCTCATAGCTGGGCTGTAGGGAGTTAGAGAAGCGAAGAGTGATCAGCCTTGACCTGGAGGAGTTTAGAGGGAGGGGGAGAGGCAGGGCAGGGGGGAAGAGACAGCATGTATATGGGTTGTGCAAACAACACAGCTTGAGAGTTACTGCAGCCCCTTGCTTGCTGTCAGGCAGCTTCTACCACCTTCTCTGCCCCGTGGTGGCCTTGTGCACTGGAGGGACTACCCGCTGGGTTGGGTGGAGGTGATCTGAGCCCTGGCCATCCCCTTTCCTGTGGGATTTGTCCCACTGGAGATGGGCTGGGAAGATTTCCTGAAATACAGCAATTAGCTCTTGCTGATGCTGCTGAGCGAGGTGGATGCTGACACAGGTGAATGGGGCATGTGAAGAGGTGGAGGCAAGAAATCAATACTGTCATAAGGCACGTGAGCTGGGTGAAAGTTTTGCGCGTGAGAAGTGAACAGTCCAACAAAAGTAGGTTTTCTTGTCAACTGTTTTGGGAAGTGAGGAAAACAGGATTATGGCTGTTCCGCTGCCCGTAGCACAGTGTCCTAACAGGACGTTCCCCTCCTGTTCCCATTTTTTCATGTTTTCTAGCTTGTGCCACTCTAAGCTGTGAAAGGAGATGGGATTATAACTTGCAGCTAGAGCAATAGGCTATTTTATCCCTGCAGGTAGTGTGGGACACTAATGACTCACCTCTTCCTTACAGGTGAAATGTCCGCAAATCCAGTTCAACCCTTTAATCTTTTTTTTAAGGTAAAAAAGCCTGCTAGACAAACCCCAGAATTTGCTCTTGAACTGAATCTGGAGATAACAGCAAGTTAGCCTCATTCCTCTGATAAACATAGCTAAACTTGCAATTCTCAAGGTACTTTTGTAGGTCAATGGGAACTGTCAGCCTGTCTAAGTTTTGCAGCAGAAAAACCCCATGTGCTGTCCCCTCCCACCGTCTGCCAGTCAAAAAGCAACTCGGGAGGCTGCAGGGTTTTTAGTTCACTATTTTTTTTAACTTGTGCTGTCTTTATGATCATGCATTTAACAGTTGTAGTTGTACGATACTGCTATAGATGTCAGTGGTATCTTTGTTTATTTTGGGGCATGAGTTAGCATTAGCTTTATCATTGTCCCAATAAAGCTTGATTGCATTGAATCCCTGGATTTGGTGAGTGTCTGGGTGCTGATTGCTTCAGAAACATTCACTTCACCAGGAATAAATGTGCTTGCAGAAGCAGCTTTCAGCTAACAAGCGTGTTGGCATACTTTGGTATTTTGTCTATGGCCAATTAGCATGATCTACCTCTTGACAGCACAGCCCATGTGGAGTATTTCAGCCCCTCTGATACCCACTCCCTTGCTGCCCTGCACCTGCACCCTCAACAGTCTTTAAATGGCTTTGCTATAATTAGCTGGCACATAATGAATAGCATCCCTGGTTCGATAGAGCTACTCTGAACGTGTCAAAACATATAGCTACCAAAATCCATGGTAGGGGAGCGAGGGAGATGCCTGTTTTCTTTCAGAAGGAGATGTTCCTTCTTGCCTTAGCTTTACAATGCCCTACCTGAAAACAAATGAGCATTTGAGGGTTATCTTTTCCTAGATACTTTTACTATGGGAGCCCGGCTGTCATACTTTTTGTTTAAATCCCTTAATGAGTGTATTGTACCAAGGTTAAAGTCATGAAGGCTGCTGGCAGCTGGAGGGACTGGACATGCTGTTCTACCTGGATGGAAGACTTGTTTGGGATTCCCATGTTGAGAAGTACCTGCACAGCACGGGGGAGCTGTGTTTCCTCCGCACTGGTGGGAGCTGGTCATAGCTAGAGCTTACGTAGCTGGAGCTATACAGCCTGAAAATGTTGCGGGGGGAGGTGGTTGGGTATCCTGGGCTTTCCTAGTACTGATATTTCAAAGAGCTGTGCCTGTGACCTGAGGGGGCTGTGGACAGAAGAGTAATTGCTGGTGAAATCTGTATTATGGGAACATTATATAGAAATGAGGGGTTTTTTTTGGCACCTACTTTGGAGAAATTTTGTAAGTGTGCTTGCTCTCTTGGGTCCCTGGCCTGAAACACCATTAGCAGGAGAAGTCCTCAAGGATCTTGGTCTACCTGAAGTACTTGGGAGTTGTGTGAAGGGATGACGGTAAAAGGACTGGTTGTAAGTTATCCCTCCACCTTGGAACAAGCTTTGCTCCATGGTAATGTGGAGCTTCTCTCTTTGAGCAGAGGGACAACAGAAACCCAGCCTTTCTGGTTGCTGTTACTCTGTAGTTGCTTTGAGCAATTCTACTCCTGGTAACAAATACTCAGGTTTTTCCATATCGTGGTTTGGGGGTCATTTTATTCTGGAGTAGGTCACAGACATGATCTGACATCACATCACTGTGATAAGCTGTGTTTCAGGTAGGATGTGCAAGTAACTTGAAAAAGAGAAATGCTCATTACAGAGGAAAGCACTGGCTTTTCTGAGTTAATGTGGTTTCTGATCCTTCCCTGCTAGCTTTCTTTTTATTTTGGGGTATGCAGGGGGAGCTGCATCCCTTTATGGCAGAAGAGGCAGTGTTTACTCCACATGAAGAGTCCAGGACACAGGAAAATTATTTTCTAGCCAGATTGTTAACTGATCCTGCAGCAAGCAAGCTGCCTTTGATCCTTCCAACTGGAATCATCTTTGTTTGGGGAGAACTTTACAAGGCCTGTCTCAGGTTTGCTCACGGTAATGCAAGACAGGTTTTCATCTTTGCAGTGACAGCTTTGCAGGAAGGAGCAACGGCTGTGCCAGGCCTGGCAGCTCTGATCCTGGTGCTGCTAAAAAGATCTTGGGGATTTGTCTGGTTTACAATTTTGTGCAATTTACATCTGTCCAGGAATAAAACTAGCTGTTGACTTTCCTGTGTTTGCCCCATGAGGATGGAAGGTCTTTCCTCTCATTAGTGGCTTTAATAAAGTACATATGGCTGTTCATACAGTGGATACCAGAAAGCTGCACTTGTACTCTACATGGCAGACTTGAATCGTTCATGCCCAAACCCACAGGTTCTGCACTCCCTCAGATGGTGAGCTGTCCACCCTCCTTGCCCCTTCTCCTTCATGCCTGGCCCGTGCTCCTGGGTTGTATGCCTGTGCCTGCCACCAGGTCTGCTTTCCTGTGTTCACTGGGGCCGACACAGTGGGTTGATTTTCTTTTCCAGTCTCCCCTTTCCTCTTAAGTCAACAAGAGATGCTTTATAGTTTGTCCATCATTTTGGGTTTGGGCAACACCTTAATTATGCCCAGAGAGGATCATAGCTGCAGTTTGCCGCCTTCTGTCCCTTGCCAGAGGCTTGGTCACAGGAGAGGGAGGATTTTGGAAGAAAAGCTGATAAATCATAAATTCCCTTGCAAGATGAATCACAAGTTATTACCTCTTTCTCAAACATGTAAGTGCATGCTGTTAAATTGGTGCCAGCCTGTGGCATGCAGGAGGAAAGTCCCTTTTGGTTAACAGGTACATACGTGCTCTTCTCTTGCGTCTGTCTTTGTGCATCAGTTGAATGCCAACTTGCTTGCAGTTTTTCCTGCTTGACCCCTGGGGACTTTACTTACTCCATCCTCATGTGCTGGAAATGTACTCTAGGGAGGAGGTGAATGGGAAGGGAGAGAATTCTCTTGAATGTGGCAGAAATTTTAATTTCTTGGTCCTGCCTCTCATATGACTGTCACCTTTCCAGCATTATCCTACAATCTCTAGAGCTGTAGAAATAGATTTTTTTCGGGGAAAACTGAACCTCCCTCCTTGAATGCCAGAAGAGGAGCCAGAACTTGCACGGTTTCGCAGGCTTGTTTCTTCCTCCGGGCTCTGTCCTTGCCCCTTGTCCTGGCAACGCTTGGCAAACCTGATTAACTGCAAAGAGTGTTTCTGCAGCTGGGTCTTCAGCCCACATCCACGTTTTTGCCAGTTCAGTCAAAACAAAGATGGGCTGAGACTAGCACCTTGTAGTCTGCCCAGCACTCTGGGAAGTTAGAAATTAGTTGCATTTTTGACCAAATTTAACATAGGGGCTTTTTTATGCACCTGTGCTAATTGCATGCAAGTCATCTAGGAGCTGTACTGAATCTCGGTGAGCAAAGGGCATCTGTAGCGGTTTTTTGGGCTACCAAACTGAAGATGGTGCAAAGACCGGCACAACCCCTCCTGTTGGGCTTTTTTTTTTTTGCAACTTTTAAAGCTAATATGTCAAAAGTCCTAGAATAACTGCTAGCACTTCACTGCAGCGTCTTTCCTTCCACCTTGATATATCCTGGTTCATAATCCTGAGCTTTCATCAAAGCAGAGGCTATCTGCAGTTTTCTTTTTCCAGCATAGATTGTAGCTCTAATAGATGTGTGTGTAAAATTTTTATATACATATATATAAGTAGAAACATAAGTTTCCCCTGCACAGATGCAGTGTTGATCATGTCTGATATCGACTTGGCTTGACAATTCTGTGCCAAAAGGATGTTAAACGGGTAATCCTAAAGAGAGAGGCAGCTCTGTTGTCTGGTGGCTGTTCACCTGGGACGGGCTGAGCCAGAGAAGTCCCCTGAAGCATTGAGAGCAGTAAGAATTAAGGCAGCAGAGAATGGCAAGATGTGTAAGTATGTGTTGACTGCTTTATTTTAAAAACCTCTGTCTCTGCTTTTATCCTCTTAGCATGTTTTGGCTTAAGAGATGCGTTCTTGTTACTGGAGGGCACAGAATTGCGAGGGGAAGGAATTGGTGGCTGATTCTGATCATTGTGGCCCGTAAACAGAGTCTGAGCATGGCTGGAGAGACCCACGGAAGAAGCATTTCCACCTTGGGAAGTACGAGTGTGCAGTGGTGGGCTGCATGTGTTTCGTTGTTCCTCAGCGTGTCTCGCCCCCTTCTCTCTGACTCCAAAGCTGCCTGCTCCCAGGAGAGAAATCGGTTTGGTTGCTGTGCATTCCTCTGCCTTCAGGGTTTTGTTTATTCCAAATGCCGCCCCCACCCCCCTCAACCCCCCACCCCCCCCCGCTGCCTG
Organism: Morus bassanus; assembly: GCA_031468815.1. Taxonomy (NCBI): domain Eukaryota; kingdom Metazoa; phylum Chordata; class Aves; order Suliformes; family Sulidae; genus Morus; species Morus bassanus. The sequence goes on along the minus strand of CM062580.1, from coordinate 14,385,118 downwards.
TACTGCCCCTAGTTAGTATATCTCTTTTGCCAGGAACTCTGCCTTTTGCTTTAGCACGATATGCACAACTTAAGCCCTTTCCTTGGCTATTCTTTCTCTCAATTTCTCATTTGTGCAGGCTGTCTGCTCTAGCGGCTGCTGTCAGCACACAGCGGAAAAAGACCGATCTGTTAGAAACCCACTATAGCATATCAGCAGGAATTCCAGATCTGTTTCTGGGCTGCCTCTTTGTCAGGAGAGCTCAGCCATGTCTTTGTTCGCTCGCTAGCGAGTCAGAGATGCTGCAGGTTTGTTTGGAGCTTTTCTCATCTTATTTGCTCAGTAACCAGGACAGTTGCCCATTGTTTCACTTGCATTTTTAAGTGCCACAAGGCACAATATCTTCATGCCGACAAGAATAAGTTAATGCCTATCTCTTAGCCAACAGCCTGGGGACTAATAATTTCTGATTGAGGGCTGCAAAAAGAGGAAGAGAAAGGAGCTGAATTCCCTGCAGCAATGCAAAAACCAAAACTCAGCCCATTTGTTTGAGCTGTGTGATTCAGAAAGGGGTATCCATATCTGGTACATCACTCTGCCGTGGACAAAGGCTAGTTGATTTTTGAAAATTGCTGTAGCAGTCATTTAAATCTGGAAGGAATACAGTGTGCAGACAGTCTGGTGGTGACTGGGGACGAATGGCATGTGACCTAAGAGGTGGCGTTCGTCTCTGATTTGAGTTAACAAAGAACCAGCCTGTGCCTGTGTATGCCAGCAGGATAAATATCCTAATTTCAGCAGTGGTCCGTCAGTGCAGCTGCGTGAAAACTGAGCTGTCACTGGAGACAAAACTTTGTCTGTCTTTTGTTGTCATGTTGTGAGAGCTGGAGCAATGACATGAGGGTGGAAATCAGCAGCCCTGCTTGGGCACCCCTACGGCTGCAAAAGCAGCTGCTGGAACAAGGGCACTGATTCCTGTACATGCAGAAGAGCAAATGCCTTTGATCACTAAAAACTGGGGAGGCAGGAGGAAAAAAATGCCGTGTTTTCTTGGATCAGCCCCCTGCAGAGGTAAAGAAAAGCCTGCCATACGTTAATGGGCCACTTTTATGAAAGTGGGAGTCTTGCACATGCAGGGTGGCTCAGCCTGTCTGCACTGATGCAGCTGTCAGCCTGTTTGTCTAGAAAATGCTTTTCTGAAAGGTATGATTATTCTAGACTGTTGAGCAAGTTCTTCTGTGTGAGTGCATTTAAACAACGCCAGTGGTATGTGTGGAAGGACTCAAAACGAAGAGGGAGGGGGGTGACATTTTCGATAGCCCCGGGCGAGCAGGAGAGGAGGTTGTGCTGCCCGTGCAGCCAGGACCCTGGTAGTGTTTTCTGAAATGTTTGGGTGTCTCATCAGCCCATACGTGGGGCAGCTGAGGCATGTGACATGTCCTTTGCACGTGTGCTGTCTTTGGGGAGACTGCTCTTGGGGCGGTGAAGATGAGAGCAATGTGAGCCACCGGGGGTGAATGCATTCCTGCCTGTGCACGGCCGTGCCTCGTGTTGGCCGTGCTTAGGTACCCACGAGACATCCTGGAAGGATGCCTCTTAAAAGCCTAGCTTTGGCCCTGGGAAAGGCATCCTTCCCCACCTGCCTCGGGAACGGGGGGCATGCAGAGCACCCCAGGGCAGTGCTGAGGTCTGGCTCTGTCCCTTGCCCCTCTGTGGGGAGGCCCCTCCTGCGGACAGGGGCAGGAGGAAATTGGCAGTGGGCTCTGGGGAGACCCTTTGCTTGTGTTATTAGCAAGGAGAGAGGAAGAAATGATTTATTGCTGCTTCTGTGATTCTCCTACACTGGGCTATGAAGGAAGAGATTCTGTTTACCGGCTGACATTCATGACTCTAATTGAGCTGTAACTTGTTCCTGCAGGGCAGCTGGCCTGCAGGGTGCCAACAGTACCCCTGGTTCTCTGATATGGTGCCCCATCAGCGAGTCTAGCCATAATCATCAGGGGTCACTGCTCTGTTCTTCCCCTGCCTCTTGGTGCAGCCAGGCTGGTCATGACAGGCTGTTTACAGAGTCCAGCATTTCTCTGCTGCAGTGTTTTATTTGATTAAACCAGAAATATCTGATAGAGGGGGTGGCGACCACTCCTTTCTGGGGTGAGATGCCATGTGAATGTGGATTAATCTCTCCAAAATACCCCTCTATTATCACGGTACGTTGGGCAGAAGGTGGCGTCCTATTGATGCCTCTCGGCCGCAGCCTGGTAGCTGCGCCACCCCACGCCGACCGAGGAGACCCCTGCCCTCACCCCGTAAGGGTGGGCACGCACGGCCGGCACCATCCACCACCATTATTGCTCTATCCCTGCCACCTTCTCTGCATTTTGGGAGCTGCTGGCTTGGCTATGCCACTGGTGAGCTGGTACCTGGTGAAGGATATAGTTAACAGCTAGCATGCTGCAGTGGTTGCTCGGGGCTCTGCCAGCCCCCACCCGTGTGTTGCCAGCACAGCTTCAGTAAATCCAGCTGAATTCCTGGGCTTTACTTGGTATGTCTTCTCTGACAGCACGCTGTACAGTGATGCCCTTTTCATGCACTCCCCTGCTTCCATGTGAGCCTTAGCTTAGCCCGTGATGAGCAGAGTTTCATCTCTGTATCCTGGAGCGTGGGAGGGGGCAGGGGCTGGATTGTAGCGCAAGGCCCTGTGGGGGCAAGAGCTGACTTCTGAGCACCAATCTCTCCTGCCTGAGCTCAAAGGCTCTGCTCGGTTACCTTGGTGCCGGTTTGTGACCTCTCTCTTTTGCAGGCCGTAGAGCTGTGCGTGGCCAGGATTGCCTGTCAGTGTGTGAGAAGGTGTAGGCGTGTGCTGCCTGGCCATACCGCTCAGGATCTCTGCCCGCATCCCAGCTGCGAGCATCCTTAGGAGTGAGTGCTGGGTGCAGGCAGGAATCCCCTGCCAGCGCTGCAGAGTGACTGGTCTCCCTAAACTGCATGGGGAGAATGGCAAGGCACATGCATTATCCTGAATTGCTGTGAGCAGGTCATCCCTTGAGTCCTAAGGAGGAGGAGATTGTAGGTGAGACATTGGCAAACCTGACTTTTGCCCCTGGGCAACCCATGCTCCTTTTAACTGCAATGTGCTTTTTTGTCCATCCTCTTCAAACAAAGCAGTGCCATTTTGGTTAACCTGAGGAGCGTGCAGATCTGTTCTAATCACGTGATTTATCCAGGGTTCTGATTTCTGTGTTTTAAGTTTATGACCATAGTGCAGGGGATCCCCAATGCTGGGTGTCCTACAAACCCCGAATACAAGGTGGCCCCTGTGCTGAAGCCCCTGCCCCCTGACCAGCTCCGCTGAGCAAGGGAGAAGGAGGTGATTTACGAGCAACATCAACAACGTCATAAAGTGCAAGTGGCAAGTTAATGCTGCTTTTTTATTCCAGCCCTTTTGACAGGGCCCTGCTAATAGAAGGTTGGGGAGAGGAAACAAAGGAAAGAGCGCAGCAGCTAAAAGCCGGTTGTCACAGCGCTGCTGCATTAATGTGAAAGTACTGTGTTTTATCAGAAAAGTGCCCTATCCATAACAAATGGCATCGCACAGCAAGTAGCAGCTCCAGCCTGTGGATTCCTGTGGACTGTGGATGACATCGACAGGCCCTCTGGGAGAGGGCAGAGGTGTTGAGCCATTCAGTAGGTTTGTGCTGTGTACTATGATCTTCCCTGGGAGGATCAGACTGAGAAAGGTGGAAACACACATGGGTGAAAGCCTGGCAGGCTGGGAAGGGTGAGAGAAGGCAGCACAAAGGGGTGCATCTCGTGGAGGGGGGTGGCTTTGGAGGGGATGGTGGTGGATGTGGAGGAACTAGAAGTGGCGGATCAGGGAGTGTGCCAGGGCAGGTGTTTAGAGGCTGTAGCGGGAGCTGTGTTGAATTTTGGGGTAGGAGCGGCAGGAGGGCAGGCAGGCTGTGCGGAGGGCAGGGGTCTCTGGTGCTCGGAGCGGCACGGGCACTTCCCTGGGGACAGCAGCACTGGAGACTTCTGCGCTGCTCCCCTTTTGCAGAGAAAGTGTGCAGCTTGCCATAATTTTCTCTTATTTTCTCAGAAAACAAGGTGCATTCTCTGAAATAATTTGCCTTTCCTTCCAATGCTCCTTTAAAGGTGTTCAAATGAGCTTTGCTCCATTTCCTTACTTGGATCTGTAGTTAGATGTGGTGAAATGCTCCCTAGGCCATATGGGGCTTCTTGGAGGCTTCATCCCAAAGTTGGATCTGAGTGTTGGGTTTGTCCTTGATCTGATACTTTAATGAATTCAGTAGACGTATTTTAACATACCTGGTTTTATTTGTAAAGCTTTCCCCAGTTGCTTTCCTCCCTACCTCTCTTTCTTGGGAAAACAAACCAACAAGAAAAACCCTCCTAAATCTTTCGTTTCCAAAGCTGAGTATCGCAGAGGGGGCCTCTCATCCTCACCTTGTTTGGTGGTTGGGTTTGTTTGGGTTTTTTTTCTCCACAGTCTACAGTTGCTGTTAATTCACATTTGGCTTAGTAATTAATCAGGATATAAATAATACATAGCATGTTATCAGAAAACTGCACGCCAGTCCTAGGGAGGCAGGCACTTTCAGACCTGGTGGGGAGGGCTTGCCTTCTGCCGCTCTTCAGCCCCCTAAGGCCAATTAAGGTGCATCCTTGATGAGATTCCAGCCGCTCCTTAGTTGCTCAAATGGTTACTCTGATGCAGGGAGGGGGGCAAAGCACGCGAAGATGAAGGGGGTTTTAGTGTTCAAACAGCTGCAATGAGAGCTGGAGTCCAAGCACTCTCCTCCTCTCCTGCTCCTCCCCTGTGTGCATGGGCTGAGGCTGCCAGTGGTGGTACCGAATGGATGGTGCAGGCACCAGGGGCAGCTTACAGGAGACCTGTGGGTCTGCTGGATCCAGGGCAAAGACTTGGTATCATGTCCTTTGCCTTCAGCCTTAGTCCTGTAAAGGTCTTTTCTTCTGAAGGCATGTTAACCATTGATAAACAAAGCCTTGAAGAATGTCCCAAGTGTGGAAACCTGCTTTACCTTGCGGCCCCTTTGCCACAGCTCTCCCACCCTCCTGAGTAAGACTGGGGAATGATGTCTTTGGTATTTCTTGCTTCAAGGCTGCTGTTTATTTCAGCTGCAGTAATGAGTGCTAAATTGGCTGGCAGGAGGAATAAATGTTGCTATGACAGTTTGGGTGGAGATTTGGAAAAGACACTTCAAGTTGCAAAACAAGTATAAAACCCATTAAGAAAAGCGAGCAAAAATGCAAATCTAGAGCCAATGGGTTCTGAAGGCCACCAGATTTTGCCTAGGTCTGTAATATTCACAGCTGTGTATTTGCTCCATAGCAGGGCAGCAAGAGCAGAAAGAATTGTGCTTGGGATAAGCTGGGCATTGCAGTGGGATCTTGAAAGCTCCCTGCAGCAGTCTCAATATTCAGGGCTGCTGCATGGTTCTGAAGCTCTGCCCCTGGTCGTCTTGTAGTGATCGCTGGACTTAGCTGATAACAGTAACTTTCTCTTCCAACCGTAAATCTTGAATGGGCAGACTCAGGTTGAAGCATAGCTTCAAATATGTTTCCTTTGGAGGAAGGAGGGAAAAGTGGGACGGTGCTGAGGTGGGGTTCTGGCTCTGGGAGCTGTCTGGATGTTTGGCTTGTGCAGCGCCTGCTCTGTGGGTTTCAGGTACTGCGGTCTCTCCTGTCATAAGCTCTGGTGCAAAAGAACCACAGCTGAAGCAGCGCAATAATGTGTGGGATGTTGCGTTTCTCAGGTGCTGGAGCAAGATGTGGTTCTCCAGTCTATTGACCGTGCCATTGAGGCTGTGCACAACGCGGCAATGAAGAATGGGGGAAAGTACAACCTAGAGCAGAGAGATGTCCTCCAGTAAGTACAACACGCGTCTGGGAGAGATAGTGGATGGAGGGTTGTCAGCGTGTGATGCTTGTGTCTTTTCTATTCTTGGGGCTCAAGTTGGATGTCGTTGATTTGAGTCCCTGTGCTGCAAAATGCTGATGCACTGAGAGAGCTTCCCAGCATTTGAGCTGGTAGCTGATGCTGCTCGTCCTGTCAACTGTGTCCAGCAAAGTGGTGCTTTGGTCTTCCCTCTCTATCCCCGTGCATGTAAAGAACAGAAAACTCTCAGCTGCACTGTAGGCTTGGAGGAGAAATCCAAAACCTTTCTGGATGCATTTTCTCTTCTCTAACAGCCAGGAATTGTAGAGATTTTGGCATGTGGCACAAGGTCCTTGATATATTCTCAAATAATTGCTTATGAGAGAATTTTTTTTCCTCTGACACCTCACACTCTGTGCTGAGGCACGCTGGTTTATTCTCAGTTGAACAGCTATTCTAAAGTGCAGGCAATTCCTGAAGCTTGCAATGCAATAAGTGACTCTCTCCCGAAGAAGAGGCATTTTTCTCTAGTGAACTGATGAATAAATCATGGGCTCTTGCAAAGCCTCTTCCTTCCTCCGCCAGAAGTGCTTCCTTAGTTGTTAATGAAACTGGAGTTGGTGTTCAGAGTAATATAACCCATTCTGGTATATATAGCCCAAATACAATAAATAATTTAAAAATATCATTTAAATGTTGCAGCACAGTTGCTCCCTTCCTTTAGCTTTGTTCCTGATGTCGTCATTCCGTTTCAGAAAACTGATCCATCACCGGAAGGAGACTGTGTCCCGCAAAGGTCACTCTCCCACGCCACAGGGGATGGTTATGACGCAGTCCTCCAGCGATCACCATCTGGATGTGGCACGGCAGCCCAATGGGGTGTGCCGGACAGGATACGAGCGACATCACAGTCTTCCAAACACCGAGTTCGAGGAGGAGGATGAAGGTCTCTATCAGGTAACAGTGGCTGGACACTTTCTAGGTTCCTCCTTTGGTGGTATGACATCGCTTGTCCTGTTTAATAAAATGCCTTTGCAGCTGAAGTCACAAATCAAGTGTTTGTGCTGCTTACCTGGGATTACTGCAATGTAAATTGATGCTGTCTCTATGTAAGAAGTCTGGAATGGTCCCTCTGCCATTTACACTTGTGAAGCTTTTTGGGATCCATGAGGGTCCATGGTTTTATGGTGACATGTGAGATCCACTCTATATTGTATGACTGTCTCTTCTAAAAGAGTTGCAAGCTCCCCAGAGAATACTTTGAAAAACAGTCTTGATGTGAGCAGAACAACTCCCTCCGAGTACGCAGCACTGCTTTGTTTCCCTCTTGTTAAATCTGCACAAGATCTCTGGTCCTTCAGCATTTTATCTGCTGTGGCTGCCTATTTTTACTACTCAAAACATAAAAAAACCCAAAGATCCTGCTTTATCTGATTGCTTGTCATGATGAATTAAAGGTAAATTGCAGGAAATATGATTTAGAGCAGATTTTTTTATCTTGGCGGCATATAGTTCCAAGGTTACTGTGTGGCGCCAGCGAGGCTTCAAAGAAGTAGCCCAGGATGGATGCAGCAGTTGTTGGGGATGAATGATGTGGCCGATTACACTGTGTAGGTATAGCTGGATGTTAGGGCTAAAGGCGCCAAGCAAGGATGAGCGCAGAGATTTTTCTCCTACAGATGAACATGTGCACTGTAGTTTTTCTTCATCTATCTGGGATAAGTATTTGGAGGCAGTGTTTATAAGGTACTGATACACTGTCACTCCTAGCAGATGAGGCTTGTTTTACACCTGAAGAATCATGAGTCTGTAGAGATGAAAGGTAGCTCTGGCTCATGCAGAACATGGCAATTCCTATAAACCCCATTTTTCTCCTTCATATCCATTTTTTTTTCCAGGCAGCCAAAGCAGCTCCGTTCTCAAGTCTGTGTGTTTTCAGCTAAGTGAATGGAGCACCTTACATCCCGTTCTCCATGCTGATTCCCTGTCTTTATCTGGTCTGTGGTTTGGTCACTTGCCAAAAAGGAGCAAGACAGACTCCTTGGCTGAGGAAGAACTGTTTCTGTCTGGGTGGCACTGAGGATGCAGTCGAAGGGCTTCCAGCTTTGCCCTGTGCTGAAAGGACTCCTTGAGATTTTAACAGCTCAGTTGAGGGATTTCCTGTTTCCTTTGAAAATACAAAACAGAGGAAGCAGCAATGCTTTCTTCCACTGGTTATGCAGCTGCCTAAGAGGAGACCTACTGAAATCGAAACTTTCTCAGTAACTCTGGAGAAGCAGAGGTCTTGGGATGTGCTTTTCACTGCTTGGGATTTTCGGGTGCATTCAATGTTTGCTTCTGAAAACTTAAGCAAAATTTGAGGTGCAAATTTCCTGTCAGTGGCTTTGCTCCGAGGGATGAACTGGCTGAAGTATTTGGTCATGGCACCTGTGCTGAGCCTCTCTTCAGCTCTTCCATAGTTAGCATAAGTTGGGAAGCTGGGGCAGTTAGATACCACCTACCAAGAGAGGAGGTTGGGCTCTCAGAGTGTTTTAGTCATGGTCTGCTGCATTTGTGCATGCTCAGTGGGTTTGTGATGCTCATCTCCAGAAGCCTTTGCTGCAGACCAGTATGTCTGGCTTGGCAGAGTTTGCCTAGAGGAGGTGAGGGGCACAGGATTATTGGTTTGGTTTTTTGTTTTGTGGTTTTTTTGTTTAAAAATTCCTACTCTACTAGCATAATTCCCAGGAGCTGAAGGAGTGGTGATGGTCTCTGCCTGCCTGGCTGGGAATGGGATGGGAGTGTTGTGACTGAGTCAGCTCTTGTCTCAAGCAGTGCAGGGAGCAGAGCCTCTGCTAGCAGTCCCTGCAAAATGGAAAAGAGGAGGAAGCATACTGTAAAATCTGTGGATTTGAGGAAGTTCACAGCCCCCTTGTAGAGGCGTGGGGAAAGGGAGGCTTTCAACACATGTGGAGGTGCTTCTCTCTGGACCCTTGGTAAGGTCCCTCCTCTTCTCTCTGGACAGGAGGAATCTGAGCTGCAAGGACTCCTGCACTGTCACCTTCCCCACAGCAGCTGGACAGAAGATGTTTTCTCCCCTTTCCTCCCCTTCCCTTGGGGGTTTTGATATTGTACATCCTCTACTCGGCCCCACAGAGCGGCTGGGACATGGGGCGGAGGAAGGGGGTGGCCATCAGTTACCCCTCACAACTCCTGACCGTGTGGCAGCTCACCCCTCAGGCAGGCACCAGCACGGGGAAATTCATCTGATGCTTCACATCTAAATGAGGCTGGCAGGGCTCTGAGCTAACATTAGCTGTATGTCTATTAATTTAAGCACAAGTCTGTAATAGCTGTGTTAAACTTGCATGGTAGATTTGGAAGGGCTGATGAAGCCATGGAAATACTCCAGAATGACCCAGCCCTAGCTGTCTCCAAATAATGTCATGCTGCTGCTCTGAGCCTGCCTGTCTGCTAAATCCCTCTGCTTTGGTAATTGTGGCCATGCTGTGCCAAGCAGCTCTGACCCGTGCTGTTAGCTCCATCACTCTGCAGAGAGGGCTCTGTTTTTAGCACAGCTGAGCTTTCTAGATTTGGGACTGGCCTTCCAGCCATGCGATGCAGAGACCCCTCCTGATCTGTTTGGCCTCTCTCAGCTGTGCAGTCTCTTTTTGGACCAACACGGATCATTTTTGAAGCTGTATGCAAGTATCATATAGCATTTTACCCAGAGGACAATGTGGGATGGATTGACAAGAGCAGAAGAGCTCAGGCTGGGAGTCTGCAGCAGTATCTTGTACTAATCCACCAGCTAGAGGCACTTGTAAAGAAGCTACTTGTTGTGTGACATAGTAAGAGGTTGGATATATTAGGTGTTGGGTGGGAGAAAGGGACTGAGAGATCCCTTTTTAAAAGTCTTTGTAAGCTGTGCAAACTGCTGTGTCTTCACTTGTCTGGTGGGCTCCAGACATGGGCTGTGAGCACCGTATTGTCAGCTTGTGACATCGAGTCTTGAACATTTGAGGTGGCTTCTGAAGGTCTCTTATTTCCAGGAATATCTTTGCTCCCATTTCAGAGGAAGTTCCTGCCCTTCCTGGATCCAGGGGAAAAAAAAGTACATTTTTCATTCTCCTTGTTCTGAGCTATTTAAAATAGAGACCTTTCAGGGGCCTGTCTCAGTTTTTCGCCGTGGGGACTGGCAGTGCTCTGTGCCCTGTGTGGTGTTACAGGGCTGTTCAGCACTGACAGGTCACAGAAAAACTTCTCTTCCAGGGCTAAAGAAACCTGAGAAATTGGCACCGTGTGATGGTCTGGGTGTCACTATGGCAGGTAGATTTCCAGCTGACTTCAACATGGGCTACCTGAGACGCTCGGGCCATCACCTCCTTTCCCTTCCTGTGCTGCCCTGAGAGACCCTAAGAGTCTCTAAGCGGCCCTGAGCTGCTGGGATGTGAGGATTAGAGTGTTGGTGCAATGTGCTCCCACCTAGCTTGGCTACTGTGTTCAGCAGTGTCCTACTAGTCAGAGGTTAACCCTGACATTACACTGCACTGGCGTAATTCTGGGTGAAAGCGGTGTCTGCAATCTTGGTATCTCAATCTGACAGGAAAAGATGAGTGCCGGAATCTGGGTGTGTAGCTCGTATGCCGCTGGCTCAGTGTTCCTAGTGGAGGAGACTTGCAGGAGAGATCCCAGATGTTGAGAGTTGATGCAACTCCCTGGCAAAAGCTTTTCCCAGCAGGTCTTGCTATAGGTAGTGTAGGATTGCACAGAGGGTCTAGCCCTATTTTCTCCCTCCCTGCATGAGCAGAAATAGCTCTGAAAGCATGGAAAAGGCATTTACATGTCTCCAGTCCTTGGCTTTGTCTTTCTGCAAGGGTATTTGTAGCTGATGTAATGGATCTCTCCAGAAGAGTGTCTAAATACGCGCTCTGTTTGCAGCCTCTGTGGAGCTATTGAGAGTAATGTGGAGTCACGGTGAGTGTGTGGGATTGCATTTGGAATAAAGGAGGAGTAAATGCTTGACAGGTCTACACGATGTGTGTGCTGTGTGCTGCTGAACACAGCAATTAAACAAGGGCTGCTTTGCCTGTCACAGGGAGGGGATGAAGCAGGCTTGAGTCCTGCTTTGTTCTTCTAGGAAGCTGTCTATTAATACCTGTCCTCCTGAGAAAACTTCCCTGAACGATGAGGAAGATTTAAGGACAAATCTGCACGTGCACGCGAGAAAGAAGGTTTCATAACAGAATGTCTTTATTGTCAACCTCCTTTGATTGCTCTGAAATCTTTCCTTATAGATCCCACCACAGCCCCGGCGTGCTGCTCCTATCACTCCGCCACCTCCAGAGAAACGCAAGAACACGCAGATTGCTGCGCCCCTTAAAAGTAAGGACAAACTACTCTCTAGATCTCGGGCATGAAACAGACATGGGGCAATATAAGTCATGGTGCCCAGACGCTTTTGCTTTGTGCTTAGAAGGGCATCCTTATATATATTTATATCCTAAATTCCTATAGGTTTTAATGCTAACAATCATGAGCTAGTGACCAGTGTTCCTTCCTGTCCTTTCTGATCCAGGAGGGTCCAGGCAGCCTGGTACCTGCAGATGGATGCCAGGTACAGCATTCTCCTGGTCCTCTGGTGCCTGTGGCCCTGGGAAATGTGGTGGGCTCCTGGGAGCAAACTCTCTTCCTGCTTGTGTGGCTAATCTGGCCAGCACACAACCTTAGTGATTTAAGGTCCTTGTGGGTGTTTTACTCCCACAGACACCATGGCTGTCTACCAGCAAGGCAGAAGGAGTTTTCTCTGGCAGTGCAGAATGCGGTAGTTCACCAGGGGGAGCTCACTGGTAGCACTTCTAGGACAGGCCCGAGTCTGCTTTTTGGCTCCCAGTCTGTCAGTTGTACAGTGCACAGATAAGATTTCCATAAAATCGGTGGCTGGTGTCTGTAAGGAGCAGAAATAACACCGGGGGCATGGCCGTGTATATGCTACCCACAGGCAAGGGAGCTGCTGGTTATGAGCACTTCAGAGTAGAGCAGGACCACGGGGCCAAGGCAGGAGCTTCTCAATCTTCAGTGTGGTTGGGCTGGTAGAGACAGTGGTCATCCTCCTGAGTTGCTGTCAGCTTGCCCAAGTGCTCTCCTGTGCTGTGACATTCACGCTATTAGTGACACACAGCCCATCTCAAGCCCACTCATGTCCCCTTGTGAGGAGCAGGGCAGAGCTGTTGATTTGCAGGTAGTTAATCAAAACTTGGGACTGGCACCAGCTTACTTAATGCTACCTAATGGTATTGAACCATTTTTCACTGCAGTAGTGGGAATTCACGAAGGTCAGTTTCCTTCAACCCCTTATCTTGATTTAATGAAGCATGGTGGGAGGTATGATTTTGTGAATGCTGCTCTGTGAGGAGGAGGAAAAAAGAGGGATGCTGAACCCCTGTGGGAGGGAAGGGCCCTGTTTTTGTGCCTAGCTTGTGCTTGCCTTGAGATGGAGTGGAGAATGGAGTAGTATAGGGTTCCCAGGACCAATGGGGCAGGAGGGGTTGGAGTTGCCTGCAGAGATGCAGCAAAGGCATTTCACACATCTGTCCTGCTGGTGCTTGCTTTGGTGTGGGAGAAACTGCCTTCCCTGAGAGCTGGGCTCCTCGTGGGGTATGCTCCTTCTCTTCCAGCACCAACAGCAGCTGCTGTTATGAAGCTCTAGACGAAGGTAGCCCAGTGTTTGCCCAAGAAACTGTTTTCATAGTCAGGGAAGGACTCGGATACATTTCTGCCCCCTAGAAATGAATGGATAAGGTTTACCAAAAATATGTATTAGACCACGTTAAAGGAGAGAAAAATCTTAACATCTCTCTGCTTATAGTGGATTTCTTTTCTTGGAAGGTGGGGCAGCTACCATTGCTAGAGCTAGTCAAAATTAGAGGCAGGGGGAGAAATACAGTAGAGCAGATAACTGTGGAGGCTTCTGAAAGCAGTGGATGCTAGCAGGGCTGTGGGGCTCGTGAGCAAATGTGGGAGGGTGCTGAAAGGGAGAGACTAGAGGTCTTATCGGCCAAACATTTCCTTCACCGTTGGGGCTAACCATGGTGTGCAGTCGGTTAGATTCGTGCAAGAGGGAGGTGTGGGCTGGCGTGTGAAACCTTCGGTGTCTTGCAATTCTGAGGCACCGTCATTCAAAAGTGAGGGTTTAGAACCTGAACACAGAAAAAGGCCCTCAGTAAGCCAGGGCGAAGAGACTTTTCTGTCCCTTAGTCCTCTCTCTCCCTCCCTTCCCCTGCATAAAACACTAAGCCCTTTGAAGGGTATTCATCTCAATAGAGTAGTTTTCCCCTTCCTAAAGAGGTGATTGTGCGGGAATGCTCCAGAGAGAACTGGTACAATTTTGCTTTGAGATAAGCGAGGCAGGAAGAGGAGTTAAACTGCTCTGGTGGCATGCACAATGAGCCTTTTAATGGACTGCACTGTAGCAATTTGGTGGTTTTTTCTTTTTTCCTTTGATGCTGTTGCTAAGGCATTTTTAATTGCTCCCTTTCAGACACTATTGAAATTATTCCTGGGTCAGCTTCTAGCACCTCCTCTGTAAGCACGACATCCCTGGATACCTTGTACACCGCTTCTTCTGCGTCAGAGGCTGCTCTCCCGACGGCCACTTCCAGTCCTGCCAACACCCCACCCCCTGTCCCGAGCCGGAGCGTCCACACCACGATAACACGTAATTTGGATGCCGGCTCTGTGACCCACTCCCGCTATGGGACTTCCCCAAAGGATGGGGCCAGCAAATCTCCCCAGACCAAGAGGGCTGCCCCAGCACCACCGGCTGAAGCGGGGACCCAGAGGTCCCACACTGTGGATGGGGAGAAGACTTCTCAGGTGAAGAAAGCTGCCCCGGCTCCCCCTGCAAGCCTGGATGCCTTCAACTCCCTCTGCCTGGAGGATAAGAAGGCAGCTGTGGTGGAGCCGGTGCCACCAGAACCCAGTGGTCTGGCGGCATCGGTGCCCAAGACAATAGGTGCCGAACTGATCGAGCTGGTGCGCAGGAACACCCACCTCAGCTACGAGCTGTCCCGTGTTGCCATTGGTGTGGTCATCGGCCACATCCAGACCTCCATTCCAGCAACCAGCAGCATCATGGAGCAGATTCTCATCTCCGTGGTGGAGAGTAAGGTAACGTGTGCGGGGCTGGGCCAGGGGGCTGCTGCAAACCACCTCCTAGCATAAGGCAGCCGGTGCTGTGAGCTCAATGAGCACTGCTGACATTTGGGATGAGAAATGCAGTGGGATCCTAAAGGAAAGGGGAGAGATGCTATATGGGGTAAACGTTTAGCCAAGGGAAACAGGGATTTAAACCAGGTCCAAGAACTAGGCAGCAGGAAAGTGGAAAACAGGTGAGTTTATTTCCAAAGTGAGCTGCAGATGTACAGTATAACCTTGAGTTTGGAGTTGGGGGTGAGAGGCTAAACTACCTGAGAGGGCCCTTGGTGCTGGGAATCATTGGTAGGCTGTGGTGGAAGGGTGGGTGTCTCAGATAAGACTGCAGTTTGGGGAGAGGGTGATGAGATGGACATCAGAGAATTGAACCACAGGAGCGCATCAGGTGGGAGATGACAGCCTTCCAGGTCCCAGGGGCAGCACTGGCGACAAAGCAGTGGTGGGAATGGATGCAGTGGGACTTGAGGCATGCTGAGAAAGCTCTGACGTGAGTTGTTGACCACTGATTGTGAAGGCTCACAGAGAACCGTTGTGGCAGCATAGAATCAGAGAAAGAAATTAATAGTGACTTTTTAAAGAGGTATTTTCTGTTACGAATGTGACAAATAGAAGCTGAGGAAAATGGAGCCTTCGCAGTAAGTATAACTTTATAGAAACACTTTATAAAATAATGCATTGTATAAACTTGTCGTCTTCTACAGTGCCACACATCCTTTCTGTAGATTCAGCATGCCTATGCATACTATAAATCTGCACGGATTCTTGTCTCTTTTGATGATGGAGCACCCGAAACTTCTATATGTCTGGCATGGTCTTTCATCAAACTGATGAAAACTAACTTTCCATAGACGCAAACCTCTCTATTATTCCATAGCATGTGCCTCAGCCCTGCTTTTAAAAAAAAAAAAAACACAGAAGAGTAGTTTTTCAGCTACTGGAGGAAGAGTATTATCTGAGCTTGTTCTAAATAAGCCTTATGCCAAAGCGATCATATAGTCTTCCTTCCTCTGCTGCAGATACACAAGGAGGGTAATAAAAGGATGCTTCTTGCAGCAGTCATTGAAATGGCAAAGTGCACCTGGGCAGTCCTCCACTTTAGTTAGCGGGATAATAAAATTTCAGCTCCCACTTGCTGAATACAGCCCCGAGGAGTACTTTTCATATAAACATATCTAAGATTGGAGTTCCGTTGCTTATGGCAAGATTATAATGAACTGTTCAGAAGCTTTTGAATATGGAAAACTAATGGCATTCAAATTTTAGATCAAATCGTAATCTGGTTACCTGTCTGTGCTGAATAGAGGGTCCTATAAGCAATCATCAAGTCTCAGTCTGTGGCCATAATCCAACAGTTAATTGCTTACTACTTCAATAACAATACCGTGTCAACGTGTGATCTAGATTCAGCAAAAAAAATTTAGCTGTTTCAAGCAAATGTTCTGGCTCTGACTTGCTCACTAAGTGCAGTTTTCTGTTGTTTGGACCTTGGATGAGATTTGAATACTATTTTTATCTTTAATACCTGTTCTCAGGATACAATAAGCTTAATTCCACAGAAGTTACTTAGTGCCAGGTTTCTGCAGAGGAGGGGATTTGAAAACCTCAGTTTTATAGCGATTGCTGCAGACCAGTGTGAAAAAGATGGGAAGACATTCTGATGCTGGTGCAGGGGTGAGTATGGATTGACCTGTAACTGATACGGTATCTGTCCTCTAGGACATCCGTGGGACTTAAAAATGCCCAGTACTGTATGGAGACACAGACGAAGGCCCTGTCCCGTCTCATAATACCTCATCATTGCCTATCTTGAGCAGTACTGCTTTCAGAAGGAGAGGCTGGGTGGACTTGCACAGTGCTCAGGTGTAAATGTTGTGATTGTGGTGCGTGTTTTTCCTGAATGTCCCAGGCAGAAGATGTAGCTCTGCTGATATGTGGGTGCCTGGTCCCAGATGAGGTTGTTCACCTGGTGTAGAAGACCAGCTCTAACAGTTAAAAGGGCAGTCACGTGTAGTTGTAGGGTGGCTGTACTGCTGTAGCTTCACTGGCGTAGTTTAATGGTACAAATTATTATTGTTGACTTTGTGTTGCTCATTATACCAAATCGTTCCATGATCTCAGGGGTTTCTGTGTAGAATTGTTGCTGAGTTGTCAGTTCTAGGTCAGGGGCTTTTTCTTCTTTAATTTGTAATTTCTGAAATCCCTCTACACCCCAATCCATGCAAATACGTGGTCAGTTCTTCTTTTGCATATTTTTCAAGGTTTTTCTTCCACCCCCTAAAACAGAGTGAGAGATCAGCTTTGATTTAAAGCTTTGGTCTGTTCATAGTAGATATCGTACCTGCTTCAACCTTTTGTATCATGTTCTTTATTTAGTTATATCCTTTCTATTCTTATTTCAGTCTTAATTTGAAGTCAGATCACCAGTTTACAAAATCAATTCCAGAATCCATTACCTTGGTCCTATCCCCAGTGCCTTCTGAAGGTTGATTTGTGGTGGCACTTCCCTCTTATTTACCTTGCTGCTCCTCCAGTGTGGAGTCTGCCCAGGCACATGTTTTCAAGAGAACGGAAGACCCTTCTACAGGGACAGCATCATGCTTCTGCTTTTAGAGAGGTAACGTAAGGCTGTGCTGGGGGAATAGCAAAGACAAGGAGGGTGCTGAGGTGCTCACGCTTTAGGAAGGATACTTCAGAGGTACCGTACTACTTGGGGAAGCCTGATCTGTAGGAGCAAATGTGCTGAGTTGGCTTCCCCGTGTCAGGATTTGGCCTGGCCTTGGAAATGGCCCCTCTTGTCCTTGAGCTGGATCCTGATGAGGGGCATGGTGACTGGGCAAGATGCACAAAGGGAAACGAAACCTCTTTTCAAAGGCATTGCTGCAGTGACTGTCTAAACTAGAGCTGGCTTTAAATGGGAACTCATATGAAATTTGGATGTAACTAAAGATAATATAGATGCTGCCTGGTTTTCAAACATCTACAGAATCACTGGATTAGTCTGTATCGGTGATATGTGATTGCCTTCAGCTCTGCTGAATTATCTCCCATCTGGCGGGGGGTAGCACTGGAAATGTCTTGTCTAGGGAGGTCAATTTGAGCATTTATTAAACTGAGGCAAGAAGAATTGCCTAATACACAAGCTAGCTACACCCTGAGAGGGAGTGCTTAGAAATCACTTATCTGCTTTTTATTAAATTAGCATTGCTATGTTCCACTTGTGACTCAGACACATCTCTGATTGCCTTGAATTTAAGCTTGAAAACTGCTGACAAAGGTCTGATTCAGTTCAGTCTTATAGATCAGCCCAGGCTGCTGGGTGGGGTCAAACAGTTCTTGGATGTGTCAGAGATGGAGGAACAAGTTAGGAAGCTGGTGTGGGAGGTGACATATTTCTGGAGGGGGTTTCCCTTGTAGTGCTGGGCTGTGACCTGCTCCCAGTTGCCCATCACCAGTGCCTGGTGGCCGCCTGTCGTTGCCACTGGCAGGCCGCAATGAGCCCTGACAAACCTCGTGGCTAACATGGCCAGTCTCCCTCTGCTTCCCCTGAATCCACACGGACTGCCTCTCGCATGCAGTTCCCATTCAGTCATTGATTCAGCTTTCCTTTTGACAAGACACAAATGCTGCTCTGGAGCTCAGCTTTTCCCTGCGGGAACTTTGTCCCTCTGCTTGCCTGAGACAATGGAAAGGTCAGCAGGATGAGTGCTTTCAAGGCTGACTCCTTTGACTGGGCTGTTAGCATGCCTACGTAGGTCTCCTCCTTAATGAAATATTGTAAGAAATGTGAATCTGGAGGCGGGGAGGAATGCATTAGTGCTTAGGCAAGTCCTTTGCTCGCTAATTGCTTGAGGAACCTTTAGGAAGGTCTGTGCCAGAGTCTTCATGCACAGCCATCTCAGTGTAGCTGTAAATAGGCCACACTGATCCAGAGAGCTGTTGCTGAGTACATGTGGGGAGCAAACATGCATTGGGCTGCAGATGGCTGGGACACTTGGAAGGAGAAGGCTGCAGAGACCTTACTGAAGTATAGCTAACATGGTGGTTGAAAGCCAAGTGCTCCTCTCTCCATGTGACACCCCACAGGTCCGTGCATGGCAGGCATTGCCTCCCTGCAGATCTGACCTGCCCTGTGATGGGGCTGTGTCCCTGGGGTGCCCAGCTGGGAGCAGACCTGCTGCTGTGGAAGGAGTATGTGTGAAAGGCTTGCCCTGGGGAGCTTGGTTCAGCGGCTCCCGAGGTGCCCTGCAGTCTGTGTGTGTGGAGAGCAGCATTAGCCACCTGGTTTTTGTAGGTGGTGCTGTAGTGGGAACAGTTTGCTGCCCCCGAGGAGGGGGGAATTACCCCTGAAATGTGTGTAAAAAAACCTGCTATTCAGTTTACCCAAGGTGGATATGGGCTCATCTGGAGGGAGTCTGCTGGTAGGTGTGCATACCCACGGCACTGGTGATCTGCCACGCTTGCTGGCGTGGTGGTAGGGAGGGAGGCATGGGAAGGGGGTGAGGAAGAAATGGGAGGAAGAGTTTGGCAGGACAGCAGCTGGGTTTGTATGGGAGACGTGACAATCTCTGAGCAGTGTTGGTGTGAGAGGTTCCCAAAATGTTTTTGGGCTGCTCAGGAGGAACAAAATCCCTGCAGCAGTTTGTTCTGCTGGGCTGGGCAAAGTGGCATTGTTAGAAATACTGAAACGTCCTTCCGCTTATGGGCTCTCTGGCAGATTCCTGGAAATGACCGTATGATGAGGCTGCAGGTTGAAGTAGCTGCCAAGATGTTTAATAAGCAGAGACCTGACCCGGGTCGTGGGAGGGCTGAGAATGGTGCTGAGAGTGCATTGAGATGGTGGGTGGTGTAGTTACACAGGTCGGATTGAAGAGCTTGTTAATGGATTGATCTCATCCAAGTCCATTAGGAGCTTGATGGTCGCGGGAGTCCTAAGGCCTGCAGATGAAGGATTGGAGGAAGCAGATTAGTGATAAGAGGCTGAATAGAATGATCATTAAAACGAGTACTCGTTAAAATGCTCATCTAGAAAGATGTCCCAGCAGTGGACTGAGGTAGGACCAGCCCTGCACTGCTCTGGTCAGGAGGATGTGAGTAAGGTATGTAAGTGGAGAACCCTCTCCCAAGCAGCTGGGACATGTGAGGACAGGTGGGCAATGCTGCAGTGTTGTAGGTCCTCCTAAAGAGAGGAGGAGATGGTGAGACCAAGTGAGTATCTTCATTAACATGATAAATCACCAGTCAGTGGGAAATTCTCCTGCATTTGTGCTCAGCTCCTGAAAGCTGCCATCCTCTTTCACCGCTGGTTACCTGGTTTTCTGCTTGGCCATCGACAGCTTCCCAAAATTTTAAGAGCATACAGAGGTTTATGTTAAACCAGCACGCTCCTTTGTTACCTGCCTGACAAAGAATATGTAATGAGTAGCGATGACAAGAATACTTTTTTATATAACTGAAGCACTGAATTGAAGTCCTAATTAGTTCACACCCGAAACACCCCAAAGCAAATTACACACAGTTCTGTCTCTAATAAAGCAGGTGAGACATTACTGTTAAACCTGCAGTGGTTTTCCCAGAAAGGGCTGGAGGGTAGAAGATGTGCAGGGAGGGTGCTGCTCTTGCACTTGGCAGCCTCGCATGCTGGTGTTGTGGGTGTCTGACTGTGTGCTTTGCTACTGACACAAAACATGGGCTTGTGTCTCCGTACAGTATCATTCTGCTCTGCTTGTAATGTGAAGGTCTGCTTACAGGCTCGCTGCCCCTGGCCACACAGCCAGCCTGTTGGAAGTCCAGGACAGAACTAAGTCTTCTCTAGGATTCCAGGAGGAGAAAACACTGTGCAGTAGCAGGGTGTCCTGGCAGGTAGTGGTAAAGGCCTTTTCACACTGAATTATCTTGACTTGTCACTGCACGCTGCAAGACAACTTCATCCAAAAACTGTTATGGGCTTGGTCTCAGTGGGTGGGTTTTCCCTGTTTGAATTTCTCAGCTCTGTTCTCTTCTGCCTTGCTGATCTCCTGCTACTTGTTGTCACTGCTGCCAAACCCTTTTGTATATAACTTAAATTCTTCTGCAAATTAGTCCTTACCTCTCTTAATGGTGCCTGGGCTCATCACCTGTAATCAGCCTGGTTCCATGTGCTGGTCCCCCCTCTTGCCCTGATCTCAGGAAACAAGGTAGTTCATGTGATATACTTAGGTCCTAGAGGGTTGTCCTAAATCACAGACCACAGCAGCTGTTGGAGCAGGTTAACTGCTCATAGAATCATAGAATGTCCTGAGTTGGGAGGGACCCACAAGGATCATCAAGTTCAACTCCTGTCCCTGCACAGGATGACCCCAAATTCACACCATATCTCTGAGGACGTTGTCCAAGTGCTTCTTGAATATTGCCAGGCTTGGTGCTGTGATTACCTCCCTGGGGAGCCTGTTCCAGTGCTCCACCACCCTCTGGGTGAAGAGCCTTTTCCTAATATCCAACCTAAACCTCCCCTGGCACATCTTCCTGCCATTCCCTTGGGTCCTGTCATTGGTCACCAGAGAGACGAGATCAGCGCCTGCCCCTCCTCCTCCTCCCCTTGTGAGGAAGCTGCAGACCCCAAGGAGGTCTCCCCTCAGCCTCCTCTTCTCCAGGCTGAACAAACCAAGTGACTTCAGTTGCTCCTCAAACGGTTTCCCCTCTAAACCCTTCACCAACTTTGTGGCCCTCCTCTGGTAGACCCTCTCTGGTAGCTTTATATCCTTAATGTACTATGGCACCCAAAACTGCACACAGCACTCGAGGTGAGGCCACACCAGCACAGAGCAGGACAATCGCCTCCCTCAACCGGCTGCAATGCAGTGCTCGATGCACCCCAGGACACGGTTGGCCCTCTTGGCTGCCAGGGCACGCTGTTGGCTCATGCTCAACTTGCCATTGACCAGAACCCCCAGGTCCCTCTCTGCAGAGCTGGTCTCCAGCCTCTCATTCAAGAGAGGCTGCCTGACTACTGCTGCCTGACTACTCCCCTCTCTTTCTCGAAGGGGAGGAAAAGTGTAGGAAAGACAACGGAAGAGTGAAGCCTTCATGACAAGGGTTATGTATGAGGTGTGAGTGGTGGGGATGCAGATGACAGCAATTTGAGAGAGGAGTATGTGCAGTAAGATTCGCTAAGTTAGTCTGCATCATACCTACAGGCTTCAGAGCTGCTGTGAACAGTGGTTGCGCTGTGCTGTTTGGAAGAAAGCAGAACCAAAGCAGCCCAAGATGAATTGGCTCCTGTCCTTGCTGCAGAAAATGGCAGACCTAGTACTGAGCGGTTGGTGTAGAGTACCATGCAAGAGTTTGCTCCCAAGTCAAGGGTTAAAGGAAGATCTGTCGCTTTCAGGCTGGAAGGAGGGGACAGTGAAGGGAACTTCTCCTTCCTTGAGGCAGTTGTACAGTGTGGTAGTTTTGTGTCCCAGGACACATCTGTTTTACTGGGGGTGAGCCTGGAGCTGTGCTCAGCTGCTGCCTGGCAGTGGTCCTGGCCCATGCCAGGCACATTTGACTTTCCCCATTCTTAGGATGATTTTCAGTCTCTACAGTGTGTCCTCCAAAGGGCTTCTGAACACCTGCCTGATGCCTGCACCCAGAAGGAAACCAGTGTTTTACTTGTTTTGTGGGGAGGTAATAGAGTACCTTTGGGTTCACTGAGGTTGGGTTGCCCCATGCTCTTGGCGCACTGGACTGCTTCTGTGAAAGATGTGGCATGTTTGGCTGCCCTGTGGGAAGGGCGCATGAGGGTTTAGCTGGCACTGAGCATAGGACTCTGGCCAAGTTCTTTGGGTTCTCCTTTGTGTTGCAATGTGCAGCGGGCTGTGGTCATCTGAGCTGGCTTCTTGCCTTCAGTTCCTCATTTATAGGAAGTGGGCATTCCCCTTACCGCAGCTTTCGCCCTCCCCAGGGCAGGCAGGCAGCCGGTGGTGTTCTGCAAACACCCTCTGGTTTGCTGCGAAGGGAGGTGGGGAAGTCTGTGATGTGTATGTGTGCTAAGAGGTTACAGGTATGTGATCTAGGAGAGACTCACGTACAAATTCCCATGGCTTCAGGAATGTTGGTTTGCCAGGGTCAGCCTTAGGTTACTAAAAGCAGTAAGAAAAAAGAGGTGTAGCTTTGTTTGAGTGAGGTTTCTTTGGGTTCTTCAACATCCTCAGAAGACAGCTGATGCTCCAGCAGGATGGTGGCAGCTTGGATTTAAAGACTTTCTGACCACGCACTGGTTCTGGCACCTATTTTGATTCATTCACTGCATTAGCTGTGCAAGGAAAGGAGGTGGGTAGAGGCCCCAAAAGTATGAGAGCTGAAATAATGCATGTGTCTTAAACTTGCTGTCTTTTTGCTGCCAGCTCTTGACTGAATGAGATCAACTGCCAGCCCTGAGACAAAGGCACCCAAACAGCAGCTAGCTGTCAGGACCCCGCTAACCAGTGGTTTTGCTATCGTGCAGAATCTGAGCGCGGGGCTGCCCTCAGGACAGATCTGCCACGACGAGCAGCGGCTGGAGGTGATCTTTGCAGATCTGGCCAGGCACAAGGATGATGCTCAGCAGCGCAGCTGGGCACTCTACGAGGATGAGAACGTCATCTGCTGCTACTTGGAGGAGCTGCTTCGCATCCTGGTGAGTAAATTTCTCTCTTTATCGGCAGAGCAGACAGTACCAGTGAAGTTCCTTTTTTCTGACCTCCTTTGCCCCTGTGTTGCCATCAGATCTGCTCTTTCGGAGGGCATAAGTTTCTTATGCATCCCTTACCATTGGTGTGAAGCCCTACCCTCCCGTGTGGGGTCTGCAGTGCTCTTGAACTGCCTTCCCCTCCACCTTCCAAAGCTGTTCTGAAAAGAGTTCTAGAACTGTTCATGGTAGCTGTGGTATTTACCTATCACAGGAGAATATAAACCCTCACCTCCACAACTAAAAACTGTCACCCTGCAGCAAACCTAGAAGTTTGCCATGAGCGTTGTTGCACTCCTAGGCCCATATAAAATGTCTTCAATTTAGAACATCCTCTGTGGCTGGGAAGTACCTGCAGGGTGAGGGCCATTAAATGCGAAGAAAACTCTGTTTTTCTTGAAAGTGAGCTTCAAAGCTATTTTTGTGAGCAAGTATCTCACCACATCTGTGCATATAGGAGAGGTACATCCGCATAGTCAGCAGCAGTGGGAAATACTGTCCCAGTGCTGTCACTAGCACATACAATCCCATACATGTACAGGGAGTGTGATGGTATGGGAGCTGCCACTCAGCACAGTGACATGGTCTGTGTTACGAGTGCTGGTGTGGGGTTTTCTCTGGCACCTGTTTCATATTCTTCTCCAGCTCTGACATAAGCAGAACAGATATTTTTTGCCTGATAAATGCCACCATCTTTGTCAATCAACATAGGGCCTGCCACCTTACTGTGGGCCTGCAGGGCAAGGCAGAGGAGGATTTTGTGCAACCATTTCCTCATAGTTTAGGTGTGGGAGGAGATGTACAGTATTTCTCAGGATGGGAATGGCTTTGGAGCTGCCATGTGCAACTGCTTGATGCATTCATCAAGCTGCTGCTCAGGTCATGGGTTTTTTAGATGTTTTCAGCCCAAGACATGCTGTATGGCAGAGACGTTTCTCCAGAATTCACTTTGCAGGATCTGCAGGGTAGTGGTTCTTGAGCTGTCTTTGTGCTCTGCCTTCGGTTTCTTTGTGAGATGGTTGGGCTCAGGCTACTGAGTTCTGAAAGCAGCTGGCCTCCCTTGAGGTCCCTGCAACAGGCATCTTGCTGTGTTGATGTGACACTGGGCTGACCTGTTCATTCCTGCTTCCAGACAGATGCAGACCCAGAAGTTTGCAAGAAAATGTGCAAGAAGAATGAATTTGAATCTGTCCTGTCCCTTGTGGCATATTATCAGATGGTAAGGTGGCAGAATGCATCAAATCTTTCCTCTTCTTGAAGTTTCTGTGAAGGTGTAAAAGAGCAGGGTTGCTATGATGAATATATGTAAGACGTTCCCACTGGATAGGGCAGTTCTGTGAACTAGATGGAGTTGAAGCGCATCCCTTTTGTATGCTGGCTAATGTCAGTGCTATGCATGCAAGCTATATGGAAGAGCAGAGGATGCTATAGTCTTCGAAGCAGCAGCTAGTGCTGTGAAGGGTAAAGCTTGCAGCTTTTATTAGCTCCATTGAGGGACAGAATTGGCATCGCTAATGTCTAGAGGAAGGATTTCTGAGGATGCCTTGGGAAAGCTGACAGGCTGTGACTGCTCCTCTTTTAATTGATGCTCTCCTGTGCGTTAGTAAATAGCTTTGCTCAGGAAAGTAGGTTGTGAGTAGAAGCCCTGGGACTGAGCAAGAAAATCAGTATTCAGGGGAAGAATTTGGAACACAGGAAGTTCCATATGAATATGAGGAAAAACTTCTTTACTGGGAGGGTGACAGAGCAGTTGAACAGGCTGCCCAGAGAGGTTGTGGAGTCTCCTTCTCTGGAGACATTCAAAACCCGCCTGGATGCAGTCCTGTGCACCCTGCTCTAGGTGTACCTGCTCAAGCAGGGGGGTTGGACCAGATGATCTCCAGAGGTCCCTTCCAACCCCTACCATTCGGTGATTCTGTGAAATGGAAGTTTTGCCTTCAATGCCTATGCAGTGGTGCTTTGCCCTTCTCCTTCCTGGAACTTGCTGTTATAGGACTCTGCAGGGGCTGGAAACTTGTCCCCATCTTGTCCTGAAGTCCCCAGCTGCAGCACATCAAACCTTGTGGCATTTAGTTTTCATCTGGCACTTGTGTGTCTAAACCCAGAGCTCAGCATCAGGGTGCTGTAGCATATTTGAGAGCAGTGGGAAGGCAGGCTTAGTGCAGCCTGCTGGCTTTCACTGCCTACTCTTCTCTGACCAGCATTTCAAGGAAGCCTGGCCAGGGGGACAGCAGTTGGGTCTCCTGTCCTGGCTGGTCATGCCCGGTGCCAGGGCTTGGCTCGCTCCTGCTCTTTGAAGCCTGGGGTTGTTGGCTGAGGCTGGAGTATGAAGGTTACCCCAGCTCCTGTGTGGGAGCTGCAGGTTGAGCATCGTCTTTGCTGGAATCCCTGCATGTCCCAAAACTTTCTGGTTATACCCTCTGCTCCCAGCACAAACCCGACAGCTTGACAGTGCAGGAGCTGCTCCCCTCCTGTTCGTTAACCATCACATACTGAAGAGGGTTTGCAAATACTGTGTTGTCAGGAAACATCCTTCAGAGCAGTGTTTGCAAAACCTCAGTGTGCTCAGAGAATCCTGGCTACCCAGCAAATTAAATCTGTTTGCTGGGGATGGGTACAGGTTGTTGATTTGTATCATATTAAGTGGGGCATTTCAGACCTGAGCTCTAGCTGCTGCCTGCCATCTGACTGCATGATTTAACAGGCTGTAGCCAGCCCAGTCGTGAAGTTGTTGTAAAAGGACTCTTACGCTGTTGTTAAAAGCTAGTAGAGCTTCTGGGCTCACTGTCATCCTGGGAGGGTCTGTAGCTTCCAAACAGCAGGAACTTCTAGCCAGTTATGTCTCTGCCTTAGAGCAAGCCCTCATCTGGGACATCATTTCATCTAATAAATTGTTTTTGCAGGAACACAGGGTGCCATTACGGCTGCTGCTGTTGAAGTGCTTTGGAGCCATGTGCAACTTGGATGCTGCAGTCATTTCAACGCTTGTAAACTCTGTGCTGCCAATGGAGCTGGCCCGGGACATGCAGACTCACACACAAGGTGAGCCAGAGCTGCTGTACCCAGGTCCCCAGGGGCATGTCTTTCCATTAGATGATTTACAGCAGCACATGGTGGCCCCTTACTGCCTGACTGCTCTGCGTGCCCAGTGCTCTGGGGAGAAGGGTGTCTTTTTTTAAAGTTATTCAGGTTATTACAGCTGTAAGTGAAGAATGCACGGGAGGGGATGTTTCAGGCCAATGACACAAGGCTCTCTAGCTCTTGAACATGCCATTAGTGATCTGCATTGCTTCTTGTAGATGTCTTAAAGCACATTTTGAGCTGTTCCAGATTGTTTCGTGGTGTTGACAGGAGACACCTGCAGATCTCAAGATCTCTGCAGCCTCTTACGGGCAGTTTTTCTCAGCACCCTACAGCAGATCTTTGCAGTGTGTGTTGCTGGTGAGTGAGATGTGTGCTGGTTAAAGGAAAGGACCTTCTCTCCACCACTGTACCAAGGGAGATGGTACTGCTGTTAACAAAGTTGCAGTGCTGGTCCTTTGCAGGATAGTGCTGCAGCCCTGCTTTCCCCAGCTCTTTGCTTTCCATACCCAGGCTTTGCCCTCATATTTCTTCTACTCCACGCTCCTGCCCCCTCTTGTTAGGATGGCCTGTCCCTGCTATTGACAGGAACGTCCTTCCTGCCCATTGAGCTCCATATGCGAAAAAGCTTGGTGGTGGTGGCATAGTCAGATTTTGCTAGCATTGTCCCCCAGAGCTCGTGCTTAGCCCAGTGTCCTTTAACTCCCAGCAGGCAGGAGCCCCCAAGAACAAGGCGAATACGTAGTAACACTCCCCTGACATTACCTTCCAGCTGCCCATGCATGCCTGGCCCTGGTCAGTCACAGCTTTGCTTCCCGTTTTGAAGTCAGCCTGTAGGGCACCAGCGCTGGTAGTGGCAAATGCTACACTTTCTCTTAAAGTGATATTCAAAATCCATTGTTTTGTGCTAATCATAGCCAACAATTAAAATAGCTGTTGAGCGACCATGTGGATCAAGTCCCGGTATTTGGAGCCTCGCTGCCCTGATTGCAGTCTGTAGCCTGTTGGTTTGCTGTGAGTGTCGTGGAGCTGTGGAGAAGCTTAATTTGGTGATGAGATTGTGTAGAGATTGACCAGTCTGTGCAGAACAGGGATCGTCACATCCATTTCATGTGAGCCAAGTAAATGTCCAAGACAACAACCTTGGATGTGCATAATAGTTGTCCCTGTCCCCAGCATCCCACCACAGACTGTGCCAACCGGACTGTGTGGTAGACAGGACTAATGGGGCTAATGTGGTGTCTGGAAAGGGGTGAAAGTCAAGCCTGTTGGAGAAGCCTTTGTGCTTGTCTTTGCTTAGATGCTTTGAAGTGTGGGCATTTCAAAATTTCAGGAGTGCCTGAAAAATAACATTTGAGCTCCGGGCAGGCAAAGCGCTGCTGGTGTGGAGAGGGACTGAGATCATGACACCTGTGCTGGCTACACTTTCTCTTCTTTCTACCGCTGCTTATCAATTCCATGCAGTGAACTTATCATGCTCTTGGTGATTCATCTGGCTATGCATGAGAAGCCTCCTCTCTAGGCTGAGGTTTTACTGCCCAAGAAGCAAACAATACTTGGTTATGGGACTATGACTGTGCTTCTGTGACAACATTACTCCTGATTTTGTGCTGCCAGAAATTAACTTTATCGTGCATCCGTCACTAATTCACAAAGATTATCTTCTGGTGAGCATTTTCTGCACCACACTCAAACAGGCTTCAGTCTCCTGCTCTGTTCCCTGAGCTACCTTTGTTCAGGCAGGTTGGGCTGGTCCTGAGCTTTCACGGAGCACCTTGTCGCTCCCTGCCTGTTGCAGTGTTGCTGTCCAGGGCATTTTCCCAGGGGCTGCGTTGCCCCAGATAGCACAGCTAACTCAGCTCTTGCTTAGGTGACTTCAGCGCACCTTTGCTGATCTCCATGTAGTGCTTCTGGTTGAAGCAGGCCTATCTGCTAGCAAGTGTTAATTCTGCTTTGGGGACCTAAAAAGCATTGCCGTGAAAGTGGATGAAAACTGGCTCTGCTACATCCTCTGAACTGCCAACTTGCAGCAATGCAGCATCTCTTCTCTCCCTTTTTTCGTCTCAAGATGAAAGGTTTTTTCCCTCCTTGCTATAATACATAGGCAGTGCAATTGAAGGGTGAAAAGCTGCTCTTCCATTGCTGACAGATTGCTTTTGGTTGCAGGAGCCTTGCAAATCCATGTCCTGATCCCAGGCTGCCTTCCTTGTGCTAAGCTTATGGCAGGCGCTTGCGCAAATGTCATCTGTGCAGCATCCAGTCCCCCTGGCCTTTGTAGCAGGGCTGCAGAGAAGTAACCATCCTTGACCCAAACGTGTCTGTCCTTCAGAGGTGTTTTAAGGCATTAGTAGTTCCTTCCTGCCATTCTGGTGCTTGCTGCTCCATGTCCTGCCAGCAAGTGGTACCATGAGTGAAAACACGACCTTGAATCCTAGAATGACTTGAGCTTGTTTTAGTATTAGAAACTGGGGAATAGCAGCTGATCCATGACATACTGTGGAATAGCTAATCCCTTCTGCGGATGGCAGGGGCCAGATAAATCGGTGCCAGCACTAAGCAACTGGGGAGCATTCAACTGGCTGCAGCAGCTCTGTGGGATCCCTCCTGGCTTGTTACTGAAGAGCAGCCGAATCGGAAGCTCTGTGCATGGATCCTGGGTCCCTTTGATGAGAAGACACTTTACCCTGGGGCTGATGTAGGCATGTTGGCTGCTGGCCAGTTCTTCTGCCAGATGTTTGGGTCTTATTGCTTCTGGACAGCCACTTCCCTCTGCTGCAGCTGGCCTGCACATCTACCACTGTTAGAAGAGCTTATAATAAGCCACAGTGAGACAGAATTAGCCAGAACAATTCCAAAGAAAACAGACAGGGATAATCCACTCCATAATCGTGACTTTCTCCCTTGTTGCAGCTCAGTGTACATGCAAGTCAGCTGTCGGGCTCTTTTTACTTGAATTGTAGACAGTTGTGTCTGCTCCCAGTGCCCAGATTTTGCACCGCTGTGTTTAGAGGTTAGAAGCAAGGTCTTTGAAGGCTGCTGCAAAATACCTTTCATACATAATAGCAGCTCTCTTACCGGTACCTCAGCAGGCTTTGGAAATGCAGGCTGGTTACCAAACAGCCGCATATGTCCTGCCCTTCATGGCCACTTGAGTGATGCTTATTAGTCTGTCATCAGCAGAGTCCCTCTGCTTCAGGAGAGTTGTATTAATGCTATTTACTTTCTTGCAGCCACTGGTGCTGCTCTGGAGGGAAGAAAAGCTGTGCTTTGACTGGCAATTACTCTGTTCTTCAGCATGGTGAGTCTTGGATGGGTCTGGCTGCAGCCAGGACACTCCAAAATCTTGTAGAGTCTGTGCTGAGTGAGTACACTGGGTTAATCCAGATTTTCCCCAAGTTCAGCTCTCTGACTGGTTTCAGCATCCTTTGATTTGGCATCCTTAGGCAAATCTGACAAGATTTGCCACCTAGTAGTGGAGTCTGCTGTCAACAGAGATGGATGGATATCAGTTTGTGGCAGATGGGCCAAGGATGTGTAAAACTACCCTCCTATCTCTAATCTCTTCCTCCATGTTTGCCGCAACCACGTGTTTCTCACTGGCTTCTGGTTCTCAGACCATTATTTCATTGCTCCTGATGTGATGAGAGAAAATGTTTTGTTCATGAAAGCCTTACTGGGAACATGGGAACAGCAGGTCCCTCTGTCTACCTACTGCGGTATCCTGCTTCTGATACCCAGCTCCTGAAGCTGTGGAGGAAAGAATGAAGAAAACATGTGGTGAACAGTTTGTCAGATTCTTTTTCTATTATAGTGAGCTTTGGCATCACTGACACCTTATAGCTGAGAGCTTCTTATATAAGTGTGAATTATATTTAAGTCACTGAATATCCTCACTCTTTGTTTACCAAGAGTAAACAGCAGTTTCCAGCTTTTCTTTGCTGCCACATGGTCTAGAGTGTTCTCCTACAAACTCTTAATCTTGTTAATGCTGTAGTATCTCTGGTTAAGCCCCAAATGATCTATTTTTACTCTAAGTATTTGCTGTTTGAAAACTCAGGCATCTTGTGGAGTTCTGACAAAGTCTGCACGTTCTTTATTTATAGAGGCTTTGCTCACAAAGCTGACTTTCCAGGGGCATGAGGCTGGAATGATTCTCTAGCGTTTTTCCTCCTATGCTAACAGTAAATCTGAGAGCTGCCAAGTGTTGCAAGTCCTTTGGCCAAGTCCAGGAGTATCTGGTGACAGCGAAGGCATCAGCCAGTGCAGTAAAACCAAGCTGCAGGGTGCAGGTGCTTAGAGATGGATTGATTTGTGCATAGAGAAGTGAAATGTTCTAAAGGGTTGGAGGGGGAACTGGAACCAGCATGTATTGTCCAGGGAGGCAGTACTGTTGGGAGAAGCCTCATACATTGAAGGCACTTTCTCATCTAATGAGTTTTGGTCAGTTTTTTCATAAATATACCCTGTTTTCTTGTAACAAGTGCCCCCAGGCTCTTTTCAGCAGATGTAGCTGAACTTTATTTAGCCAGTATGTGTGGTAACCTACTTTATAAAAATAATACTCCTTTTCCTATTGTCTTCAGACTTGCTGAACTGGACTGAGGCTACATTTTATTATGACATAGATCCTATTCCATTACTTTTTTTTCTTCTGCAAATATCTACTGAGGTGTGTCCATTAATTAAAATTCAGGAAAGGCACTGGCTGTGGTTCTGTGTAGTATTCATGTGTAGCTGCTGCCAGCGAAAGTCGTGTTGGACTGGCAGGCTGTGGGACGTATTAATGCTGGAGACTTGTGGCCTGGGAGGTGGGCAGATGCTCAGCCTGAGTCATGAGCAGTGATCTGTTCTCCCCAGAGACCTCTTATTTCGCTGAGGTAGCAAAAGTAGAGCAGTGCAGAGACGGTAACAAGCAGCATAACTGTCCGGGGGTGGTGTTGGTTGGAACAGGCAGTATTTCAAGGTGGCCAGATGGATGCTTTTTCTGGGTTCAGTAATTACATAACTATGGGATGTGTCCTGGGACTGTGCAGGGGAGGCTTTTAATTATTCAGATCAAGTTTGCCCAGATTCTCTTAAGTGGAGGGGGGAAAAATCAAGAATTCTTGTGATTATTTTTAAATTGCTTTGGAAATGCGTGGCGCAGAAGGGGTATGGTGTGCTTAAATGAGGGAAAGACACCCTTATAGCTCAGTAAATACAGGAATGAGGAGCAGTCTAATCAGTGTTAAATGTCTGTATTAAATGTGTGACTTCCCAGCTGCAGCTGGGGAATAGTGTTTTGCAACCTTGGAAGAACTAATGGCAGGACCTTTATTTTGCAGATCATCAAAAGATGTGCTACTCTGCACTGGTGCTGGCAATGATGTTCTCCATGGGGGAGCCCCTACCATATCATCACTATGGTAAGAGCAGCTTATGCTTATGGCTTGGTAGGACAGCAGACATGATGGTGGGACATCTGGGGCATGCCAGCAGGCACAGGGAAGGGACCTTTCCTGGTGGCCAAGGTGGGGACATCTAGGGGAAAGCCCAGCAGGAGCAGGGCAAGAGTAAAGTGTGCTCTTTATCAATAGAGCCTGGCTGCTGAAACACTGGACTGAGATGCCAGATTTCCAGAGAGCAGCAGGTATCTGAGTTAGAGCAGTGGAAGACTGATGCCATGCTGAAGAGGTGGATTTGACTATCACTGTGACTAAGTGGCACTTTGTTTTACCTCTGCCCTGCGTGAAAGCATGCACCTCTTACTTGCCTCAGAGACCTTCTGTCTGCTGATGAGGCTGAGAGCCCAGATCACTGCATGAATGCCCACTAAAGCTGTCAGCTGGATAATGTGGCCTCTTCCTGGTCTCGCTTCTAAAGGGACAGTGCAGCCCTGTGTATTTTAAGCTCTTAGGGAAGGCAGAGATGATTAAGGGTATTGCAGTCAATAGGGAAGTGCAAATGTGCCAGACCTGCTCGTGTTATCCTTTGTTCTTTCATTCCAACCTTCAGCCAGAAAGCACTGCCTGCCTACTTCTTCCCTGGCCGTGTTGTGTTCCCCGTATTTGGGAAACTCTGGGCTCAGTTTTCCTAGAAATGCAGTAGAGATTGTTATAAGCATCTCTTCAGCAGCTTCACCTTTTACACCCTGGTAAACACACAAGATTTAAACTGGTGCAGTAGAGACTGTGGAATAAGCCTCCACACCTCCCTTCTTTTCTCTCCTTGTGTGACCCTGGCAATTATTTCCTGCAGGTGGACTTATTTGCATGAGCTCCTGAGCTTTCCTAATAGCTAAATTGGAAAATGGGTTATTACTAATGATCTGGATGATTACTTTTTTTAAATAGATGGATTAAACCAGTGGTCAAGAATACAGATCTCTTCCTACCTGAAGCCTTCATTGGCAGCAGTGGTGCTGGAACAACAGCTAGAGCAGGATTTGGTGTTTTATTTACTCCAAAAAAATTGCCAGGGGAACACCAACTTTCATTGTTCCCCTGCACTGTGGATAGTTCTCTGAGCCACTTGTCTCTTGCACAAAGACACTTCAGTGGTGTTTAGTCTGTTTTCAGGGTTGTTAGTTCCCTGGAGGCTGACATTGGCAGTCTACTAATGGTTTTTAAGCATAAAAGCATGGAGAAGTGGCTTGCGTGGTCCCTTGTCGCTCGGTTTATTTTCACTGCGCTGTAAATGCCCCCCTTTTTCCTTCCGCAGAACATCTCAACTCTCAGTTTGTGCAGTTCCTGCTGGATGTGATTGAGGATGGGCTGCCCTCTGACACCACTGACCAGCTGCCTGACTTATTTGTCAATGTCCTTCTGGCCTTCAATCTCCACATTCCAGGTTGGTTTGGTGCTGCTCTGCCTTGGCAGGATTTCAGTGGTCTGGAGCAGTGAGTATGTGAAGAATAGGGAGGGAGAATCTCCCTGGAACTTCATGGTGCTATGATAACCCCTCCAGCTCCCCTAGCCTCTGGCAATATGCTGTGTTTAATTACTGTGCAAAACCCTAGAGGAAAAAAGAGTCTGAGAGCCTGTGTCCAACCAACTGACCCTCTGGGGCACAGCAGCTCTGTGAAGCCCAGCAAATTTCTCTCTGTACTTCCACACTGCCTGGATCAAAGCAGTTGCTGGGCTGCACTTGCAGAACATGAGTGGGATTAACTCATAGGCACAGATGATTTGGGAGAGAAAATGCTTCAGCAGTCATTTCCTGGTGCCAGTCCATAAGGAAAGTCCTCTGCCTTCTGTGGGTCTTGACAAACCTTCTGCTTACCCAGCTGCACCTCTGGAAGCTCATTCAATGCCTTTGTGTTGGGGCCAGGCTCTTTAATGTTGGCCTGAGCTGTGCTCTCTCCTGAGTGCCCTTGTTCTCTGTCCTCCCTTGCTGAGCTTCATGAGAACAGACAACATGTCTGGTTCCTAGAGAAGGGCATCTGCCCTCTCACTGCCTGCGAGTTTTGAAGCCTGTTGTTGGAAGATTGGAGAGTAGTTCCAGGTCCTGCTAAGAGGCCACTCCTTAACCCAAAATCTCCTGTTGCTCCAATTGTCTTTAGTTAATTACTTCCTCTTGTTCTACTTCATGGCTTTATCCTTGGCTTCATGGAGAGAGGGGAGGATAAAGCAATGAGGATGTGTCCAGTAATTTACCTGTTAGTTTGAGTTGCGCTTCATTAGAATTTATGTGAAAGTTTCTAATTTCATGTGAAAGTTGATTGCACAGAGACTGATTAAGTATGGTCTCTGCTGCTTTCATTTGTTACCTCTTCTCACAGTTACCCATATACTTCCTGGCTGCAGTAATTAGGCAATAATGCATGACAGGCAGTGTGTTTCTGGGGGATTATTGTCCACCTGGGGTGTAGCCAAGAGCAGTGACTTGTCCTCTGGTGCTAAGAGCATGTTAAATGATGTCCAGGTTGCTTATTAGTGGATTGAATTTTTACTCCTCTATCTGCAAAAGTCATCTATTGTACAGTTCAGTGATGCAGTGTTAGTTCAAAAACTCTCCTAAAAACGATTATATTGATGCTTTTCAGTGTGAAGGATCCTAAAGCACTGCACAGCCTGTGAAATATTATAGGGTTGCCAACCCTATGCCACAGAAATAGCCACACTGTGCTGTTTGGATGCTTCTGAGCGTGCACATTCACATGTGCATAAGGTCTGCTAGGGTGAACATTTTATTTACAAGAAATCACCCCCAAAGCAGCTAGGGGACACTTCCTAGAAGTCTTCAGCACCTTCCCTTGCACAGCCCTGTGCTGAGTGCTGGGAAGAACTTTTTCCCTTCTGGCATGCTGCTGGGACCTGGCCATCCCTTCTTATGAGAAGGTAATAAATTCCAGCAGGACACTGCTGGTATGAAGATACCAGAGAGTGGAGCTGTTGGCTTCAGACAGTTGTGAGCAGAGGTAAAGTTTCATACCACAAAGCTTTTGCGAGGTATTTCACAGCATTTGGCTGGCTGGACCAGATCCCGCATGTGAATCGGATGCACGTAGAAAGCACGAAGTCTTGAAGTGTTTCACGCATTGTTTCCAGATTTATTTCACCTTCCCTCTCTCTGCCCACCCACTGTATGGGGCTGAAACTTTTCATAGCCCTGATAGACTGTGGTTCCCCAAAAATCCCCAGAGCACTGCTGCAAAATAGGAACCCTCCGCTATTTTTTTTTATTACCGTGGACTTCAGGAAACAAAGGGATGTTCTGAACAGGTTCCTTCCTTAGTTCCAGAACACAGTGTGATCATGACTACAATAAGCAAGCACTCGAATGTCAAGACTTTCACAGAAAAGCTGCTGCTGCTGCTGAACAGGGGAGGTGAGTGTTTGCAGCAATATTACATGCCTGGCAGGGGGTGCAGCTAATGGTGACTCTGGGAATTAAGGGGTGGGGTGTGTCAGGGATGCAGGTAGCTGAGGAGCTGTTGGCTCAGGCTGCTGCCTGGTGAGTTTGTGAGGGTGACAGGCTGCATTGCTGAGGATGGAGCTGCACAAAGAATAAAGTGATGCTGGTGGCATCTAGGAAGAGAAAAGGGGCTTCTGGGTTGGCATTTCCATGCAAACTGGTCCCCTTGTACTTCTGGTTCAGATCAGCCCCATCTCGTGGCGAGGCCGGCTGCAATATAGGCAAGCTCTGGTCTGGGAGGAAAGCTGGTCCTGGCCCACTTCTGTCCTTGGACAGACAGGGCTCCATCAGCACTGGCACACAAGCCTCAGCCTGTGCTGATGATCATCTGCCCCAGGGGACAGATCCGGAGGGAGGTCTTGCCTTCTGAAATGCTGCTTAGAGTGGAACTTCCCACTTCAGAATTGCCAGCAGAGGGTTAGCTTTGTGTCTGCTCCAGGCGTAGAGTGAAATACGCTGTACGTGTAGAGCTTTTGCAAAGCAGATTGTTAGAAAGCTGGAGATCTCCGCAGGAAGAACGGTGCCAGGTATTTCTGCCTGTGCTGCATGCCACTATTGTGCTTTCTAATACCTTCTGGAGCACAGAGGCTTTGCTGCCTGAGATGCACTTTGTTGATTTGCTGGTAAATAACTCATCCTGTGATGCTTGCAGCTCATCTTACTCTGGCTTTAGTTCTCTTTGGGGTTGCAAATCACTGTCTGCACACTATATCAGCTTGAGGGCAGCTGGCATCTTGGTGCTCTTCTGTCTGGCCTCCTCCCAAAGCCTTTGTTTAGTCCTTTCCCTGCCTTATTCCCTGCAGGGATCACCTTACTGCGAGGGGCTGGGGGAAGAAAGAGGGGGTCCACAATCTAATGAAGATGCTTCTCTTTTGCCTGTCTTCCTGACAACTGCTGGGGGCAGGGCTGCAGTGTCCCAGGGCCCCTCTTAGGGTTTGCAGGGACATTTTGGAAGAGAACAGGATGTGATGCCTCATTTAAACTTGGAGGTGTTTCTTTTCTTGCTTCTGGGATGGTACTAGCCTGGTCTCTGTGGTGAAGTTGTGTTTCTGGTACAGGCTCTGGTGGGCTTTTCAGAGGGGTCATTGGACCAGACTTAATAAACCAGGGAGAAAATGAGTGGTAGCTGTTTAGGCAAAAAGGGGAGGCACTGAGAGGTGATGTGCTAATGAGCTCTCACCTGGGATAGAAGGTGAAACATAAACAATGATTAATGCTCATTAGTTTGGTCTCTGCTTGGTACCCCACAGAGCTGCCATCCTGATTATGCAGCTTAGTGCAAGGCAGTAAGGTTTGCCAGCACATAAAGCTAGCCACAAGCAGGGAGCAGCTGGCCAAGGCCACGGGCAGCCCCCTCGCCAAAGCCTGTAGGGTCTAATGAAGGGATGTGCACTGAAGATGGAGGAGGTGGGCAACAGGGATCATGTGGCTTAGCACAGTCTCTCTGCCTCCCCTAGATGATCCAGTTTGTATCTTCAAGCATCAGCCTCAGCCGCCGCACTCAGTGCTGAAGTTTCTGCAGGATATCTTTGCCAGCAAGGATACAGCCAGCATCTTCTACCACACGGACATGATGGTCCTGATAGACATCCTGGTGCGGCAGATTGCTGATCTCTCCCCAGGAGATAAGGTGCTCACAGTAACCTATAGGCACTGGGGAGCACAGTCCTAAAGCACAGTGTTTCTTCTGGCCCTCCGTGGGGCCTGCTGCTGCAGGCAAGAGTGGAGTCCTGGAGTGGGCATGACATTTCTGGGTGCTCAAATCAACCTTGGGGGCTGAGGAGGAAGGGGGGATTTATCCTGCCTGG
Source organism: Morus bassanus (assembly GCA_031468815.1). NCBI lineage: Eukaryota > Metazoa > Chordata > Aves > Suliformes > Sulidae > Morus > Morus bassanus. The sequence continues at coordinate 14,348,559 of CM062580.1, read as the reverse complement.
CACACAGCAGTAGAAAGGTGTGTTTGAAGAAAGATCTGCCAGGCTTCTGGTCATCTGCACCCTGTTGCCTAGGGACCTTTGGGAACAGGGACCCTCTGTGAGTAGTAGAAGTAGGAGGGATCTCTCTGGTTTGGTATTGCAAGAGGCAGGGGATATGTGCATGTTTGAGAGCAGGTGAAGAGTAGCACTGAGTTGCTGTGGGAAAAGCAGAGTTTTCCATAGCTACTAATGAGCCTTAAGGAAAAGCAGGTGCCTCTGGAGTTGCTCTCTGGCTGGTGGTGCAGCAGCAGCAGCTGTTCCTGGGCTCATGCTGTAATGGAGGCTGGCATGCTTGTTTATCTCACTTTAAATCTTTCATTGTGCTCTGTTTTGTCTCCCCTCCCACTTGGCAGCTGAGGATGGAGTATCTGTCTCTGATGCACGCCATCATCCGCTCCACACCCTATCTGCAGCACCAGCACCGCCTCTCTGACCTGCAAGGCATCTTGCAGCGCATCCTGGGGGAGGAGGAGGAGGGCCAGCAGTGCCAGATGGACAAACTGATCATCTTGGAGATTTATAAGGAGTTCCCAGAAATTTCTCCTAGTACCAGCTAACCACCCCTTGGCTTGGACTGGAGTTTGAACCACTTGGATCGACGATGTCTCTTGTTGACACTTTCTCCCCATTCCCTTCCAGTACAGCTCATACCTTATACCCCTCCGTGCGAGGCCTAAGGTTGGGACAGCGTTCACTGGCCCTTCAGAGATGCCAGCGGCAGAAAGGGCAGGGGGTGCCCCCGGGGCCTGGTGCTCGGGGAATGTCGGAGCAGGGTGGGTGCTGGCATGTGGTTTGCCTGCGAGACTCGGGCGGGAGGTATTTAGGCAGCTGGTGTTAGCGGGAAGGGCAGAGAGCTTGCGAGGGACTTAGCGGTTGTGGGGGGTGTTTAGCTGTGCTGGTGTCCCAAGGTCCCAAAGCAAAAGGCCTTTGCCTTAGAGTATCACTTCTTTTCCATGTGCATCTCTCTCCCCGCAGTGACCAAGTGGAATCCGCTGGTGCTTGGAAGAAGCTTTCGTAACATCTGTTTTGTTTTCTGCTGCTAGTGCCAATGTGCTGCAGCCCTGCCAAGGGGAGGTAGCTCGCTCGCTGTCTAACGCCTCGTCTAGTGAGCCTTTCACTCGCTCCCGGCCTTCAGCTTTGCCTCTGGGTAGCAGCCCACCTGGGGTCATAGAGGTCTTATCCCAACAGCTGCTTTTTTCAGTGCTTTCTGTAGTGATGTTTAAATCTGAATTTCTTGCACACTGTGGCAGCCTAAAAGTAATGATCGTGTGGGTGATGCTGCCCTTAGGGAGCCTTTGGCCCAGACACAGCTCAAAGATGTGTCCTGCCAAGCGAAAGCTGCTGCTTGCCACCTCTCTCGCAGTGTTGTCCTGGGGGGCCCCAAGCCGAGGGGCTGTGCGTGGGCAGGCACACTCTGTTTGTGAAGCGTGTGGATTTCTTGCCTTGAGCTTCATAGTAGCTCTGCCTCGCTGCCTTCCCTCTCCACATGGCAGCACTCAGAGGCAGTGTGAGCCTGGTGTCCAGTAGCTGTTTGTGACTATGCACGAGTGTGGGGAACCCTTATTTATATTTCCTCTAGGTTTCTAGCAAATGGGATTAACCTGTTTCCCTGTTACAGATAGTCACACACACTAACGTGGGTCTCAAATATTCTTGTGCGCAGTCTGGTCACTCCCTGTCCTCAGCTATTCCTTTGCAGTATCCAGTGTAGGAGCTATTGGAAAGTGGAACTGGAAATACTGGACACTGTTGTTTGTTTGTTTGGTTTTTTTTGTAGCTTGGGGCGATGACACGAGCTCTGCTCTGCAGGCCTGGACTCTGGGCACTGGGGCAGTGATGCTTAGGAACAGAGGGTGTTGGCCTGGCAGCCAAGGGGGACAAGGACCCCCTGAAGTCAGCCTGGGAACGCCCAAAGCTTAATAACCACCCTCGTAGAGAAACCTATTTTTCCCCTGTAAAAATGTATGAACGTCAAAAGGGATCTTGTATTTTCTTAAACACTAAGTGTAACATGCAGAGGAATAAAAATGTCTTAAACTGGACTTGTGATGTAGCCCTGCCTGCCCTGGCCTGTTGAGGGGGGACCGAAGGGGTGGGAGTGGCTCAGGTGCCTGCTGCCTGCGAAGGCAAAGCACTGGGTGCTGACCTTCGAATGGGATCAATGCAGCAGTTTTCCCACATGCAGCATATTGTATTGCATTTTCTTACCACATTGCTGGCAGACAAGGAGTGGTGGAGGGCAGCAGCCCCTGCAAGGGGCACAGCCATCACCCCCATGGGCCTGCCCAGCCCTGCTGCTCCAGATTAAGGGTTTGGCAGAGCTGGACTCAGCAGTTCGCTTCCTGCAAGGCATGCGCAGCCTCAGCTGGCTCCCAGCAGAGCTGTCGAGGCAGCAAGCCCCATGGCAAGGGGTTAACGGTCTGTATCGAGTGCTAATGAATGGCACTTTGGCTGTGGATGTCTGTTCCCAAACCTCAGCCCTGCGTGTGCTGCTTTGGGGGTTGCCTTGGATGGTAGAGGGGGTGTGAGGTAGGAGGGCAGTGGGCGCTTGGTAAAGCACCGAGGCGGCAGCAGGGAACTTGGTCTCTGCTCCTGGCTGTGTGCTGGGAGGCAGCCAGCTGTGTGGTGGGCTACAGCCCTGGCCAAGGGTAGAGGTGTAAATGCCAGGTGCAGGCTGTGTTGTTCCACCCCCCACCCCACCCCCCCCCCCCCGCATGGGGGCTGCATCAAGCATGGCTGCCTGCAGAAATGGGGCTGGGGCGGTGACCCAGCTCCTGCCTCTTTGGCCAGTGATGCCCAGGGGCTCTGCTTGTGGCCTCACGATGTGTCAAGCTGCACGCCTCAAGGAGGGAATCACAATATGTGAGGGCTGCCAGCGCTCACGTGTGCCCGCCTTGTGGTGGCTCCCCTGTGCCCCCTCACTCTGTGCAGCATATGGTTACGTATCCTCCTGAGGCAATCTCAGCTTGCCTCTGGATGCTGCTTGGCCTTGTTTTCGGCTTGTGCCCCACTGCAGTGGTGGGATGTTCCTCTGGCACTTGCCCTCAAGTGACTTCGCTGTGCCAGGCTGGGGCAAGCGGGCAGGACCTGTGGCTCTGCTAGCCAGGAGCACAACCTGGGCAAAGCCTTTCATGACAGCACCCGGCCTGCCACAGCGGGATGGCAAAGCCCTGCCAGTGCTCAGCCTGAACAGGCAGAGCTGGCGGCTCCCTTCAGCACCCCAGAGCCATTTCTGTCCCTGGGGGTTGCTTACCCCATGTCCCAGCTACACAGTGAGCGTCACCGCATCTGTATCAGCCCCGTGCTGGCACAGCTGGAAGCGCTGGGGGGCAGCCTGCTGTGGGGGGTCCCAGGGGAGAGCTGCTTTGCACATTGCAGGGAATCAAACTGCAGCATGTAACCTCATTATCCCCAAGCCTGCTCTGCAGTTCCTGCTCTGCACATGGGTGACAGGCACAGATAACGCGCTTGCATTGCCGTTAGCTGTAACAGGCCTCTATTAGAGCAGTATCTCCCTGTATCAGTGTGTTTTTATTGCAGTGCAGCAGTGAGGGGTGCTGGGGGGCTGGCGCAGGGGGAGAGATGTGCTGCCTGTGACCTGCGCCTCTGCTTTATTGTCTGGAATGATTCAATTACAACTATTTTGTGGCAGTAATACCCCGATGATTTTCTCCTCCTCCTCTGAGCTGTCAGCTGCGTAATTAGAACAAATAAACTTGAAAGCCTTCATAATTTTTTAAAAGCATCACCTCTCTCCTGATTGGGTTTCTTGACGGCAAATCCCCAGTTTGAGGAGGTGCGATGTATAATCCAGCCAGCGGCAGGGGTTTGTGCAAAGCTGGCGCGTTCCTGACACACGTGGGTGCTGCTTTGCCCTTTATTAGATGAGGTTTCTTGGGTGAGCTGCGCATGGGGCTGGGGCTGTTCTGCCAGTTGGCGTTAGCCTAAAGGTGCCGCGAGGGCTCGGGTGGGTGCACAAGGGCCTGGAGGGGGAGAACGTAAATCCCTGCAGGGTATGGCTGGCATGGCCACAGCCCCATCAGCGCTGGCACTGGACCAGCCAAGCCGGAGGCGTTTTGTGGTGGCTGAGGAGTTAATCATAGCAGATCATTGATGTTCAGGAATCCTACAGAATTTGTAAATTAACATGCCGGCTTCTCTGGAGGCTTGGAAATCCACACCCACCAGGTGTTGTGTCAGCCCTCAGCGCTGTGTAAGCACCATGGGAACTTCTCTCTGGGATGTGCTGAGCTGCGCTTTAGGGCACGCTCAGTATTTCCCATGGTGGTCCTGAGATGTGTGCTCAGCCCGGGCACTGGGGCAAGGATGAGCCCTGCCTGCTCTGCCCACCCTGCTGCTGCACAGGTGGAGACCAGGCCTCAGCCCCTGCGCAGGTGATGGTGGTGGAAGGGAGGCACTGGCCATGAGGATGGTGCAAGGTGGTTTGGGGACCCGATGGCTGCATTTGCACACCCTGCACCTGAACCCCGTGTTTGCTTAGTTTCCATGGGAGTGGGAGCTTGCTTACAGTCAAACCCCAAATCAGCGGGCAGCATGTGCTCTCCCCACCCCTTTGTTTACACTAATGATAATTGATAGGGGACCATCTGTCACCATTGGTGGAACTGAAGCCGGGTGAGAGCCGGTGGTGGACGTGGTTGGTGGGGAAGCACAGGAACACAGGGCATTGGGCAGAGGCAAAGCGCTGCAGCAGCAGCATGTCGGATGCCACAGCCCCATCTGCAGCTGGTGCAGAGGGCACCACCACAGCAGTGCTGGCTGGACCCCCTTGAGGTCCCCAGACCTGCTGTGCCCAGGGGTCAACACATCTCCTCTGACCTCCTCCTTGCCGCACAGATGGCCTACGCTGTCCAAAGCAGCGTGCAGCTCCAAAGCAGCCACTCAAATTTCTGCCAAAGGGCCACGGAACATTGCACAGCTTCTTTAGGTTTCCCACAGGGTGGGCGCGTGTTCGGCTCCCCAGGAGCGTCGGAGTGCACACATAGCTCCTGAGGTGTTGGGAGCGAGGGCTGAGCGAGCAGAGGAGCCCCCTCTCCGGCGTGAATCCATCCCGCTGTTAACTTGTGCATCTTATTGGGAGCTACATAGGGGCTGCACAAAGGGTGCCAGCAGTGCCCAGCCTGGCCGCAGTGTTGGCACAGGGGTCCCCCTGCTCCCCAGCCTACCCACCCTGAACCGCAGCCCCTCCAGCACAGCAGCACGGGGGGCTCTTGCAGCCCCCTTGGAGGTGGGGGATATGCATGGAGGCACTGTGTGTCCTGTGTACTCCCTGCCTTTCCCTACCCTATCCTAAATTCCCCCATCTCCCAAACACTCGATTCTCCTCCCCAACATGGCTCTTTCTTCCCTAGCACGCGCCCCAGACACCATGCCTCCAGCTCCCCTCTTCTTCAACAGGACGCAGGAGAGGATGTTTCCCCCATCGTGGCACACTGAACATTAATGAGGATGTAAACTCCTGTTATTCCTAAGACAATTACAAGCTTCAGTGGATTAGGCTGCGATATTTGTTGATTGAGATCAAACAAACAGCTAAGTTGCAAGGCTGATACACTAATGAACCATCCCCATGCGAGGGCCCCAAACTAAATTTTCCTTGGAAAATTGGGGGATTTTCATGGATGCTGGAAGAAAAACCTGCAACTTTCTCCCCAGCGTTGATGTCTCAGCCAGTGGGTGGGGGCGGCTGAGGTCTGCATCAGGGCACAGGAGCCGCCAGCTAAATCCCTGCCACGCATTCGGGTGCCCCGGGTGTGCCGAGTGGCAGGGGCTGTGACACCACTGCAGGTGCCTGGGAGAGCAACCGCCCTGTGGCGCGGGGCAAGGGGAAGCCCTATCTCACGCACGCAGTAAAAAAACCATCCCTGAAGATGTCAACCTTGGTTTCGCTTGCAGATGGACACAAGCAGGCAGAGGGAGCCGTTAGGGCTGCAAAGCATTGGCAGTGCCTCTTGCCAAAACACTGGTGCCCTCCTGCCTTGCCCTTTCTGCTAGCAGCAGCGCGGCTAACACTAGAGTCTCTTGTTGGTGCCTTGGAGAAGCAGCCTGGCCCTGGGGACGCTAGCACTGGCAAAAGGATGCTGCTTGCCACCTGGCACGCCAGTGGTGCCACAGCAGGGGTGTTGGTGGGCACAAACAGAGGTGTGTGTGCTGAGGACTGGCGTCCAGAGGCCACGGGACCCCTGCCTGAGGTGTGGACTAGTGTCCCCGCAGCACTGGACGGGACTAGGGGCTAGGTGGAACGCAGCCCCTCATCACATCCCAGCGGCTAAGCACCAGTCTGCGCCACGGTGTGCCAGGGCGAGGGGAGGCCAGGCCGTACCACCGGCAGCCATCACCAGAGCTGGCACCGCTGGGCTCTGCGTGCCTGGAGGGGCGGCCATGGAGGGGGACGTGAGCTGGCTGGAGAGGTGGGTTGTGCCAGCAGGCAGCTCGCCCGCTGCCCCCCGGATGCGGGCTGGCGTGCCCTGCCTGGCAGCGCCCGTGCCTCGCGCGATGGCGCGGCGTGCCTCCCGTAAGGGCCGGTGCCCTCTGCACAACGGCCAGCACGTCTCACGTGAGGCCGGCGCGCCTCGCACCAGGGCAGGTGTGCCGCGCATGGCGGCGGCAACGCCACGCAGCGCCGGGCACGGCTGACACGTCCCTCACACGAGGGGACCCGACTGCCACACGGGGACGGGCGCGTCCCTCACACGAGGGGACGCCTCCCGCACACGGGGACGGGCAAGCTGCTCACACCAGGGGACACGTCCCTCGCACGGGGACGGGTATGTCCCTCACACGGTGCCCGCCACCCCTCCCAGCGGGGCAGGCGCTGCGCGCAGAGCCCGGCGGCGGCCGCCGCGCCCGGGGAGGCGGCAGCACCGCGGCGGGGCAGGCGAGCGCGGCGGCCGGCCGCTGCCCGCCCGCCCTCAAGATGGCGGCGGCGGGGCGGGCGGGGGCGAGCGGCGGGGGCGGGGCGGGGCGGCGGGAGCCATGTTGGGGCTGCGGGAGGAGCCGCCGCCGCCGCCGCCGCCGCCACTCCCGGCTGCAGCAGCAGCAGCAGCAACAGCAGCAGTAGCAGTAGCGGCGGCGGCGGGGGGCGGCGCCGAGCCCAGCCGCCGTGCGCCCGGGCCGGGCGGCGGCCGCCGAGGCACCATGGCGGCGGAGGAGCCGGTGGCCGCCCCGAGCCGTCGCCGCCGCCGCCGCTGCTGCCACCTCCGGGGGCCGCCTCCGCTGCTGCTGCCGCTGCTGCTGCTCCCTTTGTTCCCCCCCGGGCTGGGGGCCGCCGCGCCGCCGGCGGCGGGCTGGGGGCCGCCGGCCCGCGGGGGCTGCCCCGCCGCCGTGCCGTGCTGGGCGGCGGCGGCGCCCCCGGGGCTGCCCGCCGTGCCGCGCCGCCGGTCCCCGTCGCGCTGCCCGCCCCGCGCCGCCCCGCCGCCGCGCCCGCTCCCCTTCCCGTCTGCATCCCCCGAGCGGCGGGGTCGGCGCGCAGCCCCCAACCGCCACCCGCTGTTCCCCCAGTACAACTACCAGGCGGAGGTGGCGGAGAACCAGCCGGCGGGGACGGCGGTGGTGGCGGTGGCGGCCCAGGACCCCGACGGGGGCGAGGCGGGGCGGCTGGTGTACTCCATGGATGCCCTGATGAACAGCCGCTCGCGGGAGCTCTTCAGCATCGACCCGCGGGCCGGGCTCATCACCACCACGCAGGCCCTCGACCGCGAGAGCATGGAGCTGCACTACTTCCGCGTGACGGCCGCCGACCACGGGGCACCCCGGCTCTCCGCCACCACCATGGTGGCCATCGCCGTGGCCGACCGCAATGACCACGACCCCGTCTTCGAGCAGGGCGAGTACCGGGAGACCATCCGGGAGAACGTGGAGGAGGGATACCCCATCCTGCAGCTGCGGGCCACCGACGTCGACTCCCCGCCCAACGCCAACATCCGTTACCGCTTCGTCAACGAGCGGGCCGCCCACGCTGTCTTCGAGATCGATCCCCGCTCCGGCCTTATCACCACCAGCGGGCCGGTGGACAGGGAGAAGATGGAGAGGTACTCCTTGGTGGTGGAGGCCAACGACCAGGGGAGGGAGCCAGGGCCCCGCTCCGCCACGGTCAAGGTCTACATCACGGTCCTCGACGAGAACGACAACACCCCTCAGTTCAGCGAGAAGCGCTACATCGTCCAGGTGAGGGAGGACATACGGCCCCACACTGAGATCCTGCGCGTTACCGCCACAGACCTTGACAAGGACAACAACGCGCTGGTCCACTACAACATCATCAGCGGGAACAGCCGGGGCCAGTTCTCCATCGACAGCGTCACTGGGGAGATACAGGTGGTGGCCCCGCTGGATTTTGAGGTGGAGCGGGAGTACGCCCTGAGGATCCGGGCTCAGGACGCGGGGCGCCCTCCTCTCTCTAACAACACTGGCATGGCCAGCATCCAGGTGGTGGACATCAATGACCATGCACCCATCTTTGTCAGCACCCCTTTCCAAATCTCTGTCCTGGAGAATGCTCCCCTCGGCCACTCTGTCATCCACATCCAGGCCGTGGACGCGGACTATGGCGAGAACTCACGCCTGGAGTACAAACTGACGGGAGTCTCAGCCGACACACCCTTCGTGGTGAACAGTGCCACGGGGTGGATCACGGTCAGCGGGCCCTTGGACCGGGAGTCAGTCGAGCACTATTTTTTTGGGGTAGAGGCTCGGGACCATGGCTCTCCGTCTTTATCCGCCTCTGCCAGCGTCACCATTACTGTCATGGATGTCAACGACAACCGTCCCGAATTCACCCAGAAGGAGTACTTCATCCGCCTGAATGAGGACGCAGCCGTGGGGACCAGTGTCCTCAGTGTCACAGCAATTGACCGGGATGTGAACAGTGCCATCACCTACCAGATCACGGGGGGCAACACGCGAAACCGCTTTTCCATCAGCACGCAAGGCGGGATGGGGCTCATCACTCTGTCTCTGCCGCTGGACTACAAGCAGGAGAGGCGCTACGTGCTCACTGTGACGGCCTCCGACCGCACCCTGCGTGACAACTGCCACGTTCACATCAACATCACCGATGCCAACACGCACCGGCCCGTGTTCCAGAGTGCCCACTACTCTGTGAGCATCAATGAGGACCGTCCCATGGGCAGCACCGTGGTGGTGATCAGTGCCACAGACGATGATGTGGGGGAAAACGCCCGCATCACATACTACCTAGAAGACAACGTCCCTCAGTTTCGCATCGATCCAGACTCTGGGGCCATCACTCTCCAGGCAGAACTGGACTATGAGGACCAGGTCACCTACACGTTGGCTATCACTGCCAAGGACAACGGGATCCCCCAGAAAGCGGACACTACCTACGTTGAAATCATGGTGAATGACGTTAATGACAACGCCCCGCAGTTTGTCAGCCCTCATTACCAGGGCATGATCTCTGAGGACGCACCTCCCTTCACCAGCGTGCTCCAGATCTCTGCCACTGACCGGGATGCCCACACCAACGGGCGAGTGCAGTACACCTTCCAGAACGGGGAGGATGGGGATGGAGACTTCACCATAGAGCCCACCTCAGGGATCATTCGCACTGTCCGCAGGCTGGACCGTGAGAACGTTCCCGTCTATGAGCTGACTGCGTACGCTGTGGACAGGGGCATCCCTCCTCAGCGAACTCCTGTCCATATCCAGGTTACCATTCAGGATGTGAACGACAATGCCCCTGTCTTTCCTGCTGAAGAGTTTGAGGTCTTGGTAAAGGAGAACAGCATCGTAGGCTCTGTTGTGGCCCAAATCACAGCCGTCGACCCGGATGAGGGACCCAATGCCCAGATAATGTACCAAATTGTGGAAGGCAACATCCCCGAGATATTCCAGATGGACATCTTTTCTGGGGAGCTCACGGCCTTGATAGACCTGGATTATGAGACAAAACCTGAGTACGTGATTGTAGTGCAGGCCACCTCTGCCCCTCTGGTCAGCAGAGCCACGGTCCACATCAAACTCATTGACCAGAATGACAACAGCCCTGTTCTCAAGAACTTCCAGATCCTGTTCAATAACTATGTGTCCAATAAGTCCAACACCTTCCCCTCGGGGGTCATAGGGAAGGTCCCAGCTTATGACCCAGATGTGTCCGACCGCCTCTTCTACACCTTTGAGCGGGGAAATGAACTGCACTTGTTGATCGTAAATCAATCGAGCGGGGAGCTGAGGCTGAGCCGTAAGCTGGACAACAACCGTCCACTCGTGGCCTCCATGCTGGTGACTGTCACAGGTAGAGTGTGAAAATCGTTAAACCTTTAGTGCAGTACCTTTGGGGGTTCTGCGTGGTCCCCCTCGGGGACCATATTCTGCATTGGGGGGGCAGGTTGGGGACTGGCAACAAGATTTGGATTGGGAGTCCCTTCCAATCCGGGAATACTGGAGGGGCTGGGAAGGGTGGCAGTGGGGGCATGCTGCAGGGGAGCGCTCTGTAAGGGGGCCGAGGCCAGAGGTGGTCTGCAAGAACAAAGCATCGTTACTCAGCTGTGAGGATCGCTTGTAGCTGCTAGCGAGATACCTTTTGAGATGCTGTCACCAGCGAGGCTGTGATGTGCACCATAGGGTGCTGGCCAGACAAGCAGCTGGTTCCCAGGGTGGCCAAGCTGCCAGCCCAGGGGCTGGCATGCTGCTTCGCTCCCAAGCCCGGGTGGCTCTTCTCCCCGCTGGGACCAAGCACTTTCCGGGCTGTGCTCGGGAACAAGGGATTGAACTCGGTGTGGAGGAAGCCCTCTTAAAAATACCCATCTGCTGGTAGCAAACGGTTCAGTCTGGATTCTGGCTGTGGCATCTACCGACACTTGCGCTTTCTGGTGAGGCTTCTAAAACCTGGTACCACCTTTCTGTAGCCGACTTAATGTTGCAAGGGACAGCTATGACAAACCTTAGAGCGCGGTGCTTAAAACTCTTGCATCGCGGGTGTTGCCTGAGCATCCAAATGCAGATGCTAGCGGTAGCTGCCAGGGTGGCTTTGGCGAGTGTTGGGCTCCCCTCTGGCCAAGCTAAGGGTAGGGCAAAGATGGACCTAGGGGCTTGTCTGTGAGCAAGCAGGGTTTGGACCTGGAGCTCCCCACTGCCTGAGCTTTGCCTTCACCATCAGCCTGCCTTTGCTTGCGGATGCATGATCTGAAATGGAGGCATCTGTCCATCGCTGAACCAAGGAGCGGCTCTGGGGGAGGGAGGGCAAGAGCCCTCTTTGGAGGGGCCAAGTGCCAAATTACCAAGAGTGCCTGGGGAGCCATAAGTTAAATCGTGATGCTCCCCTGACTCTCGGCTACCAGCTGCCCTCCCTTTTCATCCTCTCCCTCTCTCTATCCAGTTTATTTAGCAAGGGGAGGATTTCTTTCAAAGGATGGAGTGAGGGCTTTAAGAGGAGACCTGTTCAAGGCAATCCTGCATGGCCAGCACCAGCCCATTGGTGGATTGGGGCTCTTTGGGGGTTAATTGTAACTGCAGGGCTGGCTGAGAGCGGGTGCAGGCACACACATGCCCATCGCTGCAGATGCAGGGCTGGTTTTGACCTTTCCAGCTTCTGCCCGAGTGTGTTTATGCAAGCCCTGCCTCTTCGCACACTTAACCCTGCACAAAGGCAGGAGACAATCACGTCCCAAAGTCCTGTGTTGTCGAGCCGCCTCGCGGCAAGGGGGCCCTTGCAATCAGAGTGTCGTCATCTTCCAGCGGGAAGGGAGACTGGGAGAGGTGCACTCGCAAAGGAGGGGAGAAGATGGAAGGGGAAGAGCTGTACCAGGGAGGGAAGCGAGACACTGGAAAATGGGCCTTTTGTTGGCTTTGATATTAGCTATGGAGGTGGAGGTCTGGTTTGATTTTTCCTTCTTTATTGTTTGAAGCCCCCCGCCCAGCTGGCAGTCCCGTCAGCCCCATGCTGTCGCTGTGTGCAGGGGGAGGGTGGGTGGGTGGGTTTGCAGAGCTGGCGGCCAGGACATTCAGACCTGGCTGCATTGTTTGCCTGGGTGCAGCGCTGCGCCGGAGCCCCTTCCTCCTGCAGAAAGGCAACAATAGCACCTAGGTGGGTGCCCCGAGGGTCAGCATCCAAGGAGGGAGCGGCTTCCCTGCCTGTCTGTGAGCTTTATGGTCCCTTTGAGGGAGGCTGGATGCCCCTAAATCACAGGGCAAGGGACCCTTCTGCCTGCCTGTGAGCTGTGTGTGTTCTCAGCTCAGCCCCTTGTAGGAGGCAGGGAAGACTTGGGCCATCATAAACCAGTACCATTCCAGGGGGACTGACAGCCTCAAAACTGACCCCAGCTCTTCGCAGACGTGTGGGCACCTATGGCTGCTAAAAACGGCTCTTGGCTGCTGGGGGTACAAGACAGTGGGGTGGTGGGGCTGTGTCCGTGGCCAGCAGCACAGTGTGAGATCGGGGCATTGTAGGAGAGGGACATCGTGTTGATTTTAAACCGTTCCAGACTGGTTTCGCTGGGCCAGGCTGCTGGGCTGGTAGCAAGGGTGGAGGCTCAGCCGCACTCAGTTGTGCCTGCTGCATTGCTCCTGTTACCCTCGAGCTCTTTGTGCACAGCTCCCCTCGGCCAGCAGCCCAGGAGCTTGCCCTGGTGAGGGGATCCATTTGTTCAAGGTGTCTCACCTAAAATCCCAGCCTGGCAGGGAAGAGCCCCCGCTAGAGCACATTTGTCCTGACTCCTGTGTCTGAACACATCAGAGCCATCTCTTCAATCTGGGTAAGGGATGCCAGGGCTGCCCTGGCCTTTCACAACTTGCATGCTTCTCCTCTCCTGAGGAGCCCACACACAGGGGCTTCCTCCCCTGTTAGGTCCATCACAGCTGGAGGTGCTGACCACAAAGTTAGGGTGGGAGACTTAGGATTTCCGTTCCTAGTTAGGGAACAGTTTTGGAGTCTCCTTGGTTATTATATTTTAATCCCTGTCTTTAGAGCTACCAGGAGAGTAACGTTCATACTCTGTGCTGGGTGAGGGGAGTCTGATTTACTTCTGAGATGTCTTAACCTGTGAGTATCATCAGAATCTTGAGAGGTCTGCCAAAGCCCTTCAGAAGTGGTGAGGAATGTTCACCTCACCCATACCTGTCTCCTCCTTTCCTGGCTTCTCTATCTGGAGGTGTTTTACTGCTCCTCAGCTGCAAATGTGAAAGCTACCCCTGTCTGTCCCCAGACCACCCTCTCCGTCTCTGGGGTGGCTACTCAGGGTGTTGCAGTCAGAGTGGTGGCTTTTACTCTCGGACTCTGGCTCTGCCGCTCGGAAGAGGACAGGTGGTGATGCATCAGAGCCTATTTCTGAGCTCCTGGTCCCCCAAGTAAGGGACAGGGGTACATCCCCTCCTGGGTCATGGAGGCCATTTGAGCTGAGCTGCCTTCTTTCCCATCCCTGGAGCTCCCTGGGAGGTTGAAGGCCCAAATGTTTGCTGTGGGGGAAGAGGAACCTCTGCTAGTGACACTGAGGCTCTTGAGGTGGGAGCGTTGGCTGAAGCCCATGCCTTGTGCCACATGGTGGGCTGGGGTGCTCCCTGGGGATCCAGAGAGTCTGTGGCAACACAGGGGGATAGAAGGGATGGGCTCTCACCCTGGCAGACCTAGGAGACCTTTGGGCAGCAGTCAGCAGCCCTGCTCCTCGCCAAGGGGTTTCCAGCGCAGGCCCGGAGCTCCATTCCCAGGCTGACAGCACAGCCCCCCAGGGGACTCTGCTGCCCATCCCACACTCTGGCCAGAGCTCTTTTTTCTGTAGCTTTGCTGCTTTTGAAGCTGGTAATTGTCACTCTTGGAAGTGCAAACATGATGACCTGGTGCTGTGCAGCATGGGGGTTAGAGCCTCTGCTCCTTTCCCTGTAGGCATGTTTCCAGGGCTTCTTGCTCTGATGCATGAATATTCACCAGGCACCAGCTCTCCAGCCACAGGATTTAATCAGAAAGGCTGAGCATTCGTGATTAAAATGCCTCCCAGGGGGGTCAGTGCTTCCAGCCAGCTTTGGGCTTTCTTTTGGTAGTGCTTTTTTTTCCCCCCATTTGCAGCGGGTCATTCTCTTAACCATCTGCTTCCCCTTGCACGGAGCCAAGGGGGAGGCAGCCCTGGGTGATGCTGAGGTGGGACGGTGTGTTATGGGGGAGCTTACCAAGGAGGGCTGTCAGGCTGGGGCTGGCTCTGCCTTCCTGCGGGGAACCACGAAAGGGGCACTTAGGCTTTCCTGCTGTGGGCTGAACAATGCCAAAGGCGTCGGGCACCCTACAGCCCACATTCTTTCCCAGCCATGGCCTCTTCGCTCCTGGGAGGTGTTGCTGGCCTCCGGCCTGCCCCAGGACTCAGCGTCACATCAGCCAAGGCGTAATAACAGCCATAAATCAGGCAGACGTCTGCCTGCCGATTGCTGGGCACTGAGCAGCCCTTGGGGAGAGTGAGAGCTGTCACCTGGGCCTCGCGGCTGCTTCTGGGTGAACCATGAGCCAGAGAGAGGAGAGTGGGAGGCAGCTGGGCTTTAATCGAGCTCACACTTGCCTTGGCCAGAGAGGCAAACTGTGAGGAGGGGACAAAGGGAGAGGAGAGGGAGTGGGGACACAGTGCAGCGATGGGCTGGGGCCACCCTGCTTTATTCCCACTGAGAAGGGAGCTGGTGTCAAAGTGGTGGCTTTCCAGGGTGCTGCCTCACCAGGTGGTCCCTCGGGGAGGGATGCTGGACTGCTGGTGGCTTTGGGAGCATCTTACGTGAAGCACGGCTGAGCCACGCTTGTGGCTTTCCCCTTGCTCCTGCCTCCCCAGGGCTGGGTGCTCTCGGTAGCCTGTGAGCCTCTTGCAGAGAGAAGGTGCCTTGGGGGACACAGGTGACGATGCCAGTTCCTTACGCTGAGCCCAGGCAGGTCTAAATCCGCTGGCACATCCAGCCAGTTGCTGGATGGAGCTGTTTGGTAACTCCTGCTCATGCTGCCCTCCATGTCAGAGCCAGCAGGGTGTCACATGGGGGTGGCTTCTCACCTTGCTTCCATATGGGGCAGGAGCAGTTTGATTTCAGAGAAAAGCAACCCCCTTCCTCCAGGAGATTAGCTCCTGGGTGACTGTACTGTCACTGTTGTTCCCCCAGCCCGGTGTGAGCCTTATCTCCAGAGCACCAGCTCCAGTGTGCCGGCTGGTGCTTGCGCGGGAATTTGCAGGGTCGCCAGAAAGCTTTCACCTTCTGAAGAGAGAGCGGAAAAAAGGGAGACGTTTCAATCTTTAAATCCTCCTGCACTGCAAACTTCAAACGGGGCTGAGGGAAATCAAAAGGCTTTGCAGCGCGGCAGCCACGGGGAGAGAGGAATAGTAAAGGCAGCTTTGCATGTGAGGCTTGGAGCTGGGGCATGGGCAGGGGATGGGGGGCTGGCGTTTACACCCCCCGGCCCTCGGCAGGGCTGGGGCTACCGGGGTGCCAGGAAACCTGCTGCTACTCCTGCCACATTGCATTTGGTTGCAGGAGATGGAGCAGTGCTGAGCAGGGTCTGGCTGAGTCTGCCAGGCTCATTTCACGTGTGGCCTTGGCATGGTCTGGCCAGGGCTGCCTTGGGGTGACAGCCTGGTCTGTCAGACTGTCCTACACACCCTGGTAGTGGTGCTTATTGAGCCTGGGTTACATCCGTGCACGGGAGATGTTGCCACACAGTTACGTCCTGCTTGGAAGGGCAGGCAGGGGAGATGTGGTGGCATGAGGCTGCGCTGTGCCTTCGCATGTCTGAGAATGGGATCACCCTGAAGATTGTGGGTCCCCTCCCTGTTTTGCACAACACAAGGTGTTGCACACCTGGGCTGAGAGAGGAATAGAGGTCTCAGCGTGTGAGCAAACGAGCAGCTCTCCTGTGTTCACACTGGTGAGGCACCGTGGTCCCTCCAGGGCCACCGCAAGTGAGATGGAACCATGGCACTTTTTGGTGCAGGGTCCTGCTAATGGGTGGTCACACCGGTGTGCTTGGTTATAACCTGCATGGCTGCCCCTTGAGCTGTGAACAGCCAGAGCCACTGAGGGCTTGTTCTTCAGCTTTATGTCTGTGAGGTGAAGGGGCAGAGTGTGAGCAGCCCAGCACTGGGCGCCTGGTTTGCCCACACCAGTATGTGCTGGGGATTGGGTAAGGGCTGGGGCAAGGCAGAGGGGGTGCTGCCCTCAGCGGTGCATGGGAGATATTTGCTTTAGCTGCTCTTCCCCTGAAGTGAGCTCAGCCCTCCTGCCTACCTTTTCACAAGCCTATCTCCCATGACAGCGTTTAAAGTGGAGGCAGATGCCCAGGAGAGGATGCACAAGACTGTCTCTGTGGAGGTGGTTTACCTGCCAGGGGTCAGCGTGGCAGACAGGGAAAGGGGAATGTCCCAGAAAACCCCTCCCTCATCGTTCAGGTGGCCTTGCCTGTGAGGGTGCACAGACAGCTGAATCCACCGTCCCTAGGGGAAGGTGGCAGCTTGTGTTTGTCACTCGTCAGTCATGTGTGGGGGATGTTACAGCCCAGGGATAGTCCTCTCCACTGAGATGTGCTGATGTAAACGTTGTCTCAGGATGAAGATGGAGACCTGTGTTTCCAAGGAAACGCAGGGGGTTTGGGGCTGTCTGGTGGATGTGGGGTGGGAGATGGGAACAGTAGGCGACAGCCATGTGCTGCTGACACCCGTAGGGCATTAGCACTGGGGTGCTGGCAATGGCCTGGAGGATGGATCGCCCCATTTCACCATGAGTAGAGAGGCTACTGATGAGCCTCGTGAAGCATTTCTGGGGCCACAGATGTAGGTGCAGTCCTTGCCTTGTGATGCTGAAGGCTGGCTCTGCCTGCCTGGGGCAGAGGGCCCATAAGGGGGACTGGGGACAGAGGAGGTGTCCTGGAGCAGCAGGCAGGCTTCTCCCTTTCCTGGGTGCCCTGGCCAAAGCTGCTAGCAAAGGTGCCTGGGTTGGCCTGAGCAAGGGGGACCTTGGCAGGCTGCTTTGTGGGATACCTCCTAGCAAAGCCACTGTCCGGGGTCACAAGGAAAGGAGAGATAAAAACTGAAAAATAAAACCACTGCCCAAACTTCTGCCTGGGCAGAGAGGGGGAAGAGCAACAGGCCCAGCAAAGGGCCAGGCAGCTTGCATTTGGGCAGTGTAAAGTGGAGAGGCTGGGGAATGGACTGGGGCACTTGTGCTCTGGAAGGGACCAGTGGGAGTTTTATCTGAGCAAGGTACAGAGCTTGCTGCCTGGCAGGTCCCCGGCGGGGGTAATTACAGTCTGCATCCCACTGGGAGGGGTGCTTTGTGCCTGCCTGTGCTTGTAGCAGGGTTTTCTGGAGGACTTAAGAATGTGGTCACATCTGTCTGTCTGTTCAGCTCCCATCTTGGCCAGTATTTCCTAATTTGCAGCAGGGTATGACCGTCCAAGGTAGTGGGATTTGTTGGGTTTCTGGGAGCTGGGGTGAGGCAGGGGGACCCAAATTGCAGAGCTTCTCTAGTGGGTGCTATGGTGGGAGCTGCGCCATTGCCTGTCTGAGCTGGTGCTGCATTGCCTGCGCCCGTGCAGCCTGAGCTGCTGGCACGTGAGGGTAACGTGGGGGTGAGATGCTGCTAACAGCCAGGTCCTGGAAGAGAGCAGGTGGGCACACTGGCATGCTCCAAGTATGCATGCACGCTCTTGTGTTTGTGCCTGGGAGATTGCTCGCATGGTGCGGGGTCCCAAGGGGAGAGAGTTTGTTTCCAAGGAAAATAAAGATTAAAGAGAATTAAACAAACCGGAGATGGGCTGAGGGAGGAAGAGATGCGGAGCAGATGGTGAGAAGGGGGAAAGCAGGGAGACCGGCACAAAAGCCTTGGAGACCCTGGAGGAGAGAGGAAGGAAACGGCAGGTGGAGAGTGCAGGGAAAGGCAGCGTGGGGGAGGCAGACAGGGTGCACTGGGGAAGCAAAACACCCCAGGCCCTGGCATCGGCTCCTGTGTTTGCCCAGTCTCCTGCTGGGACTTCCTTCTGCCCAAATCTCACCAGCATCTTTGTTCCTGAGAGCTCAGTTTGCTGCAGAGATCCAGGACAGGGAGGAAACCTGAGAGTTATCTCAGTGCAGAGCCTGAGGGGAGGGAGAAGGTGTGGCCACGCCGACCGCTCCCCCTCTAGCCCAGGTGGCACCCTGCTAGCCCCCAGGGCTGTGGCTCCAAGCTTTTAGCCAAGGACTTGGGCATTTTTGGGGCCACAGTGAGGAGCAGGACTCTGCCCTGGAGTGGGAGGGTGGAGACCCTCCAGGCAGCAGGCAAAGACCTGCAGTGTGTCCCTGTTCCCTCCCACAGATGGGATCCACAGCGTGACAGCCCAGTGCGTCCTGCGGGTGATCATCATCACGGAGGACATGTTGGCTAACAGCATCACGGTGCGGCTGGAGAACATGTGGCAGGAGCGCTTCCTCTCCCCACTGCTGTCCACCTTCCTGGAAGGGGTGGCCACCGTGCTCGTGACACCCAAGGAGGACATCTTCATCTTCAACATCCAGAACGACACGGACGTGGGTGGCACAGTGCTCAATGTCAGCTTCTCAGCCCTGGCACCGCGGGGTGGGCGCTACTTCAGCTCAGAGGAGCTGCAGGAGCAGCTGTACATGAAGCGCATGGCGCTGACGGGTGCCTCCATGCTGGAGGTGCTGCCCTTTGATGACAATGTCTGCCTGCGGGAGCCCTGCCAGAACTACATGAAGTGCATCTCCGTCCTCAAGTTTGACAGCTCGGCCCCTTTCATTGCCTCCCCCTCCACCCTCTTTCGGCCCATCCACCCCATCACTGGCCTGCGGTGCCGCTGCCCACAGGGCTTCACTGGGGACTACTGCGAAACAGAGATCAACCTCTGCTACTCCAACCCGTGCCTGAATGGCGGCATCTGCACCCGTAAGGAGGGGGGATACACGTGCATTTGCCGCCAGCACTTCAGCGGTGAGTGCCCGGAACAGGGGGCCGCGGGGCGATGGGTGAGCAGGTCCCTTGGCCTTGCTGTCACCATGGTGGGGTGCTCTTCCCAGCAGGGCGCTGGGTGGTGGAGCCCCTCTCTTTGCCCGCAGAGGTCCAGCTCTTCTCCTGGCTCTCCGTGTTTCCATGGTGCTGGATGCACAGGGCTGAGGTTGCCGTAGAAATCTGACTTCTAGGGAGGTGGCACGGAGGGCTCTTGGGGGCCCTGGCCACCGACTCCCAGCCTTTTTCAAGGAGCAGGAAGACCAGGTTGGACCATGACAGGCTGGGGCACAGGAGGCTCCTTGGCCCTGCCCCATGCCAGTGGGGCGATGGGCTCTGGGGCCATTGGAGGTGCTGGTTTCAGCCCGTGCCAGTCTTCAGCTGGTCTAGTGAGGTGTGGAGCCCATGTGCGGTGGGTGAGCTGCTGCCCACTGAAAATGGAAGGGGAAGCTGGGCCTAGCTGCCCCACCGGGCAGGACCTGATCCAGGCAGATCTGGTCCTAGCCATGGGGGGAATCCCTAGGCTGGCCAGTGTCTTGTTGCCCCAAGCCCTCGACAGGCTGTGGAGACCTGTGCCCAGGCACGGACATCCTTGGGTGTGAGGGAAGGTGGCCTGTGGCTGCTGGGGAGGGAGTCCCTGCTTTGCCCTCCCCACCAGGAGGGAGTGTGGCAGCAGATGGCTGCCTTGGAGCCACTCTCCTGTCCTCGGCTCCTGGTGAGATAAGCAGAGTCCATGGTAATTAACCCTCAGCATTTGAAGCGTGAACAGCCATTAGCAGAAGGGTTAATGAGCTCGTTTCCCTGTCACTTCATGCTGTTTCCTCATCCTCCTTGCGTGCCACAGAGCAAGTAATGGAAGCAGGGCCCGGGGTGTAGGACTGCAGCTAAGCAGTACCCTGCATGCTGGGGGGATAGCACAGGAAGAGGGGCTGGCCAGACCCCCTGCACTGCACTGCTGAGCTGGCTTGGGGCATCCCTGTTAGCAGTGCCAGCAAGGTGCAAGGGTATTTGGTGTCCCTCATCTGGCTGGTTTCCACTTGGCTTTTGCTCCTATTTTAGAGCCCACCCACAGGGTTAGGAGGCTCCTGGTGCTGTGGGTGAGACTTTCATAGCTATTGACAGGGGAGCTCAGTGGTGCTGGGCTGTCCCCACACCCCAGAGCCAGGACTGTGATGCCTGTCCCAGGCTTGTGCAGTGACAGTGCCCAAGGAGGCACTCTTAGCATCACCAGGACTTTTCTGGCTTTTTCTTGCCTCTTCATCCTTAGGACCGTGCAGCCCAGCTGTGGCCAGACCCATCCTGTCCCATTCCCATGCTATCCTGGGTCCAAACTTGCCCCTTCAGCCGGAGCTGGCATCCCATCCAGCCCAGGGGCTTGGGCTGCAGGGCTGGCAGTGGTAGCTAGCTTGCTGGCAACTCTGGGGAACACCTGGGTGACACCTGGGTCATCACATCCTTTGCCTGGCCCAGCTGCTCCACAAACTCCTGCCCCTCGGCTGCCCTGCCCCAAACCCGGGCTGAGGTCTGCACCCCTGGGGCAAAGAGTGGATGGGTGGCTGCTGCGTGCGTGCCCCCAGCCAGGACGTGTCCCAAGCCTCCCGTCTTACTCCCCCCAGGTGAGAACTGTGAAGTAGACAGCCGCGCAGGGCGCTGCATGCCCGGCGTGTGCCGCAACGGCGGCACCTGCACCAATGGCGCCGACGGGGGCTTTCGCTGCCAGTGTCCGGCGGGCGGCTTCGAGACGCCCTTCTGTGAGGTGTCCACGCGCTCCTTCCCACCGCGATCCTTCATCATGTTCCGGGGCCTGCGCCAGCGCTTCCACCTCACCCTCTCCCTCTCGTGAGTCCTCTCCCTCCTCCGCTAGATGCCAGCACCCGGGCCCAGCTCTGGTGGTTCTTGTGCACCCTGGGCCTGTCCAGGGACTCGCTGGTGCTCTCCAGACCCCTGCATTACTGGCTTTGCCTCGCCATGGGGCTGCCCTGGTGCCTTTAGCCAAGGGGCTCTGCATCTGCACTGGCATGTCTCCCATGGCATCAGCTCATCCCTTCCTTCAATGACTCTGCCCTTCCCTGCTGCCAGCTCTCTGCCTCCATGCCAGGCCCTCCCATGCTCCCAAAGCATCCGCTGGATCAAGCTCCCAGCCCATTCCTAGCTGGGCTTACAACCAGGCCCAGGGCCAGGTCTCACCTTGTTCCTGTGCCGGGATGCTGGTGCATGCCACAGGAGAGCAGGGATCTCTGTGTGCTTCTTGCACACACCCTGCCCTCCCGCTTCCTCCCTTGCCCCAGGTTCAGCACCGTGGAGCCCAGCGGACTCCTGCTCTACAATGGGCGCCTGAACGAGAGGCATGACTTCCTGGCAGTGGAGATCATCCAGGGGCAGGTCCAGCTGAAATACTCCACAGGTAGGCTCGGCCCTGTCTGTCATGGGATTTGTGCCGTGGGAGCTGCAAGAAGGCCTGCGCTGAGCGGGGAGAGTGGGGTGCTGCCCTGGATGGAGCCCACGCTAAGGGAGACGGGGTTGAGAGAGGTGTTGGTGAGCGTCAGTGGATGGCACAGAGGACGGGTGTGTGTCTCAGGACCCTCCCTAGGCTTAGGAGTGCAATTGCAGCAGGGCGGTTGTGAGCACAAACCAGGACAAACCCTTTTGAGGTCTCCCCTGCTGTTCTGCCCCATTACGTCATCAGGAGCTTCATCTCCTGCCTTGCCATGAGCCAGTCTGGAGAGGAGGAGCCTCTTGAGAGGGTGTTCACTAACCCGTCAGTCTCAACCCTGCTGCCTCATGCCATTGCTGTGCCCATCCTGCGCCCATCCTGTCTGCCCCGGGGGGGTGTCAGGATCAGCTGCCAGGAGCACTGGGCCCTCATGTTAACCACTGGGCCTTCCCTCACATCCGGTGTCCAGTGCTCCTCCCCTCTCCCCTGCTCGCAGCACCTGGTGGCCATCCTGCTGCTGCTCTGGTTGCGCTGGTCTCCTTAGGGCAAGGCCTGGCAGAGAGCGGCTGGAAAGGGGCTGGCTGCACAGTGCCAGGGCACCCCGACAGTCAGCCTAGACATAGGAGCTATCCCAGCGTGCTGGCTGCCAGTCCCTGG
The DNA here is from genome assembly GCA_031468815.1 of Morus bassanus. Taxonomy (NCBI): domain Eukaryota; kingdom Metazoa; phylum Chordata; class Aves; order Suliformes; family Sulidae; genus Morus; species Morus bassanus. The sequence continues at coordinate 14,326,502 of CM062580.1, read as the reverse complement.
GCTGTGATTCCCCCACCCTGCTCCTGCCGCAAGGCCACAGCAGGCAGGGGCTGGCATGTCAAGCTTGTCTCTCTGAAACACTTCTCCATCCCTGTGTGAGGCTGTCAACAGTGCAGAGGGCTTGGTTGTGGGTGTGTCTGAGGGCTGTCTGGCTTCCCTCAGTGTGCCATCATCCCTGTTCCCGCAGGAGAGTCCAGCACGGTGGTGAGCCCGTACCTGCCGGGGGGTGTGAGCGATGGGCAGTGGCACACGCTGCAGCTCCGCTACTACAACAAGGTATGTGCGCCCCAGCTGTCCCCATGCACATGGTTCTCTCTCCCCGCGAGGCACAAGCAAGCTGCTCTGGTGTTCCTGTTCTCCAGTTCCGCCCCATGAGGGAGGCTGTGAAGAGAAGGTAGAAGTGGTTTTCAGCGCTTGGGGACGGGTGCAGTGATGCTGACAGCCAGCTGCAGGGGGAGATTGAGCCTCAGACCACACTTAGAGGCAGTAGAAATGTGCTCCGTGCAGTGTCCTCGCCCGTATCCGTCTCTGGTGCTGCTTGCTGGGCTTGGCCAGAGATGTCCCTCCTGGTTCGCTCACGCTGCAGCAGCACAGCATGGGCCATGCCCAGGCCCTGTTCTTGCTGTTGTGCAAGCCATTGGGTGCCTGGGTCTGGGGGCATGTGTGCTGCTAACACCCTGCGTTTGATTTCAGCCCAAGGTCAGCGCCCTGGGGGTGGTGCAGGGCCCCTCCAAGGACAAGGTGGCCATCTTGACAGTGGACGAATGTGATGCCTCAGTGGCCCTGCAGTTTGGCAGTGAAATTGGGAACTACTCCTGCGCTGCAGAGGGTGTGCAGACCAGCTCAAAGAAGTGAGTTCCTCAAGGACTGTGTGGGGAGAGGCGCAGGGCACCTGGGTCCCCTGCAGAGTCAGCCCTTCACATCTGGGACAGCTGTAGTTCCAGGGGCCTCGGCTGTGTGTGCCTGTCCCTGGGAATTTCTGCTTTCCAGACCCTTGTGTTGGGGAGCCAGCTGTCTGGCTTGAGGTTGCTGTGGCTCTTAAAGCCCTGGGCTTCTGTCCTTGCAGGTCCCTGGACCTCACAGGTCCCTTGCTCCTCGGAGGGGTACCCAACCTGCCAGAGAACTTCCCCCTCACTCACCGGGACTTTGTGGGATGCATGAGAGACCTGTATATTGACAGCAAACGCATTGACCTGGCCTCCTACATTGCCAACAACGGAACTGCTGCAGGTACTGGTGCCTCTGCTCCTGCCAGCCCCTGCCCTTGGAATTGCCCCTCCTGCTCACACAGCAGCACTGCTGGGCTGTAACAGCTGTGTGGCAGCACAGCTGGAGCTGAACAGCTTCCTATCAGGGAAGGAGGCCTCCAGATCCCCCTAAATGAGCCAGTCCCTGTTCCAGCTAATGTTCTGGGAATGTCCCTTGATCCCAAGTGCAGAGCCTGCAGAGCTGGCCTGTCTGGGAGATGCTAGGTAGTCAGTCCAGCTCCACAATGTCTTTTCTTGTGGCATAAGGAACAGCAACAGCCTTGATCCTCATCCCTGAGCAGGCAGCGTCTGTGCTGAGAGGCTGAGTGGCTGGGCTTGCCCCTCTGGCAGCCAGGGGAAGGGCTGGGGGGCAGCAGTGTCTCCCCATGTGGGCCAGAGGGAGGTGGTGAGCAGATCAAGGCTGATGTAGGTGACTTTGATACCTCCAGGCTGCCATGCCAAGCACACATTCTGTGACTCCAGCCCCTGCAAGAACGGCGGCACCTGCTCTGTCAGCTGGGGGACCTACTCCTGCCTCTGTCCTGTTGGCTTCGGGGGCAAAGACTGCCGCCACAGTGAGTGAGCGGGCGCTGCTGGGTGTGGGCAGGGTGGGTATGGGCAAGACTGTGCTGGGTTTGGTGTCGAAGCAGGGTAAGGGGTCCGTGTGAGATGAACTAGCTCTGTTGTCCCTGCATCTAGTGTTTCCTGTGTAATGCCCATCCCTTCTCACCTCCACTTTCCTTTCCAGCCATGCACCATGCCCACTATTTCCAGGGCAACAGTGTCCTGACCTGGGACTTCAAGACAGACATGAAGATCTCAGTGCCGTGGTACCTGGGGCTGGCATTTCGGACGCGCCAGCCAGATGGGGTGCTTCTGCAGGCCCATGCCGGCCAGTATACCACCCTGCTCTGCCAGGTAGGGCTATAGCCTGAGCCTCAGCACTGTGCCCCAGCCTCTACTGCCATCCGCCCCAGGAGAGCAGATGGACCCTGCCCTCCACCTTGACTCCAGTCCCAGCAGAGGGTGGTTGCATGGAGAGGTGTTTAGCAGGGCTGGGTTTCCCTCCCCATGCTCAGAGCTCAGGAGGAGGGTAGGCTGGAGGCAGCCAGAGTTGGCGAGGCCTTGGCTCACTGCTGCTGTTGCTGGCTCCCTCTCTGCAGTTGGCTGGGGGCCTGCTCTCCTTCATGGTGAGCAGGGGGTCCGGCCGCAGCACCAGCCTCCTCCTGGACCAGCTGCAGCTCAGCGATGGGAGATGGCACGACCTCCAGCTGGAGCTGCGGGATGTTCGCAGCGGGCGAGACTCGCGATACGTCATCACCCTCACCCTGGACTTTGGGCTCTACCAGGTAAGTGCTGCTTGAGACCCCGGCACCAGGACAGGAACTGTGGGGGATGCTTGGTGTACACGGGCCAGGCTGGGCCTCTGCACCCTCAGAGAGGGCTGGGGCAGGAGAGGGACAGGGCTGGGGCAGGGCTGATGCCAGTTGCCCCATATTACTCCCTGTCCTTCTACAGGACATGGTGGTTGTTGGAAATGAACTGCATGGCCTGAAGGTGAAACACCTGCACGTGGGGGGAGTCCTGGGATCTGGAGAGGTGCAGAATGGGCTGAGGGGCTGCATACAGGTGAGTCCATTGCTCTGAGCCTTCCCTTTCCAGCGGGTCTGTTACATGGAGGGGTGGAAACGCAGGCCTGACAGCTGCTGCCAGCATCTGTCCTGCTGGTGACACTCTCCCTCTGAGCATTCAGGGCTCCAAGGTGCCGTGGAGCAGCCATAAATCAATGCAGCAGAGGTGATGGGGGGTGGCTGCCACCAGGTGTTTGTGGAGGGCAGGAGGGCTGGAGCCTGGCATGTGTCTCCTGGCTTCACCATGAATTTGTCACCTGCGTTGCAGGGTGTGCGACTGGGTGACAGCGTCACCGGGACCGCGCTGCCCAAGCCCAGCCATGCCCTGCGGGTGGAGGCTGGTTGCAGCGTGCCAAGCCCCTGCGATTCCAGCCCCTGCCCGGCCAACAGCGTCTGCAAGGATGAGTGGCAGAGCTACTCCTGTGTCTGCCAGCCAGGTAGGGCCTGCAGCGCCCTGCCACCCCTTTGCTCTCCACACCTGTCTGTCTTCTCCTCTCCCCCTGTGGCTCCCTCCTGGCCTGTGACTGCTCTCCTGCTCATCCCTTGGGCAAGTCCTGGGCCCAGAAATCCCCACCAGACACTCATTAGTTTTTGTGGGGAACAAAATCCCTCCTGAGCCCACTGGATCCACTCCTTGGTGCTCTGGCCCCTCTCAGGGGGAAGATGCTTTACATGGTGCTCTCTGTCCACTCCTCAGGGTACTATGGAGGGGACTGCGTGGATGTGTGTCACCTCAACCCCTGCAAGAACAAATCAGTGTGTCGCCGCAAGCCAGGCTCACCCCTGGGCTATGTGTGTGAGTGCGGAGGGAACTTTTTCGGGCAGTACTGCGAGCACAGGTGAGATACGGAGCACAGGGCAGGGCCATGGCCTCCGTGCCTGGCTCTGTGCTGCCCTCTCTTTCCAGCTATGTGACCAGGGACCTCTCAATGCCACCCAGCTCCTTGGAGCTGCTGAGCAGCTGGCTGGTGGGAGGAGAAGGCCTGGGGGATTTGGTTGTTGTAACAGCGGAGGATTTCTCTCCCTAGGATGGACCAGCAGTGTCCGAAGGGTTGGTGGGGGAACCCCACCTGCGGGCCCTGTAACTGTGATGTGAACAAGGGCTTTGACCCCGACTGCAATAAAACCAACGGGCAGTGCCACTGCAAGGTGAGGGGCGGCTGTGCCCATGGGGACGTGGCCCATGGCTTGCCTGGATCCCTGCTCATCCTTGATGCTGTTCCTTGTCCCCTGCAAAGGCCTGGCAGCTGCCCAGGCCCTGCTTTGTGTGCCCACCTCTGGGATGGATCCCTGCTCAGCTCTTCTGTGCGGCCCTCCTGCCCCAAGCACGGTGATGATGGGGGCAGTGGGGGTGCTTGCAAATCGGTAGAGCCCAGCCCTTCTCTGCCGTGGCTCCGACGGCTCCCCAGGCGCCAGGCTCAGCTGCTGTCCCAATGGGCTGTCTGATGGCTGTCCCTGTCTCCCCCCAGGACTTCCACTACCACCCCAAAGGCAGCGACACCTGCCTGCCTTGCGACTGCTACCCTGTGGGCTCCACCTCCCGCTCCTGCGACAAGGAGACGGGCCAGTGCCACTGCCGGCCCGGGGTCATTGGGCGCCAGTGCAATAGCTGTGACAGCCCTTTTGCCGAGGTGACGCCCAGCGGCTGTGAGGGTGAGTGTGAGCACGGCGGGGAGCTCGTGCCACAGGGCTTGCCATCAGTGGCCTCTCCCTGTGACCGGCCCCTCGGGGTGCGTGTCTCCACAGTGCTTTACGATGGCTGCCCCAAAAGCCTGAAGGCGGGTGTGTGGTGGCCCCAGACCAAGTTTGGCTTGTCAGCTGCGGTGCTGTGTCCCAAAGGCTCCTTAGGTGAGTGGGGGATGCAATGGGGAAGGGAGGGGGCAGCCTGGCTGTCCTGCCAGGGGCTGTAGCAGCCCCAGCAATATCACTCCGTTCTTGTGCTGTCCCAGTCCTGTTTAGCTGGGCTTGAGGGCTGGGTGAAGGAAGTTGGAGGAGAAAATGCTGCAGCCTAGGGGAGAGCAGAGGGGGCTGGCCACAGGGCTGGGAACAGGCTGTAGGGTCTAGGCCCATCACCCAGCCCCAGGGCTGTGCTGTTCCCTTGGCCTCGGTCCCCACCTTCTCCCTGCTGCTATTTGGTTTCAGCGGACTCGAGGCTGGGGTCAGGTCTGGCACAGCAGCTTGGCACCCGCAGCACCTTGCTGCAGCTCCACTGGCCCCATCCTTGGTGTGCGCTGAACAGGGAGCAGGGCACAGCATGCCATTAAGTGAGTGTCCCAGGTAGGAGTCATGTCCCGAGCTGGAGGAGGCTGTCCTCGGTGATGGCAAAGGTGTGAGCAGGGTGTCTGGGACTGTAGGGCAGCATGAGCCCCAGGGGACAATACAAACCCTGTCCTTCTCCAGCCATTCGCCCCAGGAGGAGGCAGGTTCAGCTCCTAACTGTTGTCGCTTCTCTCCCCGGTTCTCTCGCCCTCCGTGCTCAGGCTTGAGGGGTGCAGGTAAGGTTGCTCCCACCTCCTTCCCCCTGTGCTTTAAGGGCTGTGCCACGCGGCTTTCCCTCCCTGCTCCCTGCCTGGCACCCTTCACACCCCTGCACTTTCCCTGCTGCTTCTGGAGCTGCCGAGCGTCTTCCCAATGCTTTGCCTGGCCTCACCACTCCTTCATGCCGCTTCCCTGCTCCCAGCGCACTAACCAGCACAAACCTGGCTGCAGCCGCATGCAGCCCCTGCCATCCGCTGTCCTGAGCCTGCAGCTTTGGCTCTGGACAGGTCTGCGCTCTGCTACCTGGCTGGCTGAATGCTGGCTCTCCTGGGCTGGTACCTACTTGCTTAGGCTGGGAGGGGAAGGAGCTGGTGATGAGCAATGGGTAGTGAGGCCAGAGAGGCCGTGGAGGAATGGCCATGGGGTGGAGTATGGGGGAGCTGTTTGAGCAGGGGGCAGTAGCATGGGGGCATGCTCAGCACAAGGTCCTGTTCCCTCTGCTCAGTTGGCAGGGGGAGGCAGAGGGATCCAGGGGCCAGATCGTGCCCAGAGCTGCAACTGAGCCGATCTCTGTTCTCTGCCAATCTCGGTTCTCTGCCAGGGGAAAGCCAGCAGTGTGGAGGTTTCTTTGTTCTCCCTGCTCTCACCTGCAATGGCGCTGGTCCCTGTGCTTCTGCAGCCGGGGGAAAGGTGGTTGGGGAGGACAGCTGGGAGCTGGAGATGGTGGGAGGAGGGCGATGAGTGACCCCCAGGTAGTCACTGGGGCTTTTCTGAGCAGCAACTGGAGTCTGCTCCAGGCTACCTCTCCCTGCCCTGGCCACACTGCTGCCCTCTCCCAGCCATGGGCACCTGGGTGGGCTCCTGTGCCCTGGTGCCTTCCCCAGGAGGGCCTGGTCCACAGTCCTACCAGGTACACCGGGGTTGCCCAAGTTCCTTTTGCTCAAAGTGTGCACGGTGACACTCTCAGACCAGGACACTGCTCTCTGTGTCGGCTTTAGCAGCTTTTTTTGGTGGTGGTTAACAGCTGATCCCATTCATTGCTGGTATCCCCTTTGCTGTGCAGTAGTGCTTGGGCCCCAGCCAGGGACTGGGGTCTTGCGCTGCATACTGAACCCACACTGCTGGATGGGTCCTTCTTCATCCCACTCCTCATCCCACTCGGCTGCAGGGGCTCATCTCTGGGGTGGGTTTGCCAGCCCCACAGCAGGGGTGTTGTCCTCCTGGGATGACTTTGCCCTGTAGAGAGAGGCAGAACCTCAGCAGGCATTGCAGGCTGTCAGCCGGAGGATGCCTAGAGCTGCATGGGCTTCAGTAGTTTGGGATCACATGTGCCCTGAGGACACGGACACGTCCTCACCAGGAACAAGGGACTTTTCCAGCCTGAGCCCTGCCAAGTCACTTATTCCTCTTTGCAATTCTGCTGATGGCACCTGGTGTGATGCAGCCCAGAAGCACGCATAGGAACCCAGCTCCTGGAGGGAGGGGACAGCAGCAGCTTGCCAAGGTGATGCAGACCAAGGGTGGAATGGGTTGCACTGGTGCAAAGCAGAACAATGGCCCTGGGGTGTTACAGGCCCTCCCCATCACTTGCCGGTGCTGCTCTTCACAGTTAGCTGAGGCAGAGGATCCCTGCTGGGGGAACCGTGTATCCTGTGCTGAATTTCAGACATGCTCTTCCTCCTGGTTTTAGGTGCAGCCATCAGACACTGTGATGAGGAGAAGGGCTGGCTGGAGCCAGATCTCTTCAACTGCACTTCACCTGCCTTCAAGGAGCTCTCCATGCTGGTAATCCCCTCTCGTTTCTGCAGCCCTGACAGGGCATAAGCCATATGAGCAAGGGCTCACAGCCAGGTTTCAAAGAGCTTAGCTCTCTTTGGGCACCTGGAGTAGGAGCGGGCCTTGCCACAGTGCTCAGCACCTTTCTCTTCCCATCTCCTGCCCCCAAACCCATCCTGTGGGAGCATTGGTCTGAGCTGAAGTTCACTTTGGTTCCACCTCATTTCTTGAGTGTCCCCATCAGAAATGACCTGTGTCCTGCCCCAATATTTCAGAGGAAAACAAATAACCCTGAGCAGGGCTGAATTGCTTGAAGCTGGCGAAATGTCTGCCCCATGGGACATCTGTAGCCCCCAGACCCTTCAGTGACAAATCCCTTTGAAGTATCCAGGCAAGTTTATTAAACACTTGCGTCCTGCTGAGGCTGAGCTGTAACTGAAGCCAGGAGAGTTTCCAGGGGAGTATTGCTAGATGCGTGCTCTGTTTTTTCATCTCCTTGGCCTCTGTCATGTATGGTACTGGGTTAGCTGGGCCTGGCCCAGTGCAACCCCTGATGTGTTGCTAGAGGCTGTTTGTCTGCCAGAGATGCTCCCTGTTCTAGTGACCACCACTGTGAGTATCCCTGGCTTGTGCCATGGTTTCAAAAATTTTATCTGGGCCAAGTGGGGCTTGCAGCATCCCACTTTCCCAGGGGGAACTGCTTAATTGTTTAATCCCCTCCTTTCTCCCCAATGGCAGCTGGAGGGCTTGGAGAGGAACGAGACTGAGCTCAACACAATTGAAGCCAAGAAGTTGGCCCACCGGCTCCGGGCCGTGACAGACCACATGGACCACTACTTTGGCAACGACGTGCACATCACTTTCCGCCTGCTATCCCGCCTCATGGCCTTTGAGAGCCGGCAGCGTGGCTTTGGCCTGACAGCCACGCAGGATGCCCACTTCAATGAGGCAAGTCCTTCCCCTAGATCAGGGTGTCTTCTGATGCTGCTTCTCTTTATCAGCCACCCTGAGCCTGGGTCTCTGAGGGGGTCGAGGCTGTTGTGAGACCAAGTCAGGAACACTAGGCTCCCCAGTGCCACAGACATTGACCCACAGGAGCAAAACCCGTGAAGGCCACGTGTGTGGTCAGGGCTGGAGCTCAGGATGGATGAGGAGAGGCAGAGAGCTGGGTTTGCTCAGCCTGGGAAAGGGAAGGCAAAGGCAAGTCTTATTGCTGCCTGCAAGTCCCTCATGGCAGAGGTGCAGGGAAGATGTCTCTGCAGGGCAGTGGCTGATGAGCATTGAGGGTGGGGGCCCATCATAGTGGAAAATACCCCTCTTCCCCAAGCCCTCGTGCAGCAACCAGGCAGAGAGCACAGTGCTGCAGCCTGGGAGTGGTCAGGATGGGGCCCAAAGGCAGCGCTTTCCTCACTCCCTGCCCCCATTTCTCTCCCATGCAGAACTTGCTGCGCGCAGGCAGCTCTGTGCTGGCACCTGAGAACCGGGAGCACTGGGCCATGCTGCCACACAGTGAGCACGGCAGCGCCAGCCTCATGGAGCAGCTGCGGGACTACTCGGGCACGCTGGCCAGCAACATGAAACTCACCTATCTCAATCCCGTCGGCGTTGTCACCCCCAACATCAGTGAGTAGGAGCTGGTTGGTGGTGGGGCCTGGCTGTGGTGGTGCAGAACCACTCCTCCATCACACCCTGTCCGCTTCTCCTCATCTCACTTCACCTCAGCAAGGGTGCCAATAACCTTGGTGGCTCTCTCAAACATGGGGAGGTGTTTGTGAGAGACGTCTTGATCCCATCCCTGCCTGGAGTAGATGATGCAACACCAAAAGCCAGCAGAGCCAGGAGTGTACTGCCCACTCCCAGTTACCTCCCAGTCTCTAGTGAAAAAGCTGCTGGCCTCAGCGGCAGATGTAGACTGCCTTATGGCAGAGCAAGGATCTGGGCTGGGAAGGAGCACTGTGGGTGCTGGGATCTCACGTCATGCCCAAATATGGGACATATCCACAACCCAGCCTGTGGCTTGTACGGTCCCTTTGCCAGTGACTTCAAACCTGGGGTGCCCTAGAGAATGGTTGCTCTCCAAGTGGCCATCCTAGAGCTGACTTTCACTCCCTTGTTCCTCCGCAGTGTTGAGCATCGACCGCATGGAGAACCGCTCCCATATCCGCCGGCGCTACCCTCGCTACCACAGCAGTCTCTTCCGGGGCCAGCCTGTCTGGGACCCCCACACTCATGTTGTGCTGCCGCTGTCGGTGCTGAGCCCCCCGAAAGCTGAAGGTCAGCACATGAACATCACTTGGGGAACAGCGTGGGTGGGTGTGGAAGGGAAGATATGTCCCTGCTGAGTCAGAGGTCCACAAGTCACCCTTGAGAGCTCAGAGCTTCTGACTTCACCACATCCCAAAGGCTCCTGGTGGGCTTACAAGCTGCCTTCAGAGCAGCACGTGTGCGTTCTCACCATCCCCTTGTGTGCCTCAGCTGCCCCCACGGTGGTGCCCACACTGGCTGGGAGTGAAGGGAACTACACTGTGGAGAACTCCTCCCCGAGGCAGGCGCTGCCAGAGCCTGAGCCCGCTCTCACTGTGATCATCCTCATCATGTACCGCACCCTGGGGGGACTGCTGCCTGCACACTACCAGGTGGATCGCCGCAGCGTCAGGTACGTCCTCCTCCCCTTTGCCGTCCAGGAGCACCAGTGGAGAGAGGCTGGCTGGACTCTGCTCTGCCCCTTCCAGCAGTTGATGAGTCTGTCTGCAATGGCTACTGTTTGTTTCCCAGCCAGATGGTCCTGTAGTGCTCTGCCTGTTCCCCACCTTGACATTGCTCTGCCCCATGTTTCCTGACCCCGTGGTGTGGCCTGGGCAGAGCTGTTCCTTCTGAGACGTCAGTGCAGGGCATCTGGGAAGTCCCCAGAGGGCTGCAGCTGCCAGGCATGGTGATGGTAGAGCTCTGTTGCTCCTTGCAGGCTCCCCAAGAATCCTGTGATGAACTCCCCCATCGTGAGTGTGTCTGTGTTCAGCAATCACACCTTCCTGCGGGGGCCCCTGGACACCCCTCTTGTGCTGGAATTTCACCTGCTGGAGACAGCCAACAGGAGCAAACCTCTGTGCGTCCAGTGGAACCACTCCAACCCGTGAGTCAAGCGCAGCTGGGCCACTCACTTTGAGCTGCTTTCCCCAGGCACCTCCTCATTCCCAGAGTCTCCCTGGCCATGACAGGCTGTGTGCCTGGGCAGCACTGGGTCATGGGGATTCCTGCCCTCTCCCAGGGGGTTCGTTCCTGCTGGGAGGGCACAGCAGGGTCTCAGCAGAGCTCTGGCTCCAGTGCTTCAGCTGTAGGAGTGCAGTTGTATCTGCTGGTAGAAGAGCCTTGCCAATCACCCCTCTTCACAGTTCCTTCTCCACACACCACACTCATCTATGTTCTGTGCTATGTGCACTCTGCTTTTTGGTGACTGCAGGACCAACCCCTCTGGCTTCTGGACAGCCAGGGACTGTGAGCTCGTGTACCGAAACACCACACATGTGCACTGCCAGTGCTCCCAGTTTGGCACCTTTGGGGTTCTGATGGACAGCTCGCACCGAGAGGTAACCTCAGCCTGTGGGGCTGTGGGTGTTGGGGGGGGCTGTTAGCCACTGGGTCCCAGAATAAGCAGGCACAGACAGAAAATTCCGTGGGACATAAGTAGAGTTGGAGAGTTCAGCAGGCTTCCCGCGTCTCTCCTAATACCACCATTTGCTTTTGGTTTTCTGCTGCTGCAGCAACTGGAAGGTGACCTGGAGACATTGGCAATTGTCACCTATTCCTTGGTGTCTCTCTCCTTGGTGGCTCTGCTGCTGACCTTTTCCTTCCTGACCTGCCTCAAAGGCCTCAAGTCCAACACACGTAGCATCCACTCCAACATATCGGTCACCCTCTTCTTCTCTGAGCTGCTCTTTCTCCTGGGCATCAACCACACTGAGAACCAGGTCTGTGGCCTTGAATAAACACGCCCATGGGGGTGGGGGCGAGGGCGAGGCATGGATGATGCAGCTAGCGTTGGCACAGTGGGACCATCTCTGAGTGGCTTTTGTCTCCCCAGTTTCTTTGCACTGTGATTGCCATCCTCCTCCACTGCTGCTTCCTCTCCACCTTCGCCTGGCTCTTTGTCCAGGGCCTTCACATCTACCGCATGCAGACCGAAGTCCGCAATGTCAACTTCGGGGCCATGCGTTTCTACTATGCCATCGGCTGGGGAGTGCCTGCCATCATCACTGGTAAGAGCTGCTTGTCCTACAGCCACGCCAAAGGCGCCGGGTCTCAGCAGCCTCCTGATCCCTTGGTGTTGCCCGGCTCACTTACCCAGTGGGGAGAGCTGAGGGTGGGCTTGCCACGGCCAGCAGTGCTGGCAGTGAGCAGTGCTGTGGTGGTCAGCTAGGGACCACGTATCAAGGGCTGTCATCTTGCCTCATGGGGAGAAGTAATTCCTCAGTGCATCTCCCCGTGGCTTGTTCGATTGGCACAGGGCTCCTGCTGTCCGAGGACTTGTGGTTAAGGTCTCCTGGTTTCCCAAGCCTGTATGCTTGGGTGATCTGTTGCTGGCAGTGATTGACTGCTGGGCTGAGCTGTGTCAGGGATGCCTGGAGAAAAGGAAATAAAGGTCCTGATGCTGGGGCTTGCAGTTCTGGTTCTTCCCCCTGTGGCAGGGAAGCCTGTGCACAGGGCAAGGAGCAGCGAGAGAGGCCTTTCACGCTCTTCGGTGCTGGGATTGGATCAACATGGCTTGGGCAAGTCCAAGGCTGCTGGGTCTGGACCTGACCTCTCTCTTCCTCCTGCAGGGCTGGCCGTTGGCCTGGATCCTGACGGCTATGGGAACCCTGACTTCTGCTGGATTTCCATTCATGATAAGCTGGTCTGGAGCTTTGCAGGCCCCATTACTGTCGTCATTGTGGTAAAACCCTGTCCTGTTTCACCCACAGCCTTCTCCTGCCTCCCTTCTCCGCACCATGGGCACTTGCCCCTTCCTCGGCTGCCCACTGCCTGCCCCCTTCTCTGTATTCTTCCTCAGTTAGAGGCCCTCTCTCTGTCCTTTCTCGCTCCAGCTAAACTTGGGGGAGGCTGTGGCTTGAGCATGAAGGGGAAAGGAGAGGATGTTCAAATGTGCCTGGCAGACCTGGAGTCTGCCCATGCTCTGCGCTGGGGATGTTGGGTCAGAGCCAGCCCTTGGCACAGCTTCTAATCAGTGCCAACACTTTCAGATGAATGGGGTCATGTTCCTGCTTGTGGCCAAGATGTCCTGTTCCCCAGGCCAAAAGGAGACCAAGAAGAAATCGGTTCTGTGAGTATTAGTGGCCAAACTCCCAGCAGAGCTCCTGTGGTTCATGGTTTTTAGCATTTTCAGTGATCATCCTCCCTCTTCCACCTTCGCAGAGTGTCTCTCTGTGCATCATTGTCAGCCTTGTGGCCGCTCTCCTCTCCCACACCTGCTGGCCATGTTAACCCTTCCTAAACTTTGTCCTTTCCTCTTGTTCCTATGACCCCATCTCCACACTGTCCTGCCAGCCTGTCCCCCTTCACCGCCTGACCTCACAGCCACCCCTTGTGTCTGCTTGGATTCAACACTCTGCCCTTGTCAACTCTCAGCACCTGCTTTTTATTCTCCTACAAGCTTGTTCTGAGAGCTTTCCCTGCTCCCTCCTGGGCCAGCCCTGGAGCTTGGCTCAGCTGTCTGTGGCTCCAAATGACCTCTGTCGTTTGGGGCCCTGTGTTTGCCATGTGTGATCCAGAAGGGAAGGCCCGGGAGTCAGGAGGAGCCGAACTGTTGCACAGAGATGAGCCTGCAGTGCTGGGCACTGCAGGGAGGGCTGGGCAGGAGCACGCTTTCCCCTCTGGATCTCTGTCTGTGAGCACTAGACTGTAGATTAACAACACGCACTAACCTCTCGGTGTGTGTCTGTGTGCCTGTCTGTCTGTCTCTCTCTCTCTCCAGCATGACGTTACGGAGCTCCTTTGTTCTGCTTCTAGTTATTAGCACTACCTGGCTTTTTGGCCTCTTGGCTGTCAACAACAGTGTCCTGGCTTTCCACTACCTCTACACTGTCCTCTGCAGCCTCCAGGTAACTGCCCGGCCTCTGCCAGGGGAGGGCACGGGTCAGCCCAGGAGAGCGTCCTTGCGGTCCCCACGGCCATCTGTGGAGAGTGGGCACCCCACACTGAGCCCCTAGCATCCTGCTGGGCTCCTTGTCCCTTCCGTTGTCGCTGCTGGGGCAGCAAGTGGCTCCTGCCAGTCCTCGCTGCTGTGCCTGCAGTGAGCGGTGACATGGAGCAGGAGGTGGCTGCAAGGTGCTTGGTTCAGCACTGACATCCAAGGGGCAGTGAGGACCGTCTTTGGAGGGAAGGGGTGTCCCTGCTCTCAGAGAGCAGAGCAAGATAGTGGCCTGCAACAGAGGTGTCGGACACCCCAAATGTGACCCACAGCAGCACCCTGCAGACCTCCTGCCACCACCATGGCTGGTGTTGCTGCAGGGGACCCTGCCAGCCACTCGTTGGCCACTGCCAGCCAGGGGTACACCCCACCCTTTCCTCCTACACCCATGGCCACCATGGGGGTTAGCGCTGATCAGTGTCGAGGGGCTCTTTGGTGAGTCCCTGTCCTGGTGGCCACCAGGACCGACACACTGGGCTCTGGAGGAGCCAGGGAGCAGCCAGGATCTGGTGCTGTGGGTGAGCAGGTTGGCCAGCAGCAAGGGGCTGTCTCTCATGGCATCTCTCCCTACAGGGCCTGGCTGTGCTGGTCCTGTTCTGCGTGCTGAACGAGGAGGTGCGGGAAGCCTGGAAGTTGGCCTGCCTCGGAAAGAAGGGGCAGAATGAGGAGGCCACGAGGAGCACGCAGGTGGGTGAGAGCAGGAGCAGCCCAGGGGTCTGGGGACAGGCTGCCTGCCTGGGACAGGAGTTGACGGGGGCATCAGGTGGAGGGAAGGCAGGTGCAGGTGGGAAGGCCATCCCCAGGGCTGCCACGGCACCTCTTTAACAGGGCACGTGCCTCTCCCCACCTCACCAGGGCCCCAACGCCTACAACAACACAGCGTTGTTTGAGGAGAGCGGGCTCATCCGCATCACCCTGGGGGCCTCCACCATCTCATCAGTGAGCAGCGTGCGCTCTGCCCGCACCCACTCCAGCCAGCGGGCTTACCTCAGGTAGGGAGTGGCGTGAGGCTCTGGGGTGCCGGCAGCACCCGGGCAGAGCCAAGGGCTCCTACCGCTGTGACCGTTTGGGCCTCCTAACTTTCAGAGACAACGTGACGGCGCGTCAGGGCTCGGCCCTGGATCACAGCCTGCTGGCTCATGCTGGCCCCACGGACATCGATGTGGCCATGTTCCACCGTGATGCTGGGGGAGGTAAGGCTCAGCCCGGTGCCTGGGTTTGAGGCTAACCAAGTGCATCCTGAATTAACTCTTGGCTTAAGGAAATCCTTCCCGGTGCAGGCTCTGGCTGTACGGTTACATCCTCCACCCCATGTTCAGCTGTGACTCCCAAACACGCTGTGGATATGAAGGAGAGGCAGCAGCTGTTTTGTGTAGCACAGCCTCCTCCTGGACAGACAGCAAAGGGCATAGCCAGTCTCCAAGGAGCTAGAAGTGGAGGAGGCAAGATGGGCGGATAGGCTGTCACAGGGTCCATGGGGACACTGGGCTCCCCAGTACAGCACAGGCACTGACCCACTGGGGTGAGACTGGTGGGTGCCACCCTCCTGGCTAGGGCTGGGGTGTGGGACAGGAGAGGAGAGGCTGAGAGAAGTGGATTTGCTCAGCCTGGAGGAAGAGGAAGCAAAGGGGATCTTACAGCTGTTTGCAACTGCCTTACAGGGAGGTGCAGCGAGATGGAGCCAGGCTCCTCTCACAGGCACCTGGTGAAAGGGCAGGTGGATCAGGTGCAGGCTGCTGCCAAGGGAAGGGCAGTGAGGGGTAAGGCAGGCTGTTGTCCTCACGAGGACGGTCAGCCCTGGGGTGGTGCTGCCTTCCTGGAGGCAGTCAGAGTCTGGCTGGCCCTGCCCTGGGCAGGGGTCAGAGCAGAGACCTCTGGGTCCTTCCCTGCCTCTGTTATTTGGTGATTTGGTCATTTAACTAGCAGAGGCTCACAGGCACAAGTCTGTCCTTCCCCATTTGGGCTGAAAATCCTCACCCACCTTTATTCCAAATGTCTCCCCAACATACACTGTGACCCTACAGACCAGGACTCAGACTCGGACAGTGATCTGTCTCTGGATGAAGAGCGCAGCCTCTCCATCCCGTCGTCAGAGAGTGAGGAGAACGTGCGCCTGCGGGGCCGCTTCCAGCGCCAGTTCAAGCGGGCAGCACACAGCGAACGCCTCCTCACTAACCCTGCCAACACCACTCCCAAAGGCAAGTCCCAGGGGCTCTGGCAGGGGAAAGGGTGAGCTCAGGTCCCTGGGGACCAGACTGTGTCTTGTGATGGCTTCAATTGCTGCTCACAGAAATACTTTCTCCCTCTTCCCCGGGGCTTGTTTTGCTGTGTCCTTCAACAGACATGGATGGCAACGACCTCATGTCATACTGGCCGGCTCTGGGCGAGTGCGAGGTTCACCCCTGCTCCCTGCAGAAGTGGGGCTCTGAGCGGAAGCTGGGATTTGACATCAACAAGGATGCGGCCAACAATAATCAGCCAGACCTGGCCTTGACCAGCGGGGATGAGAACTCCCTCACCCAGACCCAACGGCAAAGAAAAGGTAACGGCCTGGAGCAAGCAGGCGAGGGTGGCCGGGCCTGTCTCAGATTGGCATGGCCCTGAAGGCTTGGCATCGGATCCATCTTGTAGTGTTCTTGGGAATGTATGGCTTATCGCCCCCAGCTTTCATGCTCTTTTCACTGTTATGCAAAGATTTGACTTCTCTTTCTGTCTGGTGCAGGGATTTTGAAGAACCGCCTTCAGTACCCTCCAACTCTCCAAGGTTTGCCATCTGTCGGCAGGATGACCAACGAGCTGACATGGTACAAGACCTCCACGCTGGGTCACAGGGCTGTCCCCGCTGCCTCCTACGGCAGGATCTACTCTGGGGCGGGCAGTCTGTCACAGCCAGCCAGCCGGTACTCATCACGGGAGCAGCTTGACATGCTGATGAGGAGACAGATGTCCCGGGAGCAGCTGAGCAGACACAACTCAGGAGAGTGCTTGGAAGCCATGCCCAGCCGGCATGGGTCTAGGGAGGAGCTGGACACTATCCCCAGCAGGCATGGGTCTACTGAACACCTGGAAAGTATCCCAAGCAGACATGGGTCGAGGGAAAACTTGGATCTATTGGCTGCTAAGCCCAGTCAGAGAGATCATGGGAGCACGCTGCCCCGGAGGCAGGGCTCCAGAGGCCACCTTGACACTTTACCCTGCAGATTTGGGTCAAGAGAGCAGCTAGACTGTGGGCCAGTAAGAGAGGTCTCTAGAGAGTGGCTAAATACATTGTCAAGTAGGCAAGTGTCCAGAGACCGAATAGACACGTTGCCAAGTCGAGATACTTCTCGAGAACAATTGGATTTGCTTTCTAGAAGACAGCCTTCAAGGGACCAGCTAGCATCAGCTAGACAAACTTCAAGGGAGCAGCTGGACTTTCTCTCCAGAAGATCTAATTCCAGAGAGCCTCTGGACACAGTGCCTAGCAGGCACCCCTCACAGGACAACCTGGGGAGTCTCAGTAGGAGGCAGCTGTCTAGGGAAAGCCTAGAGCCATTGTCAAGGAGACAGCCTTCTAGAGAGAACCTGGAGGCTGTTCCCAGCCGGCATCCTTCCACTGAACAGTTAGATATCCTTTCTTCCATCCTTGCTTCTTTTAACTCCTCCGTCCTGTCCTCGGTGCAATCTTCCAGCATGCCTTCAGGCCCCCAAACAACCACCACCCCCTCTGCCATGCAGACCTCCTCGACGCCCTCCGCAATGTGCCCCTCGACGCCTCGTTCCACCACCTCCCACAGCATTTCGGAGCTGTCACCAGACTCAGAGTAAGTGTGTCCCTTCCTCAGCCAGGCCTTGTTCAGCTGGTCTTGTGCATTGTCTGCCTGTCTGGCTTCTTCCTGAAGGGGGTTTGGTTTGGGGGGAGAGGGCTATGTAAGGGTGAGCCCCTGGGGTGAGTGGCAGGTGTCTCCTGGTCCTGAAAAGTGACCGGGCAGGGAGAACCCTGAGGTGCGAGAGCTCCAGGCACTTGCAGTGCAGCACGAGCGGAAACATCAGTGTATCTGAGTCTGCTCGCTCTGCCAGAAGTGATGGCCCTCACTTGTGGCCTGTGGGGACTCAGGGAAGATGTGTTGTGCAGCCATGCTGACCTCATGGCTGGTCCCCTTGCTCAGTGCCAGCTGTAAGTCCCAGTGAGCAGATGTGTGCGAGGGCCAGGCTGGCTGGAGAAGAGGAGGGGGCCCAAGTCCTACAGGAGCCCTGCCTGCCCCAGCCACATTTCTCCCCAGGGACCCTGTCCCAATCTGTCATTTCGTCCCCTCCAGCTCTGCTCCCTGCTGATACTACTCCCATCCCATCCCTCTTTCCCTCTTTCCCTTTTCCCTGAACTCAGGGACTTGGAGACAGTTGTTCCTTCTCTGACACAGGAGTGTGTTTCTGCCCTGTCCCCATCTGGCATAGCTGGGGGAGGCAGCTGGAGCCCAGGAGAGATGCCACAGCTTAACACTGTTTTTTCTTTCCTTCCTGAAGAATAATGAGAAATGAGGGCCATTCCTGAGGGGCCGAAGCTGTCCACAAGAGAGACAGAAGAAGCAGGGCCCTTCGCCTAGCCAGGCACTGCCAGCTGAGGTTTGGTGTCCCCAGGGGGCAGGGGCCAGAACTGATGGTGGTCAGAGGCCCAAAACCGAGCCTGCCTTCCCCTGGCCTCCGGGCTGAGGGGCTGGCAGCCTGCACCACCAACCGCGGGGAGCCTCCGGGCTCTCAGCTGCCGCCGTGCTCCCCGTCGCCTGCCCGGTGTGACAGGTACAGCAGGAGCCTGCTCGGGCAAGGGTGGCTTCTCCAACCCCCAGGGCCGAGCTCTTCCTCTGTGACCCGTTTGTATGCAGGGTGTGTGTGTGTGCGTGTGTGCGCACAGAGGGTGGGCAGGGGCAGGGGGATAGAAACAGAGCCCAGGACGTGAGGGCAGGGGAGGGTTTTCTACCTTTTTGTATCTTTGTAATCAGAGAGAAGAGAAATTTCTATGGTTATTTTTACGGATGATCTGTTCCCAGGACCTGGAGCATTTGTCTCACCAACAGCCCTTTGCCGGCTTCCCTGGGGATGCCAGGAACTGTGATCCCAGTGGGCTGGAGGGACAGTGCCAGGCAGCCCTCATGGCTTTGCCAGCACTGCTTCTTCCCATCCCCACTGCAGGGCAGCTGGCCCCGCTGCCCCTCTCACCCTCCCACCGTGCAGCTCCACACGTGTCTCTGCCATCCTCCTGCCTGGCGTCCCTCAGCCCCCTGCAGCCATGCTGGCCCTGCAGCCAGTCCCCCCTCTGCCCTCCCATGGGACCCCGCTTGGCGCTACCCCCCGTCCGTGAGCCGGTGCTGTGCACCAGCAAGAGCACAAGCGAGTGGGGCAGCAAATTCGGCACTAGGGACCCACTGGGGGAGGAAACAAGGTTTGCAATTCAGTCCCATCCTGTACCAGGATGGTCCCACTCCTGTAAGTGTTGGTTTCCTCTGCTTAGCAAATGAGCACTACATTTTTACCCATTGTATGTTGTGCTCTTTAACCTGCATGTTATAGAGCAAACCTCTGTTGGTTTGTGGGTCCATGCAAGGAGCTGGATGACCCTAGCTCTGCTCAGCAGCAGGCCAGGCTGTTCCCAGAGCTAGCACTTGCCCTGTGGAGGATTAGCACCCACAGGAACATGATGTGGCCCCAGTCCTCGTGGTCCAGCATTGCCCACAAAAGTTTTATCTAGCTCGTTCCCTGTGGGCTCTGCATACATTCACACATGTCCCTGTACTCTCTGGCTGGCAGAGGACCCCAGCTCAGAGTGGCCTGGAGTTTGGAAGATGGATAGAAACAGCACTTTGCCCTCTCTGGAAATTCAGGCTGCCCTGACAGTTTCTCTGCTTGGCTGGGGGCCTGGCTCGGGGCTCCCAGTGGCTCTGCTGTGAGGTGACACTCCTCTGTGCCTACCCCAGCCTTGGGCCAGGGGCAGCCAGCTTGGGGGGCCGGCATACTCCCTTTCACCTTCCAAGCATGGTGCCTCTGCTTGCCTGCCCCTATGGTGCTCTCGGGGCTGCCTGACAGCATGCTCCTTACTGCCTTACTACCACACTGCTGTAGCTTCTTACTGCAGCCCAGCCTGACATGTTTACAAGAGAGGACTTGTGCTGCTGGCCTCCGGGGAGGCCAAGGCCTCTCAGCTCTGTCCCTGAGTCAGCAGGGAGGATGTGAAGGGGACAGAGGGGCTGGGTGATGGGAGTGCCATGGTTCAGGCGGGGGCTGCCTGCCCCCAGCACAGCCCCGATGAGGCAGGCTTGCTGCCACCCTTCTCCCAGGGATGTGGAGGAAAGGGCTTGCTGACATGTTTACATGCCATTTTGGACGAGCGCGCAGAGGGAAAGCGTGCCGGCCCCGCGTGTCGGGAACAGCTGGGCCCCTCTGTGCTGCCCGCCTTCGCGAACAAACTCGTTTACATGTTTCTCTCCAGCTGCGCAGCACCGGAGCCCTGAGCTGTGCCTCAGCCAGTGCCATGTTACCCCCTCGGCACCCTGGTGGGTCCCCATGTCCTGTCCGTGCTGTGCCGTAGGGCCCACTTTTCTGCCAGGGTGGGCACAAGTGGGTGCTTTGTGTTGGTGCCAAACGGAGAGCAAGTGACAAGTGCCAAAAACAAAGAGAACAGCGGAGCCAGTGGCTGTCCCCACAGAGCTAGGCTGGTCAAGAAGCAGGAGTCAGTCTGTGGCTCAGTCCCTGATTGTAGTGCTGTGGCCTGGGCTCTGGGGAGCATCCTCCTTGAATTTGGGTTTGGGTTTGTTTCTTTGGGGGATTTGGTTGGGGTTTTTTTTTTCCCTCTCTCCATCTCCCGATTCTGTGGGCAGGGAGCAGGGAGATGCCCATGCCTCCCCACCCGGCTGTGTAAAAGTGTATCATGGAAGCGCCGGATTTGGAAATAAAAGTCTATAAAATGGTACTGGCCCCTCTGCCGTCTCTCCCCATGCTCGGGATCCATGACTGGGGCTGCGGGCGCAGTGCCTGGCCTTGAGGCGATGCTGGGATGGGGCTTGGGCAGGAGCTCACAGCCAGCTCCTGGCCTGAAGGGGAGTTGCTGTGGCCTGGGGCGAGGTGGCCAGGTGACAGGGACTTCAGGTGCTGCCAGTTGCTTGAACTTGACTATGTCCAGGCCAGTTTGCCTAGAGATAGGGTCGGCTGCGGTGGCTGTGGTTAGCTGTGGGGACCACACCTGGCAGCAGCCGACAACCCTGGCCAGCAGCCTGGGCAAGGCCAAGGGGAGAACATCCACTGTCTGAAGGCAACATGACCTCAGTGGGGCCGATCCAGGCTGCAACGAAGGAGAGGGGAGCGGGAGAAGGAAGAGGAGAGGCTGAGTGCAATTCCAGTGCCCTCCGTTCCTCCCTTTCTTACTCTTGGAGGGGAAGGAGCAGGTGAACAAAGGGCAGTATTGATCCACGGCACCCTGAGCAAGGGTCGTTATCGATGAGTGCGGAGCCTTGGTCCCTTACAGGCTTCCTCCTTAGTGCTGGCCTGAGCTTGACCCAGCCCAGGGCGGCCCCTGAGCACCAGGGGGCTGGGCTCACGGTGGCCCCGGGGAGTCCCGTGTTGGTGGTGCTGGGAGCCACGGTCCTGTCCTGCAGCCCTTTCTGAGGCTGGCCTGGGGGTGAGGGTCCAGGGAGGGCTGCTGAGGGGCTGGAGTGGCTGAGGGGGAGCCCCGGGCAGAGCAGCTGGCCCAGGGTGCGAGTTGGGGGTTGGAGGCTGGGTCGCAGGAAGCAGCAGCGCAGGGTGGGGGCCGGGAGCAGTGATAAGGAGGCAGTAAATAGCACCCACGCTATCAGTTACCACCAAGCAGGAGCCCTGTGACGGCCTCTGTGACGGCCTCTGCTTCAGTGCCAGGTGAGTGGATAAACAATGGGGAGGCACGTGCGTGTGGGTGCATGTGCCAGCATCGGCGTGCCGCTACCTGGCCACGGGTGGGTCTGATGGGCATGGAGGTGGGAGAGCGCAGGGCCGGGGATGCAGCAGAGATCAAGGGGAGCAGGCTCAGCCCCACTGCTGAAAGGCAGACAAGGCGTCTGCATTTGGCTATTGTGGGACCCAGGTTGTGCCAACCATGGGGAGAGCCAGGGTGGCCACAGGCTGCCCCTCACCCAGCCAGCTGGGATGGGAATGACTCTCTCCAACCCCAGAGAGCATGGTCCTGGGTGTCACCACTCATGCCACACACCAGCCCCATCACACCACACAGGGTACCCAGGACTTCCCGGTGCCTGCCCTGCCCTGCCCTGCCTTGCCCACTGGCTTTGCCCTGGACCCTGGGACCAGTCAGCCCAGCCCATGGGTGCCTGCATTTCCACTGCTGTGTCCCTGTGGGCTTGGGCCAAGCGTGACTCAGAAATGCTCCAAAACCAGTGGTGGTACCAGGTCATGGTGGAGCCCAGGAAGGCGTGATAGGTTCAGCAGGGCTCCGGTGCCTGCTGGGACCTTTGGAACAAGATAACGGCTAGGTCTGTGCGCTGGGGTAGAGCAGGGCAGTCCACACGGCACAGCACACCTGTTTCCAGCAGGTAAGCAGGGGTCGGAGCCCATGGAAAATACCCTGGATGCCACAGCTGAAGGTTGTGGTAACCCAACTTGCCCCAGGCACAGCTCCTTCTCCGGGTTGTAGGGCAGAGGGGGGACACCTGTGGGAGCCCTGGGCACACAGGAGGGTGATGGCGGGACCCCAAGCAGTGCCCTGGGGAGGTGAGCACTGGCAGCCCCTGGCAGGAGGTTGGCACCAAGATGTGCCCAGCAGCAAGAAGACCCCTGCCCTACGCCTGGCATGGGCACTGGGGCACGGTGGCACCCCAGGCACAGCTGTGGGCCAGTGGCTGAGGCTGGCCAGGACAGTCCCCAGGATGGGATGGTCCTAGGGACAGTAGTGACAGCCCTGGGCCTGCCACAGCTGGGGCACCCAGCACAACAGAGCACTGGGGGACTGTGGCGGGTGCCACGCAGCAGTGGGGCTGGGAAGCAGGCAGCTCCTCGGGATGGCAGGAGGCAGGGACCGGTGTCTCAAAGATCATGGGCAGATATTAATAAGAGGGAGCAGAGCATGCACCTGGCTGGCAGCACCCGACCAGCTTGGGCACAGCAGGTAGGAGGGCTGGGGGCAAGACAGGCACCCCACGAGTGGCTCATGGGTCTGGTCGCAAGTGGGTGAGCATCTCAGGACCGGCTGGGGCCATCAGCTGGGTGAGCCTGGTGGGATGGTGGCACCTGTCAGCTTGACTCCTGAGCAAGATCAGGCTGCAGATCTATACGGAGATGCCTTTGACCTACCGTTCCAGCCCCACAAAGGGAGAGACCCCCATCCCAGCCCTGCTCCTCCCTGCCCGTGGGTTCAGCCCACTCTGCAGCACAGGGGACTGGAGAGGGCACTGGCAGAGAGATGGTGAGCCCGTGACGCTCGTCAGGATTTGACATTCCTGCTCCCCTCATGTGTAAAGGGACAAAGTCTGCGGACGGGGCTGTGGGGTAGCTGGGGCTTTGCTCAGTGGCTGTGCTAGCCCATTGCCCTGGCTGTGCTGCGGTATGTGCAGGAGAAGGGTGGTTGGTACCAAGGGGGGTTCTACATGGGCAGGCGGAGGGGGAGCCCCCCGGGGTCAGCCTCCACCCATGCACCTGGTGGGGCAGATGGGGCTGGTGTGGGGCAGGAGCAGGCAGTGCTAATTGCCAAGGCCTCGGCTCCCTCCCTGCCCACACGCCGGCCACCTGCCACCCTCCAGTGTGAGCTGCTGCCACTGCTTCAGGATTCCCAAAACTTGGCTCACCCCTGCCCTTGGGGCCGATCCTGCAGTCCTGGCTGGGATGGGATGGCTTCGTGGGGCAAGAGGGGCTGCAGGAGGGGCTGCAGGGTGGGTAGGGTGCTGGGTGCCCCCAGCTGTGGGGACGCACCTGAGCTGTCCCTTATCTCTCTGCAGAGGGCTGGCACGTGGGAGGGCCAGGTGGCCATGGCGGCGGAGATGGCACTGAGCCACCGGGCACCCCGCGAGGTGCTGAGCGAGGCTGACCTGGAGGAGGTGGCGCAGCGGAAACTTCCCACCAAGCCCTCGCTACGCAGCTATCTCCGCAAGATCAGGTAGGACCATGTTGGCTGGGGGGGTGCACCTGGACCCCCCCAGGCACCATGTGCCCCAGCCCCACTGCCATGGCGAGCCTGGCTCTGGCTGTCCCAGCCCCTGCAGCAGACACGGTTGGTTCCCCCAAGCCCAAACACCCATGTCCCCACTCTGTCCTCCTACCTGGATGGATACCTGGCTCCAGTGGATGGAGCTGGGAGTCCCACGGGACCCATTGCATGACCCGCTGATGTCCCCAAGCCTTGTGCTCAGCCCAGCTCCTGCTCCTTCCCCACCAGATGCTCGGCCTCCACTGCCAAGTCCCTGCTCTTCCAATTCCTGCCCTTCCTGCACTGGCTGCCCCGCTACCCAGTCAAGGAGTGGCTCCTGGGGGACATCACCTCAGGCTTCAGCGTGGGCATCATGCACCTGCCCCAGGGTAAGCGATGTCATGCCCAGGCTGCCAGTTGCTCCCTGCAGGCAAGGGGGCCAGGGCTCGGCCATCCGTGACGTTTCTCCCTGCTCCCCCTTGTACAGGCCTCGCCTACGCACTGCTGGCCGGGCTGCCGCCCGTCACCGGTCTCTATTCCTCCTTTTACCCCGTCTTCCTCTACTTCTTCTTTGGGACGTCCAGGCACAACTCCGTGGGTGAGCTGAGGGACCATGTACTCCCAAGGGGATGGTGGGGAGGGAGTGAGGATGAAGGGGGCAAGCCTTCATCCACGGCACAGCATTGCCACATCAACCATTGGGGGGACCTTTCTTGCCTTTAATTTGCCCCACTAAGAAGGTGGTTGGCCATACCAAAGCGAAAACACAGTGGGTGCACTTTGAGCCCAACCTAGGGGGACAGGTGCCTGTGGACCTCAGAGAGGTCCTGGTGCTGACCTTGGGCTCCCTGCCCATACCCTGCCTGTCCCCAGGCCCCTTTGCTGTCATCTCTGTCATGATCGGGAGTGTGACGGAGTCCCTGGTGCCCAGTGAGAACTTCCTAGAGTTCATCAATGGAACCAACGTCACGATGGTCAATGAGGAACGGCGTGATGCTGCCAGGGTGGAGCTGGTGGCCACCATCACTGTCCTGACGGGCATATTCCAGGTAAGGGGGCCCCAGCCCAGCCTGGCAGGGAGCAGGGGGCCATGGTGCCCCATGGCTGTGAGCACCAGGGCACTCTTCCTGCTACCTCTCCCTCCAGGTGGCCCTGGGGCTCCTGCAGTTCGGCTTTGTGGTGACCTACCTCTCGGACCCGCTGGTGCGTGGCTACACCACTGCTGCCTCTGTGCATGTCCTTGTCTCCCAGCTCAAGAACGTCTTCGGGGTCTCCCTGGGTGAGCACTCGGGGCCACTCTCGATGTTCATGGTGAGTGGGAGTTTGCTGCTGCCCTGGGACCCCTGGGCACTCACCTGTGGGGCACACAGAGGCCCCCAAAAACCTGCCGGGGAAGCATCTGCTTTCCTGAGCCAGTTCCCTCCTCCTGTGTCCTCTAGACCTTCATTGAGATCTGCCAGAAGCTGCCAGAGACCAATGTGGGCACCCTCGTGACGGCCATCATTGCCATGGTGGCCATCTTCATCGTGAAAGAGCTCAACCACAAGTTCGCTGCCAAGCTGCCCATGCCCATCCCCATCGAGCTTATCACGGTACCCAGAGCTGCCCCAGCTCCCTGTGGAGACGCAGCCACGGGTGACCCTATCCCCTCCAGGGTGGGGAGGGGTGGGTTGGGGTGCCTTGGCGAGTGCAGCTCCAGGGTATGCGTCTCCTCCTCCTCCTCCACCATGGTCCCTGTGTAGGAAGGCTCTGCCTCACTTCAGCCATCCTCCCCCAGATCATCATCTCCACTGGCATCTCCTACGGCGTCAACCTGAACGCCAAGTTCGGCATCTCCGTGGTGGGCAACATCCCCAGTGGGTGAGCAGGGCTGGGCGGTGAGGGTGGCTGCACCAGGGCACCGCACTGCCCACAGGACCCCCCTTTTGAGCCCCATCTCCCTGTCTTGGCTGTAGGTTGAAGCCACCCGTGGTCCCTAACTTCAGCTACTTTGGGCAGGTGGTGGGCAACGCCTTCGCCATTGCTGTGGTGGGCTATGCCATCTGCATCTCCCTGGGCAAGATTTTTGCCCTGAAGCATGGCTACAAAGTGGACAGCAATCAGGTGATGCTCTGATGTGCAGGGCCCCTTCCCTGGGTGAAAACCAAGCTTGTTCTTCTTGCAGCTGGGGGAAGGCATGGTGCTCCCCCAACACTGCTCTGTCGCTGCAGGAGCTGATTGCACTGGGCTTTTGCAACTTCCTGGGGGGCTTCTTCCAGTGTTTCGCCATCAGCTGCTCCATGTCGCGGAGCCTGGTGCAGGAGAGCACAGGGGGCAACAGCCAGGTGGGTCTGGGCAGCGTTGCCTCCCTCCATGGGGCTGGACTGGGGGCAAGGAGCACAGCGAATGGTGGGGGGGCTCACCTCTCACCACCTGCTCTTCTTCCCCTCAGGTAGCTGGTGTCATTGCATCCCTGGTCATCCTGGTGACCATTGTGAAGATCGGAGAGCTCTTCCGCGACCTGCCCAAGGTACATCTAGTCCCACAGACTCTGCACCATGTCCCACCCCTGTGCCTGTCCCATGGCAAAGTGGTGTGTCAGGGGAACAGCCAAGGCCACCCACCCCCCCAGACCTGCCCTCAGCATCCTCATAGTTGCAGGGACTTCTCTCCTAGGCCATCTTGGCTGCCATCATCATCATCAACCTCAAGGGCATGTTCAAGCAGTTCAAAGACCTCCACACGCTCTGGAAGTCCAACCAGGTGGACCTGGTAAGGTGCTGACTGGCCCCAGGGCTTTGCTCTTGTTCCTGGAGAGGGTTTCTCCACCCTCCCTGAGGTTTGCAGATGCTGGTGGGGGGGCCATGCCACAGCTGACCGTGTACCCCCTCCAGATGGTCTGGATTGTGACATTTGTGGCCACCCTCTTGCTGAACTTGGACATCGGCCTGGGGGTCTCAGTGGCCTTCGGGCTGCTCACCATCATCTTCCGCACCCAGCTGTGAGTACCCCAGGGCTGGGGCTGGTGCCACGTCCTGAGGGCAGGAGAAGCCTGTGGTGACCTCAGCACCTTGCTCTGCTCCCCACAGCCCCCACTACTCCATCCTGGGGCGCATCTCCGACACTGATATCTACAGGGATGTGGCTGAATACCAGATGGTAACAACACTGGGGAATGGGAGAAGAGACGCCTGCAATGCATGGGGGGAAGTTCAAAGCAGCCCCAGGGGCTGTTCGCTGGGGAAAGGAGTGGGGGGCATTTAGGGGGAAGGAGGGGAGGGGAGCAGGGGGCTCCATCTCTAGGGTAGCACCCTCCCCATCTGCCCCCAGGCACAGGAGGTCCCTGGGGTGAAGATCTTCCGCTCCTCCTCCACCCTCTATTTTGCCAATGTGGAGCTGTACGCTGAGGCCCTGAAGAAGAAGGTAGGAGAGCCGCCAGCCCCCCGGTGCTCACCATGTTGCCCACCTGCCAGCACCAGGGTGGCAGTGGGGTGTGCGGGGACACAGGGCTGCATTGCTTTGCAGAGTGGCATCAATGTGGACCGCCTGATTGAGAAGAAGAAGAAAGCCCTCAAGAAGCTGAAGAAACAGCAGAAGAAAGCGGAGAAGGAGAAGGCAAAGAGGGAAAAGGTGATTCCCTGCCACAGGGGACCCCTCTGGTGCCACCCTGCACCGCCTCCCTGCCTGGCTCTGGCCTTCCTGCCTGTGCATTCACTGGGCTCAGTGGCCCGTGGGGTCCTCTGTTCAGCCTGAGGCCACTGGGTGAGAAGAGGCACTGGGGCAGAGCCCGGCCATGGAGTCACACCCAAGGTTGGTGGGGAAAGCCAGGCCGTTAATGATTAGTGGTGGAAACAGTGAGTCATTAGCCATTTGTCAAGTTAATCAGAATTAAGAGCAAGAGCAAAGGCTGACCTGGTGCCAGCTAATGAGCCTAGCTCTGGAGAGGGTCCCTGGGGAGAGGGGTGGGTCCCAGGCACATAGGGACAGAGCCCAAAAGTGGGTGGAGGTGCAAGCGAGGCACCCACTCCCGGGGCCACCCACTGCCCATGCCCTAATGCAGCCGAAGAGCCTCGCCAGGCCCCACTGCGCTATAGGGCAGGGCAAGCCCAGGGGGCTGCCTGGCCAGCCGGGCCAGGGGTGCCGCCAGCCCCTGTGCAGTGAGGCTGGGTCTCCTTCCCTCCCCCAGGATGCGGAGGACAGGCTTAATGGCCCAGGCGTGGCAGTGATCGAGCTGAGCGGGGCCGAGGACAACGTGCCCCACAAGCCCACCCTGTGCTCCCTGGGGCTGCCCCAGCCCAGCTTCCACGCTGTCATCTTGGACTTCAGCCCTGTCAGCTTCATGGACACCGTCTCCATCAAGATCCTGAAGAACGTAAGGGGCTGGGGGAGCAGGCGGGCTGGCAGCCTCACCAAGGGTGTCCCAAAGGCCCTGCGGGGTGGCCTGATGGCCACTGCCCGTCGCTTTTCCTGGGCAAAACGTGTTTTCTGCCATTTGCAGATCTTCAGGGATTTCCATGAGATAGAAGTGGACGTCTTCATTGCCGGCTGCCCAGGTGAGGAGGCTCTGCAGAGCCCCTGCTGGGCATGCCCACCCCTTCAGGACAGAGCTGCTGGCCTGGGGCTCCCTCCATGGTGTCCCTGTCCCCAGGGTTTCCCCAGGGGACAGGTGCTGGCAGGTTGTCCCAGGGATCCAGCCTGAGCCCCGCAGCCCCCGGTGAGGCAGCTGGATCCCTGGAGATAGTCCCAGTGCCCCTGCAGCGCAGGGGGAGGGAGGCTGCTCTGGGTGGAGGGCGCTGGGCTCAGCTGGGTGCCATAGCTTCGGATGTTTCTCCCTCCACACAGTGCCCGTCCTGGCCCAGCTGGAGCGGAGCAACTTCTTCAGCTCCGCCATCACCAAGCATTCCTTCTTCCCCTCGGTGCATGACGCCGTGGTCCACATCTGCGCAGAGCGGCACCAGGCCCCAGTAAGCACCCAGCCTCACCATCCCCATCGCTATGATGGAGGGGGGGCAGCCAAGCCAACCCCTCCCTGCCTGTCTCCCTTAGGTGGATCTCAGCACCAGAATGTAGCCCCGTGAGAGGAAGACGTCTCCCCAAGGAGCCGGGCAGGCAAAGGGGGGGGCTTCGCCACCCCAACGGCACCAACTCACCCACCCCGGGGCCCGCAGACCTTGTACCCCCCACCAGCCCCTCCGGACTCTGGCAGCCGGGGCCCTGCCCCGGCCGTGACCTCCCCCTGCGATGGAGCCGCCGCTGGCCGAGGGCCCCGCGCCCCACGCCCGCTCCGGCACAGGGACGCCAGGCGCGGTGCCGGCCAGGAGCCCCCGCTCAGCCCCAGCAATGGGCTGGGCCCCAGTTTGGGGGGTGGCGGAGGGACTCCCCGGTCCCGGCCGAGGGGGTCCTGCTCCCGGCAGCGGGTTGGTGTCGTGGATAAAACCGTGTAACGTTTCTCAGGCTTCGTTTTAATGCACTTTCCTCAATAAAGGTGACCTCAGGCCGGGCCACCTGGCTGCACCCTGGCACCGGCGGGCACTGCCCTGGCCTGACCCTCTCCGCTGGCAGGCTGGCCCACCACCCCGCTCCCTCCGGCCCCTTTCCGCCACTTCTCCCCCCGGGCCGCGGCCGAGGGATCGGCACGGCTGGGGTCCCCCGTTCCCGCCCCCATCCCGGGACACCCCCCGCCGCCGCGACCCCCGTCCTCGGGACCCCCCCCCCCCGCCTCCGCCGGGGACACCCGCCGCCGCGCCCTCCCGCCACCAGGGGGCGCCGCTGCGCGCCCCACGCCTTTGCGCATGCGCCCCTCCGCCTGCGCGGCCCCCTCCCTCCCCATCGCGCGCATGCGCATGGCCGACTCGCCGGCATCCACTCGGCCTCGTGCGCATGCGCCTTCCCCCACAAGCCCCGCCTCCCTGCGCAGGCGCTGTGCAGCCCGGGCGGCGGCGGAGGCAGGGCAAGATGGCGGCTTCCTCTCTGTGCCGGGCGGGGAGTGCGGTTGGGCGGGCTCTGCTGCGGGGCCCTCGTCCCTCCGTGAGTCACCGCGGCCGGCGGCGGGGGAGGCGGTGAGGTGGGCCGGGGGGAGGCCGGCTAGGGGAGCGGGAGGCCCCGCGGTGTGGCAGAGCTGCCGGGCCCACACCGCCGGCCGGCCGGGAAGGTCACCGGGACGCGGCGGCTGGGGCGGGGCGGGCGGCGGTCGCCGGTCGCCGTGGGAAGCTCCTGCCGCCGGAGCGGGGCCGGGCCGGGCGGGGGGCAGCGGCGGCCTGCGCCCTTCGCGGGGCTTGCCGGGTCCCGCTGTCCGCTCCTCTCCTCCGCTCCGGTACCGGGGCCGCACCGGCTCGTGGGGCTCCTCGCTGAGGTTTTCCACCTGCCCGAAACATCTGGCGCTGCGGAGGGCTTCCAGCTCTCCGGGTAACGAACGGTGTGTAGCAGGGAATCCTCGATATAAACGTGAGAGAGTTTGTCCGGCCTAGCTTTGGTCAGCTGCCTGGCCGGCAGTCTGCCCTGCAGGGGTGAGCTGCTGGCTAGGGGTGATGTTAGCCCCCCCCCCTTTTTTTTTTTTTTAGGCCGCTTTATTGACTTTGACAAGGAACCGAGGTGCTGCCACCTACGCCCAGACACTCCATAATATCCCTGAGACCCAAGTCACCACTCTGGACAATGGCCTCCGTGTAGCTTCAGAGGAGTCCAATCAGCCAACGTGTACGGTATGTTTAAGATAGGTTAAGGGTATACTTGAAAACAGTCAGTCTTGCCTTGTCTGTAGCTGGTCTTCCAAAAGTGACAGACCCCTGTTTGAACCGAATCGTTTGACAGAAACCCTACCACTTCTCTTTGTTAACTGGGGGGATTCATGTAGCAGTAGAAGGCCTAACCTGGCTTTGTATAAGTCCATGGACAAGCTTTTGTACTTTACGAGTTTTCTCAGCTTTACAGCTTTTGTGTTAGCAGTAAGTGGCCAGTAGTAGTTATCTCTGGCAAAACTAGCAAAGGCTTTTTTGAAGCTGCTAGATAAAAAGCCAAAATGCATATGGGAAACAGCTGATGGTGCTTGTTCTTATTTTGGTGCTACGAGTGCAATGTCTGTGGAGGAGGCTTCTTGTCCCTGCTGTTATATTTGTGTCATGAGGCTTGAGTATGCTGTTTGTTTTCTTTTCTAATATGTGTACATGATACTTTTGCCGTTAGGTGGGTGTATGGATTGGGGTGGGGAGCCGCCATGAAAATGAGAACAACAACGGTGCTGGTTACTTCCTGGAACATCTGGCCTTTAAGGTAAGGAGGTATGCTAGGTCTGGCACAGGACTGTGTGGAGAGCTGTTCTAAATATTCACTTATATATTGCGCTTTCCCCTTGGAGGCTGTACCTGTTAAGAGACAGTGCAAATCAGGTCATCTGGGTCCCAGAGACTTTGCACATAGTATAAAAACAAACTTCAAAAGGCACCTAGCCTATATGGCGCTCTTTGTTTGAATACGTGGCAACTTGCAAGCATGCATGAATTAAGGCAACTCTTATTTACTGGTTGGTATTTCCTCTCTTAAAGGAAAAAAAGATGTAAGTCACAAGTGAGACTGAGTCTCTGACACTGTAGTTCCAATTCTTGACTATCCCAGCCACTGTGTAGTGCACATATTGGACTATGTTATGAAGCATGTTTCTTCAGGTTAGCAGGCAGAGGTCAAAGCAGCATTTCCTGTAGCCATTTATTTTTCTTTGGTTTTCTTAGTGGACCAGCAAAGTTTAGAGGCTACAGCTCTTAGTTTTCTAATAACGTGTCTGCTGAACAGCCCTAGGGCAGGAGGCATCTAAGCCTGGGACCTGCTGACTCAAGTTCAGCCTGTGCCATCATAGGCAACTGCAGCGTCTGGCTTGCTCCTGAAGAGATGAGCTCTGTATTGGAAGTAGTTTTCTGCTCCTGTTCTGGCTGCTTCTGAATATTGCTGCTTGGATATCTAGAAACCTAATTATTTTTGGTTTAGACTTGTTCTTGGTTTACTTCCACTGATGTGATCTTCAGCCACTGTCATCTCCTAGTGTAGGTGTTCTCCTTCCCTGCTGGGTTTTTATTGGTCTTTCAAAAGACATCTCACCCATCATTTAACTAGAGTAAATAAGCCAAGTTTTAAATCTCTTGCTTTCTGCACTTGCTCTTGGCTTTTATGAATCACATGACAGGTTTTATTGTTTTAGGTCTTTATTGCTGTCTTCCTTGCTTTAGTTCTGCCCAAGAGGGAAATCTGTTCATTTTGTAGTTGTGTTTATCTGTTTTCTTTAGGGCACAAAGAAGCGTCCTTGTGCTGCCTTTGAGAAGGAGGTGGAGACTATGGGTGCTCACCTGAATGGGTACACGTCACGGGAGCAGACTGCCTATTACATAAAAGCCTTGTCCAAGGACATGCCCAAAGGTAGGATGGCCAGTGGGCAAAGTCTGGTTTGGAGGTTAAGGATGAAGCAAGCATGTGTGCTTGTGTTTCTCTCCCACTAGCATCCTTCCTACCAACAGACCAGGGGATGAAGTTATAGCTGAGTGGTAAATTGGAGGTTCTAGCTGGTAGTTGAAGAGAGCACTGCCATGACATGGTGCTTCAAGGCTGCAAGTTCACGTGTTCCTAAAACCAGTTTTGCAAAATGCTTATTATGTCAGGACACACTATGTTGCCAGGAGGGAGAGGGGGGTTTCAGTGGTCTGTTGTTGTCTTATGGAGCTGAGAAACTGAGGTCAGTGACAGCTACTGTCAGGAGTGCTCAGTGTAGCTCTTGCAGGTGTTGCTTGTGCTCCGTACTACCATGTGCAGACTCCTCTTTGGGTCTGTTTTGTCCAGAGGCAGTGATGTGAGGTGGAGCTATAGGCCCTACTGTAAATGTGGGCTATGCTGTAGATGTTGCAAGCTCTCTGTAAGGTTTCAGCATGTTTCTGCAACAGTACCCTGATTCTGACGCGCTTCGCCTTCTGCAGTTGTTGCCTGCCTTCTGCAGTTGTTGCCTGCCTTCTGCAGTTGTTGCCTGCCTTCTGCAGTTGTTGCCTGCCTTCTGCAGTTGTTGCCTGCCTTCTGCAGTTGTTGCCTGCCTTCTGCAGTTGTTGCCTGCCTTCTGCAGTTGTTGCCTGCCTTCTGCAGTTGTTGCCTGCCTTCTGCAGGCAGCAATGCTTGGCCAGCTGACTTGGACACTTCATGCTTAAACAGTGTCGTTTGTCCCTCTCTGATGCTGTGGGAGTGGGTCATGCTCATCTCTATTATGTTGCATCCCCTCCCCAGCATGGCTTGTTGTTCACTCCTCTTGCAGTGCCCCTGCTGCCTGTGTGTCTTTTCTCCTTTCAGCTGCACTGGGTAGCAGGCAGCAGGACTGCTAACATTGGAAATGTGTTGCAGTTGTAGAACTTCTGGCTGACATTGTGCAGAACTGTGCACTGGAGGAGTCTCAGATCGAGAAGGAGCGTGGCGTCATCCTTCAGGAGTTGAAAGAAATCGACAGCAACTTGACAGATGTTACCTTTGACTACCTTCACACCACTGCTTTCCAAGGGACTGCGCTGGCCCACACTGTTGAGGGGACCACAGAGAACATCAAGTGAGCAACAGGCTGGATGTGGTACACAGCCCGTGGGTTCAGTCCTTGGGGTGCACAGCTGCTGCTTCTCAGTAATGGTGACTGCACAAGGAAACAGTCTGTATACGACATGATCTGTGCCTGTGGGCTTCTCATTGTGTTTTGACTGTATTTTCCCTGTTGGTGCTAGTGAAGACATAACACTGCACACATTTTTCTCTAGAATCCCCCTTGCACAAGACGTGAGGTTGGTAGGGCCAGGTTGAAAGTTCTCCCATACTTGTCAGTTTGACACTGTTGGAGAACTAAGATGTAGGGGTGCTCATTAAAGCAGTGGCCTTGAGCATACACACTTGTTAGGGTACTGGTAGCTCAGTGACCAGGGTTACTACTCTCTAGTCTGTATTGAAGTCTGTAACTCTCCATCTTAGCCACTGGTTTCTGTTCTCTGTGTTCCAGAATCAGAGCACAGGGAAAGCACAGACAGTGCAGTCTTGCTTCTAAAAACTATTGTTACCCTACAGCTGAGAGAATCAACATCATCACTGCTGTCTCTGCACTGTGAACTTGCTTCTCCTAAGGCTCTCATCCCTCCAACTCAGAGATGCTGATATACTGGGTCTCTGTGTGTTCTTTCTAGGCGTCTGACTCGAGCAGATCTAGTTTCATATGTTGATACTCACTTCAAGGCGCCTCGTATGGTCCTGGCAGCTGCTGGAGGTAAGTTCTAGATCCTTGTGACTTTGGGAAGCCTGGCTGTTTTCAAGCTGGTGATCAAACCCATCACACATCTCTAATGTAAAATCAGACGACTTTGTTATATTAAGGTGTTTGAGACTACAAATCTCTTTCCCATTGCCAGGTATTTCCCACAAAGAGCTGGTAGATGTAGCTAGG
The DNA here is from genome assembly GCA_031468815.1 of Morus bassanus. Taxonomy (NCBI): domain Eukaryota; kingdom Metazoa; phylum Chordata; class Aves; order Suliformes; family Sulidae; genus Morus; species Morus bassanus. The sequence continues at coordinate 14,292,634 of CM062580.1, read as the reverse complement.
CAACACTTCAGTGGAGTTCCTTTTACTTACAAAGAGGATGCTGTGCCTGTCGTCCCACCCTGTCGCTTCACAGGGAGTGAGGTAAAGTTGCTCTGGTCCCAGGCAAAACAAGCAGGTGTTGCCACTGTTGAATGAATGTGAAACCAGTTATAGCTGCTCTGAGAGAAAAAAAATTTGTTCGTATAGCTCAGAAAAATTGATGACGTAGCATCTTGGTAGTGCCCCCATGCTCTGTTCTCAGGTCTTATTGCCACAACATGTTGGGTTTTAGTTAGGACCCAAATCTATTAGGAAAGTGAAGCTATTGCTTACATCATCTGCTGGAAAACTCATATTGGAGCAGCTGGTTTCTGTGCAGTAGTGCCTGAGACTATTTTGTTTCAGTGGGGTAATATCAAGTTCTCCAGTTTGTCAGCCTGGCATTGCAGCAGGCTGCAGACAAAGCCACAGTGCTCATGCAGTTCTCCCCTGCTCCTTAATGATTATCTAGATCCGTGCCAGAGATGATGCTCTGCCTGTTGCCCATATTGCTCTTGCCGTGGAGGGGCCAGGATGGGCTGATCCAGATAACGTTGTCCTCAATGTGGCTAATGCTATCATTGGACGCTACGACCGCACATTTGGAGGTGGTAAGGTAAGAGGCTTGTAAGTGTGATAGGGGGAGCCTGGAGCCTTTTAATAAGAAATGCTATGGAGACCCTGGGTGAATGTGCTTTTTGGAAGGCTGTTGTGTTTAGTTTCCAACTGCAAAGTGGTCAGGAATCCGGAAAGTAGGGTGGAAGTGTAATCAAGTCTATTCCGGAACAATTCTTCAGAGGTGATGCTGGGACATGAACTGAGCCTTCTCTGCTAAGTTTGGAAGAGGTTTAGCTGATGAATTCTCAGCAGCTTATTCCTACACTCCTGAACTAACTGCTCAGTGGGGTGGTGATGGAAGCAGGACAGAGCAGTCTCTAGCTTCATGATGCAAGCCTGTCTTACAACTGCAAAACAGGTGGAACTTGTTTAAAATCCCAGTGTTACATCCATTCTTGTCTGAAATCTGGCCTGCATAACTGTGCTAACCCCTGCTACTGGGAGACCTTGCACTTCCCATTTTCTCCCACTCCTGCGGTGGTACGCATACCAGCTCCTCATGTGCGGCTGGGAAAGGAAATGGTTTTGCTGGATGGACTCTTAGGCCATTGTCTGTGGCTTTTCCACTAGTAAGTCTCATCTGTTGACCACATGAAGGGCCTAAATTAAGCTCTCATTCAGCAAAGTGTTCCGCTCTGTCTTGTCTGTGGTCTTTGTGAAAACAGCTCAGTTGGAAAGAATTTGAGCTGTGAGGAAGCTCTAAGACTGAAATGGCTGATGGTATCTCCTTATTTACAGAATCAGTCCAGCAGGCTGGCTACGCTTGCTGTGGAGCATAATCTCTGCCACAGTTTCCAGACGTTCAACACTTCTTACTCTGATACTGGCCTCTTTGGTTTCCATTTTGTTTCTGATCCTCTGTCCATAGATGATATGCTGTATTGTGCTCAACGGGAGTGGTAAGTACAACTTCGGCAAAAGTTCCTTTTTAAGATCTGACCCTCTCGTGGGAGACTGAACTGGTGGGCAGTGTAATAGGTCTTCAGAGAGCTGTGTCCCTGTGTGAATTCTCAGTAACTCGCATTCTGGTTAAGAGATCCTATAAGTGGTTTCTGTAAATGTTTTAGGATGTGGCTTTTGAGGAGCTGTTTTAATCCCTTAGGGCTCTTTGGGTCTTTCGTTTGTGCTTCCAAGTATTAGCACTGAGGATTTGGTTTTTTATATACAAGTGAGATCATTCCTTAGAGACAAGGCTTTCCCAGGTGCCCAAGAGACATATCTCCATATCTCAAGTCTTGTTAAACTTGAGCAAAGCAGGCAGAGTTCCTACCTGTTGTGTTGTGGCTGACAAATGCCCTGCTGCTGGAGTCATGCCAGTGTTTGGAGGCCTTCTGTCTTCCTATCTTATTGTATACATGTATATCCCAGTAATGGTTCGAGGCTGCATCTGAGATTCAGAGCAGAGCTGTGCTGTGTGTGGAGCAGATGGAGTTAGCCCTTGCCCTAGAGACGTTGCAGTTGGCAGGGGAGGAAGGGATTTAGCAGCTGGAGTCCAAACAGACTCTGTAGAACTGTCTTGTTCTTTCAGCATCAGTTTCCATAGCAGCTTGCCCTGTGTGGGAATAGCTGACAATAGCTGACATGCCTTCCTTCTCTTGTGATAGTATACCACAGACCATTTGCCACTCTGCCTGATGGGCAAGCTAGAGCCGGCACTAGGGCTGCTTAGACCTTTGTGAGCGTAATGCAGCGTGTAACCTGCTGGCTGATATCCCCTGCTTGTAAGCTTGAGCTCTTTCTTTTGCCTCCTGCTGTTCAGCGCTCCCCAGTTCTTAGCTGCTCTGCAGTGATGAAGAATGAATCTCAAGCCTGCAAGACAATTGATGTTGATAATAGCTTATTGCTGCAGGGGCTTGGGAAAGGGAGGAAGTCACTTTTTGTCTGAGCAGACAAACATCTTTAAGAGCTTTAGTGGTCTTTCCTCTCCAGGATGCGTCTGTGCACTAGTACCACAGAGTCAGAGGTGAAGAGAGCCAAGAACTATCTCCGAAATGCCATGGTGGCTCAACTGGATGGTATGTTCTGGTTTATGGATTGACCACTACACAGCTTTCGGAGGGTTACCGCTTATGTCTCTCCAGGGAGCGAGATCTCTGCTAGACACTGCAGTACTGCTGGCAGGCACTGGGCAAAACTTCCTTTCCCCTGCTCTGCATTAGTTCTGCCATGTTGTCAAAGCAGCTGACCCCAGCCTGCTCTGCTCCAGGCTAGCTGTGACTCTGTAAACTTTTAGTTGTTCTGTTGCTGAGAGTGAATAACATGCTGCCTGGTGAAGTTAGAATTGAGACCCTCCAACTGGTCTGCTTCAGCTGTAACGCTTTGGAGACTGGTGAAGCAATCTTTTTGTATTGCTTAACTCCTCCTGCCAGAGCTGCTTAGAGTGGTAACTGCAACTGGTACTTCATTAGAAGCTGCTTCAGTGGCCAGCGTTGCTTCTATCTGCTTTGCCTGATGATCACGCTGTACAATTCTGGAAGGTTTTCTGCTGTGCTGACCATGTGATATCTTCAACATCTAGGTACTACACCAGTGTGTGAGAATATTGGAAGCCATCTCTTAAACTACGGACGCCGTATCCCTCTAGAGGAATGGGATGCCAGGATTGCTGTAGGTATCTGTTTGTTTTGGTTGGGGTACCTGAGCATGGTTGTTGTCAGCATTTTCTTGCCTTAGTTTGCTGCAGTAATGTGAGACTTACTCATCCCTTAGTCAAGCTGCCTGGAGTCCAGGCGGTCAGCTCACTGACACTGATATAAATATGTCAGAATCTCTGGCACAGACTCTGTGTCCTTGTGGCTGGATTCAATCCTTCCCAGAAAGAGGGCCTGTGCCTGCGTTAAGCAGCACAGCTTGAAATTCCTTTAACGGTTTCCCTAGAGGTGGCCAGCATCTAGTTTGTGTAATTCTTCAGCCACTGTATCCCTTGGAAGGCTTCAGATTTTGGACTGCCATGTCTTCTGAACCCTCAGAAAAACACACTGCGTAGAACATTAGCTGTCCTTGCAGACAGGAGCTGTACAGTTGGTGCAGATGGTCCCCAGGGATCTGACTATATCTTTTTAATGATCCTGATATGTGATGGCAACAGTGACTTCCAACTTCGAGAAATGCAGGTCTGCTAGAAGGGTCATTAATTGCTTGTTTGATATTTATTAGGCTGTTGATGCAAGAATGGTGAGAGAGGTCTGCAGTAAATACATTTATGACAAATGCCCGGCAATTGCAGCAGTTGGTAAGTAGTACATGGCAATTGGTACATGGTAGCTTAAAAAACAGGAAGGCATCAAGAGCTGAGTGGAAGTGAGCTGCAGGCACTTTTCACATGTCTGATCTGGCCTCCTAACCACTCTGGTTCTTTGCTGGTATCCTACCTCTGCACGTTAGATGTGCCAAGGCACATTTGCCAGGAGAGCAAACGTGCAGGTGATGGAGGTGCAGTGGCAGCGAGCTGCTGGCTGTCCTTCCACCTCTCTACTTGCTGTGGAGCCATGACTAAGTTTGGGAGTCCCATAGCTGGGTGCGGGCCCAGCAGCGTCTGCCAGGTGTCCTTGCCCTGGGGTCATGGTGGTTTATGTGAGGGAAATGAAGGGACCTGATTCTCTTGTGCTGCTCTAGCATGTCTGTCTGGCCAAGGACAAATTCCTCTCGGAAAACCTGCCTGAGCAGCTCAGCTCCGCTCTGCTGCCTCTTTCCTGTGCGTTGTGGATTCCCCTCCTCCATGCAGCTGTTTCCTCTGGCCTTCAAAGCAGAGCAGCTTGGAAAAGGGAGACAGTTTTTGAACAGGAAGTCGGAATGAACTAACCAAAATCTCTGTGACATGGTAGCTCCCTGTATTTCATACCTATGTGTGGAGCTGTACTGAGCATTGTGGGGCAGTGCAATACAACAACTTATTTTGAGGAAACAAGTAACAGTTTCTCTGTCAGGAGGTGGTATCTGCTGGTTTTCCTGATGCAGGTTTGAGCTGTAGTTGCACGGTTTTGTGCATAGCTGCTCTGGATTGTGAGCATGGCCTGCTCTGCCACCATCTGCTTTAAGACCATGGGAAACTGCATGGGGATTTTAACAGCATCTCCAGTGACTAACTCTTGTTCTGTTCTCTCAGGTCCCATCGAACAGCTTTTGGATTACAACCGTATCCGCAGTGCCATGTACTGGATCCGTTTCTAAGACGTGTCCCTGCAGGTTGGAAGTAGTGAAGCTGTGGACTGTGACAGGTTCCCTCTGGCTCTGAATGTCTTGTGCACCAGGGGCAAGATGAGTCCCATCAAAATGGCTGTCTTCTCGGTGTTAAATGTATAAAAGTAAAAATAAATATATCCCATATGGAGTTGGTTCTGCTGGCAGTCAACCGTGTCTTGCGGGGTCATGTATGTAGACATTGTTAATCTTGCCAAATTGGTGAGATATTGGACCAATCAGTCTTGATTTGTCAGGGCCCATGCTAGAATCTTGTCTGTGTGTCTATCTGCAGCCCCTGCCTCCTCTGTCCTGAGCTGGCAGTGTCCTGGTTCAGAAGTCTTGTCTTCAGGCTGGTAGAAGCAAGTCTTTCCACTGGCATGAGGCTGCCTGTGTAGCTGTAGCTACTTCCACTGTGCCCTTCTGTGCGGGCAGCAGCATGGTCAAACTCAAGCTGTAGCATTGCTGCTTGTGCAGACCTAAGAACAAAGGGCCCTTGTCTGAGGGGACCTCTGTGCTCTCCTGCTCATCAAGGAGATCAAAATATATCTATGGAAAGTTGGTACTCATTGGTCCTGTCCCTTGGGTGTGCCTTCTTGGCACTGGTGAGGCCTTGAATATTGTGTTCAGTTTTGGACCCCTCAGTACAAGAAGGACATTGAGGTGCTGGAACATGTTCAGAGAAGGGCAACAAAGCTGGTGAAGGGTCTGGAGAGCAGGTCTTATGAGGAGAGGTTGAGGGAACTGGGGTTGTTTAGTCTGGAGAAGAGGAGGCTGAGGGGAGACCTTATCGCTCTCTACAGCTACCTGAAAGGGGGTTGTAGCAAGGTGGGTGTTGGGTGTTGATCTATTCTCCCAAGTTACTAGTGATAGGACAAGAGAAAATGGCCTCAAGCTGTGCCAGGGAAGGTTTAGATTGGATATTAGGAAAAATTCTTTACTGAAAGAGTGGTGAGGCACTGGAACTGGCTGCCCAGAGAGGTGGTGCAGTCACCATCCCTGGAGGTGTTCAAAAAATGTGTAGACGTGGCACTTCAGGGCATGGTTTAGGGGATATGGTGGTGTTGGGTTGGCGGTTGGACTTGATGATCCTAGAGGTCTTTTCCAACCTTAATGATTCTATGATTAGTGTTTCTGGCCTGGCTGTTTGTGACCCCCTCATTGGAGCACTGCCTCTGGGTCAGTGCAGTTTGTGCAACCCCTCTCTCTCTAATCAGGTATAGATAAAACTGGTTGGCTGAGTTCCCACCACCTACTGAAGCTGGTGAAGGTGATCAGCCTGGCCTTGCCTGATGCTGCCTCGGTACGATTGAGGCGGTTATCTCTAGCAGAGTTAGGTGTGAGGAGCTGGAGCTGTTGCTAGACAAACATCTTTCCAGAGCCTATAGGGGGATATGTTACCTCATCTTAAGCTTCCTGGCTGTCTCTAAACCAGCTTTATAATGAGCAGAGATTGTTGTGGAGTATGTTGGTGTTGGTCTACACATCACTCTTGCAGATGGGCCTCCACCTATCCAGTCAGTCTCAGCTATGCAATAGCTGAGAAGCTGCTGACTGAAGTATAGGGTGACCTGACCTATACCTGGAAGATAATCTCTAGGTCTGAACAGTGGAAAGAGCTACTCAGCCCTTTCTGCTTTTTCTGGTGTTAATCTGGTTGTTGCTCCCTTGTCTTGCCTCTGGGAAGCTGGAACATGGAACAGTAAAGGATGAAACTGAGCAAGGGGGATGGAGAAAAGGTTCCCACCAGGTGGCACTATCCTGTCACAGCTACCCTTGGAAGCTGCGAGGTACTCCTGTTTAATTTTTGTCTTTGGGATAAATCTCACTGGGATTCTCATTTAATTTCCAGGTGCTGCCTTGACAAGTGGGATTTAAAAATAGTGTAAAAGTTTCTAAGAGTTAGTCATTACATTTGAGACTAATCCAGTGTTCTAAATCATTTGTGCTGAATCTGGATTCTTGATGAGAGAGTCAGTGTGTCTGAACTCATTGTGTATACTAGGCAAGTTTGAAACTGTTAAGTGTTCTTGATGCAATTTGGGTTTAACTCGTCGCAAGCTCTGGCTCGTTACAAGTGCACTGAGGGCTGAAAAACTAAACAAACTCACTCATGCCTCAAGCCTGGTGGAACTGGTAAATGATTGTCTTGGTTTTGTGACTGCAATCAGACTCTTTTGTCTTGCGTTGCTATATATTTTCCCTCCCCAGGTGAGCTTCCAGGGTGTTTTGCAGTTGGTGAGAAATACAAGGAAAGGGAGATGTACATCCTTGCTTTAGTATTTCCTACAAGTTTTCTTCTCTGGAGGTATCTGATTCTGCTTGGGAATGGTTGTTTTCCTTGAGTAATTCCCCAGGCCGTCCTGCACTACTTTGTACCAGGAACAGATTCAAACCCTGCTGTAATTGCTGCTTTCCAAATTGTTCTGTTTCTCTGCAAAAACAGCAGGCTGGCTGCGCTGAGCAGCACGCTCCCAGCACTTCAGGGAGGACTAACGCCCGCTCCTTCCTGACCAAGAGGCTGCAGCTCTACAAGGGTGGCTGGCTTATGCAGTGTTAGAAGGTATTTTGTAGATGCTGTTATCCATGTAGAAATCTGAGTATCTGGGCTGGTCTGGAGTAGGAATTGTGCCCTGGTGAGTAGCATTAGGTGCAGAGTGTTGTTAGGTGCCTGCTAGCAGCTAGGAGTCGAAGCTGACCCGTGCCCAAGATGTTGGCATCTTCTGGCTGCAGTTACAATGGCACTCTGCCTTGTAGTGCCTGTCGTATTTGGGTGCTGGGGCAGTCCGTGCTTCCAGAAACACGGGTATCTCACCAGCTCTAAGGATTGAGAGGTATGCGGTACCATTTTTCCTTGGTAAACGCCAAGCAGCCAGACTGGGGATCTAAAAGGTGGGGAGGGGAAACCCATTCAGGAGTTGAGAGCGTTATTGCTTGGCAAAGACACCCATACACTGAGCCTTAGTGAGGGGCTTGGGAAGCGTAACCTGGAATTAGTGCAGAGTTGTCAGGCATTTGGCAGCCGAATCCCTCAGTGCTGGAGGAACCGAAGCTCTAATCTTGTTGGCAGGTCTCTTGCTGTTTGAGCCATAGGGGTGTGTTTCTGTTCCTCCATTGGAGCGGCCTCAGACCAAGGGAATCCAAACTGGGAAATGTCTGGCATGATGGAAGTGTCCTACCTCAGTGCTTTTCCCAAACCTTGAAAAAGTGAGATCTTTCTCTGGACCCCTCCCCCTCCCCTTCCTGCGGTTTCTGCTGCCCAGTGAAGGACAGTGGCAGTGCCAGAGGAGGGAGTTGGAACCATCGCTACAACAGGGCAATTTCACTGAAACTGGAGATGGCCTGGGTGACCTAATAAATCTATTTCCTGGCTCCCTGGACAATGCGGGATTGTTCAGCGGGGCTCTTTGACCAGTCTAGTTTTCAATGGCTGAAGTGTTTTATTTTGCTACTTCACTTGGAAGGTTACTTGGGATCCCATTAGACTGTGCTGATAAATTTAGTCTGGTGAACAAATTGGCCTTTGCTCCCTCCCGTTCTGCACAGTGCTGTCTTATCCTCTCCCAGTAGAGTTCCTTTGAAGCCTGTGCCTTCCACCTACCTCTAGGCAATTGCTTTCCCTCCCTGACACCTTGGCACTCTGTCTCTTGGCTGGAAGAGAGGATGCTGTGCATCGTTGTGTGCACCCTATGCAAGGCTCTGTAATGCCACAGCGCTTCACTGACTTATTTCCCACCATACAGAGCTTTTCTAGGTACATAAAAATCTAGCAGTGAAAACAGGGATTGCTTGCTAGGGACCTGTGCTGAGTGCTTCAGGTTTCCCTGGTCTCTAGCAGAAAAAGCTGTCGGTACCCCCAGCATGGGGCTGCAGGGCTGGGGCAGATGTACAGGGTGGATCTGCTTGTGGAGCAGGCAGCCCCTTTGATATGTGAGCTGCTTGTTTGGGATTCGGGTGCTTGCCAAGAGAGAGGCCACAGCAGCCAACTGTCAGTAGTTGCCTCACCTGAACTAATTAACCCCCCTGGAAAGTACAGTTGATACTAATCATAGGTGCTGAGCCAAGCCTGTCCTCAGGGAAGCGGGGAGCTGCAGAGAGGCTTTCACAGAAACGAGAGGCTTGGAGCTGTGCCGCTCTTCAGTGCCAGAGAGCTTTTGGGAGGAGAGCCCGCAGCCCTCTAGGCCTGTTTCTCTACCTGCTCTCCTGCCGAGGCTGGTGAAAAATGGCAGTGGGAGCAATAGGTGAGTGGGGTTTAGAAGACAGAGCAGGAGAAATGCAGCTCTGCTGGTGTCTTGTGTTGCTGGAGCCTTGCACTGCTTGGACCCCTTGGTGCAGGGTTTGACCGAGGCATCGGCATAGCCACGACCAGGGATCTTTTGCCTGGCCAGCCCCTATATAATGTGGTTTGCTGAGTTCTCCTCCCTGTGATGAAGTGTCACCCAGCAGGGCTGCAGGATTGCTAGGGCAAGGGTGGTATCTGATGCTTGGCAGGCTCACAGGCTTGCCCTGCCCAGGCCTCTTGCACTTCACCTTGCCCTTCTGTGCACCAAGGGGACTTTGTACACCAGGAGAGAGGAATGGTGAGCAGCAGTGTCCGGATGCACATGCAGAACTCCTGTTTCCTATTTGGAAAAGGAAATGGCTCATCTAAAGCTTTAGTGTATTCATTGCATGGAAAAGCAGTGGACAAAGGGCCCATCCAGGCCTGACTGCCAGCTACAGCCATCCCGGGCTGCCCTGAGACACGAGGCTGAGCAGGGCATGGTGGCAGGGCTTGTCATCTTTGTCTCAGCTCTTTCTTCAGTAGCATGTCTGGAAGGGGGCGAGTCTGAGCCCTGAACACCCTCATTAAAAGCTGCTTTACCCCACATGCCATCCAAGGAGGATCAGTGGTTCTCACTTTTCCAGGCAAGTGTGTTCTTTCCAGCTGTTTCCCCATACACATTTTCTTCCCTCAGGGCTCTGAGGTTTTTTAAATGGGACTGCCAGGCTGAGGTTTGGCTTTGCTGCCCATTGAGCCCATTGTTGGGGATGCCCAGAAAAGCTACTAGAAGCATGGTGCCTGGAGGAGGATCTGCCCGGGTTCCTCACCTACCCAGCTATGGAAAAAGGAGCTGCTGGCCCAGCACGAGGCTGCTGGGGGTGGCAGCCTGGGGAGGTCCCAGCTCTGGTCTGGGAGAGCAGGAGGGATTTTTTGTACAAAGAGGTGTCGATGGGAGTATTTCCTGTGCTGGATCGCCCCCCAGGTGCTCTGAAGACACTGCTCTGGCTCGGTGTCCCACCATCCATTGCTGAGCCTCCGCCACACTCTGGGATTATTTAAGGCTCTTTATGCTGCCTTGGTGTGAGAACTGCATAGCACAGACAGCACGAGGACAGTGAAGGAAGCTGGATCAAATGCCACGTGACCTGATTTGAGTGAGGCTAATTATGTACTTAAGATATTGAAACAGGAGCCTGAATATATGAGTACTCTTCCTAGTTTTGCCAAGAGCCTGCAGTGGGACATGGAACATTTAGCTTTTCTGGGCGCTGCATTGCCCTGCTGTCAATGTGGGTACTGACACTCAGTGCAGTACACAGAGTAAAGCAGCTCCACGTGCACTGCCATCAGCACAGGGTCACTCAGGTGTGCAAAGTGTTTTGTAAAATAGCCCCAGTACTGTGCACTATTTTCTACTTTGTCTGTAACTTGCACAAAGCTGTAATAGGAACATGCTGCTTATCTCTTATTTGTTATATTTAGGGAAGAGTGAGCTGACTCTTGGAGGGGGATTTTTTTTTCTTCCTTATTTGACTGTTTAATCTAGAGTTGTGTTGCTTTGAGGTTTAGGATTTGGTATGTATTCAGCTTCAGAAAACTGTATTCTGAGCTTCTCCAGGTGCGGTTTAGCATTGTACAGGATCACATATACCAAAACTATGACCTCTCTGTTGAGACTGCATCACTCTTGAGTAGTGCTTGTAGCAGTTGAGAAACAGACTTGGTGCTACTGATGAAACTTAGAGAATGTGATTTCCCGGTTGGGATCTGTGAAACAATAATTGCCCACGGACATGGTGAGTAGGGCTGGGGCCTCTTGCTGGAGGCTTGGTGATCAGTGGCTCTAGGAACTGGAGCAGCAGGCAGTATGTCCATCGCAAGTTCCAGCCTCCACTCACCTGGCGCGGAGGATGCCTTAGCATGCCAAGGGGCTTCCAGGAAGAGGTGGCAGGTGAATGTGCTTGAGCCCCAGGCGTCTGGGCTCCATGTGGCGGTTCTGCGTTTATTTCCGCCCCTTCCCCCCCCGCCTGTCTGCTGCGAGGCTGGAGGTCCCTGCTGCCCCCAGCTGCTCCCTGCCGTGCCTCTCTGGCTTCCCCTGCTTTGTTTACAGCTGTTCCAGATGTGCAGCAGTTGGCTGGAGCCCTACGACATGGGAACACAAGTATCTCCTGTTTCTGCCTCGCACGCGTGGGGTGACTCACAGGTGACCTTGCCCCAGCTTTGCTGAGGAGGATGGAGAGGGATGAGGTCCCCAAGGTCCCAGGCGGTGACTCCTGAAGGTGGGGGGAGGCCAGAGACAGGATCCTGCGCTCCTCCCTCCTCGATGGCAACGATGGTGGGTGCAGAGGCACTGCAGACATGTTTTCTGCAAGGACCTGGAGCTCTGAGAGCCCCTCATCGTTGTTCTTCTGGGGCTACCCTGTGTGGGTGCAGACCGTACCCCCATCTGCTGCAGGACCCTCACCTGGGCTGCTCAGCCTTCCCCCTGGAGCTCTGCAGCATCCTGCTCTGTGTCTGCCGCAGCAGCTGTGGAAATCCTTGTGTGAGATGTACGTGGCCACCCACCCCGTGCCATCCCAGTGACGCAGCCCTCCTGCTCAATGGAGATATGAAGTCAACCTTGGGGGGGTCTGGGGAGGGAGGAGTTCCCATGGTGACAGACAGCAATTCACCAGACGGGGCAGGGCGGGTGCTTCGTCCTTTTTATTCTTTTCTTCTGGAGTCGGGCACACAGCCAAAGAGCTGAAGGAGCAATGGCACAGCCTCATGGGGGAGAGCCGTGAAGACAAGTCAGGTCTCGTGAACTGCACAAATCCTTCTGGAGCACAGTCCCCCTTGCACCCTGGCTGCTGCCCCACAGGTAGGGGTGCTCCCGGACCCTCCTGCAGCCTTAGTCCCCTCGGTGGTGGGCCCCCACCCTGGGCTTCCTCACTAGCCCAGCAGACTGATGGCCAAACCTTTATCATCCTTCCCACAGACAGTGGCTGCTGCATGAAACGCTCAAGGCAGTATCCTACAGCTGCTGGAGATCTAGTGCTGTTAGCTGGCATACCCTGTAGGGGAAGATGTCCTGCAGGTAAAGGAGCTTGTGCCATCCACATGCCTTTACCAGCACCCAAGACTTGCAAAAGCCCCTTCCCCAGAGGCTGCAGCATGGCCCCGGCTCTCCAGCGGTACGTACCCGCCTCCTGTGCCCCTGCCTGTCCCGGGCAGGGCCCCCTGCCGCGCCTCGGTGCAAGCTGTGCTGTCCCCTCCCCGGCGGAGCATGTGCCAGCGGCTGCCTGCTGGGCTGCAGTGCCGCCCCGCACGTCTCCCACCAGCCCTCGAGCTGTGGGCGATGCTCCCCACAGCTCCGTTGGGCACCCCTTGCGCAAGGAGCGACCAAGCCCCATGGAGAGCGGGACGGGGGCTCTTTCATGAGCCCTGCCAGAAATTTATATGGAGCCGCAGGTAGTTTTTAGGGGGTGTTGGTGCAGATTGTGAAACACTTAAATAGAGGCAGAGAGGAAGGATTGAGCAACCACCCTGTCCTCCCAGCTGCCAGAGCTGCATCCCAGATGCAAAAGCAGGGAAGTGAGAGCAGGATCGGCTGAAAGGGGACTGAGCAAGGGGCAGCCTTTCCCTGGCACAGGAGCTGCAGGAGAGCTGGGTTTGGAGAGCTGAGGTGGGCAAACTCTCTTTTGTGCAGCTCCAGAGTGCATCCCTCTTGCAGGTCGCTTGTGAGCACAGGCCAGCCTGCTGCTCTGCCAGTGCTGGCTGTGCCTCTGCCTGTGGCTCGGCAGCAGGAGGGCTTGTGCACAAATGGTTAGTGACTCTTTATTTCCATCTCTTGGGAAGGCAATGACCATCCGCAGTGAGTCCTACTGCAGCAGCAGGGTCCTAGGACAGCGGTCCAGTGTGTCCTCACTCCTGTCCTCTGGGGCTGGGATAGGGGCCCCTGAGGACCAGCTCCCCCGACTCACAGCTATTCCTCTTGGCAACGCTCCTCCCCTGGGAATACAGCTGCCCTGAGCCGCTGCAGCCACGGAGGCATCTGCTGTTGCCGTTGGAGGGAGGAACAAATACTCCCGGCCCCATCAAGCCGTGTGAACCCCCCCTCCGAGGAGCAGCTTCTTGCAGCACAGCTGGCAGCATCCCAGGAATGGCTCCAGCTTCCCAGGCCTGCACACTGCCTGCCTGCCATTCCACCTCCCTGCCTGGCGAGTGATTGCTGTGTGTGCCCCTGCCACTGCGTTGCTCCCCCCAACAACCCCTGCCACGCTGCTGCCTGCTCCTGCAGGGTCTCCCCTCACGTGTCTCCAGGGTCCATGGGGGCTCCCAGGGCTGGGTTAGCCTGCAGCTGGCCTCATGGCCTTGGATGCCATGCTAGGAGCCAGGCAGCTGCTGTTTCCCAGCACTGGGAGGGGGAAAAGCTTGGCGTTGGGCAGCCCAGCAGCTCCTGTGCGTGGGGAAGGTGGCGGTGCCTTGCCCATCTGCCCCTGTACTGGCTGCTCCCAGCTCTGGGGCTTGGGGTGGAGGGATGGGGCAGCCACAGCTTTGGGGTGCTTGTCTCCCTCTGATGGTGTGCTGAGGTGCTGCGGGGTTTGGGAGCAGGTGAGCAGGTTGCCCCTGTATGTGGCAAGGGCTGCTGTGCTCCTGGCAAGCACCCTGGCTCTGTGGGATTGGGCTCTGTGTCCTGGGCTCCTGCAGATGCCCCTGCTCAGCTCCTCCCCGGGTCAGTCTGATTTGAAGCAGAGAGCAGTGGTACCATCCTACCTGTGATGCTGGTGATTATTCCTATGAGGTCCCAGGAGCAGTGCTGGGCTCCTGCATACCCCTCCGGTCCCCTGAAGCTGCAGTGTCCCTTCTCCTCCGCCCCTCGGAGCCGGCTTTGGTGCAGAGCAGCAGGCACCGTGCAAGGCCAGGAGCAGCCCCTGCCCTGGTGATGGCACCCCCAGCACCCAGTGGGGGGGCTGAGCTGCCCCATCTGCCTGCACTACATTCCCGGAGGGATGCTGGTGAGGGCTCGAGGCAGCCAGAGACATAGCACCTTGGTGTTTGCAGGTAAGATGATTTTCTCACCTCCCCCAGTGCCACAGGGAAGCAGCAGTGACCTGGTCTTGCCCCGAACTGCTCTCCCAGGGGATGGCTGCGGGAATGCCACCTTTCACCTCTGCATCCTGCTGCCAGGCCAAAGGCGCTGTGCTGCCAGTGGTGCTGGTCTCCAGGGTCCCCCGCGGCTTCGCGGGGTTGGGCAGGCAGGCGTCTGCATGTCAGCGGGTGCAGGCGCCTGGTGCAGGCGGGCACGGGCTGGCTCAGCCACCTGGCATGTTGAGTCACGCTCTGCGCACCGTGGACCCAGCCCACACATGCCTTGAGCGCACGTGCCGCGGGCCGGCGGCTCTCCCCCAGCTTCCCTTTATTTTCTCCTTCCTGCAGGTATCCAAGGGGAAACCATTCCCTCTGCTCTGCCCTGCCAGCCCCTGCTCTTGCACCGAGATGAGTCCCTGGATCCCCCTTTGTGCAGCCCGAGCCCAGTTGTTAACTGGGTGGTGCCTGCCACTGCCTGCATACCCCGCAGCAAGGGCTGGGCCCGGAGTGCCTTAATCTGCCATGCCCCCGAGGCAGGCAATTTGTCTGCCCCTATGAAGAGGGAGGAGTTTCCCTTCTGTAGCAGCGTGTACTGTGCTGGCTGGGGCATCTCTAGGGTATGTGCACTCCATGGAGCTGCCAGCGTGGGGAAAAGCAGCACTGACCCCACAGGGAGGTGCTGGGGGAGCTTTGCTGCACCTGGTCCCTGCGTTTCCACCCTCTCCAGCATCCCCATCCTCAGGGGCAAGCCAGGCTTATTTTACGGAGCCTGGTCCCTGCTGCAGGTGGGGGCTGTCGGTCTAGGAGTGAAGGGGAGCAGCTCATGCCTCAATCAGTTGAGAAGCTGGATTCCTGTGGGATGAGCCAGGCTGCCTGGGTGGTCATGTGCAGCATGGGGCACATCACCTCCGGGGGCACTTCAGCCCCTGCCTGCACCCTGCTTCTCCCTGCCTCACCTGGGTCCCTTACACTCAGCCCCAGCCGCTGTGCAGCCTCTCTGGGCATCCGCAGCATCACCCAAAGCCCAGCTGCAGGATGCAGCTGATGAAGGTAACTTGTTTACTAGTGACTTTCAAGCCCCACGTAGTGCTGCTGGCTCCTCATCCCACTGCCTTTGCCCCCACCATCACCCTCACTTCCTGGCACACTGGCCCCATACCCTTGCAAAGCACCACCAGCCCTCAGCAGAGCCCTGGCGGTGCCTGGCTTTCCCCTCCCTCACTGTCCCTGAGAGCCAGCCCAGCCCCTGCGGTCAGGCTGACCAGGGCTGCCTTCTCCTGCCTGACTCAGCCAAGGGGGAGGGTCACATCCCCGTGGTGTCACCATTCCCTCCCTGAGCCCTGTCTGCGTGGATGGCAGGGCCTGGCCACGGTCCAGCACAGCTTTGTGAGATGCTGGTGTGCGGCTGTGCCAGCAGCAGCCTCCAGACACAACAGTTTACAGACAGGAAAAACTTCCCATCCCTCCACAGCAGCTGTGGGGGGAGCTGGGGCATGTGCCTGCCCCATGGGGAGCTCTGGTGGGGCGCACAGTGGGCTCAGCCTGACCCCAAGCCTGGCTGCAGCAGGACCACTTGCCTCCATCATCCTTCACCCGCCAGACCCTCCCTGCTGCTGCCCCCGCACCCACTGTGGCCCCAGCAGCTGGGAGCACCTCCCTTGTTTTGAGCATCCCCAGAGCCACTGGGCAGAGGGCAGCTTGCCTGTCATGGCTTCACCCTGATGTGATACTTTGCTTCCTTTTCTCGCAGGGATGTGGCTTTGGGCAGCAGCAGGCCTGAGGGTGCTGCAAGATGTCCCCTCCGGCACAGAGGATCTGGGGGTCTGTTGTCCATTTCCCTTGTGCAGCACAGCCTGGAGGGCTGGCATGGCCATCTCCCACCCCAAACCTCTTGGGGCAGGTCAGCAGGAGGTAAGGGGTGACCAGTTAGCATCCCTGGCCCGTTTTGCAGTCCGTGGACTTGCTGGGGAACTCTGTGGGGTGGCACAGGGGTCCCCGAGGCCACACTGTGAGTGTGATGTTGGCTCTCTGGCACTCTCCCTAAGCTGGCTGGTGATGGTGGCGGGGGTCCACAGGCCCCTTTCCCGGGATGCTGGGGGCGGGCGGCTGGGTGCTGCAGTGGGGAGCTGGCGGTGGTTGGTGCTGGGAGACATTCCTGGAGCGTGTCCCAACCGGCCCCTGCGGCAGGCAAGGTTCCCCCTCCGGCTCCAGCCAGCTCCTCCTCCCCTCACCCGTGTCGGCACCAGCCCCCGGCTCTTTCTCTCTGCCTGAAAGCCCCCAAATTTAGAAGGGCCTGGGGAGGGGGCAGCTCCCTTACAGCAGCCCCAGAGCTGGCCTGTGCACCCCTGCCGGCTGGGGATGCCCATGCCGTGCTGGAGTGCGGAGCACTGCCAGACCGCCGTAGGGCCAGGAAACTAAAATCCTGTAAGGCTCCTGCTGAATCCCAGCCCATGCTGGATCAGCGCCGAAGGCAGTGACTACAGGATGTGGAGAGGGTGGGCAGAGGATAGGTCACAGTACCCATGGCACCACGGCCGCACCTGGCTCTGCAGCCCAGCACACATCTCATCCTGCCGCATCTCACCGTGCCGCGTGACTCATCCTTCCTGCTGCCCGCTGCAGAGATGAAACCTCACCTGGGGCTGTGATTTTCCTCTTGTTTCCCACTAAGGCAGCAGTGAGGCCTCTCACCTGGCAAGCGTAGGGCAGGGAGAGGCTCAGCCCCAGTGCTTCCCGCATGCCCACCCTCAAACCGGGGGGGTCCCGTTCCTGGGGGTGACATGACCCCCTGTGGGGCTTGGAGCTGGTGCTCCCCCTATGCCTGCAGCCCAGGACAATGCCCTGCAGGGACCAGGGCCAGTGGGACCTGGGGAGATGTTTTGGGGCTTCTCATGATCTGAGACTTATGGGGCAGCAGAGGCTGTGCCACTGGGGGGGCATGCCCAGATGGTGACTGTCATCTGGGGACCAGGGTACCATGCAGAGGGCAGGCAGGGGTGAGGGTCTGGGGTTAGGGTCAGCCCTGCAAGCTTTGACCAATGTCAGTGGAAAGGAATCAATGTGCTTTGGGGCCAAGCCAGCTGGGAAATGGGGAACCCCAAGCCTGGGCTGTGGGAATAAGGACTGGTGGCCTGGCTGCCAGCCCACCAGGCTTGGGAAAGGGCCGACAGCTTTTCGGGATGTTCCCGGAGGGACTGGCGTGCAGCGGCGCGGGGCGGCCGCATGAGTCACTCGCACCTGGTGCTCTCCCTCCACTGAGGTAGCACCGTCCCGCGCCCGGGGCCGCGGATTCCTTTCCCAGCCCTGGTATGCAGAGGGTAGCTGGGATACACCGCCAAGGGGGAGGCATTCTGATTTTGGGGACCCAGCACCCCTGCATGCCCCCCTCCAGTGGCAATGCAAGGGGGATGCTGCTGGCAAGACAGTCAAGATGCTCCTGGGCTGCCCACAGGGGAGCAGGGTTTGGGGACTACCCCACACGGTGCCTGCCCTGTTCCCCGGTGGCCGAGGTGGCGGGCAGAGCCCTCAGCACGGCTGCAAAGCACCACTGCCCCGGTGCCTCTGCCAGCGGTGCCCACTGGGCGATGCACGCTCCAGCGCTGCCCCTGTTAGCCAGGGCAACCCCCGGCTGCCCTTGCCCTGCTGCCGGCACCACGCCGTGGGGCTGCTCCGCCAGCTCTGGGCCCGGGGCCAGCCACAGAGCCCTTGGCAGACCCCTCCGCTCCCTGTTTAACGAAGCCCCTTGTCTAATTGGGACAGGCCGCCCTGCCTTCATTAAGCAAGCTCTGGTGGGAGGAGGGTTTGCGGATGGTCCTGACCTGGGGATGCTGGGCCCACGGCTGGACCCACAGAGCTGGGGCAGGCAGGGGGAAACCCGTGGCCACGGTGAACTTTGGAGCCAGCCGGCCAGGTTTGGGGGCCGGGGCTGGGGCTTAATGAGAGGAAGGCTAACGAAGAGGAGGGGATGCACTGCTTGCTGCGCCTTTAAGAAGAGTGGGGGCATCGCCACTCCTCCCCTGCTTGGGAACAGTGTGTGCCTGGGAAAGTTGCCTGCAGCCGGCCCTGGAGCATCTTTGCTTGGTGGCAGGTGCCCCTGCCCCCAGCCCCCAGCTGTGAGGTGGCCTTGGGCCCCAGGGACCCCCACTGTCACTCCCCTTGCTGTCCGCAGGAAGATGTCCCTGGACCTGCCCGCTGCCCCACCAGGAGCTGGAGGGAAGCCCCATGGCTGGTGGCCAGGAGGGCACAGGTACCCAGGGTGTCAGGAACAGGGGGATGCAGGGTGGGTGACCAAAGGGACAGAGAGAGGGTGGCATGGGGCATGTGTTGGGGCCATGAGCCAGGGTCAGCCCCAGGTGAGCACAGGCACCAGCAAGGAGGATGGGGTGCAGCGTGGTCCCATGGGGTGCCCTGGGGGCAAGGGGCCCCCTCAGGGTCAGGGGTGCACCCTGGGCTGAGGAGGAGCCCCAAGGGACAGTCCTGCCAGTCACTGGGCAGTCAGGGAGTGAGGCCAGGGCAGCGCGGGATGCCTTGCTGGGCATCCTCTCCCTTTCACCTCCTCCCACCAACTGCAGTCGCACCGCTGGTGGCTTTCCAGCATGTTTCTCCAGCTCTGGGGTGGTTCTCCATCACCAGTCTGCTCTGGTGGCTGCTGAGAGATGGTGTCCGGAGCAGGGTGGGAGGAAGCCCCACAGCTGGTTACAGGCCAGTCCCCATACTTGAGCCGTGGGTGCTAGAGTCCCACATGAAGGGTACCATGAGCTGTGGGTGCATGAAAAGTCCTGGCCAAGGCCCGGCCGTCCTGCAGCCTCATGGGGGCTGCACTGGCATGAGGAGCAGCCCTTCTCCACCGTCATTGTCCTTCCCAGGGCTGGTGCTCAGAGCCAGGCTCTAACCCGGAGGGGGCCGGGGGCTTGGGTCCCCGTGGCAGCTGCTTCCAGATCTGTCTAGGGCCAGGCAGTGCCCTGAGGTCCCTGGGGACACAGTCCCCTGGGATGGATAGAAGTGTGCGGCCAGCTCCTGTCTGGCAAGTCCCAGAGCCACTCACCACGTTCCTGGGACATGGAGGATGGAGACGCTGGAGGGAAAACTGCCTTGAGCCTCACCGGCTCCCGCTCAGCCCCGCACCGAGGTCTCCGTGGCAAGCCCGGCTGAAACCCTTCCCGGGGCTCCAACCCCCTCCTGCTTTACCCCCATCCCCAGGCCGAGGCCCTCCAGCCCTTGCCCGGGGTGCAACCGGCGGGGGAGCCAGGCGTGGCACTTCGGAGCGGGGGAGCAGGCCGAAAAGCTGCTTTGCTCCCTGGGGAGCGGGTGGGAAAAGCCCTTTTTGGGGGGCCGGGCTGGGCGGGGGCCGCGGCGCTCCCGCTTCTCCCCCCCCCCCCCCCCCCAACACTGAGCTCCGGGCCGCCCTCAATAAAGGGGCGGGAGCGCCGGGGGCCGCTCCGCGCCGGCACCGCCTGCGCCCGGCACGGCTCGGCTCGGCACGGAGCGGCACGGCACGGAGCGGCCCCGCGGGGGGCGGTGGGTGGGTGAGTGCGGCCGGGTGGGCTGTCGCGGGGGTCCTGCTGCAGGTGGGGGGCGCCGAGGGGCAGGACCGAGCCTCCCACGCCGGTACCCGTGGGCGCTCGTCCGCCCTCCCGCGCCGGGGCGGACGCCGGGCTCGCACCTCCTGGGTTCAGCCGAGCCGGGCGGTGCTCGGGCTGAGACCCGGCGTGGCCATCGCAGTGGTGTCAGGCCGGGTACCCCCCGCAGCCGTGTGCGTGGGAAGCAGCGGGGCGTGGGGGCTCGTGGGCACGGCTTGCCCACCCTGGCTCCCCGCTGCCCTAGAGCAGCCCTTCCCGGGGCGGCGGGGAGCCCCTGCAGGCAGGGGGAGCGGTGGGCAGGAGCAGCCGGGGTGAGCCGGTGCCGAGGCGCGGAGCGGGCAGGCAGGCAGCGGGCAGGGCTTGTGGAGGCAGAGCCCGTGCACAGCCCGTAGCCGGGGCTGGCAGCCTCCCGCCGGCCGGGGCTCGGCTCCCCGGGGCAGCGAGCGGGGCCGTGGGCCGGGCCCGGCCAGGCTGAGCGGGGCCAGGCGCGACCGTGCCCTCCCACGGCCGGCACTGCTCCCACCTGGCCAGGCACAGGCCAGCCGCTGCCCACCCGGCACTTCTCGGGGAGCCGGCAGAGCCGGCGTGCTGTGCGGGTGCTGGGTGCTGCCGGCCACTCACCCGGCGCGGGGGACCTGTGCTAACACGGCCGGGCACAGCCCCGCTGCCTCCCTGCCCTGGCCCAAAGCAGGGGCTCTCCCCTGCACTGTGGGGTGCCAGCTGTGGTGCCCAGGGTGGCGCTGGCACCGTGCCCTCCCGAGGCTGCCAGGCGTCCTGGCATGGCATGGTGCTGGGACCTCCTGGGCCCTGCTGCTCCATCACCACTGTCCCCCGAGTCCAGTGGTGGCAGCATCCTCTTCTGCAGGCTCCCACGATGAGTGGCTGGCTCCTGTTCCTCACCATGCTCCCTGTGCTCCTGGGCCCCCCGGCTGCCACAGCACAGAAGAGAAGCCAAGGTGGGTGCTGAGTACGAGATGCATGCGGTGCTGGGGGGTGGCGAGAGGGACCCAGCACCACCAGGCCGTGGTGCCAGTCCATGCCCTGAGCACTGTCACTGCCCTACAGCAGTGTGCGAGGACGTGCTGGAGGCCGACATCGCCTTCCTGGTGGACGGCTCATCCAGCATCGGCAGGAACAATTTCCGTGCTGTCCGCACCTTCATGGATGACCTGGTGGGGCCCTTCGTGCAGGTGGTAGGCGAGAAGGCAGTGCGCTTCGCCGTGGCGCAGTACAGCGATGAGCCACGGTGAGCCCTGGGGAAGGGGCATGCGGGGCAATGCGGCAGCAGGGCTGGGAGGTAATGCATCCCCCTCTGCCCTCCAGGGTGGAGTTCTCCTTCTCCCAGCATACTGACGGCACAAGCGTCCGGAGGGCCATCCAGCAGCTGAGCTACAAGGGTGGCAACACGCGGACTGGTGCCGGCTTCCGCTACGTTGCTGACAACTTCTTTGGTCCCACGCAGCTCCGGCCTGGGGTCCCCCAGGTACGTGCAGGGCTGTGGCCCTGGAGACACCTGGCGGGGGTGCGGTGGGTCCGTGGGCCCTGGGCTGGGTCTCACGGCTCTCGCCCGGCCCCGCAGATCTGCATCCTCATCACAGATGGCAAGTCCCAGGATGATGCTGAGGGGCCAGCAGCAAAGCTGAAGAGCCAGGGCATCAAGGTCTTTGCTGTGGGTGAGCAAGGCTTCGGCACTGGGTGAGGGGGTCTCCTGCCAGGTTCAGGGTCCCTGCCCTCACCCGTCATCTCCATCCTTGCCAGGAGTCAAGAACGCCGACCGCAAGGAGCTGATCCGTGTGGCCTCAATGCCCACTGATGCCTTCTTCTTCTATGTTGGAGACTTCAAGCTGCTGGGGACGCTGGTGCCGCTGATGACACGCAGGGTGTGCACGAGCGTCGGGGGCACCCTGCGCCTACTAGGTATGGGCCCCCATCCACCTCCCTGCAGGGCATGGGTCCTGGTGGTACTGGGTGCCAGGATGCGCTCACCCTGGGTGCACCCTTAGCACCCATCCTCCCCAAAATGCCCTCCTGGCCATCCTATCCTGCTGGGCTTGTGGCTGTGCTGCCCCAGCAAACTCTCCCCGCCGCCCCAGTCACCCTGGAGACAATGGCCCCTGTGCTCCCCCACAGATGAGCTGAGCCACACTGGCCCCTCCAACCTGGAGATCCTGGAGCAGGGCCTCGACCAGCTGCGGATCCGCTGGACGGCAGCCAGCGGCCCCGTCACTGGCTACCGGGTGCAGCGTGTGCCGCTGACAGGGCTGGGACAGCCGATCGTGGCAGAAAGGCAGGAGGTGAGTGCTCCCACCTCCATACGTGGAGTCCCAGGGGGTCCCCAGCAGCCCCATGCGTGGCCTGGGGATGGCGAGGGGGTGACACTGTCCCTGCCCAGGTGAGCCTGGGGCCGCGGGAGACGAGTACTGTGCTGCGGGGGCTGCGCATGGGGACAGAGTACCTGGTCACTGTCATCGCCCAGTATGCCAACAGCATCAGCAAGTCGGTGTCCGGCCGAGCACGCACCCGTGAGTGTCTATGCTCGTGGGGGCGCGGTCGGGCGCTGGGTGCCCACAGCACACGGGGCTGGGGGCTCATCTGTGGCTCTGTGTGCCCCCAGAGAGCCGTGCTGGCTCTGTGCTGGATTTCCGCGTGGTGGAGACTGGACCAACCTTCCTGCGTCTGGCCTGGCAGCCTGGCTCTGAGCCCCCCCAGGGCTACGGCCTCAGCTACACCGTGCAAGGTGAGGGGATGGTCCCTGCGAGGCAGTGGTGCTGCCTGGGTGTCTTGCCTTTATGCAGCCCCATGGGCTAGGACATGGCAAGGGGTTGCGTGGCAGGGTGCATGCACAGGGGGGTGCATGTATGGGGGTCAATGCAGGGGATCCATGCTGAGAGCGCCGCAGCTGTGTGCACAACTGCCTTCACTGTGGCGGCCGGTGCTTGTTTGCAGGCTGTGGGACGCATGTATGTGCAAAGGCGCGGAAGCGGCGTGTGTGTTCCTACACCGGGACGCTTTGGTGCGCAGGGCTTGGGGTGTGTACTTGGGTGTGCACGATAGCTGGGGGCCCGGTGCGTGTCCTGGCCTGGGGCTGGGAGGGCAGGCGTATGTGTGCCCCTACGGTTGCTGTGTATGGGGGGCAAGCAGCAGACCCCCATCCCAGCCGGGCGCTGGGCTGGAGCTGCACACCTGGCAGCCCCTCCCTGGCCCCAGGCGCTCTGGGGGGTGCCCCTGCCCTGGCCGCAGTCCCAGCCTCTCCCGGTACTCCCCACCCCTGGCACTGCCTGGCATCCCCAGGGCAGGGTGCCGGCCCACAGACACCCCTTCCCTGCTGGGCCCGGCACATGCCGTGCCCCCATGCCTACCCTTACTCCTCCACCTCCCCGCTAGGAGCAGCACAGGGGGAGGAGAAGAGCCTGGGGGCCAGTGCACAGTCAGCCACGCTGAGCAACCTGCGCCCCGACACTGAGTACATGGTGACGCTCCGACCCCGCTACGCGCAGCAGCCCGCCATTCCCTCCACCCTCACTGCCCGGACACGTAAGCACCGTGCCCAGCCCTGGGTTCAGCCATGGACAGAGATGAGTTCCCAGCACAGGGATGCCCTTCCAGTCACCATGCCCCATGGGGATGGGGCTGCCTGGCCCATTGCTGCCTGGGGGGGCCGGGATGGGGGTGCGGGCAAGCATGACTACAAGGTGATGCTCTGAGCCCCAAAAGATGCTCCTGGAGGGGATGCAGCGCTGTGTGCTCTCCCAGCTCCTTCATAGCCTTATGGCAGTGTTTCCGCTGGAGCTTTCCCCATATGACATAAAAACTTCAACTGAAAAAAATGTAGGTTTTTTTTTTATAAATTCAAGCACCACGCTCTTTGGGAAGAAAGCATGGTTTCTGTAAGGGTGGTGGAAAGCATCGCTGGGCAGGAGCGGGGGTGAGGCCCTGAGGCAACACATTTACAAACCTCAAATTTTGGCAAACCGATTCCTTCAGCTGCCCCAGGTAGCCTTAACCTGAAGAAAGTATTTAAGGCATTAAGACGAAGGTGTTTGAGCTCTGGTTTGCTGGAGCTGGGGTGCTTTGAAGGAGCCACCCAGGTGCAGGCTGCACTCGGTGACCCCAGTGGGGTTTGGCATCCGTGAGCAGGGGCAAGGGGGCTTCCCCCACTGCAGAGGAGGAGGGTTTGCAGGTGAAGGTGCTTCCTGCTGCTCCTTGTCCTGCTCTCACGTGGGGAATGCAATGGGCACCTCTTGCCCGCAGGACGCCCAGCTGGCGTGCAGCACTTGGCTGTCCACAATGTCTCCGCACAGAGCATGCTGCTGGCCTGGCAGCCCGTTAGCGGTGCCACTGGCTACCGGCTCTCCTGGGCCACCCTCACAGGTAGGTGCTTGTCCCAGAGCTTGCTCCCCTTCTGCTGGTGGCCCCAGGGAGGAGGGACAGGACGGGGGCGGTGACAGCCACTGCCCGAATCCCCCAAGGGACTGCTGCACCGGCTCTCGCAGGGCAGGACAGGCACCGGGTGGACCTGGATGCCGGGCGGACGTCTCATGCACTGCGGGGGCTGCAGCCCAACACTGACTACGTGGTGACAGTGGCCCCGCTCTTTGGGCAGCTGGAGGGGCCTACAGCCACCGTGCGGCAGAGGACGGGTAGGTGGCGGCTACAGGTAGTGACATCCTGCCGCTGGCCTCTGGCTCTACCCGCAGTGCCATTGCCACGGGATGGGGAGGGACCATTCTCCATGGCTCCACACCATGGTGATGGTCCCTACCCTGCCCTGTGCGGGGCCAGGGACATGCTCGGGTGGGTGGCCGGCAGCAGAGTGGCACGGGGCAGCCTGGCCCATGTGGTCCCTCTTGCAGAGGCGGGTGCAGAGCAGACGCTGCGGACCAACATCCTGGGCCCCACGTCCATCCAGGTGCTCTGGACTGGTGCCCGTGATGCCCGCGGCTACCGCCTGGAGTGGAAGAGAGCCACAGGTGGGCTTGGGGCACCTGGTCCCCTCCACGGACCCCCTGTGCCAGCAGCCAGCAGTGACCCTCCTCTCCCCACAGGACTGGAGCCCCCCAGGACGGTGTCACTCTCCAGCAGCACCAACACCTACCAGCTGACAGGGCTGCAGCCAGGCACTGTGTACCGCATCACCCTCTACACACTCTACGATGGCGGGGAGGTGGCCACCCCCGTCACCACCTTTCAGACAGGTGAGTGACCACCACGGATACCCTGGGTTGTCCCCCACCCTCCCCAGCCATGAGACCCCCAGCTCTCCGGTCACGGCCCAGGGTTAGGATGGGGGCCACACTGTCTGGGCTGCATGGCTCTGGCTGTGCCTCACCACATCCCTTGCAGGTGTGGAGGCACCTGTGGGTGCTGTGTCGGACCTGAGGCTCATCGAAGAGGCGGGCAGGCGGGTGCGGCTGGGCTGGACTGGCATCCCCGGCGCCACCGAGTACAAAGTGGTAGTGCGCAACAACCAGGGTGAGTCTGCAGGCGGGTGCACCGGTGGCACCAAGGGGACCTCGGCCAGCCAGCACTGAGGTTCTGTGGCCACCGTGCTCCTGGCAGATGGAACGGAGAGGACAAGGCGCGTCCCAGGCAGCCAGACGGAGCTGGAGCTGGGTGACCTCCGGGAGGGCATTGCCTACCTGGTGCGTGTCTCGGCGCTGGTGGGTGGCCGGGAGGGCAGCTCCACCACGCTCACCGTCCGCCTCAGTAAGTATACGTCAGGGTTTGGCATTGGGAGTCCTGGTGCTGTGTTTCCCCCACCGGCACGTGTTGGTCCTCTATCCCCCTGCAAGCCTTCAGGGCACTGGGGCAGCCACGGGGCCCCTCTGGGCACCCCGAGGTGACACTGTGATGCCGTGGGGTGGTGCAGAGTACCCGGCGGTGGGCAGCATCTCGGAGCTGCGGGTGACAGAAGCCGGTCCCAGCCAGCTGCGGGTCACCTGGCGAGGGCTGCCAGGCGCCGGGGGCTACCTGCTGACCTGGCGAGGCACTGACGGTGAGTGTGGGGACCACAGAGTGCTGCGGCAGTGGTGCCGGAGCCCTTCACAGACCAGCCGTCTCTCCTAGGCCTGGAGCAATCCCGCTTCCTCCCTGCCGACCCCACCGCCTTCACCATCGAGGGGCTGCGTGCCGGCATCATCTACACTGTTGGTGTCTCAGCCATTGTGGACGGCCGTGAGGGCAGCCCCGTCACTGCCACAGGGCGGACAGGTGAGGCGTCCCCCTGCCTGTCCGTGCCAGCTGGTGCTGCTTGCCCTGGGCCCAGGTGACACTGGACCTCTTGGTGTCACAGCACCTGAGCAGGTGGGGACAGTGTCCCAGCTGGAGGTGCAGGCGTCCAGGAGCAACGTCGCCCGCGTCACCTGGGTCGGCGTGCCGGGAGCCACCGCCTACCGCGTAGTGTGGAGCCGCAGGGATGGTACCGTGGGATGGGGACAGGGACGGGCTGTGAGGGCAGCAGGGTGGGGGACTGATGCCGTGGTCCTTGGCAGGGGGCTCGGAGAGCAGTCAGCGGGTTCCTGGCCACACCAGCTCCTTTGACATCCCCAACCTGGAGGGTGGCGTCTCCTACACGGTGAAGGTGACAGCGCTCATTGGTAACCGGGAGGGCAACCCCGTTTCCATCATCGTTACCACCCGTAAGTGCTAGGGAGGGGACAGTGCCAGGGGGAGCGCCAGGCACCCCTGCCCCTAATGGCTGCCTCTCTGCCCCACAGCGGAGGCAGCCCCAGTGCCCCCCGTCAGCACCTTCCAGGTGGCGGAGGCTTCGGAGCACCGCCTGCGCCTGGCCTGGGTGCCAGCAGCCAGCAGCGCCGGGTACCGCCTGGTCTGGCGCCTGGCCGAGGGTGAGTATGGCTGGCCAGCACACCTGCATCTCCACCAGCCCCTGTACCCCACCCCCTCATCCTTCTCTCCCACTGGGCAGGTGGGCCCCAGCACAGCCAGCAGCTCCCAGCCACCACCAGCTCCTATGACCTGGCGGGGCTGGAGCCAGGCCAGCGCTACGAAATCAGCATCACCAGCCTGGCTAGTGGCCGAGAGAGTGAGCCAGCCACCATCACCGCTGTCACTGGTAAGGGGCTGTGTGGGGCCAAGGGGGCATCGGAGCCCCACTGTGGTGCTGGAGCCCAGAGGGGCATCCAGGGATGGGGCTGTCCCAGCTTCGGGCTGGGGGAGGATGATGGGTGGGGGGCCGGCCAGGAGTGGGGTGGGGGCTGCCCCATGGGGCCAGGACACCCTTTTCTCCTCCTCAGCAGCTGCCCCGGCCCACATCACCAGCCTGCGGGTGACGGAGGTGCGGAGAGACTCGGTGACGCTCGCCTGGACCCCTCTCCCTGGTGCCTCCAGCTACGTCCTCTCCTGGACACCCCCCGCAGGTGAGGCAGGCCGGCGGGTGGCCCCAGGGTGGGGGGCAGCGTCCTCGTGGGAGCTCGCTGGCCCCCCTGACTCTGTCTTCTGGGCGGCAGCTGGGGGGCAGACAGGGCGGACGCTGCCCGGTACTGCCAGCTCCCAGCAGGTCTCCGGGCTGCGCCTGGGCCAGCGCTACACCTTCACACTGCGCCCGCTCCTGGGGAGCACACCGGGCACCGAGACCTCTGTCAGCGAGCGCACCGGTACGGCAGGGCTGTGCCAAGGGGCTGGGCTGGGCCTGTCCCCTCTCTGCCAGCAGCTTCACCCGTTCCCTGTACCTGTAGTCTGCAGGGATGCCCGCGGTGACATCGTCTTCCTGGTGCATGGCACCCGTGACAGCTCCTCCAGCGCTGATGCCGTCCGTACCCTCCTCTCCAACACCGTGTCCGCCCTGGGGCACCTGGGCCCCGAGGGCACCCAGGTATGAGGTTGCTGCATTGGTGGGGATTCCAGGGGGCATGGGCAGGCAGTGGTGTCCACTGCTCCCCTGCGCCCTTGCAGGTGGCTCTGGCCACGTACAGCTACCGCAGCTTGCCCTGGCTGCTCCTCAACCGCTCCAGTGACCTGCCTGTCGTGCTGGAGCAGATCCGCACCATGCGCTACGAGGAGCCCAGCGGCAATGCCATCGGTGAGGGGCTGAGCCGGGAGCTGGGGCAGTGGCTAGTGGTACCCCACTGACTGCCCTCCTCCTCCTTCTCCCTCCTCAGGGGCAGCCATCACCTTTGCCAGGACCTACCTGCTGAGCCCCGGTGCAGGGCGCCGGCCCAGCGTGCCGGCAGTGCTGGTGGTCCTGGCTGACGGCCCCTCTGGGGATGATGCCATCACTGCGGCAAGGGACGTCAAGGCTGGGGGTGAGGATGGATGAGGTCCCAGAGGGGTGCATGGGGAGGGGAGCTACATCCTGCAGGTCACTGAGGGTGCTCTCGGCTCAGGGGTCCAGGTGCTGGCGGTGGGCTTGGAGGGGGCAGACCGGGAGCAGCTCCGGCGCGTGGTCACCAGCGAGGACCCGCGGTACATCTACAACGGCGGCAGTGCCCTGGCAGAGCTGGAGGGGGAGCTCACCGATGACCTCTGCACCATCATCTCCACCAGGGTAAGGGGCCAGGGTGTCCTCAGGAGCACAGAGTGGGAGCAGCCCCGTGGGGGCCAGGGGCTTCTCCTACCCCTGGGTTCACATGGGCTTCCCTTCTTTTGCCAGCCGGAGCCAAGGCCGAAGCCCTGCACCATGCAGTGCCCCAGGGTGAGCATCCCCGTGCCATGCTGTGCCCTGCCCCCAGGGCTCAGGGACCCCCAAGCTTGCTGATGGCAGCAGTACAGAGGAGAGCCAAGCATGGGGGTACAGCCCCTAACCTGTTCCCTCTGTCCTTTTGCAGGGCGAGAAGGGGGATCGTGGCGAGGCAGTGAGTGGTTTGGTGTCCTCCCGACCGCTGGTGGCTCTGCGGGGGCTGCGTCCTCCCAAACCCTGCTGATGACAGCCCACAGGGGATGGTCAGCACTGGCTTTGTCTCCGCAGGGACCGCAAGGACGCGTGGGGCAGCCAGGCCCCCCTGGCGAGCCGGTAATGCCCTGCTGAGGGGAGGAGATGGGGGGGAGCTCCCTGGGGGGGAGTAGTGACATGGTCCCCAGGTCCCCTTGCCCTGCCAGTGGTGGGTGCTAGGGCAGGAACCTGTTCAGCCCTGACCACAGGACAAAGAAGGGAACATCCCTTGGCCACCACCTGCTACCCAGCCCATCCTCTCTGCCATCCCTCTAGGGCCGCCATGGGCTGCCTGGCCCTCCAGGACCTGCGGGGCCAAGGGGTCTGCCGGGAGAGAGTGTCGAGCAGCCGGGCAAGAAGGGGGACAGGGTGAGTACCTCCAGTCCCCTCACCCAGGTACCCCCTGGGTCCCCAGGCACACGGACCCAGCCCCATAGGGGTTTCTCTCTGCCCCTTCTCCCTCCCTCCTCCTCCTCCTCAACCAGACAGGAGAGGGCATCTCCTTGGGGAGCCCTGGTCCAGCCCCACACTGCTCCCTCACACCCCAACTTGGCATACAGGGGAAAGGCACTCTGAGGCCTGGCTCTGCCGTGGGTCTCTCCTGGGCTCCCAGTGCCAGGACCAGCACTGCCTGGGGCACTTGGGGGTCCGGCAGCGCTGGGATGTGCCAGGCGCTGGCGTGATGTTCCTCTCTCCTGCAGGGATTCCCTGGAGCTGATGGGGCACCAGGAAGCCCCGGCCGTCCCGGGAACCCCGGATCCCCCGGCCAGCCGGTGAGTGGGGGTGTCCCCCTGGGTTTGCTGTTGCATGGTGGGCTCTTCCCATTGCCCTGCATGCCCTGCCTGCCCCGTGCTAAGGGGTCTCCGTAGCTAGCAGGATCACTGCTGTCCCCAGTGTGTGTGTCCCAGGCCAAGTCTACTGGGCAGGGACTGTCCATCCCTGCCTTGGCTGGAGCCTCTGTTCCATGCCATCCCGTCCCATGCCATCCCGTCCTATCCCCACTCCTCTGGCTGGCAGGGACACACGTTCACCTTCTGAGTTGTTGTTTTCCAGGGCGTCCCTGGCCCCCGAGGGGATCCTGTGAGTATGGCCCCCTCCCTCCCTAGCCCTGCTCCCTCCCCACCCCCACCCCCACCCCTCACTCTTGCCTTTCGTTCCCAGGGGCCACGGGGGCCGATGGGGCTTTCTGGCCCGAAGGGGGAGAAAGGGGAGCCGGTAGGTGATGGGCAAGGGGCTGCCCCTTGGGGGACCCTGAGGAGCAGCAGGGACATTCCACCCCTGGCACCTCCTGGCACTCAGTGTCTGGGTGACCCTAGGGTCTCCCCATCTCCCTGCCAGGCCCCTGGCCTCAGGGTGGCACTGTGGCCCCTGTCCTGCACTGGGGCACACAACAGAGCACATGGGGACACTGAATTTTTTTTTCTCCTCATCCTCGTTCAGGGAGAGCCCAGGGTGATCCTGGATGGAGGACAGGGGCTGCCAGGTCAAAAAGGGGAGCCAGGCACGCCGGTAGGTATGGGGGTGTCAATGCTGGGCAGGGGGTCCGTCAGCACCCCCAGCCTGTGCCACAGCCCCAGCTAATGGAGCATCTCTGTCCTCCAGGGCAGCCCTGGCCCCCCTGGGAACCCCGGGCCACGGGGACCATTTGGTGATCCAGGCCCCCCTGGTCCACTTGGACCCATGGGGCCACCGGGACCTCCAGGAGAGTTTGTGAAGGTACATGACCCCCGGTGCCACACGGGGACAGCTGGGTGGATGTGTGAACAGATGGACAGAAAGACAGCCAGCAGCTTGAAGCTGCTCCCCTGTGCAATGCTCCTGGTCCCACTTATGGGCTGTGCCCATGCACACATGCACATGCATGAACTGTTGCTGGCGCTGGGCAGTGTGCAGAGGCACATGGTATGCATGTGCCCTGGTACCACTGACAATGGGCTCTGTCCAGCATGTTCCCCCTCTCCATTCGAGGGTGCATGGGAAGAGCCCAGACCTGCTCTTACCTGCTTTTTTTTGCCCTTGCAGGGGGAGAAGGGTGACCGAGGGGAGAGGGTGAGTGGCTCCGTGTTTCCCTGGCTCCTCTGCCCTCCTTGACAGAGGTCCCATGGGTGCCCGAGGGCACTGCAGCCCACCTAGGGTGCTGGGAAGGACTGAGCCCTCCGGGGCCATCATGCAGGAGCTGACCCCTGTCTCTGCAGGGCCCCCCTGGACTTGTGGATGGGGCAGCGCCTAGAGGGGAGCCCGGCCCCCCGGTGAGTCCGGCCCCCAGGCCAGTGGGGACGGCAGAGGGGAGTGGGGTCATGGCAGCTGTGTGTCCCCAGGGCTGAGCTGTGCTCTCTTGCAGGGCCTGCCTGGGGACCCTGGGCCCCGGGGACCTGCCGGGCCCCCTGGCCTGAAGGGAGAGAAGGTAAGAGGGCAGTAGGGATGCTCCGTGCTGGGGCCAGACCCCATACTGCATTCCAGTGGGGATGCCCATCCCCATCTCACGGGCATTCCCATCTCACGGGCATGGCTGTCGCCTTTCCTAATCCCCAGGGCGATGGCAAAGAAGGTTTCCCAGGGCCACCTGGCCGCCCCGGGGACCCAGGAGACCGGGTGAGTTTCCCAAGAGAAGGTAAGGTGGGCAGGAGCTGGCCTTGCTGGCGAGCCAAACCCTGAGGGCACCCCAGAGGGCTCCTGCTCTGGCCTGCCTGGGCATTTGCCCTGTCACACTGGAGGTGACATCTTCTCCATCCTTCTCTGTAGGGCCCTCGGGGACCGCCAGGGGAGCAGGGCAGGAAGGTGAGTGGTGTGGGAACCAAAGGGATGCTCTCACCTTGCCTTTGGCAGGGACAAAAAGGGTCTGGGTGCTGTGCCGGGACCCCTGCTGTCCCGTGTGAGTCCTGCTGCTCCTGACCTCATCTTCCTCCTGCACCAGGGAGACCGCGGGGCGCCGGGCGAGCTGGGAGAGACGGGCGAGAAGGTGAGACAGCGCTGGAGTGGGACCATGCCATTTGGCAGTGTTAGCGGGTCCTGGTGTCCCTGTGGCCCCGTGGTGGCTGTGCCTCGGGTTTTCTGTCAGAGTCCTGTGGTCTTGGATGGGGTTTGGGGCCAGGCCCTGAAGGGCTCTGGGGCAACATGTGGGGTGGGGGCAGTGTGGTATGGAGGGAGGAAGGCTCCCTGAAACTCTCCTCTGCTTCACTCTGCAGGGGGACCGTGGCATGCCGGGCCCCGAGGGCGAGAAGGTAGGTGGGCTGGGGTGGCTGCAGCCACACTGGGGCGATGCCTGCCCTGCCCTGGAGCAGCTGCCCTGGCACAGGGTGGGAGAATGCCCCTGACACCTACCTCTTCCTCCCCTCCTCCAGGGCGAGGTGGGAGCCCCAGGGCGCCCAGGGCCATCGGGCAGAGAGGTGAGTTGGGGCAGCAGCTGCAGTGCTGTGGACCCGGCACCCCAGGAGAAGGGGGCTGCCATGCCCCAGGTGCGTGTCCTCAGGCACTGCCAGCTCCCTGAGGTCTCTTCTCTCACCACAGGGAGCTCCAGGACCAGCCGGCCCCCGGGGAGAGAAGGTGAGGGCAAAGTGGGGTCCCAGCGGGGTGGCAGGGGGCTGCTGGGGAAAGGGCCAGCAATGACAGCCATCTCTCTGCAGGGCGATCTGGGACCTCCTGGCAAGCCGGTAAGTGATGCTGCCTGGTGGGTCTGCCTCTGCCTGCCCCAGCCCCAGGACAAGGAGCCGTGGGCATTCCCCAGCACGGTCCCCTCTGCTTCTCCTCCAGGCTCCTAGCGTGGCCGGTGTTGCAGGAGAGAAGGTAACCCTGCCCGGGCTGTGCCCCTCCAGCCCCACGCTGGCACCCCCTGGGGCATGGCCGTGGGCTGGGGAGGGGGGACAACACAGCTGGGCATCAA
Source organism: Morus bassanus (assembly GCA_031468815.1). Taxonomy (NCBI): domain Eukaryota; kingdom Metazoa; phylum Chordata; class Aves; order Suliformes; family Sulidae; genus Morus; species Morus bassanus. The sequence goes on along the minus strand of CM062580.1, from coordinate 14,260,139 downwards.
CCTGAGGGAATGCCCATGCTGGTCCCCAGACCTGGCTCTCCCCAGCTGCAGTAGGGGGGAGGAGGGTGGTTTGGGGTGGCTGATGGTGCCATTTTGTCTGCTCCAGGGTGACAGGGGCTTCCCAGGACCAGAAGGACCTCCTGGCCCCAAGGGCGATGCAGGAGATAAGGGTGCCCGTGTGAGTACTGCCTGAGGATGGCGGGGCACAGGGGCAATGGCACAGCCCCCCCAGGCTCATGGTGCCTGTGCCATTGCTCCAAGCTGCATCCCTTCATGTCTAGGGTGCCCCTGGCCTGAGCATCCCAGGGCCGGCTGGCCCCAAAGGCGAGCAAGGCGAGCGGGTGAGTCTGGGTGTGCCCTGGGGCTGGGGCTGGTGGGGCTTTGTGCCGGGGTACCGGCTCACAGCCCTGGTCCCTCCCCTGGCATGGGGCCACCCTGGTCCCTGGTGACACACGCTCTCCCTCTACAACAATCAGGGTATCGTTGGCCTCACAGGCAGGAGCGGCCCAAAGGTATTGTCACTGCAGGGGCATCACCCATCCATCCATCGGTCCATCCGTCTGTCCATCCATTGGGCTCTGGAGGGGCTGTCTAGCACGCCACGCTGCAATGCTGCTCCGGGGAGTGGAGGGTGCTGTGCTGAGCCCCTTGTCTCCGCGGCAGCCCCTGCTCCCCACTACGCTGCCCTGACCCATTCCCCCTTAACTCCCTGCCTAGGGTGACCTGGGGGAGCCGGGGGAGAAGGGCGAGCCAGGCCGACCAGGTGCCCCGGGGCAAACCGGGCTGCGTGGCAAGGAGGTAGCATGGGGCAAGGGGGGTGGCAGGCCCAGGGGCCATGGGGCACTGGGGCCCCGAGGAGGTGGGGGGCCAGCAGGGAGCAGGGGGCCACGGGTGACTTGTGCTTTTTCCTCCCTGGCTGGTGTCCGCTGACCTGTGCCGCAGGGAGAGCGTGGAGAGAAGGGTGACGAAGGCACCCCGGTAAGTGAGGACCCCATGGGACCACTGCCCCCCTCCCCACTGCCCCCCACTCACCCCCTCTCTCCCCACAGGGTGAAGCAGGTCTGCCTGGCAAACCCGGAGACAGGGGCCCCCGGGTAAGTGCAGGGCTGGTGGGCATCCTGGGGCAGGCGAGATGCCCAGCAGCCTTAGGGTGACTTCCACTAATGTGCACCCTCCCTCTGCCCCCAACCAGGGCCTTCCTGGCTACCGTGGCCCCCCCGGGGAGAAGGGCGACTCAGGGGACCCGGGTCCCGAAGGCAGGAATGTGAGTAACACTTCATGTGCACCCACCGCCCCACAAACCCTATTGCCCTACACCCACCCCTACCCCATGGGTACCCTCCACCCTAGGGGACCCACCACCCCCTGGGTCCCCCATTCCCTCCTCCTGTCATCCCATCCCTCCCTCCCTCCTGCAGGGCAGCCCTGGACCACCGGGGAGCAAGGGTGACCGTGGGGAGCCGGTGAGTGACACTGGTGTGGGGGCGACATGGGGCCACCCGCCTGGCTCCCAACCCGGAGCCAGCCCTGTCCTCCCTGGGGCCAGGCCAGCTCCCTTTAACTTGCTTCCCTTAATCTGCTTCCCTTAACCTACTTCCCTTGCCCTTCTTTCAGGGGCTTCCCGGACCCCCAGGACGAACCGTAAGCTCTGCCCCCACCCCTTTCCCTGTCCATGGGCTGGTGCCCAGCCCCATGTGCTCTGATGGCCCCTCTCTGCCCCACAGGTTGATGTGGGGCTCAGTGGAGTAGTGGAGAAGGGCGAGAAGGTAACGAGTGGGTCCCCTGGGATGCTGGTGGCAGGGTGCCCCAAGCTGTCCCCCACCTGGCTCTGGCTGTGTGCTGGGGTCCCGGTGCGCCAAGCCCTCACTGCCCAAAACAGCCCCCGCCATGTGGAGCTGATGTGTGCTGTGGCTGAGAGACGCATGGGATGCGGGGGGCACATGGGATGTGGGGGCACAGAGCATCAGGGGGCACATGCAATCTGGAGGCACATGGCCTCATGCTCCTGCATGGTGCTGGGAGGAGGGTGATGGGGCAAAAGGTCCCTGTAGAGCTGAGATCCTCAAAGGAGCTGGTGTGCTTGTGGCTCCCCAGTCCGGCAGGGATCCCACAGCAGTATCCTGTGCTCCAGGTGCCCTGCTTTTACAAGCCAGCTCAGTCTTGGGGCTGTTTTGGCTGTGGGCTGTGCTCTGCGGGGTGCTGGAGGGTGCCTTGGTCCTCGGCCATGGCCAGTACCTTCCCCCTGTTTCAGCTGGCTCCTTTTTCAGCCCGTGCCCATGTTTTCAGACCTTTGCTGTTATCCCACCCTTAAACCATGCAGCATAAGCAGAGATGCTCAGCATGGGCTCTGGCACGGGCTCGGCACAGGTATTTGCGCTAGCGGCAGGGCAGTTTCCTCTAACTGTGGGGCCCTTCCCTGGCAGGGGGACCCCGGGGACCCCGGCGAGGATGGTGCAAAGGGCGCCCGGGGCGACACCGGCTCCCCTGGCCTGCCTGGAGAGAGGGTAGGTGTCAGGTCTCTGGTGTGGACAGAGACACCCAGCAAGACGGGCAATGTTCTGCGGGACAGCCAGGGGTCCTGGTGTTCAGGGGGTGGTGGTGAGCACCCAGGACCCCCTCCTTTCCCACCATGCCCTACTGCTGAATGTGTTTCTCTATTGCAGGGTGTGGAGGGCCCCCGTGGCCCCCCCGGTGCACGGGTGAGTGCCCCCTTCCCCACAGGGGGCTGAGTGTGGGGTCCATGCCCTGCTTGGCTCCTGTTCAGGGGTGATAATGCTCACTCCTCTTCCCACCCCACAGGGTGACCCCGGGGACCGAGGCCTGCCAGGAGAGAAGGTGAGGGGCCTGCGGGCTGTGGGCTACCCAACAGCACCCCTGTCCCGCCCCACAGCTTCAGCCCTCCTGCCCTGCTCTCTTACAGGGGGACCGTGGCCTGCCGGGGCTGGATGGCCGCAATGGGCTGGAAGGCAAACCCGGGCCCCCGGGCCCTGCCGGGCTGCGGGTGAGCATGGTCTGGGGCGGGGGGCATGACTGCCCTTGGGCACCATGGGTGGGGGCTGCAGGACAGAGGGGCAATGGGGCAGGAGGAGCCACCCCCCCAGACACCCTCTGCTCCAGGCTGGGGATGCTCATGGGGGCCCCGTGGCAGGGCAGGAAGTGTCCCTGCCCTCACCTCCTCCTTGTCTGCAGGGAGACCCGGGGAAGCAGGGGGACCCCGGCCGGGACGTAAGTACCTCCAGGGAGAGCGGGTTTGGGTTGTGCTCCCACTGGGGCCATTGCACTTGCAAGGGACCGACATCCTGTCCTATGCTCCTTGGTCCGGGGTAGCGCAGCGGGACTGTCCCTGGCAGGGTGCCACTGTCCCAGCTGCAATCCCTCCTCTCAGAGCTGGCTGGGGGAGGCAGATGCCCTGCTCCCCTGTGCTCCCCTGTGCTCCCCTGTGCTCCCCTGTCTCCTTTCCCCACAGGGGCTGCCTGGGCTACGTGGGGAGCAGGGACCGCCTGGCCCCGTGGGCCCCCTGGGACCACCCGGTGTCCCTGTAAGTACTGGCCACCCTCTGCCCCGGAGATGCATCCTACACCATGCCCTCTGCGGTTAATCCCAGCCGGCTCTGTCTGCTGGGGCTCACCCCGTGCCTAGCTCCCCTCTGTGCACTGGGGCCATGGTGGGGCCTGGGGACCCCCAGACGCCGGTGCTGGGGGAAGCACCGGTGGGGGGCTGTCTCACTGCCTCTGCTTCCTCCCAGGGCAAACCTGGCGATGACGGCAAACCTGGCCTCAGCGGCAAGAATGTGAGTAGGGGGAGTGGGGCTTGGCTTTGGGGCTCACCTGTGGGTCCGGAGGGCCAGTGATCCCAGTTCAACATAAAGGCAAGGGGGACATGCAGCAAAGGGCCCCTGTGCTCTAAGCTGTGCTCCCAGTGGCTGTCCCCGTCCTGTGTGGTGCCCATGCCAGGGGTAGCTGGGGCGGTTGAGCTGGGTGCTGACTGGCAGCCTGTGTCCACAGGGAGAAGACGGGACACCAGGAGAGGACGGGAGGAAGGTAAGGAGCTGAGCCCTGGGTGGTCCCTGTGCAGTCTCTGCACAGTCACCACACACCCGGTGGCTTCTCCCTGCCCGGGTCTAGGAGCATCATTTTGGGGCGGCATCCCTCTAACTCCTTTCCCTCCTGGCTAGGGGGACAAAGGTGATGCGGGACCCCCTGGCAGAGATGTGAGTACCTCCCCGCAGAGGAGCATGGTGATGGGGACTGGTGTGTACATGCCCCCACTGGGTACAAACCTGGGCACCCAGGTCCTGGGGGTGACGCTGCTCTCTCGGCAGGGCCGCAACGGTGCCAAGGGCGAGCAGGGGGACAGAGGTGTGCCAGGCCCCCTCGGCCCCCCCGGCCTCCCTGGTGTCCCGGGGCAGGTTGGCCCCCCAGGCCAGGTGCGTAGTCCTCGAGCCCATGGTGCCACCCAGCACCGGACCCTGGAGTCCGGGCTGCTGTGAGGGCCCTTGGGGCACTGCCCCATGTCCGTGGGTGCTGGATGCCATTGTGTCCCCTCTTCGTCTTTCAGGGCTCACCGGGTCTCCGTGGGGTGGCTGGACCGAAGGTACGTGTGCTCCTGTCCCCAAGCCCCACAAGGCAAAGGTCTGGGGGACCTCGTGCCGGAGGGGATGAATTCTTGGTGGAACTGGCAGGGCTGGACCCTGGTGCAGGAGTTGGGGCTGGGCAGCCTGGCTATGCCCCACCTGATGCCTTTGCTGTGTTTCAGGGGGACCCAGGGGAGCCTGGACTGCGAGGGGAGCCGGTGAGTACCCAGCAGCGAGCCTGACAAGCTGCGAGCACCCTAGGCTGGTGGCAACTGCAGCCTCTACCCAGGCAGCAACAGCAGTGTTAACTCTGAAACCTACTGAGGACAGCATCAGCACTGCTCGTCTCACCCACCACACCTCTGTACGTCTTTGCATTCCCTCTCTCTCTGCAAATCTAGGGGCAACCTGGCAACCCTGGAGCACGTGGAGAGCCCGGGACTGCAGTGGTGAGTCCCCCCCGCAGCCTGCTGGGCTGGGACTTCAGTCCTGGGAGTCGGAGGACCCTCCACAGCCCCCATGGTGGGAGCAAGCCACCACCTGCTTTGTTTTTAATGTCTTTTTTTGCAGAACATTGAACGTAACCTGGAAGCACTTGGCATCAAGGTATATAGTCCCCGGCTGTTGGGCTGTGGGCTGTTCCTGCTGCACAGCAGCAGGAGGAGGGACACAGGAGGTGGTCAGAGATCTGAGCGACCTGGGACAGGTTGATGGGGCTGTGCAGTGCTGCCGTGGCTGGGTTGCACTGACCCCATGACTGGTGGCTCTTTCCTCCCTCCCAGATTTCATCCCTGAAGGAGCTCACGGGTGCCTACGATGGGAGCTCAGACTCATTTCTGTCAGTGTCCGAGCGGCTGCGGGGCCAGAAGGGCAGCCGGGGGGAGCCGGGAGAGAGGGGTCCTCCAGGCCGAGAGGTGAGTGGTGCTGGGCTCGATGCCATGCCCAAACACACTGCCCCACTCCCCCTTACCCAGGCTGGCTACAGGGGCCACGTGGCCGGCTCAGGCTTGGGATGCACAGGGGACCTGACAGCCCCAGCACAGAGCTGGTTCTGGCAGCATGGCATTATGTTTTGCAGGGTTCCTTAGGCTTCCCTGGTGAGCGAGGACCCAAAGGTGACAAGGGGGACCCAGGTGCCCCGGGCCCCCAGGGCCCCACGGGCCGTGCCGTGGGCGAGCGGGGTCCTGAGGGGCCACCTGGGCAGCCGGGGGAGCCTGGCAAGCCAGGCATCCCTGGGGTGCCGGGCCGGGCTGGGGAGCTGGGAGAGGCTGGGCGGCCCGGTGAGAAGGTGAGTGTGTGCAAAGGTGCGGGGCGAGGCTGGGGCACCTGGTCCAGGGGCTTGGGGCAGCCCCATGATGGCCACTGTGTTATTTTCCCAGGGCGACCGGGGTGAGAAGGGCGACCGGGGTGAGCAGGTGAGCCAGGACGGGGACATGGTCCCCTCTGTCCCCCATGTGCTGTGCACCTCTTGGGGGGACGGGGGGCTCTCCAGGGAGAAGGGGAATGCCCTATAGGGACCAGGAGTGGCCATACTGGGCTGGCTCTGCTCCCCCGTGCCCTGCTGTCCCTTTGATGCTCAACCTATTTTTCTCCCCATCCCAGGGCAGGGATGGCTTGCCTGGCCCCCCAGGGCCCCCGGGGCCCAAGGTAGGTGATGGCTGCTGCTGGGAACCATCCCCATGGTCTAGTCCCCTGGCACAGGGGCTTGGGGAGGGCTGTGCCCCTGTGGGGACCTTCCTGGGGTCCCCTGAGTGCCAGCCCTGACTGCACCCTGCCTGCAGGCAGATGTGGTGGAGGGCAGCCTGATGGGCTTCCCGGGCGAGCGTGGCCCCACCGGACCCAAGGGAGCGAAGGTGCGTGACTGGGCAGAAAGAAGTGGGGCAGCCAAGGCGACTGAGCCAGGGCCATCATGATGAGCTGGGTTGGGACTGAGGACGGTGGTGGGGCAGGCATCCCCAGGGGGGCAGCAGGGGCTGATGGCATCTGTCTTCTTCCCGATGCAGGGTGAGCCGGGAGCTGAGGGCGAGCGGGGACCCAAAGGAGATAAGGTCTGCGGTCGTAAGTCTCCTGCTGCCAATGGTGCAGCCCCATGGAGCAAAGCCCTGGCTGGGACCACTGCTGGGGGCACCCCTCTTTGGGTGTCAGCAGGCCCTGGGGTGGGATGGGAAGGTCCCTGCCTGTCCTATGACCCTGCATCTGTCCCCGCTGCAGGGTGAGAGTGGCCTGCGGGGTGAGCGAGGGGAGCCTGGTGAGAAAGGCAGGGATGGTGCCCCGGTGAGTACCACACTGTCCCCCCACCTGGTGCTGACCCCAGACATTCACTTGGCACTGACCCTGTCCTCATCTCTTGCTCCAGGGTCTCCCGGGTGAGAGAGGGCTGGCCGGCCCTGAGGGGAAGCCGGTGAGTGGGGACATGGTGGGGGGATGCGGGCTGGGACAGGGGGAAGGTCTTGTGGTCCCACACCAGCCACCACCAGCTCCAACAGGAGCATTCATGTCTCGTTCACCTCCTTCCCATCTCCGCACAGGGCCTGCAGGGCTTTAGTGGGCATTCTCCCCCCACCCCATAAGTACCCCTGGCTGGGTACCACACACCAGGAATGGGGAACATTCCAGGGGAGCAGGCAGGGCTGCTTCAGGGTGGCGGGCTCCCTCTTGCCTGCTGACTCTGACATCGTTCTTTGCAGGGCTTGCCAGGTTTCCCTGGTGTGCTGGGACGCCCGGTAGGTGTCTGTGTCCCCCCCATGTCACTGTGCCCCCACCAAGTCACTGTGCCCCCCTGCCTCAACGTGCAGCTGGGGGGCTCCCAGCTGCAGGGTCTGGGTGAAGCTGTGGGGGCCACCCT